>OZ010573.1:63283700-63428700 GCA_963932145.1 Acanthosepion lycidas
TACATATGGTCTTCTGTAGTGAAAATGGCCCAGTGGATAAAAAGCATTGGTTGAGTTCAATACCTAATCACAGCAGAAGGAACAAAATATTGAACAGTTGTGGTGCTAAAAGGAATTAAATGAAACGTATAAAAAAAAAACCCAAAAAAAACATGGCATATGGAATTAGAACAATCTACCCACTGTGGACTAAATAAAGGGTTCAGTTCAAAATTCCAACATATATCACCTGAAGAAGGCTGGAATGTACAATGTCCAAAACATTTTAAATATCACAATAAAGATGAGGACAACAGTTTGAATGATGGAAATAGTGTAAATAAATAAGTCTTTAATTACATATTTTATCATATTTTTCCAGACAGATTTTAAACTGGTAAATGATTGAATGTTCTGAAAATTATTTCTTTTTAGGTATTGATTATCAATTTTGATAAGTCAATAAGCTATTGATTAGAATAAGATTAGAGAGTATCAACTGATTATTGGTTGCTCCTTTCTAAATTTATATACACCCAAAGAAATATCTAATCTTATTTATTTACCAATTATTAATTATGCCAATTGCCATAACTGAACAGACAAATATCATCTATATTTTAAAATTTTATATTTTTATCAATTACATCAAAGTAGAAATGTCAATATTTTATATAAAAAATGCCACCTGGAAAGCAGTTCTTCTGTAGATTAAAGATTAAAGAACAAATACAAATTTGAATGTTTTATTTGTTACAGGCATTGTTTTTAAAAAAATATTAATATTTAATGTAAGCAAAATTTAATAAGTTCCTTTTATATACGTTCATACATTAAAATATTGTGAATTGTTTAATAAAACTTGAACTTTTTTCCATAGGGCCAGATGGTCATCTTTTTCTTCTATGTGCCAAGTCTCTTCAAGACATGGGCGATCTCCACGACTTCCTATCCTTTGTAGCTCTTTGTAAGGTTTTTTTTTTTTTTTTTTTCCGCTATCTCTTCCATTCCCTGTTCTGCTATCTTGTTAGTTTCCCGGTGCTTTCCTCTGTCTATCCTGCTTTCATTAGGTTCTGTGTGTTCAAGTTCTCTTTCCACATATGTCCCAACAATTTTCAACTATCCCTTTCTGATTCTAAGTATAAGTGTTCTTTGTGCTTCCATTTTCCTTAAAATTTCCTCGTTATTCATATGTTCAAGTCCATGGGATTCTCAGAACCACATTTCTGTTGTTACTTAGTGTTCTCAATCAAGTGACAAGTCTCTTCTCTTCTTCATCTGTGAGGTTATTGTTCGACATTCACTGACTGATTTTGCATGAAAGTGTAAAACTTTTTTTTGTTTCTAATTAAATGTTCCTGTTTTTTAATAATTTTCTTAGCTTTAGAAGGCATTTTTTTTTATTTTTGCTATTACAATACGCCTTCGGATTTCGATATCATAACAAATCCTAAGTAAGGGAGATAACTCTTATCAACTTCTGATTCATACTTTTATGTTGTAGAGATGTGAGGCTGGACTTTGTGAAAATTAGATGTTTAATTTTTAAAAGCTTCATCTTGGATAAATTAGTAGATTAACTTTCAAAATATTTATTGCAGAACGAATGCACGTCTTGTGAACAATATTTGTAGCTTTTTGAATAGGTTGAATGTAAAGGAAAATGATTGAAAAGAGACAAAAAATGGTTTTGTTGCTAGTGAGTTCTTTCTCCAAATCTGCATATTATTTTTATAAATTTCAGTATAATTGATTAAAAATGAAAATCCCATCTTTCTTTCTACATAATTGTCAGCCAATATGGAGATCATCTGTAAAATTGAGTCTCATCTTTTAATGAAATTTGAAGAATGTTTTCAGAAAGTTGGTTTTGTTGTGCCAGACAGTTTTACTTGTCAGAATCTATCTTACACATTTATAAATCTACCATTCATCCATACATTGAATATTTCTGCCATATCTGGTTTGGTGCTCCACCTATATAATGCAAGATTCTCGACAAAATCCAAAAGATCTGTAATGTTATCGGCCCTGACCTGGCATTTTGACTTCAGTCACCTTTCCACTGATATGACATGTCTTCCTTCTGTCTTTTCTATAAATATTTTCATGACAGTTTTTCTAATGAGTTCTCCTCCTTGGTACCTTGACTGCATGAATTTAAGTGTACTAATAGATTGGCAACTAAGTCTTATCATTTTACTGTTGAAATATTAGGTTGGTGCAAAAACAATGACGTAATAATGTCGTTTTGACGTTAAAAATACCTCAAAAAACGACATTATTACGTCATTATTTTTGCACCAACCTAATAGCTAGATGAAACCATAAGGTCTATTCTGTTTCTTTTTTTTTTTTTTTTTTTTTTTTTGCACTTATCTCTGGAATTCTCAAGTTTCTTGTTTTGCTGTCACCTGCAATCTTTAAAAATTTAAATGCAATGTCAATTGCCATCTTCTATTTTCCTGAATTCTGTCCTATTATTGTCCTTTCTACTCATTATAGTCTTCTCATTTGCTTTCATTCACAATAGTAACACATTGTGTCTTAGTGATATTATCACTTTACTTGGGGTCAAATGATTAAAAATATAAAATAAAAATAACTTCTCATTATGCATTTCTTTTTTATTTTAGCAAACAAGTTCTCTATTTTAAAAAGTATCTGTGGATATTCATCATTTCAGAAATTTTTGTGAGAACAATATCAGCTAGATGTTTTGTTTTTTTGTTATTTTTTGCTAAATGTTCACCCAATACAAGACTCAATAGCCACTCAAGGTAGAGGGTTAGTAAATGAGGTCTTTGTATGTAGGAGGGGAAATGGGGAAGTAAATACAGATTGTCAGCATACATACTATTGGTAATGGTTGACCCTAGACTTGAAGAATTTAAGATTGTTGTTTTTTGAGGAAGCATCCTCTGAAGAATCTATTGCATAAAATGGAAGTTTTAGAAAAAAAAACTGTGCCAATAGAAATTCTTACCAATGGAATGCAGTGGGAATGAAGATGGTTCACCCCAGTGTATATGGCATGGCAGGTCGATGTTGTAAAGGTTTGAATTGGTGGAGCTAGGGAATGAACAGAATATTTTCAATAGAAGTGACAATAGAGTAGCAATGTTGCATCTGTGGGGAAGGGGATGTATGGTAGAAAATAATTCATCATCCACAAGGCTATGTAAATGCTTTTGGAACTCTATTAATGAGGATCGGGCAACTCTAGCCTAGATATGGCAGCAGTAGTCCATTTTTGGTCTGATCTGGCTCCTGTAAAGATAGAGCTCGGGAGGCAGTATCAGGTGCTTTCTAGAGTGGTATAAGGATCTGACCATTTTCCCAGTCAAAATTGAAGAATATTAAGATGTAATATTTGGAGATTTTTAACTGTTGACTATAGAAAAAAAATTCTTTTCATAGTAATATTCGTTTTACTATTAGTGGCACTGAATAAAATGAATAAGCAGTTTAAGGAAAATAAATAAGCAAATATCAAGGTGTTTGTATTAATAATGGTATGTCAACATTGTGTTTTCATTGAGATGTGAATTGAGCATGCCATTTTTTTTTTTTTTTTTAATTTTCACAATACTAGTCCCAAAAGCCACTCAAGGTAGAAGGTTACAGTGTGGAGTCCTACTATCATAGGAAAAGACAAGCGTTAGGAATATAGAGCTGAAGTAGACTTTAGACAGAACCAGAAACCTAATCCTAAACAGGAAACAAGGGATAAAACTCTACTCGTGTTCAAAAGACTGGGGAGGAGTGTGAACTGGATGATACGTGAACCTATCTACTCCAATTGCAAATTAATTCATGTATCAGTGGCGCCAAGTGCTGTTTAATCTCTTGTCAAAGAGAAAAGTTTGAAGAAACTTATTAACTAGAAATTCAAAATTATCACGAAATAAATATTTAAAACAAAATTAATAAGACTTCCTTTTGAAATAAAAGTAAGCTGTTGCTGTCATAAATTCTAGACATATCTAGTGATTTTGCTTATTTTGATTCTGAGAGTACATAATTTAAGCACTCATTTATTTAACTTAAACTTGATTAAATCTTAAGCAACTCTGCTAGTGTTGTTAATTTGATTTAAATAACTCAAAAGAAAATTAAACTAAAAGTTATTAAATATGTTATTTTCTAGTGCATTCAAGAATTCTACTTGTTTAGTTACATTGAAATTTTTTTTTCCTATAAGCATAACAAATTTAAGCAACTTGATTAATGGTCAAAATCCCAAGTTGCTTATTAAAAAAAAATCTTGTGCTTTAATAACTTTCAAGGGACCACCCCACCCTAGCCTTCTGTTGTTTTTGTTACTTTTAACTTTCTGAGTTGAAAACAAATTTTACTATTTTTAAATTAACCTTAAATTTTTTTTGATTGGCCTTCCTTCATTAATACCCTGAAATCAATGTCTGTAATTCTACCTTTAATTGATGTGCACAAAATTGTAATTTTTTTATTTTCTGTTTATTGCTTTTCTTTACTGTCAGTTTAAAAATTTTTTTAAATTATTTTATTATTAACAATAATACAAATAATGCAAAATGGCTTTCATACTCCTAAAAATTTGTATACTGATCTAAAAAAACAATTTACATTGTTACCTCGAATATTTGAAACCCTTCCATAATAACATCTATGATTTTGCTTGAGTTTCTAGTAAAAATTACTATATACAACATGGTGGAGTTATGGATGGCGGCTTGGATTAAGGAATCAGAGAGACGAGTTCAAATTCCAGTCGAATCCATTACATTCACTTATGTGCTAATACCCTTGGGAAAGGTATGAATCTTATTCTCTCTCTCCCCACCAGCTATGGGTAAATAGCAGGACAGACTGGGTTCTATAGCCTTGGATGGCAACTGGTCTACCACAGAAATGGCAACCTACTGCAGGAAAAAAAAATCGGCCCTATTAGTCATCTATCAAAAGATACATGATCGCCTAAGCGTGTATCACGCATGGCACATAACTGACTGATATACAACAGAACTTATGCTTTATTTTGGTAAATAAAATTGATTACACTATAAAGACTGACACTAATGTGTTGGTCAGTCAGTTTATCAGAGGCAGCAAAGAATTTTTTTTTCTTTTTATTACTGACTGCATGAGATAACTTGTATTTATTTTTAATTTTTTTCTCCTCAAGCTTATTTGAATTTAATTCTCCAGGATAAATATAAGACCAAATCTTAAAATGGAAACAAATTACTTAAAATTGGGTCATTGAATTTAAAATTTCACAAAATATATTAAAACAATTTTAACTTATTAAATACACATTCTCATACTCAGTTACTTGAGTGTTAAATGTCTTAAAACAAATGTGTGTGTGATATATATATATATATATATATATTACTAATGTTCACCTTATATGTGGACCAGAGCCACTCAAGGTAGAGGGTGACTGAGGAATTTGTTGTATGAGTTGTAAGATTAAGAGATACAGTATAAGTTTCTCTGTGTATATATTCATTTATGTAGTTCACTGCTACCAGCAAGCAGAAATTTTTTTTTTCTCCTGATGATGGCCATGTTGGCCAAAACTAGTTGAGGAATCTAAATGAAATAATAAAAATGAAAGAATATTAATATACAACCCAGTGTGTCTGAAGATTTTAATTTTTTAATATTTTTTTTATTGTTATATATATAAAATAGTTTTAAGGTATGCTATATTTATGGGTTAAAGTGTTCAATATTAGGGATAGTGCTGTAAATGTAAAAGTGGATATTGAAGTCAACACCCAAGGCATTGACGTCAATGAACACTTTTGTATTTATTTATATATAATATCACACATTGAGTGTTGGTGTTAATAAAATAGTTATATATAGTAACCTTTCCAGTATTCTAATAAGTCGTTTTGATGATATTCTATGGAAAAACAAATGCTGAACAAGTGTTAAATGAATTCTGATATTGTAAACAAGTCAAGTTTAGAAAAGACACAAGCTTAATTAAATTTTGTGCTCCAAACACTCAAAACTGTTCACCTAAGTGTGTTGTGCAAATAATACAAGATGGTAACATTCTTTTTGTATACCAATTTTACTAATTCTGTATTTGTAAATAAGCTCTCGACTTGAGCAGCATGCATATTCATTTATGATATTTAAATTGAGCTTCATAATATCTAGTGAATAGATCAAATCCTGTTATATACATAAACATTTTAATTGAATTTTCTGTTTAATAGACATATCTTAGCTGAAATATGAACGAGTACATATATGTGATTATTTAGCAATAACTGTATTTTATTGTATCTTAATGTCAAATATACGATGAAGTACTGAAAAGTTTTCGGTCTAACAATAAAAAAAAATAGATAAATAAACGAAAAACAAACTAAAAAAACAATTAGTTGTCCATACTTTAGAAAGTGGGCCAAGCAGGACCTATTAATTGCAGAACAGTTAAAGGGAAGTAATTCATCTACTACTACAGCATTATTAAAGGTAGTGAGCTCCCTTGAATATTTCTCGTCTTCATGAAGAGCTTTTCTAAAAAAATTATTTTTCTTTGTTTTTTAATTAGTTTTCTTTTTCAACAATTTTGATTCTTTGTGATTTACAACTTGTACTTATTTCTTTATTTTAACAGAGACGACTTATTACGAAATTTCATTTGCTGAAAGATAAAAATGGTTTGGGAATCCATATCGCTGGAGGCAAGGGGTCTAAGAAGGGGGACATTGGGATCTTTGTGGCTGGAATTACAGAAGGAGGTGCTGCTCACAGGTTTGTTTCTTTTAAGTTTTTCCCTACTTTCAAACCAGTTCATCCTCCATGCCATAACTGAAAATACAGTTTAAATTTATTTTATGAAATGATCAAAATTCATAATCACTCTTACACATGAACTAAGATATATGCTGTCCAATTTTGCCATTTCGATTATTGTTCCAACAAATCTTTGAAGAAGTTTTGGACGAAAAAGGTTCCTTTTATTCTTTTAAACAAATTTTGTTAATAATACTGTCATGGTCTGTCTATTTTTTATTATATTTTTCTAACTTCTGACTAAGTTGTTTTTATGCATTTAATATATATATATATATATATATAATATATATATATATACACACACACAGTATATTTTCAAAGTTAACTTTTTTTTCTTTTTTTTGTTTTTTTTTTCTTTTTTTAATCGGAGTACTGTCACTAGTTATCAAGAATTTAATTTTTTTTATCTCTTTATGGAACTGTCTGGCTAATTCTGGTGTGTCTTTTCAAGTTACTTAAAGGTGACATCATTTACAATGGTCGAGGTGGAAAAAAAATTATGTAAAAAGATTAAAAAAAAAACTTTGGAAAGTTTACCAATTGTATAAAACAATTTAGTTAGAAGTTGGAAAAAGTTAATTAAAATTGGACAGACAGACCTTGTCAATATTATTCACCCATATATATATATATATATATATATATATATATATATATATATATATAAATTGGCACTACTATTTTTAAATATGGCTTCTATTCTCAAGTAAAGAAAAATACAATTTGATCTTTGAGGTGTCATACTATTAAATATTATATTAAATATTTCATTAACAATTTTCTGGAAAATAAAAGTATGATGTTATGTTTTTTAAACTAATTTTCATAGATACCTTTTAAATTTCTATTTTCAGGGACGGACGCTTAAAACGAGGTGATGAGCTACTCATGATCAATGGGGCCAGTTTGATTGGCCTTACCCACCAAGAGGCAGTTAATGTATTAAGAAATACTTCCCAGGTTGTGCAATTGGTTGTGGCCTCAAAGGTACTTGTTTTTTTTTTTTTGGTTTAAGTTTTTTATTTTTTGTATGCATGTATCTGTGTATTTTTTTTTTTATTGTATAATAATTTTTTAGACCTGTTTTTATCTTTATTTAATTTGAGAACATTTGTTTTAATAAAGTAAGTTGAATTCAAATTTGCCAATGAATAGCAACATCAAATATTTTAATTTTGTTACTTTATATTTTCATTAATTTCTCCTTTTTTTATTTTAACAAAATGTCACACAAAAACACAAATCTTACTTTACATTTAATAAAAATCCTATCTTTCATGAATTGAATTATGTATTTGTTATATTAAATTAAAAATCTTAATATTTTCATGAGCAAAAGATTAAAAGAAAATATTTAGAGATAGGCAAACATTCTTAGTTGTTTAAGAAAAATGATTAGTTTTTCAAATGGACTATTTGAAACAATAATTATCCTGTAATATAACTGAGCTGATTATTTTTAATGAAAGTGTTACAAGTAAAACCAGAAAACAGGTTTTCAATTGATAGCCATTTTTTTTATTCATATACACCACAAGGATTATAGATATTGTTCAGAAAATAAATATTGTTCACAATGAAAAAGAAAAGTATTTATTTTATACGACAAATATTTATTTTTCAACATAATGTCATTCAATACCAATTCTCTTGATTAAGTGATAGAAATGTTTGTACAACAATAAATCCACAGCATTATAAATGATGCCAGTTTCTTTATTAATGCACTTTATTCAATAGTGAATCAGTAATGTAGATCAGACATTATACACTGAAAATTTCAGATAAAAATTCATCTAATAAAATATAAAGAAATACTGTAAAGTTATTGGTCTGAACAAGAACAGGTTTTTAAAAAATGTTCTAATATCTGGTCATTTGTTAAGAGGGTGTTGGTGAGAAATTTTCAATATACTCTTTTGTTTGTGTAGGTGTGTGTGTAATATATATAAATATATAAGGTTGGTGCAAAAATAATTTGGGTTTTCTATCATCAAATTTCAAGGTGTCTATTTCAACTTAGAATAAAATTTATAATTGGAAAAAAGTACTATTAGAATCAATACATTGTTGCCAAAAATAAATAACTGTATTTATTCCAGTAGGATAGAATTCCAAAGTCCTAGAACTTATGTATTCTTTGAAAGTCGATTGGTTGTTGAAGACACTTCTCGCAGAAAATTATAGGTATGCTTGGAAAAATACAAGTTACTCGCCAGACTTCTCTTTGACTAAACTGAGTGATGCAGGTTTATAGCCTAGTTTATTCAACTTCTGCAGAGTCATACAGTCAGGTGTTGTCATGGAGAAGTATTGATCCTCTTTGTTCCTCTAGTTTTGTGAATAAGTTTTAAAAAAGTAATGACAATTGTAATTATTTTTGCACCAATATTTATAATATAATAAATTAACATAAAAACAATTTCAGTCCAGTTAATCAATTGCATAAAAGAAATCAATGACTTAAAAACTCTCAAGTGGATGTTTTTAATATTATTTTTCAAAAATATTTTCATTATCAAACTTTCATTATTCCTGATTCTTCTTCCTCTATTTCTAAACAGCCTAGTGTACTAATGGCCATTTACTTATACATCATCGACAATCACAAAATACCACTAATAACAGTATGATAATGTATGCTAATAGTACATTCCACATTTATTGAAAGCTTAACAAAAGATAAAGGTTGGTGTGAATGCAATCATAACTCAATGTTTATATTTTCTCAACTGAGCTTGCATAGATACAAGTTGATTTCATTGATATAGAATTATTCTTTGAATAGGCAATTTATTATGTAGTTATACCAATAATAAAGGTAGAAAAAGTAATAAGGTAGAAATGGTTTTAATTATTTTATTATCTGTTTATTTGATAATGGGAATCTTTTCATGTATGTTATTGGTTATCACACTGAGGCCAAGGTTAGCCTACCGACAAACATCACTCAGAATCTAAGGTTTCTTTTTTAGAATTGTAGTATAAGACAACTCTCAATTTTAAGGGTGATTTTGGGGATTTAAAGATTATCTTATATGGGGAAATATATGGTATTTATTTTTCAAATATATACAGAATTAACATTGCCAATATTAAAAGCCTTGAGTTTTATAATGTAAAAAATAAAACTTTTCAGTTTAAGACATCTGAGCAATATTCTTTATGAAATGTTCAGTTGGAAATAAATAAGAAGAAAATCTATCAAAAAGAGAAAAATAAAATATATACAAATAAACATTCCTCTGATCTTTTCTTCCCATATTTCTTCTTTATTTTATTTCTTTTCTTTACTATTATTTTTCAGCTCCGTAAATCTGCTTCTATAGCATCTACCGCATCATCAGCGATGTCTTATACGTCATATGACGGTCATGATGGATCCACCATATCTGTAGCCCCCCTACCTGAAGTGGTGGCCCAGACACCATCTGGAAGTGTCATGAAGTGGGATGAATTATTTGAGGTGAGAACCCCTAAAAAGAAACAGTAAATTCACCATTCTCAAAGCAAAATGTTTAAAGTGTTAAGAGAAATTCTCTCCTTGCAAAAAGATTAGCTTTTTCTGCCTTGCAAGAGTCGGTGAGTTTTCAGGTCTGTCTTATTTCACCAAATATATACATGTAAAAAAATAAAACTTTATTACACAGATTGATGCAGTATCTACCTGTTATGACTTTTGTATATAATATCAATGAAAGTATTTGCAAAAATATCTTTCTTCTGGGTTATGCCCTAAAGAAGGCAAAAGCAAGTGGTTAAATTAGTCTAATAAACTTAAAAACACTTTCTTTATCATAATAGAAGTGAATTAAAAAACTTTAACTTGTTCAATGCCTTATTTTCTTTAGAAGATTAAATTGATAAATGAAGATTCAACATTAAAATATTTATCCTACAATAAGACTTTTCTCAACCTCAAACCTTTCCCAAGGGAGACAACAAAGTCAGTCTAAACACGAATCTTCTTATTTAACTCAACGATTTTTCAATTTGTGTCTTTGAAAGTATCTTTCTTTTATTATTTATTTCTAGACAGTGGCTTCAACCCACTTATTAATGTTGTTGTTGCCATTATTACTGTTGTTATGAGTTTCATAATTTTCTGGATGTGTGAGTGGTGTAATGAATGATAAGCAGCTCAGAATTAAAAATTGTAGATCCCAGTTGTGTTCATTACATTCACTTACATGCAATTACCCTTGAAAAAAGTATGAACCCATCTCCTGCCCTTATCTATGGGTTAAACAGTAGGGTTAATGCAATATTCATTTGCAAACAAAGAATTATGTTTACAAAAATATGCTTTAACTTTAAATAACCCACAAAGAGTTGATAAGCCATGAAAAACAATCAGTAATTTTTATACCATGTTGAATCTCTATACATTGATGATTTACTGTTGAATATGTTGAACATAAAAAGAATAACATACTAAGATGACCAAACTCCACCTGCATTGTTATGTTGAAATTCTTGCCTTAATATTTTGACCAATCTATTCTATTGGTAAACAATTCATAAGAGTTATAATTTTCCTTTCAACAAACTGCCAACAGAGAAAATTCTGTTATGAACTTGTTGCAAGAAGAGATGTGAAAAGGAACCTGTTTCTTTTATGGATTATTCATCTGTAGCATAGTTCAGTCAAAACATTGTGTTAATATCCTAAACACAAAAGTGTTTGGAACATATAAAAACTTACCACATGAAAATGTCCCCCCCTCCTGCCCCAACATTTTGTAAGGAAAAATGAAAAAGAAAGACTAACAGGTTTCTCATCATTTATCATCATTATTGAATATTGTGTGTGCATGTGCATAATTTTTATTTATTTATTTTTTTCTTAATACAATTGTTGATACTTTCTTTGCAGAAATTCAACAAGACTGGCTTGGATACTTATTACTCAGGTCATACAATGAAGTTTGGACCCCCTCAGACAATTGTGGTCAATAAGGGGGCTCGTGGAAAGGGGCTGCGCTTCAGTATTGTAGGTGGAAAAGAGAAGAATATGGGGATATATGTTAGGCGTATACTTCCAGATGGATTAATAGCAGAGGACGGTAGACTCCGGGAGGGTAAGTAAATATCACTAGACCCAGACTTATTTTTAATAGTTCTATTGTTTTATATAGAGAATCAAATAATTTCACTTGTTGAATTAACAAAACTTTGTTAATTTCAATAGATGTTCTTAATATTTTCTCTCTCTTCCTTTACCAATAATCCTGCACAATAATCTATATATTAATGCTGTTAATTTCTACCTATCTTCCTACATAAAGTGTACCTCACACTCCAAATGAAAAACATATTAACACATTGGCTCCCACATGATCTTCCAGTGGGTTGTTTACCAATTTCTTTTCTATGAGGATTATTGGGAGTGGGATGCTATAATTAAATGCTTATGAGATCATGGTACACCAGAATCTTTTTTTTTTTTTTTTTTTTTTTTTCCCAAAAAAATTTAAATATTTTTTATTTTTTTGTCTTTTATTTCGTTTTCACTTTGACCCCAAAAAACAACAGTAAAAATCCCATTTTTTATTTTTACATACACAGAGCTGTACTATGCATTCAGGTATACTAAAAGATTGAGTAAACAGAAAATTTAATTGGCAAAACATTATGAAATATAAAAAAAAAATAGTATATTTAGGCAGCCAAAATAATGCTTACAACTAGTAAAATAAACACAAGAAATCTAATCTAATAGAAATCACATTCCTAATAAGTAAAAACATCATATTCCTAATGTCTGACTGCTTGAAAAGATATACAAGAAAAATATAAAAGCACATATTACTACAACACTAGGAAAAGTTAAATTGATTCCTATTTTATATGTCTCTCATTGAAATACTCAAGGCAAAGGAAAGGATTACTTTCACATTCAGCACAAAATGGATTTACATTTTTTTTTTTTTTTTTTCATCAGCTTCCTTTGCACTCATTGTTTTCCTCATTTCACTATAACAGGATTTAAGATGTAGTGTCAGGACCCTGAGACAATAAGGGAAATTAGGCTTGCGAGCCAACATATTAGATAAGGTTTCACCCTCTACAAAAGATAAAAGGAATAATAAAAGCCACTGCACCTGTTTTTCAATTGTCTCTGTCCTTTTGATTTTTCTTACCAATTACTTTTCTTTTCGTTTTTCTTTTCGTTTCTCATTTATTCTTCTCACTTTCTTTTTCTGCCTTGATTCACTCATTTCTGTTGTCATGTTGAAATATGATGGTGCCTTTAGGAATGTTCGTTCACTGTGACATGCTAAACAATTTTTCTCACCAGAATCTATTTTACACTTTTGTAAGTTTACCATTCACCCGGGCATTGAATATTGCTGCCACATCTGGTCTGGTGCTTCTGCTATATATCTAGAGGTTCTTGACAGAATTCAAAGAGTGTACAGTGTTATTGGTCCTAACCTGGCATCTCGGCTTCAATCACTTTCCAACCACCATAATGTAGCCTTTCAGTGCATTTTTATTAATATTCCCAATGCCAATTGTTCTGATGAGTTTTTCTCCTTGGTACCTCAGCTTCTCAAATTTAAGCACAGTACTAGATTGGCAGTTAGGTCTTACCATTTTACTGTTGAAATTGCTAGATGTAACCATAAGTTCTATGCTAATAGTTTCTTTTCTTGCACTTCTCACTTGTAGAACTCTCTTCTGGCTTTTTGCTTTCCTGTCAATTACGACCTTAAAAAGTTTAAATACATCAATTATCATCCTTGGTTTCCTTGAATTCTGTTCTTTTATTGTCTTTTCTCCTCTATAATGTTTTCTCTGTTTCTTTCACTCTTGGTACTCCTCGCTCCTCGTGTCTTAGTGACATTATCGCCTGACTTTGGGTGAAATGATTATACATGTCTACCTATCAATACTAGCAATATACATAAAATTATATCATTTAGCATATATGAACATGAACAGAATTCTTGCCAATAAAGTCCTCAATATTTGACGAGAGCAATAATTATTGACTTAGATATAATACAGTTTAATATTTATCGACATTGACTCTTATTGAAAGTCTCAATGAGTAATTGAGAAAATTACCAAAACTCAGTCAATCTTGATAAGTATTGATGGTTATATCTAATTCATATATGGTTATATCTAATATATATATATATATATATATATATATATTAGTATAACACTTTTGACAGACCATACAGGTATACCTTGTCAAAGTGAACAGGTACACAGATTCAAAGCAGAAATGCTGATCCATATATAAATAAGTTCATCATTTTTTATGGGTACTATACTAGTATGTATTAAGCTATTTAATCTATACTTGTATTCAGAAATAATACAACTATTAAAAAATCTTTTCTTTGTTTATTTTATTTATTGTTGCCAAGTGTAGAATATAGATTTTCTCTAAAATCAATAACATTCATACCTGTTAACATTACACTTATTAATACTTTGTTTTAATGTTAAACGTTTGTGCCCACAAAAAAACAGTATGTCAAAAGGCCTCTGATCATGTTTTGAGGAGTGTGAAACCACTTCTTAATTGCTGGTGTTCCCAGGTCCACCCTGACCCGGGGTGGTAGCACCTGTTAAGGTTCCAGCTATGGGCAAATAGTTAACTATTACCAGCAATACAATTTTGAAGAAAATATATTACCAGAAACAGATTTTTGACAAAACGAAATATTACCAGCAATAAAAAATTTTGTCAGCATTAAAATAACCCACTGAGGTTGATATGCCGTAAAACAAAATAAACCAAACCAAACCCTACAAATATCCAGCCCCACCATTGATCACACATCATATAAACTATCCTTTCCCCAACTTTATCTTCCCAGTTGATTCGTTCAGTTTTTCTCTTAACATACAGTTCAGAGCAATCCAGAAATAAAGGTAGAGAGAATAATATTCAGATTGTCTTTTCAGTATTTTATGCTTCAAATAAACCAGTTCATCCACTTTATCTGTCTTTGACCTGAACTCTAAAAACTGTGGAAAATTTCTTGCCACATTTTTTGTTTCATCTACCATTATATCATCTTTGTAGCAGTTATGGCCCATGTCACTTTTATCCATATTTCCCAATATTATCTTGGAAGATGGTCGCCATGAGTTTTACTCTAAATGTTCTGACCTTCTAACTCACTAGTTGATATTTACACAGTTCCTCAACCAAACAAAGCTATAGGCAGTATTTATTCACATGCCCACATCACAACAGAATGTGACACAATGTCATAGTTTAATGCGGACTTTTGGGGGAAACTATACAAAAAATTGCTCAAGCTACTTCCACTTCTGAGGACACCTCGGGTTCTGGGTAATGACCCCAACTTCTCTTCTCAGGATATGAGTATACCTTCTTCAGCCCACCTCTCTATGGCTTTCCTAAATTCAACTTTAAACTCCAACACTTAGTTCCTTCATTTCACAATTCTTTTTTCATTCTAGTTTGACTAAGAAACAGAAATTTCCTCCTTTTATATGTTTTTCTTATCATGAATTCTTTTCTGTTTTTTTCTTTTGGGGTTTTCCTAACTTTTCTTTTTCATTGCCATAGAAAATATCACTTATATTGTGATTAGTTATATAATTTTTGTCTTCTACAAGATATTATTTTAGTTGGATTATTAAGAAAATAAAAAACAATGATATCTCTGTTAACCTAGCCTTCTTTTTTAAAAAAAAAAAAAAATACAGTGTGCGATTGGTAAATTGTCGCCATTTTATATTTTTAATTTTGCATATGTGTGTTGCTTTTCTTTTTTTTTCTTTTTTTCTTTTTAATTTTGTCAACTGCACAGTATGGTAGGGTCAGTTGGGCACCATCTGTGAGAAAAAGAGCTCCATGACACAATTCACTCCACCAGAAATTTTGAAAAAGCATGCTATAATTCTTGGCATTTGCTCCAATACCAACATTTCAGAATGTTTAGGTGTCAATCTGAGGACAGTGCAGAGGATCTGGAAAGAGTTGGATGTCTAATGGTAATTACGAAGGTGTTTGGAGTGATTACCAGTGATGGTGACATTATGCCTCCATTCATCTTCCCACAGGGCCTCAAACTCAATATGGAGGCCTACGTGAAGGGTCAAGAAGGTGGCTGCTGAATGACCCTATTGTGTGGCAACAGGACTCTGCATCATGCCACACACACAGGAGAACATAGTCATGGCTGCCAGACAATTTCTAAGTTCACATCATCCCTTACATCTGGCCACCTAACTCCCCAGACTGCAACCCTCTTGATTTTTATGTGTGGGGCACAGTTGAGTGAGAGACCAACAAAACTCATTGTAACACCAAGTATGAACTAAAGGCAAGGATTATGGCAGCATTCACCAACTTAAACAAGGAGACCATCCAGAAGAGTTGCAGGAGATTCTGAAGTTGTCTCGAGGCTATGTTTGAAGCCAATGGTGATTTTATTGAATAAATTTACTCTTTAGTATTTCAAGATATTTTTGTGTAATTTTGGTAAATATATGTTAAAATGAGATGTCAGTGTTATTTACATTTTTGCATAATTTAGACGGCAATTTATCCATTGCACCCTGTATATTTAATAAATCTAAATTAAGAACAAAACAATTTTTTTATTTTTACCTTATTGGTGTAATTTCACAATCATTTATGTCATCATATATCTCTCTCTATTCTTTGTATTTATTATTAGGTCGATGCAAAAATAATGTCGTTTTCTCACATATGTTACTATGTGAGAAAACGACATTATTTTTGCACCGACCTAATACAATTATCATATTATTATAAATGTTCAAAGTTGAATAAACAGATGAATATGCTTACTATTGAAACCAAGCTTAAAAGATGCATTCCTATGATAATACAATAATTTAAACAATTTCCTTGGTTTTATTTTTTCAATGCTTTTTATCTTTTTTTTTTTTTTTTTTTAATTTCATTAGGGGATGAAATACTTGAATTAAATCGAGAACCCTTGAAAGGTCTTTCGCATCATGATGTAATTGCAAAGTTTCGGCAGCTTGGTAAGGGGCCAGTGAGCATCACTTTTCGTTGTAGAATTTTTACTCCGTCCAGCAGGTGAGAGATAATTATTTTTTTTTTTTATTTATGAGTTTTAGTTCTGAGTTAAATTTTCATAACTGTTCATAGGATTCTTACATTTATTTGGTTGATTACTCATTTTTGTGTTTTTTGTTGTTCCTACAATATTTTGGTTGATTCATTTTATTGCCTTCTTTAGGAGTATCCCAGCTATGGGCTAAATATTAAGACTTGTATCTGAAAGAACTATTGTTATTCTCAAAAAAAAATTGTTAATGCTATATTCACTTGCAAATAAAAAAAAACGAATTATTCTTACAATTAAAAATATATTTTGACTTTAAATAACCCACAAAGGTTTGATAAACCTTAAAAAACAAATCAAACTTCAAGAGTACTGTCATATATAAGGAGAAGGTCTCGCTTTTTGGTAATCATTTTTTATTTTGCACTGCTGGATAAAGAGACCTTCTCTTTTCATGCAGAATGGATGCTATGAAACATTATGGGAACAACATAAATAACTTAAAAAGTGAGTTTAATTGTCCAGATAACTTTTAAAAATAATTTTTCTAATTCCAAATGTAAATAATATCTGTACTATAGTAAATTCTTAGTGTATTAATACACATAAATATAATAAGATTAGTTACAGTTTTTTTTTTTACCTTGCCCCTTCATAATGTGTAGGTGATCATGACTCTCCACAAATTTCTTTTCTTTATTATATGTGAATTGCCCTGCATTCCTGGAAAAGATAGTAAAGTGGTTTCCTGTTGCTTCCTCCATAGTTTGAAATTAAGAGTTTTCCTTCTCTTAGAATGATTGCCATCCAAGGCTTAGAGAGCTCAGTCTACTCTGAGATTTAACCCAGAATTCTGTGGATGACAAGTCATGGATTTACATCCTATTTAAGGAAACATACATTGTTTAGAGCAGTAAAGGATAGGAAGTTGTGGAGAACCTTTGAAGAGAAATGTCATATAAAAGAAAATATGGCTCCTTCAATGCATTTTGATTTCTTAAAAAATGAATCATTAAGTAAAATCTGATATTGGGATTCTGTAAGAGTCTGAAGAAATAACATTTGTATTTTTTTTTTTTTTTTTTTTTTTTACAAATGTTCACCCAATACAAAGCCCAAGGGCCAATCAAGTTAGATGGTCACTGTGTAGAGTTGCATTAGCATAAGAAAGGGGCAAGATAATAGGAAAATTAGACAGCTAACATTAAGCTAACTGAGCAAATGAAAAGTCATGCTATAATCATTGCCTTAAACAGAGCATAGTGATTTCGAGATTGTTTGCTTCCAGAAAGTTGTACAGTCGTTTGTTGTCAATGCATACAAAACTGAATATTGTTTTTTTCCCAAAATTTTAGTTAGATTTTTTTGTAATTTTAAGTGACTTTTAATTTGCAATTCCTTCCATCATCTGAAATATCACACACCTTTTTTGTTTTCTTTCCCAGCTCCGGTGGTAAAACTCCGACCGGTTCGCCATATGAATCTCCTGAGGGAAGTCCCGTGTCGACCCCACGGCACACCCCTCAGAACAGTGTCACAGACCTAGAAAGTCTAGGTCTGTCAAACGGCCAGTCGTCGCCAAGTGCTACCCCAATGCCAGCTGGTTGTCGCCCGTGTTACTCGGCAGTTAGTACAACTGAGAGGAAACACCTGCATCCTTCTCGTGGCACCTTGCTGCTTGCATCATCATCTTCATCGACCTCATCTCTCCGTGGAACCCCAATCCCAGTCATTCACCAGCAAAATATAGAAGACACTTCTCAAATGGACAGTTCAGTCACACATTACCCTGTATCAAATATATTAGAAATTGTTCTGCAAAAACGTAAGTTCTTTCATTTTCTTTTAAAGCTGATGATTAGCTCATTCATTTGCATGTTTATACAAGATGCCTGATGATGAGTGATACTGGAGATTGAGTAATAGCAAGTCTCTTTTATACTTCAGAACAAGGTTAACAATTTTTTTTTTTTTTTAAATCACTGATTTACTAAACTCTTTATTTACAGATTATGACACCTATTAGGGAGATGTGATTAAATATACTTAAATGTTTAAAAATAATTATTCATTATTATTATTGTTTAGGTAATAAGCATTATAACAGCACAAATAGCTGCATTGTGGAAAAAGGAATTTTCAACAATATACACATTTTTTTATGTATTTATGGTTATTTTTTAACTTTTATCAAAAACAACATTCTTGTACATGTAGTTATGGATAATATTAGACATTAATTTCTAATTTTTTTAATTAATAACTATTTGTGCTCAATTGTTGACATTAATAGCTAACAGCTGATGTGTTCAAATTTTGGAATAATAATGCAATAACAAAAATTTAAGTTTCATCTCTTTGATAGATGTCGCAATCTGTTAAAGCAAAAGGTTTAGAAATAAAACACATTTTTTTTTGTTTTCATGTAATTTCATGAAGGAAGGAAAGCTCTAAGTTTAAAAAAAAACATACTAGCTGGCAGTGTTGCTAGCAAACTAGACATAAAACATTACTAGTTTAATTATGCACAAATCAATCATATGATGATCAATATGTTAATCTGTTAAGTTATTTTAAATGACCTTTTATCTGAAAAAACAAAAACAAAAACAAGTTAAATGTATGTGTCCCTAAAGTCTGGACACATTGGCAAAAATGCATATTTTGAAGAAATTAAATTTTCAACATTTTATTGAATTGGAATATTAACAAATAACACCTTCAATATAATTTCCATCATTTGTAATGAAAAGGTGATGTGCTTTGCAAGCAATCATGTTTAATCTGTGGAGGTGAAAAGAAAATATAGTTAATGAGATTTCCTATATGTCCAGACTTTAGGAACATCCTGTAGAAAGATTTTATCAACTAAATTTGGAGGAAAATTCATCCAAAAAATTGTTAATTTAGCAACCCTAAATTATTGTACTGTCCCTCTTTATTTGTATCAGTTTTGCTCTTTCTTTTGCATTCTTTGTGGAAAAATGAAAAAAAAATCCAATTTAAATCAACAAAATTCTTCAGAATCCAGTACAGTTCTCTGTACAGTTTCAACTCTCCCCAGATCTACAATTCCTCCAATCTTGCTTCTAGTGTTTTTCTTCTTCTCAACCTGTGAAGGTCATTTGTTAGACATAGATCATCCCCAGATTCATGGGAAAGAATGGACCATTGGCCTATTGCACTGTCCCAGTATGTGTTGTTAGGTGTGGATGTGAGACATTTGAGTAATCACGTCTCTCTTTGATTCCTGATTGCCGAAGGTTATTTGCATAAAAAAAAAATATAATGTACCAAACCAGACTGAAATTTGAAAGCTCTCTCTGATTTCTTCACCCGGAGCCATTATCCATTACACCACCTGCACATCCAAGTTTACAGCACATGGCATTCCCAAGCAGTAGTGTGTTTAGCATGGTACAAATATTAGGTTGGTGCAAAAATAATGACATAATAATGTCGTTTTTTGACGTTAAAAAATACGTCAAAAAACGACATTATTACGTCATTATTTTTGCACCAACCTAATATGAGTAAAAAAAGCTTGTCTTCTTTAATTCCTAAGCAAATCTATAGAGTTGAAGTTAGAAGACAAAATCCATGATCTCATGGTTTAGATCTAATAATATTACTGTTCCTTATCATTGCAATAATATTCTTTCTCACACATTCATTTATTTATTCACTTAGCACATCTTGCCCTAATTTGGTCACCACTCCCTGCCATCGTCATTGCAATATTTTGTTAAAGTTGTTAAGGTCAAATATTTAATAATGGAACAGGAGAATTTCTACGGATATTTTAGTGTCGCAGAACTCTTCATGAGCTTATTCAATCATTAAATGAAGAATTAAGATTCTGAGAATATTAAAATAGGAAAACTGAAATTTTAACAAGTTAAAAATAATTGTATTTAATATTATAATAGTGTTTATATTTGTCTTGCCAGGTCTATAATTAAAAGAAAATGTTAGCCACTTATTTTCAAATTAAATCCATCAAATTTAGTCACCATAAGAAAACTGAAAATGGATCTTGGAAGAATTTTCTTTAATTTAACATGAGTTTTGCATTACTACAAGACACAATTTCATGTTTGAGTTCATGACCATGTAAAGACATTGACTGGCAGTAGTCAATTATAAAATCTGCCTTCAAACACCAACTTTATATTAGTCAACTAAGGCAATAAAAAATTTTATGAGTTGATTCATAATTTCAACAGAAGTCTTGAAGTTGTTTTCACACTAAAAGTATTACTGCTAATAAATTCATTCTTACTATGAAAATCAAACCTGTATTTACAATTTCAATGGATTTTTTTCTCTTCCCACATAATTTATATACTAGAATTTAAAAGTTTTCCTGGTTATTTAAATGACTCAAAATGCATTTACAACTTTGTGTTAATTGGTCAAAAAATGACATGAGAAATTACAGAAGAAAAAAATGAGTAAAATATTTCTACATCAGTAGAGAGTTTTACTTTGTCTTTTAATGGGAGAGGGTAAGTGAGGAAAAAATGTGGGGAACTAATAAAAAGAAAGACAGAATGAACCAATGAGCATACATTCCTTAACTAAGTTAAAATGGATTTTTAAAAAATCAATACTATTCTACCTTAACTTAGATTGGGCTGACAAGTCATTCTCAGAAACAAAAAATTCTTTTAACCAGTAACCTCAAGGTACCACTCAAAGTTAGCCCTTCTCACATCATACAACATTAACCTTTCATCAAGGATTCTTTTTCACTCCTCAATCCTTATCATAAATGATGGTGCAGAGAAAGAGACAAATTGACATGGACTTACTTCTGTGTCCATATTATGATTTGTAACATGCTGAGTGAACACAGAAACATTGATTTCAGTTCACCAGCCAGGTGAGGCATACTTTATCATTATTGATGCATTTCAACCCAGGCACCCAAGGCCATAAGTACTGATACTCCTTCCATGTCAAGTCAAGCCCTTTGATGAGATTATCTTGCAACAGTCCCTTTCTTACTAATATCTGATAATTTGCTGGTAAAATTCTCAGGAAAAGAGGTTAAGCAGAAGTGATTTAATGTATTTTATTATCTTATTACTCAAAAATTGTCACATCAAACAGTTTGGGGACTATGCTATGATTGTTTATCTTGAAAGTGAAATATCATTTTTTTTTTTTTCCAGTATTATTTCTTTTACTTTGCTTTTGGATTTTAGCGGCTGCTCGAAGTCTTGGATTTGGAATTGCTCGTTGTAATGGCACAAACTGCATCCTTGTAAATGACATTAGCAAAGGATCTCCTGCTCATATTGATGGACGCTTACGGTAAGTAACAGATATAATCAGAGTGAAAAGTTTGGCTATTTAGCACTTTTCATTTACATATTGCACATTTACTTTTTTTAATTGGGGAAAGGTATTAAATTAAGAGTAGATAAATGTTTTACTGTATCATTTTACTGCTACTAAATTTCAAAATAAATTATGAAACTTTTTTTTTTTTTTTTGAAAGATTAACTGTTATGCAATATCAGTCTTTTTATATATCTGTGAAACCTGGACAATCTCATCAGAGATGAAGAAGAGACTTGAGGCAAAAGAAATTTGGTTGTAAAGAAGAATGCTGAGAATCAAGTGGATTGAGCAACAACAGAGTTTTAAGGAAAGTGAAAACAAAAAGAACACTTACACTTAGCATTAGAAAGAGATAGTTGGTCTAGGCCACATAATGTAGAAAGTGGGCTCAGAGAATTTGACACTCACAGAACAGATTGAAGGCAAGATGGATAGAGATAAACAATCTATTTAATGAGCTTGTGTAAATGGTCAGTAGAGCAGGGATTAAGTTAGTGAAAAGACAAACTTTAAGAATTACATAGAACAGGAGAGCCATGATTGTCTATGCCCTGAAGAGGCATGGAACATAGGTAGAAACTTTAGATGCTTCTCCTAAGTCTTACATGCAAAAAAATAAGTGCAAAAAACATGTATTTAAAATGAATACAAATGATTACAGGAGGGTAATCAATATAAAATATCATTTATTTTCTAAGAGGATCAGATAAAAAAAAAACAACACAAAATCAAGAATCTTCAAATATTAACGCCCGAGTTAACTCCTTAACTTTTTATTTTGTGGCAATGTGCTTGCTATGTAAACACACAGTGTTCCAGTTCTATTGCTAAAAGATTCATGTGAACACTTGGTAAATATTGTGGGTGAATCATTGCAAATACATAAATAGTTGTTGTATACTAAATTTTGTCACAAAGCTAAAAAGGTGCACCTAATGATCAGGAGTAAACTTCACTCATTAACCATTACATCACAGTGAGATACCCTTGACAATATAAAACTATATAGTCAGATCAATAGAGTCCAATTAAACCAGTTCAATATTTTGATATTGTATTTCTTTATTTCAGGAAAGGTGATATTTTACTTGAGATTAATGGGAAAAGTACAGCTGGTTTGAATTTGTTAGATGTCTACCAGTTGTTACAGATGGTCCAATCAGGGAGTGTATCCATTGTTGTACAAAGGCCACAGACTTATATGGTAGGTAACTTTCCTTTGTATACTTTCAAATTTCACCCTTTTATAACAGACAGTATCTGAATGTGCTTTTTCCCCCACCCTTTAATTCTACATTCTAGGATAAAGTGTTTCATTTGAATATTTAATAAAGAGGGTGGTTGAAATAAGGTTTTCCAGGGTGGATTTTTCTTCAAAGAAGAATAAACGTTCATCGTGAACCATCTATTTGAATTTCAAATGTGGTCATTTTATATTAGAATATTAATTTTCCTGTATGAAATAGTTATCTCCCTTTTCTTCTTCAACTACTGTGCTCCAGTTTTTACATTGCAATAAATTCCCATTGTTTAGGACACAAATTAGTAATCTTGTAACAGCAGCCTTGCTGTCAAAAAGAAATAAAAAAGTGGAAGTGACAAAACAACAAATGGAGATAAGATGTGGTTGAAACAAGTAAGTTTTATTTCTCTGTGATTTACATTTGATCATTTACTTGTTCTGGAGTATTGTATAGCAGTTGTGAAAAACCGAGAGTTTATTTAGGGTATAACTTAATGTAGTAGTCGAAATTGACATGTGGAGAGAATCAACATGTATATGTAGAGGCATGAGAAACTTAACGCAGATATGTAGTCCTTGAGAGTCTCTACTGTTGCTGATTTTGTCACTGGTCAAAGGCATCCTTCTTGATGTCGCCTTGGCAGTCATGTAGTCTGCCGTGGTGTCTGTCACTAATGCCAGCCAGGTTGGGTCTTCCCTTGTGGATGAAATCACTGTTGGCTTTATAGTGAGTTGGTAGTTTAGCAACAACTGCTGCGAAAATTGCGTTGACCTTTTTCTGAATTGTCAGAAAAGATGTTATGACCCTGGTATTTTGGGGTGATATTTCAGAAATGGTTGCTGTTTTTGTCATATAAGCTGTGGATGCCAGAGAGAGCATTTCTGTTTGTGTTAAAGAATTGAGGTTTTTTTTAACTATTGCAGTGTATATGCCTTTCATAATACATGAAATAGTTTGATAATCTGGGTATAGAAAGAAACTTAATCATAGGTGTTAATTATCCCCCTTGATCTGGAGTTGTTGCATATAAATAGCCACCATATTGGTTGTCACTGGCTCTTTGTAAGAAGCTAATATAGAGGTACCTCCACAAAAAATAGAACATTTTAAAATGAAAAATCTTTCTTGAAGCTTTTAATTTAGTTTTAATTTCCAGCTAGTAGATTAAATTTAATATTTTCTAATAAGCAAAATACTTTGCTCTATTTCAAAAAATAATTTAAAACTGATTTAAATTGACTGGAAAGAGCTTTTTTTTTTTTTTTTTCTAAAATAGCTGATTAGCATCCTTTTTTAGTTGTTTTTCATCACAATGTAATTCTCTTTATTAAAAAATCTTCCAAAAATAAAATATTCTTTTCTGAAACTAATTTGAGGAATATTAGCTGATTTAAAGTATAATTAATCTGATTTGAAACAAAGATTATTTACTTTAAGTTTAAAATATTGCAGAAATGCATTTTTTAATCCAACAGTAGCTGTTTTGATGTGTTGACAGACTGATGGCAGGTTTAATGTTGTTCTACGGAGGCTTTATCTGTAAAACATAATTTAAGAAAATGATGTGATTGCCTTTTTTATATAAATTTTTTTTTAAGTTCTCAGTAGGAATGTTGGCTTTAAATTTACTACATCAGAAAATAAGGGTGATGGCTAATGTTGTGTATGGTCACCCATACTTAACAAAAATGGATAGGTTTATACACACAAACAAAAAAATTCTTCTAAAAATCTTGGTTTTTGATGATTTATATTAAGCTTTTCCATTTATGATTAGTAAATATAATTTTCACTTGATAATAATATAATCTAAAAGGTGGAAAAAGTTTTTCTTACAATGATAGTGTCCCTAACATATCTTATTTATAAAAGCAATTAAAAGCTTTTCTAATTAAATAATATCATAGTTTTATTGCATTTTTTTAATTTCATGATTCAGAGCAGATTTTCAGTAAATGGTGTTCTGTTTGACAAAGACAAATTGATGATTTAAATTCTCTAAGGTGTCCTGCTTTTAGTGTGAAATTTTAATTTCTCAAAATTTCATAATTTAGTAGCAGATGTAAAGAAAAAAAAAAAAAAAAATTCAAAAATAATTTAATTAATTTGTGAATATGTTCTAAAGATTACATTACACTGACAATTATTTGATTTTTGCAAGAATTTTCAAAACAATGTGTTTAAAACACAAAGCAGATGCTAAATTTCTCATAGTAATCTTTGGCCCACAGCTAACACAAGAAAAACAACATTTTTAACATGCTAGAAAGGATTAAAAAATTTAATAAAATAAAAAATACTTTGCTCATTCCTCTTAATAATAACAAACATTTTGATGATAAAACTTTGTTTTCATCAAGTTTTGGGCCTTTTTTCATCATAGCAAAAAAGTGGAGGTACCTACTTATTCACAAATGAAATTTCAAATACTTGATTTTAAATGCAGAAATAAATATGCTTTTTTTTTTATGAATTAGAAATTCCCATCTCTCATAAACTACAATTTTCTGCTTTTGGACTGTTGTCCTCATCTTTGTTGCCATATTCATGACATTACGGCCGTTGTATGCATTGGCCTTCCTCGGTGATTAGAATTTTGAACTGAAGACTTCATATTGTTCACGGGGGTAGATTGGTCTAGTTCCACATGCCATGTCTCTTCCAGATATCTCGGTATAAGTTATTTCCCTTTAATTCAACTCTCCAAGTTTTTGTTCACCTCTGCTGTAGCCAGGTATTGAAGTCACAACTCTTTGGATCAAGACAATGTAAATAGTATAAATAATTACAATACCTCATCTCAGAAATAGACAAATACAATTTTTTGGTATTCTTTACAAGTTAATAATCAGATTAAAACTGATTAAATTTTTACTGAATATCAAATTATTAAGTCTTCTTTTGAATACATACATGGTTGAGGTGAAAAGTTCATAGGCTGACTATGAAGGAGTGATGCTAGAGTTGGGAAATCTTGCATGCATTAATTTCCAACTCTTCTTATTGCATTGCATCTTTCCATGTAAACCAACATCTGACTATTCAATGAAGACTTCAAAAGTAAAAAGTAGTGACTTCTCTTGAAAATGGACAAAATTTAGCATTATGGTGTTATCAAGTACCTGCAAGAAAAGGGTTTAGCCCCTAAGGACATTCATGCTGACATGATTGCTACATTAGGAGATGACACCCCAGCTTTATTAACAATGCAAAAGTGGGCAGCTGAATTTAGGAAGGGAAGGGAGAATCCTGACTCAAGATCTGGAAGTCCTGTGACTATCATCGCTGAGAAAAACATTGATTGTGTTCACCACATAGTGATGGATAACAAATGATTGACTATAAATCAAAGAGCCAATACTATTAGCATATTCTGTGAGAGAGTTGAGAATATTCTGCATGATGAACCTGCTCAGTGTGTGCCACATCTTCTGACAATCAAAAGCACACATCATGAGGTAATCTGACATTGTTTCAGGCAGATACAGTTGGTTTCCTTGAATGTTTCTTAACCCAGGATGTGTATTGTGTTCATTACTTTGAGTCAAAGAGACAATCCATACAGTGGAAACACCCCTCTTCACCTTCTGTTCCAAAGAAGGCCAAGGTCATTTCATCTGCAGGGAAGATTGTGGCCTCAATTTTTGGGGATGTGTTTATTATCTTCAAATGGGCCACACCATCAATAGAGGATACTATGCCAACTTGTTGAGACAGTTATGAAAGGCTATCAAGACCAAATGCCCAGGAAAATTGACAAAAGGGGTTTTGTTTTATCAGGAAAATACCCCAGCACACAAGTCCTTAGTCATGCACAGCATCCTTTGAAACTGTGTCTTTGAACTGGTTGATCA
Organism: Acanthosepion lycidas; assembly: GCA_963932145.1. Taxonomy (NCBI): domain Eukaryota; kingdom Metazoa; phylum Mollusca; class Cephalopoda; order Sepiida; family Sepiidae; genus Acanthosepion; species Acanthosepion lycidas. The sequence goes on from OZ010573.1 coordinate 63,310,995, forward strand.
CTCTCCCTATTCTCCTGATTTGATTATCCTCTATTCCCCAACATGAAAAAATATTTGGCTGGGAACCATTATCGCAGTGATGATGATGATGATATCTGTTGTTGACTTTTTTTGACCAATAGGATGAGCAGTCTTCTTTGAACAATCAAATGTCAGTTTACCTGGACAGAAAGGAAAGAGTTGAAATTAATGCATACAAGATTTCACAGCTCTAGAACCACTCCTTCATTGTCAACCTATGAACTTTTTAGCCCACCCTCATATATTCTGAAGTTATTATTTAGTAATGTTACCTTCCAACTGTCAAATTATTTTCAACAAATAAACTTTATTTTTATTTTGTTATTCTTAGTTCAAATCACTTTTCTTTTTTCTTTTTTTTTAACAACTTGCTTTTGTAACTTTTTTACAGGCTGGTGAATATCACCCGACGAATGGCCCGGTTCCAATGTCTGGATCATCAACAATGAAAGTCAGTGGGAACAAGGAAGCCAGCCAACACCGACAGCTGCGACAGTCGACGTCAGCTAGTGCACTTCAGGAAAAAACACGCACCAAAGTTGCAACTTTCTTTTAAGATCTGACAATCACAGAATCATTTAAATTAACTACTTAATCTATCTCCCTTTAAAGATACTAATTAAAGTTGACCTTTTGTTTGTTTTTTTAATGAAATACAAATGAAATTCAGAACAGTGTTTCATATAGAGCACTCACTTCTGATTTCTATTTTTTCATTATTAACAACAATCGGTAAAAATAAACAATGCTACCATATGTGGCTACAATTACCATAGCTCAGTAGATTTTTTTCAGTAGCTAAGGTACCTTGTTTTTGATTTTATTAATTTATTAGTTACTACACTATATAATAGTTTCTAGTTTTTGGTGATTCAAATTAACTTTGTAAACATCAATTATGAGTGTTACTGTTCAGCAAGTGAAGATATGTATGACCAAATTGTATAAGTTTGAGCCAAAGGGTAAACTTATCTTTTTCCTTGTTTTTGCTCAGTGCTGTAACTATAAGTCTGTGGATTTTAAGCTCATCCAGTCAATTGGTTGGATCTTGAACAATCTAGTCGCAGGTTCAAGCCTATCAGTGGACATCTAAAGTTTGAGTAAGTCATTCACAGTTCTCTATTACAAACACTTGTAAAATTCACAATTTGTGGAACAAATTTCACCAGAAATTAATGTTGCTTCATTTACCAATTAACTCAGATTCTTTTTTTTTTCTTAGGGTATATAAATACAGGCTCTTCATTCTAGATATATTTTTGTGGGATGTAAAATTTGGGTAAAAAATATGAGGTTGCTAATGAAATAAATTTGATGAATTCCAAACTCATTAATTAGTTTAGTTGAAGTGTTTCATGTTTTACACAAAAAAAGCATCATCTAAAAAATATCTTTCTTTTTATATAGACATGGGGGGGGCAACATATGTAATGAAGGAGCCCCCAAATTCTATTAGCCCAGTGGCTAAATCCAGCTTTGTATATATCTCATGCATAATTTTAACAGTCATTATAAATTATATAAGTAAATACTATTAAGGCCATTTAATTTAGGTTTCTTTTGGAAGAAGACATTAGGGAACCTCTGCTGGTAAAACCAGTCATGATCATGAATAAATTTTTCTTTTCGAAAGCAAGAAACTAGTTACTCAGTTTCTTGAAAGAGGTAGCCATGTTATTGCAACTATTTTTTGTTTGTAGTACTTATATGGGAGATATTGAATTATGTGATGGTGTTGCTGTGTGCTAAATTTGGGTTGAGCTTCTGTTTTGAAATGAGAATCATATTGGTTCCTTTATCTGAACTCAACCTTTTCCTATTCACTTTGGCACAAAGTAAATATCAATTTAACAATATATGTTCACCAGTTTGGCAAAATTTGGACATTTTTTTATAGATGAAATATATTCCTTTTTAGTACAGTTCAAAAGCTGAATTGGTATTTAACTTTTCAGCTAAGAAACTCACTTTTGTTAAATCAGTGAACAGGTTTTGCTTTATTGTTTTTTTTTTTTTTTCATTGTGTCAAATTGTTTATAAATCTGACAATAAAAAGCCTTAAGTCATAGCTTTACACACCAACACCAAGATTATATATATATATATATATATATATATATATATATATATATATATATATATGAATGCACAAAACTGGACTTTGTGGCTCTTTTTTTTTTTTTTTTTTTTTTTTTTTTTTAATTATTCAAGCTCATGGGTTTCAGTTCCCAAACCTTTGAGCAGAGAGTCACTTAAGTCTAAAATATTGGTCTTTCACTTTCTGTACTTGTTGCAGTTAGTACATTTGTGTACTTGTAAAAGCTGTAACATTCAAATTATATTATATATATACACATACACAAACACAACATTTTAATGATAAAAATTTCTATATACCTATGAAATAAAAAGGAAGAAAAAATTAAAAAAAAAAAATGAAAGGGACAAAAACAAACCTGAAAGAATACAAGTCTTCCATTCAGAAATAAATATGACCTGATGGCAAATACAAAGTATTTGGGACACTTCTGCTGTTGCTGTTGCTGTTACTGCTGGTGATGATTATATAATTATTGCAATTTTTTTTTTTCTTTCCTTTTCTCCTACTGAGAAACCATTTTGTGCATGTGTTGGCACAATATCTATGTTTGGATTTTCAAAAAAAAAAAAAAAAGTAATATAAAGGATCAAATCAAGATTTTTCTACAACCATATTTTAGTTTCCACTTTTCCAAGAAATTTTAAGAAATCCTGATTTACTTTGCAAAAAGGCAACAAAAAAGGGGGCTACTTAAAAACTCTTCGATATTAAAAGGATGCATTACTTTAAATAAAAGCTAATAAGTGAAAAGGATTATAATAATCAAGCAAAACAACCCACAATGCTATTATTTGAAGATTGATATTTATTTTATAAACAAATATAAATTTACCATCAATACTTTTTTTTTTCCTTAAACTTTTTGAAAATTTGTATATAAACATTTTTTTCCAAAATGTCTTTTTACTGTAAGGAAAATAATTCCAGTAAATTAATTAAAAAAAATAATTACAATAAAAGAACAAAATAAAAATAAATTCTTAATTTCTGGTTTTTATATATATATGTTTTGTTCTTTTTCTTTTTTTAACATTTTTTTTTTTTTTACTCTTCTATAAGAATGTATGGTATTTTTATTTTTTAAAAATAAAACAAAAAATGATCCCCTCCAAATAAAAGGGAAGAATCAAAAATGATACTGTTTTTTTTTCCTTACAAATAAAATTTAAAAAATGAGATCTTTTTAATGAGAAAACATTAAAATATCAAGTGTAAAACAAGGACCATTTCTTAGCTTTATTTATCAGATCACAACTTCTATGTTTTTACTGCAATCTTTTGAGACTTTGAGGTATTTAATTGATATATTGTCATTTTCCATATTGCAGAAATATTTACTTTTTCAATGACCTAATATTAAAAGGTTATCAAAGAAAAACAAAAAAACAGGAGTTTAAGTCCTTGAACCAGATGTTCAACAGACATTACAATTTGACAAATTTCCTTTCGGAATAAAGGGTAACCATTTTCATTTGGTTTTAAACCATAAGAAAGCAGTTTTTAAAAACTATTTCTCATTTTAATTAACATTTCAAACAAGTTAGCTATCTTACATTTTAAAATATCTCTATTTTACAAATAACTGAATTTGTTTTATCATGTTTTGAGATGAAGCCTTATCATTATTCCATTGCTTATTCAAACAGATGATTATCATCATTTTTGCTATTTTTGACATGTTCTTTGGGTGAACCAAGCTGGAGAACTTAGTTGAAATGTGTTAAAAATAACAAAGATGGGGATATTAGTCTGAATAATTCATGGAATGTGATACATGAAATAAAATGAAGATAAGTCATTTCATTTGAAAGTCAAATATTTTGACTTATTTGAAGATAAAACTCTTTCTAGCTGCTTTCTCCTTCATGAATCCAAAACATTTTCAGATAATGTAACAAGCATTTTATTGTAAATAATATCAGCATTGTTGAAATTATTTAACCCCTTGTGCCCCAAAAGCAACTTAAAATGCAAATTTTCACCATATGAGCTTGTCTCATCTTTATCTATATTCCCTTGGACCTTATTAAGTTAAAAGAATATTCTTGGGGTCGAATAGGGTCTAGGGAAGTAGACTGCCTTTTTTCAAATATGAAAAGTGCTTGGGTACATTCAATGTGTTAATCTGAACAATTTTTTCTACATTACATTGAGTAATGCTCAATTAAACTTTGGCCTCCTCAGCCATTTAATAAATATTTTTTGATGAATCTTGTATTGATCATAATAATTTGCAGAAATTTGCAAGATGGAAACCTGGATGTTCTTATGTTGCAGAATTATTTCGGAATAAATTTAAAAGAAAACTAATTGAGCTATGAGACAATTTTAACCAGTTTTATCAATAAGAGAAAATTTGCATTTGTTAAATTTTATCTGGTACATTTGGAAACATACTTACAATATATTTCTGAATGATTCATTTTGAGAAATGAAAAAGATTAAAATCAAATTTTAAATATTTGGTTCTTTAAATGACATTTTTTTAAAATTTGATTTTCAACGAAAACCATAAAGTTATAAAACTAGACACACAACCTTTGCCATCATAAGCTGTAACTTGGATGTCATTTCAAGGCCTCTTGAATCTATTAGAGGCCTTAGGCGGAGGGAAAAAACCCAAATGGATGTCTGCTTCTATTGATGGTTGAAAGACAACAATGTCCAAAGTGCTGTATGGAAAAAGAGTCGAACTGACTAAATGACAAATGGACATAATGTCGAAAAGACAAACTTTCAAAAGGACAATGTTGCTATTCTAAACTTTTTATTGATTAGATTTGGTATCATTTAATAAATAATAGCCTTAAGTGATTTAGCCTCAGTAATAATTTATTGCAACAAGGCAGAGATGTCGAAAAAAAGATAAGAAAATTAAAAAAAAAAAAATACACAATTGTAAACCAAAGACTGAAAGACATTATTGATAGATGCATCAGTACTGAATGAAAATATCTTAAAGCCATTGCTGACAATCTTTAATTATATTTTGCTACAGTTGTAATTTGTTCATAAATAAAAAATAAAAAAAAACTTTATTTTTAATTGTAATTTCTCATAAATAATTTTAACTCTTTACCATAATTTGAATGCAGTTCCTTGTTCAAAAATGTTAGCAATTATATAGAATTTTTTTTTTTTTTTTTTTTCATATGAGTTTAAAATTTAAAAATAATTATTTACTGACAGGATACTTGTATGCTAAGTAAAAGGTATTCTATTGTAGGCACATTTCTGGCCTTTTAATACTTAGTTCGTTCGACATTTTGTTCATTTGTCACTTTGTCCTTTGACACTCTATTTGCATACACTATTGATAGGTGACTGGATAAAAATTATAAATTTAATGAAGATATGTCAAAAAAGAGAAAAAAAAATTTATGATTAATAATATGTAATCTAATGACATTCAAAGATTTTTTTTTTACCAGATAATTGGTTGAATTGAGATAAAGTAAAATGCAAAAGATGTTTCTCCAATGTAACTTGGTCCTTTTAAAATGAGAATCACAAAGAAATAAATAGGAAATTTGAAGCAAAAAAATATAGCTGAGCAGAGTGATGATTTCATGCAAAATATTTAATTGCATGCGATACATTTAAGTTGTTTGCTCATCTCATTTTACTTGTTATGTATAATCTGTTGCTAACCCATATAATTTGCAAACTATTATGAATATCATCATCATCATCATCATTGCTGTCATCAAGGCTATCATGTTTTTCTTCCCCATATATTTTCGCAGTTTTGGTGATGAAGGAAATTATTCACTTGATGTATGTTATTTAGATATTTTTTTTTCTTTCAGTGTTCTTGTATGTATTTTATACAAAGCTGTGCAGTTGTGTGGACATTTTAATAGTTTGTTCCTTTTCTTCCCTTTTGTTCAGTAATTTAATCTTCTTAAATTCAATAGGCACAGAAGATCAGTTAAAAACTTTTCTTTAATGAAAAAAGAAAAGGAAGGATAATTTAAACAGAAAAAGTGTGTTCATGCATGGAGCCACATTTATAATCATCATTGCAGTTAAAATCTGACCAACCTAGACTAACACTGTTCTATTTGAATGATATTTGAATACATTTTTGCAAAATAGTATAGTGTTGTTTAGTGTAAATATTTTTCTTATTGCAGTAAAAAAAGGACATAGAAAAATGAGGAACAAGGAGAGAGAAAAATACATAATTACCATAAAATCAAGTCAGCATTTTTTTGTTTTAAATTCCTTTTTTTGATAATTATATATAGGATTTCTTTCTACCTTGCATTTTATTTCCCTATGATATTTTAAGAAAAAAAGTCTGTTTTTACTGTAATAATATAAATATTTGTTATGTGAAAATATAGTACATATTCAGGAAAAGCTTTATTAAAAGAGGGTTTACAACTGTGTGTGTGTGTGTATATATATATATATATATATATATATATATATATATATATTGAATAATGTATATTTGGGCAGCAACCTTGCTTTTAAACATCTTTCATTAAATATAATGAACAAGAAAAATTTTATTGATTATTTACTTTTTCTAGCATTCTTACATTTTTCCATTTGATGGGGTAAGAGAGTACAAAAACTGTTTATACCATCCATTGTCCCAAGCACTTTCAACCAGTTCCTTAGCCATTTTCAAGGAGATTTTGTTTTGGTGTTCTTATTTTCTCTTCATGTTTTGACTGAGAAAGCTTGTAATAAATGCTGCTACTAGTATTCAAAACAACACAAAATATTCATCGCAAACATTCAAAGCATGAAGAGAAATTAACAACACTACCACCACCCCACCCGAAAATGGCTAAGGAATTGCAAAATATGCTTGGGTCAATGAATGGTATGAACAATTTTTATATTCTCTCACTCCCACCGAATGGGAAAATGTAAGAACATTGGAAAAACAAAAAAAAATAAAACTAATAAAAATTTTCCTTGTCCATCATATTTAATGATATATATATATATATATATATTTCTCTACAAAGACTAACTGCTCAGTATTTAATAAGTGAATTTAATTTTTTGAAGAACTATCAATGTCTTTATAAGCTTACTATAACAGGAATACATTAGTTACAACTGGCAAATTTTCCACAGGCAGTTAACAAGCTAGTTAGTTGCTTCCAAACACTCCCCCCCACCTCTAACTGTGACACAAGGTCAGTTTAATGTGGGGAATCCAGGCACATACAAAATTGCTCAGGCCCCTGTAACCAATGTTACGTTGGAGTCTGTATTCCACCAACCCGACCTCTTTAGTACATTGAGGGAAGATGCTGCAAAAGGGTTGGAATCTCTAGGACTATGCATATCTCATTTCTTTTTTTTTTCTTTTTGCACTTTGTCCAAAGACAAAGGCACAAGTTAAGAGAGATATAATGTAGCTTGCCAGCCAGAAGTTTGACAAACTAATTCTGAATAGAAATCTTCTAATGTTTATATTGAGGCAAGTGGTAAGCAGATTTGACAAGCCTCTTGTTGCTTATTTACTGAGTTGCAAGAGAAGAATAGTTGATTAGAGCTCAGTTCAAATAACAGCTAAGGCAATTGCTACCAATTATAATACTCCTTACTACAGTATTGGTTGTTCATTTGAGGTATGGTCAGAGCTGAAAGTGGTTTTAATATTCTAGATGTTATAACTTCTAAATAGTTTCAGAAAATGAAATGATGTCAATATGAGAAACTCATATTTATTTTGATTTATTGTTATAATACTGGTCATAAAAAATCTGTTTTTTTTTTGTTTTGTTTTTTATTATGTTTGTATTGAAATACGTTTTAATTTGGTTTTCAATATATAGTAAAATAATGGTATTTCTTAAAGAATATTTTTATTAACAAACAAAAGATAACTTGAAGTAAACTTACTGCAAATTCTTTAAATAAACTAAATTAGCTATGTAATTGTCACTAAAAATATATTAGAAGTAAAAAATATTCAAGACAGGTGTAGGTGAGTTAAAAGGTGGCACTGAGGTGGGAGGAGGGCATAATTTCTTTAGTCTAGGGGTCCCAATGGGTTATAATCTGGCTCTGGGTATGGTAATAATATTTTATTAGGTTAAGTTATAAGTAGTTGTAATATTTCGAAAATAAAGTTGATAAAAATGAAATGATTTCTGACTCAACCTGATATAACTTGGTAGCAATGATTTTTCTAAGCTTTTGGCATATAAGCAATCCTTTGCAGTACCACACAAGCAATTTATCACTATTATTAGTGTAAATATCTACTTAGATTATCATTTATTTTCCACTAATATTTGTTTATATGAACTAAGGATCAATGTATCATTAATGTTATTCAGTCTTCATGATATCACAGAATTTTGGGAATCCTTAATAGAAAGAATTCATGAAAATAAAAAGATAAAATTATTGTAAGTTAGTTAATAATTTTAAAAAGAAACTGAAAATTGGTATAAAATCGGCAATTTTAAAATGTCAAACCATTTTTGATAAAAATTTGAATTTTAGTGCCAAAGTAGGTGAAAATCATTGTAATTAATAAATTTGAATTTACCATATATACTCGGGTATCATGCGACTTTTGAAGCTAATTTTAAGGGGGACACATCATACACGAGTTATAAAATTAGTGTGTGTACTGTCGGCCCTGGCTACACTGTTGACCAAACTATATACCCATTTACTGTAACTTAGCTTCAAAATTAGTTCTTCAATGAGTATATATGGTAAATATTTTAAAAAGGATACAGAATTCAATAACTGTGGTTAAAATGTATATATTAAAGCAGGTAAGAGTAACCATAAAGTGGTAATATCAAAAAGCAAATAAATTCATAAAACACAAAACCAGTTTGAACTCTTGTTAAGAGAGAAATGACAGTCCTGTGAAATATGCAAAATCAAGAACAATTTGAATTTAAAGAGCTTTATGTATCTGGGGTGGTAGCAAAATAAATCCAATAAATTTTCAATTTCATTATTTTGGGACACTAAGATCAAGGCTATTTTGAACTTTAATAATCTCTGGCCTTGTTCAAATTGTTGATCACACTAGATAACACACTCTTTCCCAGAAACTCTAACTACGGTCTGCTCAGCATAGTTGCAGTATAAACCACAAATGGGCTCTCTGTGTGTGTGTGTTGAATAAACATAAACGCCCCTGAGCAAGCATCTGCAATAGGAATTGTCTAGCCACCCTAGTAGATAGGTATCCTCGAATACAAGTGGTCAGTTATACTAATCTCTGGCTATGAAATTGACATTCTTAGAAATGCAAAAAAAATGTTGGTCAAATTCAGGAAAGAGATTTATCAAGTTCCAATTTAGTATACTAAAAGAATATTCAGTATTCTTTAGAACTAGATATCTATCAAGTTCACAAGTGTATGAATACTATATTGAAAAGTTTCAATTACACACACACACACACACATATATATATATATATATATATATATATATAAATAAAATGTCCAGTTTAGTTAAACCCTAATGTGTCTCTTGGTCATCAGCATGTGTTATTACTATATTTACCTGTTAAAATCTGGAAGAATGGTCACAGGCTGTTAATTACAATGCTGTATCTGCTTCTTGTACACAGTATAACTAATTCAGAACTTTCAACGTGGCATTGAATGCAGGGAGAAGGTTTTGTTTTAATCAATTCACTTCAAGTAAGGTGATAATGCCAGGGGGCTACTGGGAGTGAAAGAGAATGAGAAGCCTTTAGAAAGAACTAAACTCACTTCTAAACAGGAAACAAAGGATAAACCTCTACTCCTGTTCAAAAGAGCAGAGTGTAGTGTGAACCAAACAGTAGCTAAATCCATCTACTCCTATTGAAAAATAAAAAGTAAATAAAATTTGAGAGTTTAGGTGGAGATGTTAGCAGTAGATAGTTGAAGTAGACTTTAGAAGGAACTAGAAACCTAATCCTAAACAGGAAATGGGGGATAAACCTCTACTTTTGTTCAAAAGACTAGGAAGGAGTGTGAACCTATCTACTCCTGTTGGTAGGAGAAATGTTTTAAGTTTGAGGAAGATACTTTCATTAATCAGTTTTATATAGCTAGTAGAATAAGCATTTTTTTTTTATCTGATTTACTATGAACCAGAATGTTGATTGAAGTTTTTTTTTTCCCACAAGTCATAATTGCTATAATATTCTAGCTTTTTCTGATAAGAAATTTCTAGTGCAGTATTTGAAAAAAAAATATTTTTCAGAGATTAATTGAATTTTATTTCTGAATTTTCTCAGAAGGATAATTCTAAATTTAAAACTGGTTGGGTTTGAGGTTGGCAACTCCAAGTCATAAAAACTTACTTGCTATAGAAACCACAGCAGCACCACTAGTGTAGTGAGGCTGTGGCCCTATACTCCACATGGAGTGAAGAGGACTCTCTTATTAATAATGTTAAATTTATATCAAATTTTGATATGAACTCACAAAACCTTTTTATAGTAAAAAAAATTGCTGATTTTCCCCAACTTCCAATCACTATTGGATTACTTCCATTGTTGGCTTGATTGTTCAAGGATAATTCCTTAATGAGACATTATCTTTTCCAAGATTTATGACAAGCTGTTCTAAATAGAATCTTTAAGCATGATGAAAATCTTGGTTTATCATACCTTATTCTCTAATCTTATCTAGGTAAGTTCTAGGTTTGGTGATCAACTACAATTGACAAAGTCATAGGACAATAATCAAAAAGATATTTATGCTGAAAAAAAGTTTTGATATCATTGATGTGGCTCTGTCCAAATTATTTTGAACATTGGACACTCAGACATTTTATTTAGCTTAGTGCTTTTTTTGTTTTTTATTTTTTTTAGGATCTCTGTGTCTTTGAATAATACTGCAAAACAATTATGTTTGTATGTAAATCAGTTTCTCTATTAGTTACTAGGTTGATATTGTTCTTTTGTTATGTGTGTCATTATGATACAGTGATTTAACTGTTACTTAACCTGCTTTTAAACACTTTTAACTCCTTTTATTTCATTTTATAAAATACTGATGTTGAAAGAGAGAATAGTAGTGTATTATACTTTGGAAGGATTAAGACTAGTTTAACCAAAGTGTTAACATTCAGTGCCAAACTGCTCACAATAAAACTGAATAAAAATATAAAGAAAATGAATCTTTAAAATAAATCAATTTAAAAACAAAAAACCTCCTCCTACCTTCTCTTTTTTTTTTCCCCCCACCCACACTTGTGTAGCCTATCACCCCTAATATCCCAAGGTTAAAGAAATCTATTGTAATGAGACATTAACTGAAGACATTAAATATTAAAAAAAAATCAAATGAATTTTTTAATTTCCTTTTTTTCTTTATCATTTTCCTTTTCTTTTCTTTTTTTTTTTTTTTTGTTAAGAAAATAAATTTAAGACAAAAAATGCATCTCATCTGTATCAGATGACACTTCTGAAAAATAATCATATTCTGCTTGATTACTATTAACAATATTAATGATATTTGATAATTTATGATATCCTTCTCTTTGTGTGTGTGTGTGTGTGTGTGTGTGCATGTGTGATATTTCCCATTATGCATGATATCATGATTAAACATTTGATAAACATATTCCCCATCCTATTATGTTGTATATCATATAACTAACTACAAAACATCCCACCAAAATAAAAAAGAAAAAAAAGTTGTGTATTTGAGACTTAAAACTTGAATGATATTTAGTATCCATAATGAGATGTGGTATTTCCTGCAAATAAACAGTATCTCACAATGAAATGTGGGTCTTAGAAACAAATCTTGTTTTATAAATCTTTATACATATAATCATGTTATGTTTCATATCCACCCTCTGACAATGTGATATCTCTTGTATTGTATATTAGACGTCATACTGATGCTTTTTTCCTTTTAAGCCTCAAAATATGTATAAGCATTATATGGAGAGGCTCTTTATTTTTTATTTTTTATTAATAGAAAATTATAGCAAAAGTCATTTGCAGAAACTTATCAATAAACAAATTTGAAAAGAAATTGTTAACATTTGTTTCATGTGCTTCCAATAATCTTGTATTTTTTTGTCATAAAGAACAGTTTGAAATAAAACAAAACTATCTTCTCTAATACAACTTTACAGAAAACATTGACCGTGAGTTTTAGATTCTTATTAACTCAGTGTTTTTTAGATTCCATTGTAAACTAGCAAAAAAGAAAGAAAAAAAAGATTTTTTGAATTTGTAAAATTGTAAACTAGAAAAAACAATCTTATAAAACTTTTAGTGAAAATCTAGTACAGTATGCAACAGAAGTACCTGCCAGAAATACCCCCTCCCACACAATGGTAAAACATTAGCAAGATGAAGATACCATTAGCACTAATGTGTTGCCATTATGTAGGGGAGGTATTTGTGGGAGGTGGATATTTCTGCCACACCTTATATTAGTTTTTCTCTTTTTTGCAGTATCAAAATAAACATTTAATAAAACTGCTTTAATTTAGCTAAAAATCAGTAGCAAAGGAATTTTTAAGACTTCAGATGAAAATAAAATGATCCACCGGTTTCTGTCTTAATAATTATGGTACAGATATATTTCATGATTTGTGAATGTTAGATATAAAATATATCCAAATTTACTATTAAATTTTAGTAAATTTCAAGAGTCAACATTTTCAATAAAAATTGATATATTTTATGCTACATTTGAAATACTTACAAAAGAACTCTATTAAAAAAAAATATAAATGCTAAAGGGAAATTTATTTTAAAAATTATGATACTTTTTTTTTAATTATTGTCATTATCTCTTCCTTAAAAATATCCCTAAATATACTTTAGTCATAACAAATTTGTTATTTTCCCCTAAATTGGTGATATTGGTGTAAGAAATAACTAAAACTCCTATTGTCATAGAATAGGACCTGCAGCTCTAACTGGTGCTGGGAGTCAAATGCTTATATTTTTCTTATTTTCAATGCTTTTTTTTTTTTTTTTTTTCCAATATTTTATGAACAATTTAATTAGCAGCAGTCATAAATGTGGTGGTGGTGATAGTGACAGTCATAGTTGTAGTCAAATCAGTAGCAGTTAGTATATTTCAGAAAACAACAAAATTATATGTTGTTTGGGTAATTTTTCTTTTGTCTACACAAATTGTTTGGAAATTTCTCTTCAATTTGATATTTAATATTTTTTAAAAATTTCTAAGTTAATGGTAACCAATAGTTGTGAATAAACACTAGTCTAACATCCCATAATAACAATCCCTTGTCATCCTTTTTGCATCTTGTCAGATATATCTTGCCAGAATTTTATTGTTGTAGCTCAAATATTTAAAAACTAACTTCATTAACACTAAATCTAATTATAAAGTCAAACTGCATCATAGATTGACAATCATGAAAAATAATTCATTTTGAATTTAAAAATGGAAAAAAATGAATTAACTTTATTTGCTGTACAGTTAAACATGTTTTTGCTTTAATTTTTTTTTTTGTTGATTTTATTTGAAATTTGCAATTTATGCCCTGGCTTTGGTTCTCTCTCTCTCTATTTTTTTTTTTTTTTTATTTTTGTGCAAAAAGCTAACTTTGGATTGCCAGTGTATTTTCCCTTGTTATTTCTTAAGCATGTAAAAGTGGAAAAAAAATCAAGTTATTTTGTTGGCACAACTGTTGGGCATTACATAATAATTCAACCATGCTCCTACTCTATAGGAACTAAATGGTCCTGAGGACTTTTTCTCTTGAATTTTTTGTCATTTCGAACTTTCGCCTTGTGACTTGCTGCTTCCTATAGGTTGACAGTACAAGACTAGTGCCTTGATATCAAGAACAGTTTATAAAAAATAAAAAGAAACAACAACAACAATGAACACTTAGAATTAGTTACTTGGTTATTCTGAAATTTCTACTAATTTTCATGGTTCTCTTCTATCCACTTTCAAAATTTTGCTCAAGTGATATGGAGTGGAGTTGCATGTATGTTAGAATTTTTTTTTTTTTCAAGACTTTATTTAATACAATTATTTTCATGGATTAAGTATGTGAAATCTCTTCAGTATTTATTTGAATATTTGATGGATAAGTATATACTTAAAAAAAAAATGTCATGAAATAATTGTAATTAAATATTTATTTCTCCTATCCTGGTCAAAAAATATTTTTAATATGTGGATAGCAAGATTAATAGAATTTTTCAAAACAACAACCTAAATTTTAAACTCTTCATCAAAATTATTTTTTTTTATTCTTGAAGTGGCCTAATTTTAATTATCAATAGTTTTCCTCAATTATTTTTAGACAGACCTTTTAATTTATTTCTTTTTTTTTAAGTATGTAAAAAAAAGCAAAATATCTTTAAAAGTATTGTAGATGTAATGAAAAATAAAGTAGCTTTTCAGAAATTCTGTTTAAACAAATATCATTGGCTATCATTTGTGAAATTGTAACCAATCAAATCTACACAAAGTGCAGCTAACCTGCTTATCTATTTCTTCCCTTAACCCCAAAGTTGTCTTCTGATGTTGCACTATGAAAATGGACAAGTAAATCAATCAAAAATGGCTCAACTTTTTATCTGAAAAATCTCTGTATAATAAAACTATATAAATCATCATTATGAGGAGAACATTTTTTACCTGTTAGCATTGTTTAAATCAAATGGACTGCACCACAGTCAATGTGACAAGAAGAAAATCATGGTCATTATTTATGAAATCACACAAATGGTCTGCTTAGATTGTTTGCTTTTGATGTGGACATTTTGTAACTTTGATTTGACGTTTAAAATAATTTGCCAAACTTCTTAAAATGGGAAAAATATAAAAGTAAAGAAATATGTTGGTTACAAATTAAGTTATTTTTAATGAGTAAAACTTAAAAAAAAAAGGATTATGTAAGTTTGACAATGTGTACAAAAGGAAAGTTATTCCCTTATACAATTTTGAGCCCCTCAGCAATGTGCATTGTTTTAAAAAGCGATTATTAGAATTTTAATAAAATAAAAACATGAAAGTAGATTTATACATTTTCTTTATTCTTGAAAATTTACACCAAAGATATTAAAACACTATTTATTTAATAAAATGGTTATTTTACAAGAATAATTTTACATTTACAAGATTATAAAAATATGTGAACCGACTATAAGGAAATATTTATTATCTATCATATAAAGAAATCAATATAAAAAGAAACTTTTTCCATAAATTTATAAAAATATCTGAACAAGAAAATGTAAATAAAGACATAATGATATGTAGCTAAAGAATTTTGAAAAAAAATGGATTTTCTGGTTATTTCTTTTATTTGCTCACCACAAATTCACTAAAAAGGAAGGTTAAGGAGAATGTTCCTCTGAACCAAACATTCTTTTAATTTGTTTGTCATGTTTATTCCAATTTTATTCTTCATTATAACGTGGTAAATATTAAATATTGCAATTTTTTATAAGTTTTTGAAGAAAAGGATTTCTTTTCAAATTTATTTCTTTATAAAAAAAAAAAAAAAAAAAAAAGAAATATTAAATTGTACTTGGTTCACATATTTTTATAATCTTGTATATAAGCATTGACAAAGGAGTCAAAAATGTATTGAGTAATAGCAGTATCAAGGGAATAACTGTCCTTTTGACACAATGTTTTTTGTTTGTTTTTTTTTTGTGGGCATAAAGGTTAAACATTGCTGAATTTCCTTTTTACTAATATAATTTAAGGTAATTATTTTTTTTTCTTTAAGGTTTTATAATTATTTTCATTTAAAATTTAAACACCATTTTTTTTTAAAAATATATTTTAAAGTAAACCTTCACTGAAATTCAACTCTGGGAAATGTTAAAGTGAGTGGCAGAAGAAAGAATTTCATTATAAGAAACAGAAAATGCACTGAAAATATACTGTCCTGACTTTGCAGTATGATCAATCAACAAAAATCAAGGAACAATTGCAAAAGCTACCACTCAATTATATTTTAAAAATATTGTCATTGTGTGTAACTACCTTTTATAACCACCTTTCAAATTGGGGTGGGAAGGCAGTTGCTTATAAAATCTGTATAGAAATTTTTATCCTTTATAGATTGGAGTTGTCTTTATCTCCATTGAGACTGTCATATTGAGTTACCAACTTTCAATTGTCAATATTCAGAAATATGTTCATACAATTATATTCTACATGTCTCTGGATAATGATCCGTGGATGAAGACTGATTGTGGTCTGTAATGTTCAAAGCCCCTTTTTTATATTGCTTAATCTCTATTACATTTTAAGTCTATTCTATAGAGAACTACAAGTGTGAGACACTACCTCAAGTGGACTTAATCATAATCTTAGCTGGAAAGTCAGTGTTCTTGATTTCTGTCTTAATTTTATTTCCAGTGACAAATTGTGATATTTAATCTTGGATGAATACAGAAGAGGCTTGGGGAAATAAAGTAATGTAGAAATCAAACATTTGACTGTAGTTTGACACATCCTCATGTCAGGGATTATGTAAAAAAACACAGAAGTCTACAAAAAGAAGAGAAATCTCAAGGCTTTCCTTTTTTGCAGACTGATTAGTTGAGGGTTAACAGTTATATTCTTACAAAACATTTTTTTTCTGAATTTATAAATTCATATGAAATAAAAAAAACATTTATAACTTCATGAAAATTTACATCTGAAGAAATTTGGTGAAATAATGAAAACATCAAATGTTTTTACTAATTTTTTAAGGTTTTCTTTTTTTTTTAAATTTAAAAATAACCTCAAAATTGTTTTCTGTATTTTATAAAAATTTTGGATGAAATGGGAAAACTGAGAAGACCATTCATGTACTTTAATGAATAATGTCCAAAACATTTGAAATTTTTTAAATTGTGTAAACCAAGTTGGCTGGAGCACATTTGACACAGTCAGTCTGTTCACGACATTTGTTTGTCATTTTTTAGGGAGAAAAATACAATTGAGTCTGAAGAAAACCTCATCTGACATTTTGTATTCTCAATATTTTCTTTTTCAAATGAAAAGAAAAAAAACAGCCATTATTTTGAAATATCAATTCATTATTTCACATTTTCAAACTTTGTACCCATAATATTTGATTAGTTTGCTAGCTAAAATTTTATACAGCTTTGAAGAGCGATAAAAATGTCTTTTTTTTCTTTTTCAATGTGATTCCATATCTTAGATATGATATTCCTTTTTTAAAAAAATATCAGCATCAAAACAAGACATGAAAAATAAAATTAATGCACACATTCAGAAAAAATGTTATGAATGAAATGGGGAAAATCTGGTTTGTTTCCTTCTGTCAAAGGAAACTGGCTCAGAAATTGTCAAGATGTGCAAAATGCATGAATAATAAAAAAGCTCCCTAGTGTTGTGAAACATTATTACTATTCCTACTTTTCCTTCAATGAATTTAAAAATAAATAAAAAAAAAAAAAAATTGACATTCTGAAATAATGCATCATAATTCCCATTGTTGTAACCATTTTAGATTGGAAGAAATCCTTTCACCTTGTGATAATAAATTTGGGAAAACAGTAAAAAACATTTTTTCAAATTTCATTTTTTTTTTTTTTTCACAATTCATATTCAATTGTTTTTCTTGAAAAAAAATAAAAGATCTTTTCACTGAAACTTTTTTTTTTTTATCTGAATTGTTAAAAACAAAACTTTTTTGCTTATGCTGGTAACTAAAAGTTCAACTAAAGTGCTAGTCAATAAATATGTAAATACAAAACTCTATTAATGTGTCACCCATAAATATGAGTGAATCCAAAGAGTGTCTGTTATTATTTACTAAGCTTAGCTTAGTTTGGCTCAAGGCCATGAATATGATGTACCTAGTGAGGATCAAACTCGCTACTCAGTAATGATGGTCATTTAGCCAAAGAGTGTCTGTTATTGTTATAACCAGTGGTGTAGTGCTATGGGAGTGGGGTTTGCTTAATTTTCCTTAGAGATTTTGTTGGAAAAACAGTGTTTAATATTTACATACACTGGTTCTCTATCGGCAACAATTAAAAGATTAGTTTAACTATATTCAAACATTAGAGTTGGTATAAATGGAAAAAAAAGGTTACAGTTTAATTGTTTCTAGTATTCCAAATTGATATTTTCTTTTTTTTTATCATTATCATAATTTCTTTCTATCAGAAATCAATTAAAACAATCTTTATTTGCTCCTTTAATTTTGTTTTTTCCACTTGATAATGTTTCAACCCTTACTTTATTCAGCACTATGCCACTGGTTTTATAATTGTGTTGTTATATAGATGTCATGTGATATATCTACATAACATATATATATACATACACATATTATTCATATAATTTATATAAATACATAATATACTCGTGCGTATATACATGTTATATATATATATTGTACACTATACAGGTTTATATATAATATATACTAAATAATATATGCCCATATATATGCGTGTTTGTTTTATGTTGTGTGTACAAGTTTATATAGTCAATGCATATACAGACAGATTGTGTGTGTGTATATATATATATATATGTGTGTGAGGGCAAATCAATAAGTTACTAACTGAATTTTGATCTGAAATTTTCACTGTATCAATAAGTTATATTAAGACTATTTAATTAAGTGCAATGACAAAGAGAGCAATTATGTAAAAAAAATATAAATATTGTGTAAAAATGATTTTTCACATTAGGCTACAGACTTATTGATTTACCAACATATATATTACATGCGTGCAAAAGTTCCCCCACCACCACACTTTTTTCTTTTTTTTTTTTTTTTTTTTTTTTGGAAAACTACTGAATACAAAATTACAATATTCTTTTTTTTTTTTGTTTTACTGGAAACTTTTGCACACACACCAAATATATAGCACACAATTTAGAATGATTGAAATAACAATCATTTCCATAATATTTCTTTCTTTTCAAGAGTGGGAGAGGAAAGAAAGGATTTCTTTCTAAACCAGATCCAGGATCAAAACTAGTTTCATTTATTAAATGAAAGTTATACATTTACTCTGAAACAACAACATATGTGTGTGTGTGTGTATATATATATATATATATATATATATATATATATATATATATATATATACACACACACACATCAAATCTCACAATGGTCGATTTGTTTGAAAGGTGACCTTGATATTATTTGTCTGGGGAGTTGATCACAGCATGTGGAAACTGCCTGAAAAATATAACAACAGGTTGATCCAAGTCTTGTGATTGAAATTGGTCAGAGGGTAGTGTTCAGAAGGTATTGATGATTCTGCTAGCACAAAGTCACAAGTCATCATGACCAAAAGTTTGAACATACTGGTGTTCAAACATCTGACCATGACAGATTTTTCACTGTCACTCAGAAAACGTAACTAATGGGCACTCAGCAGTGGATATTAGCTACAATTTCTGGAATAATTGTAGAGTAAACCACATGTGGACTCTGTGGGTGTTGAACAAACACAAATGTGCCGGAGCAGGTATCTGCAACAGGGACTGACTAGCCGGCCATATATCTATACATACATATATTAGTTTCAATCATTTATTAGGATATCATCTACCTTTTTAGTGTGAGTGTAATCAGTAAATGCTGACCAAAATAAAAACTGTTGTCGGAGAAAAGAAAACAAACTTTCCAATTAACTTTGAGTGGTGTTTGCTTTTCCCCTACAAATACTATTTCATCTCTTGAGCAGTTTCATCGAAGCACAGTTACCTAGAGACAATTTCTAAAAAAATGTCTTTTAAGTAAAGCAAAGTAAAAAAAAAATATAGGCTAGATAAAATCAATAATAAAAGAAACTATTATTCATCTTACGGAGAAAGGGAAAACTCGGATACTGTGTTACTCGCTTTATAAAGTTCATATGTACTTTAGGATATGCATGTTTAGGATTTTTTTTCTTGCACTGCCAAATTTGAAAACTTTAAGTCTAAGCAAAAATTTAATGAAACAATAAAACCTAGATTCGGAAAGAAAAAAATAAACAAAACTGATATTTTATCAATTTTCTCAAAAGTCAAAATATTTCTAATCAAGGAAGAAAAAATAAATTACTAATAGACATAGTATGAAATAAAAACAAACAAAAATGCAAAAAATTGTTTTCTTTGAAACTCACAAAGAGAAGAAATAAAACTTTTTCTTTCTCCTTAAAAAAAACAAACTAATAAATACTCTTTAAATATTGAATCAAAAATAATAAAATTAAGTACTTATCAATGTCAACACTGAGTTTTGTAATTTCATACTCATTGCTTATTAAAAGGCCTAATGAGTGAGAAATTATGAACGTCAGAGTTGACATCAATAAGTATTGAATTTTGGCAATCTTTAACCTTCATGATTGCAAAAAAACTGGCAAAAGGATAATTTTCCTCTTAACACTACTATTATTTTAACTACCTTCACTCCTCATCAATGTTTATTGTTTTAAAACATAATGATCAGGATTTTAATAAAGACTAAACATATGAAAGCAAATTTATATATTTTCTTTGTTCTTAATAATTGACAACACTAATTACCAATCAATTTGCACTTTATTATAAAATGGTAAATAATGAGTATTTACTTATAGTTGGTTGACATATTTTGATAATTTAGTAAATGTTTATAAATTTATGAAAAAAAACGTTTTCATATTTATTTCTTTATAAATTAGTAAATTGCATTGCCTTAGTTTAATACAATTGTATTAGTTTTTAGAATGTTGTAAATATAAAATTATTCTTGTCTAATAAATAAATAGTTTTTAGTATACTGGTTGTTAATCCTCAAGAACAAAAAATGTATAAATTCACTTTCAACATATGCTTAGGTTTTGGTACAATTCTAATCATAGCTTTTAAAGCAGTAAACACTGCTGAGGAGTGAAGGTAGTTAAAATAATAGTGGTGTCAAGGGAAAATCCATCCTTTTGACACAGTTTTTGCAGGTACAAATGTTAAAGATTATTTGAACTTTATTATTTCTGATTCAATAATTATTGCTGTAGTCAAATATCAAGCAGTTTATTGGCAGAAATTCTGTTCTCTTTGATTATATGTTAAATTATATCATTTTATGTATATAAATAGCTAGCATTATTATTTTATTATGTAGATAAAAGTCATGGGATAGCAGTATGTAAAGGTAATGATAGGTGGAGCTACAATACCTTGACATCATGGAAATGCCCAGACCTGTATCAGCTAGTCTGCTGATGACAAAATAATGGGAATTATCAGAGTTCAAACATATGATGATAGTTAATGTTAACCACAGGCCCTTAATTATCATGACTAGAGGTGTTTGGCTAGAATTGTCTGTGGAAGCAGACAGGCAAAAGTGGCTTAAATTGCATCCACATTCAATGCAGATCATATTCAGTAGGTCAGTTCAGTATACTTTAGCTTCCATGGGATATGAGAGCAGAAGATCCACCAGGATGCTCCTGTTAGCACCATTACACTGAGCACAGCACTTTGGCTGTGCTCATAACATTGGTATGGTTTTAATTGTTTTGTGCTGCTGGTAAGCATCTTTGTGGTACAGATCGCATAAAGTCATAGATCCCAATATAATATATATTAAAGACAATATTGTCTGAAGTAAAGAAAAAACAAATTTTTCAATGAAAAATGAATTTTTTATAAGATTTGTTTTAATTTTTTTTACAATTTTAAATTGAATAATTTATAAAGATTTTAAATCTTTTAAAGTTCAGTTTCAGTGGTGTAACGTTTAGTAAATATTGTTAAGTAAAACTCTATTTACTAATCATATATGTTAAAGCTTATTACAGTCTGAAACTCCTGAATATTTAAAAAAAAATTTTTTTGTATATAAATGTCCTAATTTTTTTAAGTATGCTGGTTCATGCATGATATTATCATTAAAAGGTCACATATCTTAAGGATTGTCTCCCCTTACAGAAAAAATACCCTGATATAAAATTTATCATCTACTAGTAATTCTGCTTCACCATACTTAACTTGTCAACCCATTAGACGGTTGATAAATCGATCAACATGTCAGAAAAACAAGACCTCTGTGGTTAAGAAATGTTTGTATACAACATTTAATGAACGAATATTTGTTTCAAATCAGATTAACATTCCTCAAATGAAGTTTCAGAAATATTTTATTTTTGCAAAACTTTTAAAACCAATAATTAACTTTTGTTTACAAATGTGTTCAATTTTATTGAAAAAAAATAGATTCCAATCAATATTTTGCTTACTGGAAATAGTAAATTTTAATCCTTTAGCTTTCAATTAAAGCTAAAATGAAAGCTTCAAGAAAATTCATTTTAAACCTTACGTATACTGAATTAATAGAGGTACCTAGACAAATGTCATGGGTAGAGGAACATCTAAGGAATGCTAATCAACAACAATAAGTTTTAAAAAAGTCCCTATTTTTAATGAGGGGTGGGGAAAGTTTCTCTCAGTAGTGACAGAATGGGTTTATGACTACTTGGTATGGATTGTATCTGCTGGTGCACATAAACAACATTGATTAGTGCCCATTACATCAACTGTTAATATTTCAGCAGGATAACGTGCCATGTCATTAGGTCAAAGTTGCCCAGAATTGGTTTGACAAGCATTCTGGAAGCTTCAGGTGAATGTTGCTGTCATCACATTCACTTGACATGAGCCCAATCAAGCATTTATGGAACATGGTAGAGAGCTCTATTCATATACAAGATCCTAGAAATATCAGGAATTCTAAACAGTTATTAAGATGGCATGGCTCAACATCCCTCCAAAGGTCTTCTGATCACTTGTGAAAACAGTGCCAAATTGAGTTGCCGTACTAACCCAGACTTGAGGGGTCGTATATAATACTAAGCACCTATCCCATGATTTTAGTATCTCAACATATGCTAGAGAGTATTTATAAAAGAAATGTATTGAATACATTCAAGTTCATTCTTGCCTTTCATGGCTATTTGTAGAAATATAGACACCAGCTTATTTATACAAATAATTTTATTTAAGCCTAATATATATCTTAGCCCCAGGCATTGAATATGTTGTAACCTAGGAAAGGTTACTGAACAGAATAATCACATGACAGTTGGTAATGAACAATAATACTTAGGACACAAACAACACATACATGATTCGCCAGTGGTGTGTAGGAGTAGTAGTCAACTGCTAGAAGTGAGTCAAGTGAGTTCTTCAATGAATCTCCAACTGCAGACCAACATACAGTATTTACTACTGTATTTATGTGAATGGGAACATGCCCATTATTATCCATAGGTATGCTACAACAGAATATTACTACCATATCTGATCTGGTGCTCCTACTATATATCTCGAGATTCTTGGCATATTTCAAAGAAGGGTCTGTAATGTAATCAATTCTGACCTAGCATCTTGACTTCAGTCATTTCCTCACTGACATGATATAGTTTCCTTCAGTTTTTTCTACAAATATTTTCATGGCAATTGTTTTAATGAACTGCTCTCCTTAGTGACACAATTACATGAATTTAAGCATACTGCTAGATTGTCAACAAGGTCTCACTACTCTTACTGTTGAACTAGCAAGATGCAACTGTCCGTTCTATTCTAATAGTTTCTTTTTTTTTGTGACAAAGGTTGATCAAACAAAAAGAGAAAGAAAGAAAGAATAGGAGAAAGTGGATGATAATTGTTGAAATTGCTGGAAGATGGATTGAAAAGTTGAGAAGAAAATTAAAAACAAAATGTGTTGAAAAATCATGTTGAGAGATAATTCCAAGGAGAATCAAACCCAAATTTAACTAGATGAAATTCAGTAAGATTGAGCAAACCCAAGACTACCGAAAAATTAATTATTATTTTTAAGTGAACCTGTACAAGAAATCTGGGTGTTCTATTCAATCATAAAAAAATACATAAGTCAGAGAAAAGATAAACTTTCATTTTAAGGAGAATGGAAATAGATTTTTCTTTCTTTTTTTCCACTTTTTGAGTGGTCTGGTCAATTGGGATATCCTCAACATGGGGCAAGCTGATAGATAAGGACTAATGACTGAAAATCCCTTTTGTCTTCATTGCACCATCTGGAAGTTCGATTTATCACTCCAGCCCAGGAAGCAGGCTGAGGTTGGCTGTTAAGGAAGAGAAGGAGAAGGAAGAAAGAAGGGAGAGAGAGAGAAAGGGAGATATTAGCACCACCTATATGGAGCAATGGTGTGGGATGAGATGTAAAGAAAGTTGGAGTTAAGGGGTAGCTTGATCCCTCTCACTAGTCTCAAAAAGGACAATCCCTAATTTGGAAAACTACTTGAGTAAATGTGTGTGTGTGTGTGTGTGTGTATGTATATATATGTATATATGGAAATTTAGTAAAGATTGATAATTAGGGTAGAAGACAACCAAACCTAAACCCTAGTCAACCCGACACCTGTTGGATACAGGACTCCATATAAGCTGGATATTTTGGAAATAGATTAGAACAGGAGACAAGACAAGAACAACAGAGAAGAGGGACACACCGGAATCTGCATCATTTGCCAAGACCTCCTGACCAAAGACCTTGTGCTTGACATGAAGACCAGAACTTAGAAATTTTAGTTACTACTAAAACAAGCTGCAGACTCTGAAGAGGATCCCAATGGGAAGGGTTAAATCCACTGTATACAACAAATATATAGACTAAATCATTATTACATTTTTAAATAAAGTTAATTCTTTATTCCAAAGGATTCTTATTTTTTTATTTTAGCTCCCAAATTGTCAAACCATCTTCACTTCCAGTTATCTTCATCAATGATCTTCTCATACTCTGGGATCAAAAACACATGACAGTGGAGTGAATGGTTGTGAACAAACGCCAGCTAAGTCGAGTGGAACTGTGCTACCAACATGATTAGAGCGACAAAACAAGTCATATGCTAATGAGTGAAGAGTCAACTAAATGGTAACCACAGTGGTCTGAAGAAACTTGGGGACTGATGACTGGGTGACATAATTGATTACTGCTGATATGTACAGGAGTACATATTTGGTTACTGCTGATAAGTGTCGACATGAAGCATTACATTTTCACACTTCTCCCCTGTGGAGTTCCTACCTGATTTCTTGCTTCCCTGCCACCTACAATCTTTAAAATTTTAAATGCAATGCCAATCACCATCTTCTTGTTTTCCTGAATCCTGTTTCTTTATAGTCCTTTTCCTCACTTCTCCTCACTAAAGTTTTCTGATTCTCTTTAATTCCCTGTAACCTCCCTGCATGTTAGTGGCATTATTGCCAAGTGTATGGTGAAATGATTAAAAAAAAAAAGTTTAAATATGTTGGTAGTGTTTAGGTTAAAATAAATACAGATAAATCCTGATTTAGGCAAATGAAAAATGAAGAAAACAAAATGGATTCCATTAGTTTCTGTTAAGTTTTCAATAATTTTACACCAAATAGTTATAAACTGTAACTGTTAGTAGCAAATAACAATTTTGCTTGTTCTTCCATTAGTTAGTTAGTTAGCTAGCATGTATATTATGCCTTATCATTACCTCAGATAAATAATTGTCCATTCTGTTTTGCTTACAAGGAAAGACAGAAGAAAAATATATCAGAGACAATGTTTGGTTTTAGTGAAATCATATATAATAAGAAAGAAAGGGAACATAGAGGAAGAAATAATGCTCTCATGTGTTTAATGTCTGCTTCAATGAAATGGAAAACCTTGTCAGTGAACCAAAATTTCAATTGAACCTAGCAATTGATTCAATGTCAGCAGGGAAGCATTAGTCACAAGAAGTCACTCTCTAGGTAGTTAGCATCAGCCTGTTGATGGAAGATAAAAAGGTTCTCTAAGACCATTAGAAGGGAATAGTTTTGTTTTGGAGGTGTTCAAATTAACAAGCCATTTTTTGCCCCAGTTAACAAAAGATTGTAGGTCATATTTTTTAGATTTTTAGACATGAAATGGTTTAGTTTTCTATAATCAACAGACTTCCCAAGTGTATATTATCATGGAATCCTATTGATTACACAGGTATCAATTGTATCTTGTATAGCCAAAACCAAACAAAATAGTTGACATTTGCCCACAGATATCATGGTATGTATTTGCAATGTTCACTTTTATGAACAGAACTTTAAATACATTTATGAGTTGAAAATACAGATTAAATCCAAGAGAATGATTAAATAATGAACAAATAGGAAGATTTTTATGAATTTGACATGTTTCACTATTTAGCTAAGCTTCATCAGAAATTTTTGGAAATGAAGTGTTATGTTTCAATGTTTAAATTCTATGTTGTTTTGTTTTCATTGTTTGGGTAGACATTATATATAAAGTTAGTTTTCTCATTCCCTATGGAATATTGGGCTCCTTTTAATACTGCATCCAAATGAAAGCTGACCAAGATTAGCAGAAGTCATATCTATTTGGATATGCAGTTGGAGTTTCATTAGGAATTTGGATTCACATGTGAACTCCAACAGTTTTAGGATAGTGCAATCCAGTTTTAAATCAGAGTTTCCTTCTCATAGACTGGTTGCCACCCAAGGCTATAAGACCCAATCTGTCCTTCTATTTTATCCATAGCTGTAGAGAGAAGAGATGGATTCATACTTTTCCCAAGGGTATTAGCACATAAGTGAATATAATGAGATCAAGTGGAATTCAAACACAGCTCTCCAATTCCTCAATCCAAGCTGCTAACCATTACTCTGCTGTGCCTGCCCATATATAAAGCTGTAGTTTAAATTAAGTAAAAGTTTTTGTTCATTTTGACTTCCTAGTCTTCTTTTTTTTTCTCTTCCCCTCCCCACTTGAATTTCTCAGCAATCAAGAAACTGGCAAAAATTCTGAGGACTAAAGCTGAGTGACAAAGGTCCTCCAGTCAAGAGACAAAAAAAAATGACAGAAAATCATTGATTTTTATCGAGATTCACTGGGTGATCTTATTCCGGTGAACATGGGGGATATCTCTGTTAAAAGCTAAAGTCTCTAGCTGCTTGACTGAAGGTTGTAAGCTCACTCTCTGTGCTGGGTGGTAAATTATATTTTTATCTTCAACCACAAAAACTGAGTGTAGTAACACTGAAGGAAAAAGAGAAAAGTCCTTTTTTAAGTTCTGTAACAAAATTTTTTTACTTATTTGCTGTAAGTAGGAGGAGATACATATCCACTCATTTTAATTTAAAACTGCTAGTGGTCAACTCTGCTAATTTCAGCCTGTCATTCTTTGATTGGTCTAATTCTAACTGATTTCATATTAAAAATAACCAGAGTGTAGCATGAAACTCTATTTACCAAGTGGATTTCAAATGAGGCTGCCAGCAGAGTCCTACATCCAATAAGTGTAGTAACTTCACTATACACACACACACACACACACATATATATATATATATATCTCAAACATTATTATAGTGGATACTTTGGATTTGAAACAGACACCTCATTTTTTATTTATTAAACAGTGTGTATTACACCTATCATCCTGTGCATTTGTGAAATCCTAGTAAAGAAAATGTGCTCTCTAGCTGAGATCAAGGCTACATCGCTCTTTGTGGGAGAAACCACCATTTGATCCGCCATGCTTTACCTGCTCAGCCATAAAGAACATCCCAGTGAAAAGGCTATATTTTCCCTTTTTAAGGAAAGCACATCACTGAAATTGTTTTTCTCAAAAGCTCATAATTACTCAGTTCTGTATCCAAAACATAAAGAAAGCAATTTCTAGAGAATTAATTTTGTATTAAAAATAAATCCATTAACTCTTTAGAAATATATATATATATATATATATATATATATTCACATCAACTATTTGGTCTCTCTAAATTTTCAGCAAACATTGGAGAATATCAATGGCTGTAATTATTTCTGCATTAATGAATTTAGTAATACAACTCTGATTTGTATGCACTTTGTGCCAGATAGTATTTTGCCAAACTGATGCTTAACTGCTGTTTGTAACAAAGACTAAAAATATTATGGGCTATTAGCAGGAAGTTACAATTACTAGTGTCATAACACCGACATCCACTTTTGATGTCAGAGGCCAATGTAATAAAATAGAAGCCACTATTTTCAGAACAATCCTTTTACATTTGTGATATGATTCCTTACTCCTCTTCTATTCAGGATATGAGATCTTACAAGTTAGTGCTATCATACAGATTAGTCAAGTTATTAACAATGGAGCGTTTTTTAGTATGAATCCCAAAACTGCAACAATCTAAAGTACTAAAAGATTAGTGTCATTAACATATAGAAAACAAACATGCTGACCAATAAGTGACTAATTAGGAAGACATTAAAACAATAGAAAACGGAAAAAGTTGGAAGGTAAAGGGAGAAAGAGAGAAGTGGGGAAATAGATAAAGACTAGCGGTATAACCCGTCTTTGACCGGGTCTTTCATTATTGGAATTTTTACCGTTCAATTGGAGCAGTTTAACTTTATCAGCCCACCAGAAAATCAGTAACAACAATTCGGTGCAACTGAGGCACATCCCCAAATAGGGGGGGGGTGAATGGGGGTGCCCCTAAAAAGGGCGTTTTTGCATTCTCAATCTTGTTTCAGCCTCATGCACAGCAGCAGTTGAAGAGCTGTTTCTCCTTAGCCGTTGAGTCCTTTGATCAACAGTTTCAGCCTCACGTGCAGCAGCAGTTGAATAGGCATTTCTCCTCAGCTGTTGAGTCCTTTAATCATCATTTTCAACCTCGCACAAAGAAGTGTTCAGGTATGCTGTTTTGGAAAGCCAATGGCTACTTTGATCTTCGGACTCAGTGACTCTGATTGAAGCATTCTGAGAGGCATCTTGAGACAGGTAAACTGAACGTTTTAAAGACGATTCATTATCTCTTATTCGCATGGCAGACTTGTCGGCAGCGATTTTGTAACCTAAACAAGTTCTTTTCTTTGGTGGCATGTCTTACACAAGCATGAATTGTTAAATGGAATGCGTGGGCAAATACCAGAAGAGAACGCCGTAAACGCTACAGGGATCACTAAGCTTGAATAACTTTAGGAAAGGTTGGAAAAATAAATGTTGAGTAATAAAAAAAGCAAACTTACTTATTAGTATGGTGAATGCAATGCAAAAACTGGCAGAACAATAAAAAAATTAAATTGGGAACGGCTATAAATGACAATGAAAGCATCACCTTAAAACTGTAGTGGTAGGCTTTATGCAATGGAATAGGTAACGTCACTTGAAAGAGATTGATTGCTTGTCCAAGAGAAGGGAAATGTGTAATTTGGACTCAAAACCAGCACTGAAGAATTATCTAACAAACAAAAAAATTTAATCAAAATCAGATGAAAACTGTGGAAACACATAAACAACATCCAATCACACACACATTTCGAGAATTATAGATCTGGATAATATTATTGAAATAATTTAAAGTATTTATTTTTATTAAAGTTTTTATAGAAGATATATATCCAAGAACAGATAGTAAATAGAAAAATATTGCTGAGAGTTATAATGGACAGGAAGTAGTGGAGAGCCATTGTTGCTAACAATTCAGACTCAAAGCTGGCACTGAAGAATTATCTATCGAATAAAAAATTCATCAAAATTGGATGAAAACTGTGGAAACGCATAAACATCCGATCACACACATACACACATATCTACCCATATTTTGAGAATTATAGATATAGATAGGTAGAATCAGAAAGAACCAATATTAGACAGATGTTTGATTGATATTTTGAACAATTTTATGGCTTCAACTAAATATTTTGAATGCAATTGTATGTCGTCAATTACAGATAAAATGTTTTGTTGGTCATATTACTATAAATAGGTACTGTTTGTCATTTTACTATATAAAAATGTACTGCTGGTATTTTTGCTATAAAAATGTATTTTTATACTGTCACAGGGTTTGGGGGCTCACTATTTTCCCATAACTGGGGCCCTAGCAGGTGCTATCACCCCGGTTAGAGTGGACCTAGGAACAACAGCAGTTAAGAGGTGGTTCTGCATTCCTCAAAACCTCCAATCTCCCAATCAGAGGCCTTGCTGATGGATGTAATATATCGTCATACCCAGGACTTAGACAGATATGCAAACAAAGAAGTTTGACTGATATTTAGAATTAGGGTTGATTAAATTAGGTGTTGAAGATTTGTACATTCCTTGAATACTCTGAGATTATTATGACTATATGTTAGAAGATGGGTTATATTCAGTTAGGATGGTTGATTTTAGAATATGTTAACTATTGTTAGGTTATTTAATGTGGAATTTTGTATGGGACACCTAGTAAGAATAAAACTTGCTACTCAGTAGGAGTGGCCAACCACACTACCTTCACTAACCATTATCCCATAATAAGGTGCACATGTTAGAAGATGGAAATTGGGAAAAGTTATACACTTTGTTTAAAATTTTAATATATGCAAACCAATATCAGTCTATATTTTTAAGATGAGGTATTGTAACTATTTACACTATTTACCTCGTTCAGACTGTTGTCCTCAATTTTGTTCTCATATTCACAAAGTTTTGGCCACTGTACGTTCTGCCCTTCTTCAGATGATATTAATTGAAACTGAAATATCCAAAGGCATAGCATGTGAAATTAGAACAATCTACCCTGTGGATAAATAAAGGATTCAGTTTGAAATTCCAACGTATATCACCTGAAGAAGGCTGGAGTGTGCACAAGCCGAAACATTGTGAATGTGGCAATAAAGATGAGGATAACAGTTCAAACAATGTAAATAGCATAAAGCAAACCAATATTTCCCCATAATCAGTTGGTGCTCTGTCAAGCCACTGGAAGCAGACAAGGCACTGTGAGCCCAAATCAGTAAGTGTTAAAAGAATGACAAGAGTAAAATTCATTAAAAAAAAAAAAAGGCAACAATATGTGTTTGAAGAAAGGCAACATATGCTGTTTCTGCTTGGTGGAGTGGGATGTTAAAAAGCAAATAGCTTTCCTGAAAGAACCTTTTCTTTCTTTACCAAGCCACAATCATCTGAGAGTTAAAGTTTGTTGTAGTGAAATAAAATCTATAGAAACCCAAAAGTTTACTTAACTCTCTTTCTTCTGCTTGTCTGATATGTGTTACTAACAATAAAGCCATGCATGACAATTGAGTATTTAGTTTCACATCTATCCAAAAAAAACAAATTAAATCCGAACACATACAGAAGCCAGGTTATCAAGCCCACGAAAACAGTCTATATATATATATATATATATATAGAGAGAGAGAGAGAGAGAGAGCTTGTTACACATTGGTTGATTAAATATTTATTATTGTAGCACCTAGAGGATGTCTATAATAAAACTAACCAAATCAGTGTAAGATATTTTAATAGGTTTTTTAGCACCAGAAGACCCAATCTTACTTTCAATAAAATGTTTCCTGTTTATTTTTTTAATTCCTTTCTCAACAATCACCTGCAGCAAACACTGTCAAGGATGGACTTTGGGCAAGGCCAGGGGGATATCTTTTAATATGCTTCAAGATGATTCTAAGATTTTTGGTAGAATTGAGATCAGATAAATTTCTTCTCAATCTACAAATTCTTTTTTAGAAAAAAAATCTAAGGCCTTGTCAACATATACATAATTCTGAAAGTGACACATGTAATCTATTTTCCTCCACCAAACTCCACTTGAAGGTTTGTGCAAAGCAACTAACCTAAAATCTCATCCAGCACTATCAAGTTCTATTGAGTATGTAGGCTTTTTTTAAGCTAAACATTTATCTGAAGAAAAGAAAATCAGCAATAATGTGACACAACAAATGCATTATTTGATATCTATTCTGTTTATCTGTTAAACTTTCTTCTATGTGCCATATACCTTTAGGACATAAAAAGCTGTGGAGAGTCGTGATCGCCTATCTCGTGTGGCTCTTAGCAGCTTTTTCCTTTTGCTAAGGACACCATCCCCCATTCTGCTATCCATTTGCACAAGCTCAAAAGATATGAAATCACCTCTTTCCCCCAGCTATGGGTTAATTAGTAAGACTTGTATCTAAAACATTACAATCTAAAAATATTTCTTGGCTGTAAATAACCTGCAAAGCCATAGAGAACAAATTAATCAATCATCAATTATGTGGCTCATAGCCTTCCCCTATCTTTCTTACCCCAATATGTCCTGTGAGAGTTACATTTTCCAAGTCCTCCTTTCTCATTATGTATCCAAGGAATTTCAGCTGACTTTTCCTGATTCTAAATATAGGTGTTCTTTCTGTTGTCATTTTTTAAGACTTCCTTGTTGTTTACTCACTCTGTTCATGGAATTTTCAGTATCCTTCTATAGGACCACATTTCCAGTTTTCTCCTCATTCATAGGGAGATTGTTCAACATTCATTCATTATAAGAGGATGGATATTACATAACAATACAGCACTCTTTTTGTTAGGGGAAGCTAATTTTGTTCCCCTATAAGGGACAATAACTCAAAATACAATTACGTTACATCTCTTGTCTGGAAATCAAGTGCGTCACTTCTGAATTAAACATGGTGATAAGCTGATGTGACAAGCTATTTATTTCCATTTTCTTCTCTAGATATGTTACTGTTTTTAATTTTTGAGCATTCTAGTCTTTTCTTGAGTTAGGAAAATTGTATTTCATTTTTTACATAAATAATTGATATTAATGCTTAAATGATAAATATTTTTATATGTATTCACTTGGTTATTATTTCATTTTCTTATTTGGTTTGGTGGTATCATAAGTACTTAAAGTATTAATTGTAGGTGGTTAAGTTTATAATTAAATTCTTGTTTATTATTGCTTGAATTCATGTGTATATGCCTGTATTTATACACTTGCACATATGCACATACATGCATGTACATATATAGATATACACGTGCACATATATACACATACAAATGTGCATACAGAGGCACATGTACACTTGTGTTTGTGCTTTGTTATTAATAAACTAGTGCTTAAATGGTAAAGTTATATATACAAGGCTCAAACAGATCTACAAATTTTATAAGAAATTGGAAAATATAACTCCGGAGTTATATTTTCCAATTTCTTTTACTTATATATATATATATATATATATATATATGTATATGTATGTATGTATGTGTATGTATGTATGTATGTATGTTGTCATTTTTTTTATACAAATAATTGTTTTCATAATAAAATTATTATTAACCTATTAAGACCTGCAGCACCCAAATGCACCTGATAGTTTCTGGGAGTGCTTGAATATTAAATGCACCCATAACTGGTGAGCACTGAATTTCACTACACAGTTTTAACACCAGTTACATAATCAACTTGTAGTTTTCCAAAACCATATCTCATAACCAGTACTACCAAGGGAGTTAATAGATTGATGTTAATAAAACTTTCAGGATATACCTATATTTATATGAACAATGTCTTGTACTGTTTTTAACCTATAGTAATTATACTTATTTAAAAAAATATTGTTTTGAATATGATATGTTTTATTATGCAAAATCTTACAAATTGTTGTTTACAAATAAAACCTAAAATACAGGCCATAAAAAACGTTTGATTTACACAATATCCTATGTACCTGAATGGATTTTATTATTTTACATGTTACTATTGGCTCCTTGACATTCTATAACCTTCATCAGTATTTTACCCATTGATTTTGATAATGTTTCTACTTTTTCATTTTTAACATTTTTGTCACAATTCTTTTATGTTGTATTAGGATGATAAAGATTTCTAGAAGGCAACAAAAACTGCTAAATCTTTATCATCCTAATACAACATGAAAGAATTGTGACAATACTAGAACTCCTGAGAGGTACCACCAACAAAGGAGGTACCACCTCCTGAAGGAGGCTGTCAGTTTCTTCTTCCCTTACGAGCCCCAAAAATTGAAGCAGTCAGGGGATGATGATGAGGATGATAAATCTTTTTGTTTGAATAATTCTTTTCATTCTTATTCCATTTAATGATCTGTGGGCTATTCAATTAATATGATATCTAGGGAAACAATTTTTGGCAGGATGATATATATTCAACTTGAAAATATGTTGTTCTAACAATGAATGTTTAGAATACCATGAACAGGTCATACAATAAATGCATTATTTCAAACTACCAAGAAACTGTTGCTAACAACATGAAAGAGAAATGTTTGGAATACATAATCTTGAAGGGATTATTTGATTTTAAGATGTCAAGTAGACTACACTTACGGGTTTTTAAAAGGTCTTAATAATGGGTGAGACGATTGTTTCTCAATATACAATAAACAGGCAAGGATCTTAATAAAAAAGGGGGTATCATAAAATCATTTAAAGGGTTAAAAAGTACAAAATTAATGAACAGGGTGGTTGTAATAAGGTTGGTGGGGTAGATGGGAAATTTCCTAAAAAATAAAAATAAATATACTCCCCATCTATTAGGCACCTAAAACTAAGTTATCAGTACAGAAATTGGAATCAGTAAACCAATTTTGTTAGCTAAAGTTACCTGTGTTCAGATTGCACTAATACTCTCAGAAAAGGTATGAATACATATCCCTGCGCCAGTCGTCTGAGGCTGCTTATGTTCACTTGAAACTAATACCCTTGGAATCCATACACCTACACACTTCCCCATCACCAGCTAACAAAAACATTTATCTTACAACTGACATCCCATTTTTAATTTCTACTTGTTCCTCTACTTCCAGATATGATGTTTGTGGGTGTTATTTCTATGACCTAAGAAAAAAGATTGAACTTCATAACAGAGTAGAGTTTCAGTGAAGTAACATCTTTTTTGTGCTGTGAGTCTAAGTAGTAACGATAAGTGACTGCTTAAAACATTTGCTCAAGAATACACAATTACCATAAGAAGTTGATTTGTTAATGCAATTTGAATATCTCAGTCACAATCTTGGTAAACCAAGATATTGTGTTACATCAGAGTGTCTTGCAATTTTCATTGTTATTATTTGCTAAGCTTAGCACAAGGCCACAATTACAGGGCACTCAGTCAGAATCAAACTCACTAATACTTGCTCACCAACCAATATACCACAAAAATTGTCCCCATTGTTAAGGCTTCTAATCTTTCTTGTGTTACCTGCTTGTTTAAGGTAATTTTCTAAGCATAGCTTAAATGTGGCAGAAGCCTGAAAGCATGATTTAAAAAAGTGATTTACATTCTGTTGTTAACTGGGACAGAGAATGGCTTGTTCATTTTAATGCCTCCAAAATGAAACTGCTCTCTTAATCATCTGAAAGTAAGCTTTTTACCTTCCATCATCATGACAGATGCTCACCTCCAAGAAAGTGACTCATTGTACCTTCTTGGACTAACGTTTTCTGCTGACATGAAGTGGAAAAATTATATTGAATCAATTGCTAGCTCTTGCTGTTAGGAAAATAGGTTCCTGGTGTCATGTTAGGCAATTTTTCTCACCAGAATCTATCATACATATTTATAAGTATACTATTCAACCTTGCTTTGAATATTGTTGCCATATTTGGTCTGGTGCTCAGTCATTTTCTCATTGCTGTAAATGGTAATTCTTCTTATGAACTTACCACTATTGTACCTAGACTTTATGAATTTATGTGCAATACTAGATTGGCAGGTCTCATCCTTTTACAGTTGAAATGGCAAGAGGCAACTGTAAATTCTATGCTAATAGTTTCTTCTATCACACTTCTTGCTTGTGGAACTATCTTTAGGTTTCTTGCTTCCAAGTCAACTTTGATCTTCAAAAATTTAAGTGCAATCTCAATTGTAATCTTCTGTCTTCTCATAGTCTTTAACATTCATGGCAGTATTGCCTTGTTTGGGGTGAAATTATAAAAAAAAAAAAAAGGTAACAAATCAACCAAATCTGAAAAATGAAATATCCCTTCTTTTAAGTAAAATATCAATGAAAAGGATGAGAATTTCTTGTAAAAGTTTAGAAGCAATTCTCGTCCATTTCATTGATGGCTTCATTTTCTTTTTTAATAAAAAATGAGCTAGACCTGTAGAAATTCTATGCTTAACAGGTTGACATATGACATAGTGTCTTTACATTTTACCGAGGATAATTTGCAAGTGTTCATTAAATATCCATACAGTCATATACTGCATATCCCATTATAAAAATGTTTCAAATAGGTTTTTATGACACCTATTTCTTTTACTCATGTAGAGTAGAACTTGTGGAAATTCCATGGTTTTTGCTAATTTTTACTACTGAAGCTAATCATTTCAGGCTGGCATATTTCATATTACCGTAATTTCTTGAAAATAATCACATTTCTTTACTGTAAATTACAGGTGATAGTAGGGGTGTGTATTATAAATAGGTTTAAGCAAAAATATTTTTTTGTTATTGATTTATAATAATAAATACATACTTGTTCTAAAATAAGAAAGATATTATCCCAATTTATCATTTTAAATCCAACACTAATTGTAACTTTTGTCAATAAATTTATGTTTATCAGTAAGTGCATTTTTATTTGGCAAAAATTAAAAAACCTATAAAAAAGCCAATTTCAAAGAAAAGATGATATCAAATTAACAATTTATTGAAATTTTAATTTTCATCATCATCATCACCACTTTCTATTATAGAATCAATATCTAAATTGTCATTGAACAAATTATCATTCTCTCACATGTTTTGATGACATTTTGATGGTAAAATAAAATGTTATATTTATCAGGAAAAACTGCGATGGTAATTTTCAACATTATTTTAGTCGCTTAGTTTTAATTTTATTCCTAATGTCAACGTTGACAAAATGTCTTTTTTTTTTTTTTTGACAATATTTATAGATGCATATTATACATAGGGATAGATATATTTCTTAATTTTTGGATCATTTGGTGGAGTGCATTTTATTTATGGCTGCGTATTATTTTCAAGAGATTATGATACTATACCATTTCAATGAAGCAGACATTAAATTTTTACTAATGTAGCAAACCATTTTTGACTGAAATGGTATAGTATTATGAAGTAAGCCAATGAAGCAAATATTAAATGCATAAAGGCATTATATCTTCCCTTTTCTTTCTGCATAGAAACATATACAAGGTCTGCCTGAAAACTAATGTTTTGGTTTCACAAATAATATTTTCAATTTCAAACAACAAACTACATGTAATCCCCCTGGAGTCTAATGCACTTTTCTATCCTTTCCTGCCATTCTTCTATGCACTGCCAGAAGGATTCATCTCGGATACTCCTCAGGTCCATCATTACAACCCCCCTTGATGACTTCCATGCCTTCAAAACTGATCTCCTTGAGCTTGGGGAAAAGAAAAAAAAGTCACATAGAGTGAGATTAGATGAACAGGGATGTTGTTCCAGTATGGCAATGTTCTTCTTGGCCATGAACTGCCAGATGCTCAGGGTGTTGTGAGCAGTTGCATTATTGTGGTGAAGAGGCCATGATTTGTCCTGCCACAAAAGCATGTAAAAAAAAAATGCAATGGTTACAGAAAGCTAAGATTACAGTTATATACTCCCAAGATAATCATGTTAGATGATAACACAATCCACTTATCCCTCTTTTGCCCTTGCCCATAGATCACATGGCACACCCAGTCCTGCAACTTTTCAGACAGACTTTATATATTGTGTCAACATGACTCGGAATGAGACTTAATGGAAGTGTGGGAAAATAGCAGTTGAGAGGTTCATATCCCAAAATCATATCTCTGAGGTTGTAATTCCAAATGTCATAAACCAGTCTCACAAGTCCAACATCAGAAAATGCCAAGGACATAAAGCAAAAGGGGTAAAAAATCTATATTCACATCTCACAATGGACAACTACCTTCTTCATCCACAAGAACTAAGAGTCTCTTGTCTGTCATCCAAAGTAGTGCTCTTCTATAAAAGCTGTAATTGGTTGAGACTGGTAGCAAAGTGCAAACAATTACTATATTTTGAGACCTACAAAACTCAGACCGATCATGATTGATTTTATTCATTGACAGATATCAGAGAGAATACAAATTCTTCTCTGAGGTAAGATTTTTTTTTTTTTTTTCCTTTGTTGCCACAGAAAGTTTTCTTTTTTTTAAAGAAAAGGTCAGGGTTTTACTCTGTTCACAGCTGCTATACCAAGAATTTGTAGGCAGGGTACAGGCAAGCTAACTTTGTGGGCAGGGTACAGGCAAGCTAACTTTATGGGCAGGGGACACGCAAGCTATTACAACATGTAATGTAAGTGCTAACTAAGGAATGAGGGAAGAAGAATTATATGATACGTTTGAAGTATGAAGTCAGAAGAGTAAGCTGCAGTGCACAACATTGCATCTCTCTAAGTAATACATTTCTCAGTGAGGCCTATTGTCTGATTCATTCATTTTTATACTTCCAACTACAACATTAAAGTTCTTTTGTCTGAAATACTGGAATGGGGATTTATCATTATTTATATTCAGACTAATTTCCATATTTTTGCTGTTATTATAACAATGTTTTGCTGCAGTGCTCTCCAACATTTAATTGAATATTGAATCGATTACAACAGATGCTGAGTCACCATTTAACAATGTTTTTATAGTTCATCACAGTTTTATATTTGATGCTGCAAAGTGTTGCACTGATTAAAGTTCTAGTCGTGATGACGAGAAAGAGATTAAACTTCATAGAAAGTGATACAGAATAGATATCTGATAGCGAAGATGTGCTGTTAGTATACAGAGTTTGTGAATTGAGAAGCAATGAAAAAGAACTAAAGAGTTGGACTGAAAATATTTTAACAAATTCTTGATAATGGTCAGTGAAGAATGTCTGCAAAACTGATTTGTATAAAGAAAGAATCTCATGAAAAAGCAAAAAGCTTTCAAGATATTGAAGCAAGCAACATTAAAAGTGATGCTTCTACATATTCATACTAGTTGGCACTTTAAGATTCTTAAAAGCGGATAGCATATATTGAATGTTAATTGATAATTTTTTTATTTGTAAAAATGAGGAGGCATTTGTTTAATTTAAATCATTCTCACATACAGTTGCTCTCTATTCAGCAGCATAATTCAATTTACACTTATTAAAAATGTTTTGTATTCTTTTGTTTTCCTATATTTAAATAACTACAGTATATGAACTAATAAACTAATACATTTTGTATAAAACAGTATATTCCGGATTCAGTTAATACACAAGAAAATAACCTAATCCATGATAAAGTAAAATTCAGCTTTTACATATCTGAGTGACAAGGGCAGACAAATAGGTTGGTCTTTTGGTAATGGGTCATAACTCACCTGAACAGACAATTTCTCATTATTTAAGGGAAACATTTATGCAAATAAGTGAAAAATAGCAAAGGCTTTAATAATGATAGTTTTCTGAAAATGATAGAGAATCTTTGTGATCCATATGAAGTGTGTATTAAGTTTAAATCACCTCCTTTCTGACTTGCAATAACAATACCATTGGTAGACAAATTTAAAGGTGACATGTGTGAGATCAAAATGATCACATAAACTGTAAGTCTTGTAATGTGAATATTACAAACTCTACAACTAGAATGTCTGCTATCTGACCAATCACAAAATGGAGATGTCAAAATCAAACATGTACAGAAATTTAAATATCTGTGATGTTTTAACAGATGACGGAAAATGTGATTCTGAAATTTAAAATCACATTGAAATAGTAAAATATGATTTCCAAAAGCTAAAAAAAGTATTAAGAAACAGGAAAA
This sequence comes from Acanthosepion lycidas, assembly GCA_963932145.1. Taxonomy (NCBI): domain Eukaryota; kingdom Metazoa; phylum Mollusca; class Cephalopoda; order Sepiida; family Sepiidae; genus Acanthosepion; species Acanthosepion lycidas. The sequence goes on from OZ010573.1 coordinate 63,350,669, forward strand.
TTTTGTTAGTGTAGTATCATATGCAAATGAGATAGACAAGTATAAATAGAGAATTGGTAAACATAGGGGCATTGCTTAGTGAATATGTTTACTAAATATAACATGGAGAACTGTGCTACAACTAAACAGAGAGATATAAATTCGAAATAAACTCCCTGTAGACAGCTCCTGTAAGATATACTGAGAGAACATATGGACCTACCAGACAATCATCTACAATTCCAGCCCACACATAAATTGTAGACTGATGCTGGTGTCTTGCCTGTATTGTACTATTAGGATTCTGATCCACCCACAAATGTTGGTTATGCAAATTTATTCCATCTTTTCCAAATGTTGCCTTATCCATAAACAAGACTGGAGAGACAAACAGATCAGCAGTTTATGCAATAAACCATTGGCAAAAGTTTTCCTGTGGTGAATGATCAAAGTGCAAAAGACCCTGCACACACAAATGATACGGATACAGGAGTTGAAGTACCCTCCATGTAGATGTATGACATGCTAGGGCCACTTGACAATTGTTGATAGTTGGATCATCTCCAACAGCCTGTAGAATGCATTAACCAATATTTTGCCAAACATTCCAATAAATAATCTAATAAATAGGACTTTTCTGCTGGCAAGGAAAATAAAAAAAAAAAAAAATATAAAAAAAGTATAAATTCCCTTTCATATGTTTAGGTTTTATTAAAATTGTAATCATCACTTTTTAAAACAATAAACATTGCTAAAGCAGTGAAGGTAGTTAAAATAATAGCTGTGTCAAGGGGAAAACTGTTTTTTTGAAATTCTGTTTTTATTTTTTGTGCATGAAGGTCCAAGATTGCCAGCATTGTTTTAAATTCTTATTACTCTCTACTGACTTTACTAATACTAAACTACTTTTCTGCTTTTAGTTATTTTCTTTACTAATAAACTAAATATTTCAAACAATATAAAAGAATTGTAATAAATACTGTATTATGAAATTTTTTTAACTATGTTTTGTTCTATCAAGTTTCAGTGCTCAATATATATGTTATGTACTGAAAATAAGAAAAAACAGAAAAAGTGGTAAGGAAAAGTCCTCATTAGTTTGAAACTTTCATATGGATGTCATGCCTGATGCCAAACTGTCAACAGCATACAACTGTTTCATCAGATCAAGGATTAAAAATATCTTTGAGTGAATGAAGCCTGTAGATCTTATCAAGGACCATCTTCTTTCGAACAAAGAGGACTGGTGCTACAAAATCATAAAGAACTGTAGCAAATAACAAAAACAACATCACTTGAGAAATTTCAACAGCAACAACAACTAAAATAAATAGCACATGTAACCCAAAGAGAAAATAATAACATAATCAAGATGTTGATGTCCTACACTACTTCAAACAAAAGGTCAGGAAGGAAACTCCCATCAGTACTGGAAAGAGCAATAACATTTACTGGACTTGAGAAACCTATTTTCCTAAAAAATTGAAAGATTTTATAAATTTTAACAAACGGCGACAGTGATTGCTCAGTTAATGAATTCTGAATTTTCCTTATAAGGAAATGGCTTATATTTTCATTACTTGTAGTATTATTATATATTGTTTTTTGTTAATAAAATTTGCTGAATAATAACATTATAAGCATTTGTGATGATATGCTAATATTCATTACATTTATCAGCACTATACCATGTTTCTCAAGTCCACTGTCATTGGCCTTTATGGTACTGAAGAGGGCTTCCTTCCTAACCTTTTGTTTGAAGTAGTGTGAAATGTCAACATCTTCCTCGTGTCATTATTTTCTCTTCAAGTTACATGTGATAGCCATTTTAGTTGTTGCTGTTGCTGCATAAAAAAAGAAAAAACTCTTACAAGACAGGCATACTTACTACTTTATGGTGCTTGCAAACTTGTTATTTACTTACCTGTAATTAACTCAGGTTGAAAACAAATAGTACATGAGTGAAAGAACCATTTCAAACACCTGTAACATTAATTTTAAGGTCAAATGTGAAAGGTATAAAAGCTAAGTGAAGTTTATAAATTTATGTTTTATTTGCCTTTATTGATTACAGGTAAATTGGCACTTTTTAAAAACTTATATGAAAATTCATTCGATAATATATAAACATAATATGACTATATGTTTTGGCTAAGCAACTTGATCTCCTCTTCTTAGTAATGTTATATTCCATTGTTAACAGGAGGTATTACCTAATGCCAGTTAGCAAACAGCTTGTGTTACCATAACAATGTGATATCTTATTAATAAGTAAGAGAGATCAGCATACAGATATATTACTTTATTTCTTTTACTTTGTATCAGCTTTCTTCAGATATACTGACTTTCAATGAAAGAAAAAAAAACAAGTCTTTTTTAGATGCAACTAGTGTCTAGATAAAAATCCTTGATTACTCATACAGAAATTGTAACAATGCAAAAGCAAAATTACCATCACTTTTTAACTGTATTAATTTTTAATTGCCAGACAAAACTGAACTTAGTCAATACCTATAAGAATAGATATGTGCAAAAATTTTCAGCAAAAAACTGTATATTCTGTCCCTAGTTTTCATGAAGATATGGTGGAAAACTTTTACACACATCTAATAGAAATTTTATAAACTAGCCAAATACCCATTCTACAGATGGAAATGAAGTTCTCTAAATGATTTTATTAATTATAAAAATGAATTCAACAACAGACTATATTTACATATTTAAATAATTTTGTAATTTCTTATAATAAAAATGAATTCAACAACAGGTTAGTCACAATTATTAAAATAAGTTTTTTCTTCAATAAGAAAAAGTTATTTATTATATTTACACCTTTTCCAATTAAATCCAATTTAAACTAAATTAAAATTCTGTATATTTAATTATTTCCATAATGATTTTATTAATTATAATTCAAAATAAATAATGTTTATTATAATAATAAAAATTAATTCAGCAAACTTACTATTTTTTCAGGTGTTTAAATAATTTGGTACAGTTTTAAGAAAATCTTATTAAACAGATTATTTTGACATTTTTAGCTAACTTCAAAAAATCTTTTTCAGCTTTACTCAACTAAGTTGCTGTAATGTGAAATGTCAGACAACAACAATGATTACTATGAACACTGCAGGGAATAAGTTCCTAAGTAACATTGCTGGGTGTAAAATTTGAATATTTTAAAAATTATTTACTTCATGTTCACTTAAAAAATGTAATAAAAATTTTAAGAAAGTTATTTTATTGAAGGCAAAATTATGTTTATTTTACAATTTAAAAAAAATGAAAACACACTGATATTTTTTCTCACTTATGACAAGGCAGATGTAGATTCTTCCTAAACAAACACAGAGAACTTAGAAATAAGTAAACTTTATCAACAGAAATATTGTTTATATATAGTGAGTTTTAAAATTTGCAAAATTAATAACACAGATGAAGTATTTATTAAAATATGCTTTCCAAAATCAAATGTTAATGTTGTAAGTGCTAAGCTGATAGGAAAATGATTGTTTAATGACATGAGATGATTTGTTCTACTGATGTAAAGTGAAGAAACAAGCAAAAATTTAGCTTTATGTGAATCCATAAAATATACTGTATTTTCCAGCATCAAGGAAGCATTTTTTTTGCTGAAATAAGTCTTGAAAATTTGCTGTGCAAAGGTTAGAGTTTTCTTAGGCCTGTGCTAACCTAAGAGGAAGGTTATCTATAACAGACAGTACACTGAATTCCTGCATGACATGCAAATTTTTCAGACTTATTTCAGGAAAAAAACTGTGTCCTTGATGCTGACTAATATGGTAATCAAATTTCTAACTTGAAGTGTCCATTAACTTGTCTAATTCAAAATTCTTTTTGAACAACTGAACCATTTGGGGCCTTCCAGAATACCAAAGAAAATCAAAATAAAATTTCAACACTACAATTGAGAGGATATATTCTTTTTTAATTTGAAAGCTTGTAAATAATTGTAAAAGTAAAAAATGAAACAATTTTTCCAATTATTAGAAACTAGGTTAAAAGCTGCACTCTGTGTGGACTTTTAAGCTAGTTCTTGTGAACGGCTAATTGTGCCTCTGGCCCCAAACTAAAGGGACCTCTGATCCAGCTGAGAAAACAGTAATGATAATTTTGAAGAAATAACTTTGAATTCCTCAATTCTCTCCGTGGAACTTCAAAACATCATTTTGACTCTTATTTGAGATATGTCCAATTTGGAAAGATGAATTTGAGCCAAAACTCCGATTCAAGCTGAAAATTGAGTTCTTCAAATCACAAACTCTGCAGAACTTCAAAACTTCATATCACAAAACCTCTGATTTCTCTGTTTTATCTCTGATTCCTTGGCATTTTGAAGAAATAAAATTGATTTCCTCAATTCACAAACTTTTGAAGATATTTTAAACTGAATTAAAAACAAAATTTTTTTAAATTCACAAAGTTTTTGTATTACTTTAAACTCAGTATAAATTAATAACTTTTAAAATTACTAATTTTTTTCAGTTATTGTAAAATTTGAATTTTTAACTGTTCCCTTCTTATCCAGACACAAATCCCAATGCTGGATGTTTAAGCATAAGATCTGAACCCTTTTTAAATGCTAATCCAGCTCTCAGCAATTTGGTGACTAAAACAATCTTATTTATTATAAAACGCAGATTGTGTGTGTGTGTGTGTCTGTATGTTTATATATTGGATCGGATTTCCTAAATTTTTCAACCAATTTCAACAAAACTTCTCAGAACTGCGTAAAATTAGCTTGCGGTGGTTCTGACAGCACCAAAAATTGGAAAAACACAATTGTTTTTGCCCGAAATCAATTTGAAAACACGATAAAACACGATTCTGTCACCAGAATGAAAGGGGGACAACTCATATCGAGTTATACTTATTATAAAACCCAGGTTGTGTGTGTGTGTTCCTTTATATATGGGATCGGATTTCCTACATTTTTCAACGGATTTCAACAAAACTTCACTTTTTTTTGGTAGGTAGTGATTCTTATTGTCTTGCACACTTTTTTCTTTATTTTTACATTCAGAATGCTTTAAAAATTCCATTTACAAGACAATTGTTTATAATAAAATTCTATTCAATTGATAAACTCATAATGATTGAAAACAATGTTTTTGTTTGAGTTTGGGTTTGGGTTTGACCAATTCGTAAAAAAAAAAACTAATTAAGACATGCGTGTCCGTCAACCTTAAACAATAATCTTTGTCAATTTTATTTTTCAGTCTTTATGATGGTTGATACTTGATCATTAAATAATTGTTATTAATCTTAAAATCTAGCAGAGAATTTTTTGGTTTTCTTCAAATGTTTGTCATATTTGGCAACATTCTGAAAATTTCAAACCAAACCCTTTATTTAATTGAGCAGGTAAATTGTTCTAATTTCACTGTCTCTATTGGGGATGTCTCATATCAGCTAAGTCTCTTTGTTGTTGTGTTGCTATTTTGTTTTTTGTTTTTTTTACCACTGAATCAAACTATATGACTTTCATTGCTTCACCAAAGCTTGAACTCTATATCATCTGGTAAGTAAATGCACTTAACTAATACTTTTATCTGCTAGGACATTGTCAAACAGAAAACACTCTCACATTTTCTCAGTTTCAGGTATGCATCTATATGATAAGATAATAGTATTGGCTTGATCAATAAAGAGTGGTGAGACTGAAGTTATCTCAAAGCATAAGCCTGAATGATGGTGTATGGAAGCCTTCTCCACACCCATCTCTCAGTCAAACTGCCACTACATGAGCCACCTGATAGAAAGGTCCTGCCTAATAAGTGATCCAAGAAAATGCAGGGCACAACTTTTGGTGCTTGATTGGCTGCAGAATTTCAACATTAAAAGCCAAATACCTTAGAGAATGCATTCTGGCTTTTCTGTTTGGATTTATTCCTATAAACTTTTCCATGCTTCAATATATCAACAAGACAGCAGGTTTGAAATCAGAGTTTTCCTTACATTACATTTTATAACACATCTATTTGCCTGTCTCAGTTTTATTTATAAAATATTAATGTACAGACATATTCATATAATATGAAATGGAGCAGAAAATTTATCAACTGATTTCTTTCACTTATACCATTCTATAATGGCAGAATTAACTATCTATATATGCTTCACATGTAAGTGCAACTGAAAAAGGATCTATTTGAAATATTCACCTACTTTAGTCTGACACAAGGCCATTAAAGCACAGCAGACCAGAAAAAAATAAAATAAAAAGACAGCTAAACTAATGGTCTGCAAAGCAGGCTTATTCATCATAGCACTAAAACAGAAGTTATTTCGATAATAAAATATAGCAATAAAATAAACTCCACAACTCCTGTTAAAATTTTGAAACAAGAAATAATTGTAAATTTGACTCAATAAGCTTTTGTTTTATAACATACATTTTTTAGAGGAATGATATCAATCATCACTTACCTGATACTAAATTGATTGTAGCTATGATGGGATGAAGAAGAGTTGTTATTGTTCTAAATGACTCAGAATCAAAGGATAAAAGAAAATCAGTTTTGTTAGGAGCTGGAAAACCTTTTACACATTACCTTGAAAATTGTTTTTCAAATTTCAAACATGTTCAAAAAAATGATAATTTCAGTAAACAGTGAACTGATGATTTACAGAATTCAGATTCCATTTTTTAAGTTGTGTCATTAAGGCTTATTTTAAGAATAGAGATGCAATACAAATTACACTAAAAGCTCTACTTTGATGAAAGCGCAATTGAAAACAATATTACCCCATAGTTAAAAAAAAGGTTTTAACAGTTTTGCTTTTAACTTTAATTCTAATTTGCACAACTATTTTCAAAGTATATTCTAGACTAAAATGACAAAAGCATTAAAACCATATTTTTAATACAATATCATGAAACGCATTGATATTTAAAATATATTTACATGAAAAATTAAGATTAGTAAGTTAATAAAAAAACTATCAACAAGTAATTAGTATCATTCAATTAGTACAATTCAATTTATTTTCGTGTGAAGCATTTATTAGTCTTGCTTTCTGATCGAAATATTGTTAAGTAAAAATGGAAGCATCACTATACAATATTCAATCTGTACAGTGAACAAAAAAAATAAAACAAAGTTAATAAATAAGTTTACATGATTTATTATCAATAAAAGTTAAATCTATATGCATATCTAAGATCATTTATGGAATTTTTAACTGATATAAATATATTACATTTAATAAGGAAATATTTTAAGGCATTTCATTTCAATGAACATATTAAGCATAACCACGATGCTAAGAATGTAAGAGAATTACTTTGAAAAAAGTGGATACATTTATAACAGGAACAAAATATAAAATAACAAAGAATAAAAGAAAAGAAATTATATTTACTTTATTAGAAGTTTCTGCAGCAAAAAACATAAAAAATAAAAATGCCTAAAACAAATTTAATAAAATTAATAAAAATGTTATATGAAACTGGATGAGTTAGCCAGTCCACCCTGAGAAAATGGAGTTTTTTTTTTTTTCTTTTTTTTACCAAGATAAAGCAAGTTCTTTTCTCATTGGTTATGTTATGCTAATATTATCTATTTTTTTCTCAGTTTAAATATTGCACAATGTTAAGAAAATTGCAATAAATATTTAAAAATAAATCAAAACTTTCAAATGCTTGTGTATTTTATAATAAAAATGAATTCAATGAATAATCTATTAGAAATGGTTTATATATATGTTTATGTTATGCTGATCAGCTGGAGAGAATATAGAATAAAAGTATAAATTTAAATGTAAAGATTTTTAGAGATTTTACATAATTTTATGAAATAAAATTTATGATTTTATCCATACAAAACTGACATGAATTACATGACAGAGTATTTCTGAATTATTGTGTTGACCTTTTTGCTTTTATCAGCAATTGAAATATGAAAGAATTTAGATGAATTGATGTAATAATTAAAACAAATATAAAAAAAGGATAGAAACTGTATTATAATCTTGTATATATCATAAACTCCCAATATCAGTAAATCTTTTCAAAATTGAAGGAAAGTTATCCTTGTAAAGAACTGGATCTGCACGGAACTCTACAGTTCGGAGAGCAACAGTCCCATAAGTAGCAACAAACTGATTTATACATTCGGATCGTTCCACCATATGTGTAAGGTCCATTGATAACATTTCATTATTTACACATTCTGGACACTTGAACTTCTTACGTGGAGTCACCTTGATAGGAGATTTTCCTGTTGCATTAGTAATGAGGAAATTGAAAGCAATATCTTCACAATTCATATGATCATCAACCCAGACTTTGATATTTCCAGGCATTGAATATGTATAAAGATAATTGTAGAACTGAAAACAAAAGAAAAAATTACAAGTTAAATTGAAATTTAAAATAATTTATTTAAATATATATAAAACACATGTACATATAAACACACATATATTCATATATATGCCCAACTACTCATTTTATAAGCACATCCATCTTTGAGCAGTGGGGGCTAGTCAATTCCTGTTACAGATGCCTGTGTCTGTTCAACAGACAGAGCCCACCTGTGCTCTGCAATTATGATTAGTTAGTTTATAGGAGAGAGGGGATAATTTATAATGGTCAACATTTTGAACAACACCAGTATGCTCAAACTCTCAATCACAATGATTTGTGACTTCATGCAAGCACAGCCATCAATAGCTTCCAAATAGTTCTGGGTACCCAATTTCATTCACAAAGCTTAGGTCAACCTGTGTTATAGTTTTCTAGTAGTTTCCAAAGGTACCACAAGTTGGGATTGCTTCCCCAAAATAATAATATCAATAAGTCACCTTCCTGCAAAACTGACCATTCGAGATTCAAACCAGAGTTTCATGGTCAGAAAACAAATGTTCTAACCACTCAGCCATGCACCCATACATAATATACACACAGAGTTTATAAACTTCTCATGCTGAGTAATATCTTACTGTGAATTCTAAAGGAATATTTCTTATTTTGACATTGTTTATTCTATTAAAAAATCTGAAACTTTACACACGTACCAATTTTTATTTTATTATTTCTAATAATACTTGTTTTTCAATTATTAACAAATTTAATTGTTAAAAATAAACTTAATACTCAAAATTTAAATTATGATTTTGAAAATTCATCAACAAGTGAAGTAAGTTGAATTGAAAAAAGTTTTGTGTGAACATACATTTTTTTTTATAAACTCTACCTGTAGTGATGAGATCATCAATTATATTAATAGATTTATTTTGTTAAATGAAGACGTTAGAAATATTATTGTAAATAAATCCACAAGAAATAAGAAAAAGTTGAGAATGAATTTGAACGTACTTTATGATAAAAAGCTGCTCCAGTAAGTACCATTGAAATAGCATTGGTCCACTCTGATTCGTATTTCCATTTTTGTGTAACATTGTCTAACAAATGAACACGAGAAGGAAAGCCAACAAGTCGGTCAGAAAACTCTCGCCAAACCTAGAAAACAAATATCAAATAATGACATAATTATAAATTCTATGGCAAATTTTTATATAATTTTTCTCTTCACAAAAATTATAGAAAGTAGTTGTGAAGACAATTCACATAAGAAAAAGATTTCTCTAAAATTTATAAATTTCAGCACAAGTGTTAAAAGAATGAAGGACAGGGAAATATTTGAATCTCTTATAATTATAAACAGTTTATTTTTTTTTCCTTGATTCATTTGGCCAGGTCAGGCTGAGGCTTGCTACTGGTAATGTGTAACCCAGTACAACCTGCCACATAGATGGGTGGTTGGCATCTAAACCAGCTCCCCAACTATCTTGATCAAAAACAAGACCTGTCAAAGGGTGGATAATCTTCTTATAGGAACCAACAATCAGTGTGTGTGTGTATATATATATATATATATATTGCACATTGAGTGTTGGTATTAATAAAATAGTGCTTGATGTAATATAACACAGCTATTAAATATATATTAATATACAATAAATTCTTCAGATGATAAGTAGAGACAACTCAGCACCTAAAGGCTGTGTTGTGCATGAAACTCTGAGTTGTGTTACCGGTGAGGAAAAAAAAAATACATATATATATATATGTATGTATGTATGTATGTATGTATGTATGTATGTATGTATGTATAAAAGGCTAGGATGGGGTCCCAAGAATGAATGACAACTTTTTTAGAAATGGTCTCTCAATAAAAACACTTGGTGTACTTGGACTACTGTGAGTGTCAGGAAGAGCATCTGACTTTGTAAAACCATGACTCAAATTATTATGACAACACTTAGTATGTGTATGTGGAAAGGTAAACTGAGATCCTCTGTCAGGTAGGACCCACCTGGCTTTGTGCAATATTAATCCCAGTCCTGCCTCAACAAAAAGAAAAAAACAAAAAAAACAAAAAACAGCTATGATGATGATGGATGTCTTGGGATTTTAAAGTAAAGCTTTTATGTTCCTTGAGAGAGAAGAGCTAGTATCTGATATCTTTTTCATGTTAAACTTTAAGACTTTATTGAGTGATTTCTTAAAACAGAAACTATTAATAAAAAATGAATTAACCAAGTAAAATCATAAGCAACAAAAAGATGATGTCATCAGATTTTTATTTCAAGAAGAAAATAATGAATAAAATTAATCAATGACAATAATCCAACAAGAAAAATAGAGAAGTTTAAAAAAGAAAAAAACATGTTCAGATATTTCCAAATTTTAATGATAACCAATTTAGACAATTTTATTATTAGATTTGAATATAGAATTATACATCAGTTGTTGAATTGTTGATATTGTACTTCTTGGTCATGATGATTAATAAATACAGTGTTATTCTTTGGTTATCACGGTCAAGGAAAAATGCATTTAGAAAATTTAAGTAACATTTTATTTAGAAACTATTTGAATTGTACTACTCATTAATATATTTAACACTTATCTATACTTATCACAAATTTATTACAATATGCATGTATTTATTAATGTTTCAGATGTTTTAAAAACTTACCTGATATCCAAACTCAAGCTCATCAGCTGTCAACATAACAATGTCATCATCCAATGCAAGGATACAATCAGTTTTTATTTCAGTATAAGGGAAAAATCTGAAAGAAATCAAAATTAAATTTTATGTTAAAAAAAAGAAAGCCACAAAATTTCTGAAAAAGCAAAATAGATCCAACATATTGTTTTATTAACAGTTCTTTCATTTATTATAGAACTATAGGAAAAATGAAATCATAACTGTATTATACAATCTTTATGATTTTAATTATCAGTTTAAAGGTTTTCTCTAGAATTTATGCAAATTGTTACAATAATAATAATAATAGGCATATATCTTGTAAGTTCTCAAACTGGAAATGCTTAGTAACAAAGTTATGCCATGTTTTTCAATCTTCTTCCATATGCCATGTCTTTTCGGGAGATTAGCAATCATGGGTCTTCAAAATGACCTGTTCTTTGTAGCTCTTAATAAATTATCTTTTTGTTATCCCTCCTAAACCCTGTTCTGCCATCCATTTACTCAACCTCACTAGGTAGGTTATACATGGTTTACTTCCATTCCCCTTGTCTTAAATATGTCCTGAGTATCAAATTTTCCAAGCCCTCTTTCTTCATTATGTGCTCTAGAAATTTCAACTATTTCTGATGGTAAATGTAAGTGTCCCTTTTGTTTCCATTTTCTCTAAAATGTTGTCATTACTCACATAGCAATACATCTATATTATATGAATTTTTAATATTTATTATTTTGTATTTAAAGAAATATTTTGGCTTAACATTTTAATAAAACTTGTGCCTTTGTTATAAAACAATTGTTAGCTAATATACTATATTAGCCATCACTGATTATCTTCATTGAATATCCTGTGGCCAAGCCTAATAACAAACTCAAGTATATAGAAATATCAACTAATAGAAAAAGTGTCAGTGTAAAGAGTACAGAGATGAATATTGTACAAAATGACATTCAAAAAGAATTTTTTGTATAATTAAGGAAATCAAAAAAGCTATTTTACCTGTTGCTTAATTTATTCTTCCGTGTTCTTACAACTTTTAATGGTTTGTTAATTTTTGGCCAATCTGCAAAAAATCAATGCAAGGTAAGTAACAAATGAATAAATAACAATCGTAAGGTTTAATATCAAACTTAAGCATCCATCCTATTGACTATAAACTCATTACTTGGCAGGAAAGATTAACACTGATAGAAGAAATATTGAAAGAAAAATAGTAAAGTAGTAATTCCACTATTTAGAGCACCAGGGGCCTCAAACATGCAGCCTGCAGGCTTCATGCAGCCAACAGAATATTTTTCTGCAGCCCATGGGGAATTATTTTCACCAACTTTGCTCTTTTTGAATAACAATTTTTTTATCCATAGATATTTAATGGAGAATAGTACATCTGTACTTAATCAATTTTGAGAAATGCTTATATTAACAGTAGGAATCTCTTGGTGATGTTTTTTTTTTATCCCAACTGGGATTTGTTATTGTGTTATGCTTAATTGCCAAACTATAGTTTAATTGATTTCTTGTCCAGTATATTTCATACATTAACTTTTCATTGATTTCCTGTCCAGTATATATATATATATATATATATATATATATATATAATAATAATTTTTTTCATACATTAACTCCTTCAGTTGTAAAAACTTTGTTGCTAGATTTGTTGGGGTTGAACTAGTTTTCCTTCTTAGTGCATTTGTGCACACATTTGCAAGATTAAGAGTTTTAGGGTTCATACTTTTTCAAAGGAATTAAATTGATTGATTGACCATTGGATTCAAAACAATCCCACTCACACCATCTCTTAAGGGCATACAAATGCTAAAGTATAAATTCAACATGAAACAAAGGGATTGTAAAATATTTCAAGATAGAAGAGTTGAACCAATTTGACAAAATATAACAAATCAAAATATATTATTCTATCCAACAAATCTAACACAAGTACAATTGAAGAGAATTTATCTAAGCTTAACATAAAATTTATTATAACTACTTTTAAAACAATAAAAGGATTAATACAAAGCAAAATAAGTTAAACATAAAGGAAGAATTTACTTTATCAGCTATAATAATTGTCACAAGGAATACATAGAAGAAACCTCAAGGAATTTAAATAAAATATTATATGGACACAAAACAGATCTTTTACAAAACAACACGCTCAGTGTATTAATTGCTCACAGTAAGGAGTCTGACCATAATTTTGATTTAAAAAATGCTACTTTAATCAAAAGAGAAAACAATTTACTAAGACAAAAATGTATAGAAAGTCCTTTAATTACAAGATCATCCACAGTAAATTTACATCTTAGTTCTTAAAACTATTTCACTTTTATCGGGAGATCTTCTATTATCACACTGTGGGATATTTAATAATAAAAGTGATAAAAAAAAAAAACACAAAAAAAACAAACTAAATGGAATTGGCTAGACCATATATTCAAAGACATATTTAAAAAAAAAACTTTCCTTCATGTGCATGTTTAATTGCATCAACATAAACATCACTTTAGTCTTACGAATTCCAAAAATGCATCCTACAAAAAATGTTTTCCCACTTCATAGAGTGTCATAAACTTTCCTAAAATAAACATGACAATTATTAGCACAAAAAATTATATTGGAGAATGATTGAAGTGAAGAAATTAAAAAGAATGGGGATAAAACTACTTACTGACTGGAGGAGATTTGTTTTGATTATTCCACACAACCAAAACTTTGGCTAAACTTGGAACACGTGCAACCTGCTGGATTACATTGAAAAGTGATTCTGGACGGTCGTATGTTAGAATAACAGCAGTAAAACCAGGAGACTGAGGAGTTATCAAAGGCAAAAAAAGTGGATTGGAAGCACCAAACTGAAAAAAAATATAATGGAATAAACAAATTAATCATAATGCATCTATTTGTAAACTAATTTTTTTACTGCAGAGAAAAATAATGACTAAATTTGCTTTCATGTACCTACTTAAATTTACATTCTGTAAAAAGATTTAATAATAGTAACCATTACTTGTTATATTTACTAATAACAATAAAGTTGTGTTGGCTAAAATGTGTAAAATTAAACTCGGATTTTGTTAAAGCTTTCTAAGATTCTTTACTAAATAACAAGAAATCAGGGATGCATGAAAAGCACAAAAGAGAAAAGAAAACAATCATAAAACTTAACATTTCATTTAGTGAAAATAAAATTCATGCAACATTTAGACAGTGGTTCAAGTTATATGGTTGAACATTCATGCTTCTAGAGACAAATTTGATAAGCTATTTGGTCAGATTATCAGAAATTAGAGGTCAGGAAGGTTAGATTAAACAGTTCCAACCCAGTAAAGAACACATTTGATTCACACTTATGCATCAACCAAAGTACCACAGATTAATAGAAAAACAAATAGTAAATGTGAATAAAACCTTTTGATCAAATTTTGGTTGAATTAAAAAGGCCAGTCTTTAATACTTGTATTTAGAATGCAAAATAGAATTGATGCTTCTTGACTTATTTAGAAAATTTAAAGTTGAAATAAAATCTAATTTTAGAAAAAGTTTATAAGCTATAATGCATCATGTATAACTCTCATTCTTTTGATATTTGAATAATGTCTTGTCAGATGAGGCATATCCTGAGGAAATTATGCAAGCCTGAATAGATACAAGTATTTCACCATTTATAATAAAATGGCAACACTACAGTTTTTACCTATTGTAGGAAATACATTTCAACTTGTTTGGCAGAGAATAAATTTGATCTGAAGATAAATTAAAAGAGAATTATGTGCAATTAAGAATTAGAAAAAAATAAATTTAAAAGCTAGAGTGAGTTAATTTTACTGCAAAAGGATTCAAGAGAAACCAAATTTAAAAATGTATATATATATATATATTTTCTACTTACAATATAATAAAGATAGTACTGGTAACAGACATTAAAAAGTCATTAAAAAATGAATGTAAAAGCTGTAAAAAAAAAAAAAACTCAAGATAATGAAAGAAAAAGATTATCTAAAAATGAGCTGAATACTCACTGATGGAGGTTCATTCCACTGGTCGTACTTGCGAGCAGCATAAGGGAAAATTCTATCATTAATTATTTGCAAAGTAGTTAGTGTAATATCTTTAATGGATTTGAAGTAATTCTCCCAGTAAAACTGAACTTGACGACGCATTTCATAAATACGTTCCATGGAAAAGCCTTTAACAATATTCAACACTTGACCAAGATTATCTTCTCTAACTACAAGAGCAGCTCTGTGAATTAAAAGAAAACACCAGTAATTGAAACATGAAAAAATATTCCTTACTTATAAAAAGTAAATTATATTTTATATTAGCAACTTATGGTATTTTATTGTACCACATTTTATAGATACAAAATTAAAGAACATTTTGCTTATTTGAAGTAGAAATTCTTCTTCTTTCATATAAAGGATAAACAAACATTACCAGGAAAAAAAACTTTTAGTCTTGTCATGTCACTGAGTGCCACAAATTTGTTGTTGTTCTTGTTAATTTTAAATATACATATTTAATTCTTTTACTGAATTTTGATAAAAATAAAACTTATTTATAACAATGTTATTTATTCTAATTTACATAACTTATGCATTTATGCATACATGTTAACAATAACTCAGACAATACTAGCCCATGTTGCTCTAATATTACCCATTTTATGCTTTTATCAATCATGTAAGCTTACTGAAATATAGTATCTGATTGGTAATATTGTTGTGATACCAAGTTTTTTTGTTTTTGAAGTGGGTTACTCTCAATGTTAACTTTTTCTTTTTTTTCATTTAAACTTAACTAATTACTGTAATGCAAAAAGTACAAGATAATATTGTACCTTAGCTCAAATATTGATCTATTAAGAATATATTGACTGAAGAGAAGACTGTGAACTGCTACACAATCCTGGATGATTCTTGAAAAATGTGTGATATAAGGGAAAATTTGTCAAAAGGAGAAAAAATAACTTTTTTTAAAAATATAATATACAGGATATGTAAGTTTTTTGAGGAAATGTCTTTCAAAAGCTTTGTCTTTAACTTATTTTTATTTCCTTCTTTTTCAGATAAATAATGTCAGACATCAAAGTTGACATGACAAATAAAAAGGTGTGCTGTAATTGTTGCCTTAAAATGTGATATAGCCATACAAAAATAGCTTGTTTCCTGAAGGTTGTCCAATCTCTTGGTATTAAAGTTTGAGATGCTGCTGTCTATCAGATGTTGGAGAGAGTTGTAAAATCCTAAATAGACAATATATGCAACAGAAGACTGTATGTCTTCCAACAACACACTTCACCAGCTCATAAGGCTAAGACAACCGAAACATGGATAACAATCTCTATGATCATGTTCTCCAAAAAAATGGCTGAATACACTGGACAACTATGTATGGGGCATAGTCAAGAGGGAGATCAGTTAATGCTCCCATAATACCATAAAATATCTCAAATTCATTATAGCCAGAACTATGTCCCAAATTGATAAAGATCATCCAATTCATACATGTTAATGCTTCTAACTCCTGTACTGAAGCAGTCATCAATGTTTATGGTGGATTCATTGAACAGGTGTGATAAAATGATTCTTAAGATTATTTGAGTCAATTTGTTTTCAAATAAAACTTTTCATTCATGAGCTATGTGTCCTTTCCTGAATTGAATGCAAATATCCTAAAAAAACTGACACACCCTGTATATAGTTTCTTTACTACTATTTATTCATTTATTTATATTTTGTGCTTGAGGCTCATAATGTTTCAAGCAATAAATCTTTTATCAAAATCTACAATTACAATTAACAGTATATATCATCATTGAAGAGTATTCTAAAATAAGAGTGACTGAGATTCAGAATCAACAGTTTATATCATCAACTTCAGATAAGTTTTTCTGAGTTCATTGAAGGGTTTTTTAAAGTAATAGTGACCATAAGATTCAGATCCACTTTCTTCAGCTCATTTCTTATGATTAGCTGCATTGTAAGATATAAATTGGTGATTTCTTTCTTAAATTTATTTAATTTTTTTTCAAAAACAAAATTTAAACATGCAATTTTTATGATAAAAATTCTGTTTTATTTAAAGGTTTAAATTTTTAAACAAAACAATTTCAAAAGAAATTACCTTTTCCAATCAAGAACTTCTGAAAATGGTAGCACATATCCATCAGCTACCACCACAGGAATACAACCAGCTTGCAAGGCGTCACTAAAAGCTGTTTGTCCTAAACGGGCTCGACGAATAACCAAGCAAAATGTGGCATTCTGAAATTGTCAACAAGGAAAGCAGGGTGATATAATAATCATAAATAAATTATTTCAGTTTAATATTTCTAAGCCAACATTAGATGTTACAGAATCCTTAAGCTTTCAAACTGATGAAATGTTGAACAATGTTTTCATTTACTAACAAAATTTAATTTTTATAATGGCAACTATCATAACCTAATGGGATGAGTCATTTTTCAACATGTTTACTTAGATATTTTCGTAGAGTGATAGATACTCTGCAGTAAATTCTCAAAAAAAAAAAAAAAGTTTATTTCATTTTAACTAGAATTTACTTCAAAAAGATGATTTTCAGATTAAAACAAAATATACAAATAGAAAAGACATTTTCATTTGATGCCACTCAGGAAATGGATAAAAATCATTGAAAGTCTAATAATTATAAAAAAAATAGTATGCAAATAATTTTTTATTATAAGTGGACATTGAATAACCCTAAATATTAAATTGAATCAATAATATCTTAGTAACCATAGGAATATGACTGACTTTGTAAAACATGTAAACACATACATGGAGTGCTGAAAAGTTCTTGGTTCATCCAAGAAAGGATTCCCTAAAAAAATTGAATGTTTAGTCATTTGGTTAGATTTCAGGAACTGGGCTAAGCTGACAATTTTTCAGCACCTCTTCTTATTCTTGAATTTTGGTCAGTGTGATTATTCTTATTTTTCTTTGACATTAAATAGGTTTTTAGAATGTTCTTCAACATAATAAACATGACATTACACAACCAAAATGATTTGTCCGTTTAATAAAATATTTAAAACTTTACAATTACAAATATGCAGAAAATACAAAGTATACAAAAGTAAAACAGGTGTTATATTAATGGGATACAAGTTACTTTTACTACATATCACTGGGAAACTTAAAGTACTATTTGTTCAGAGAATTTTTGTACTATTTGACATTTTTTTTGGTTGTGCTTTTTTGACTTCTAGTTTAATACAGAAAATTAAGCTGGTACCATCAGAAGTAATTGCATCAGTAAAATCAATGTTTTTGACATTTTTTTCTTATAATTTTATATTTCACAATATCCAAGCAAAACTGTCATTCTCAAGAGCTCAATATGAAGGCCTAAAGGCACAAATTTAAACAGTGATAAATAAACTGTTTGTGCAAGAGATACAATAAGAAATCTGGACTGTATTATTTCTGTAGTTCTTTGAAATATTTATAGAAATTATCTTAATGATGATGGTCAATTCCTTTCAAAATGATAGGAAATTCAATAATACCAAAGAGTTAATACTTACTTCTGCTAAATTCTATTCAACTATAATAAAATATTGATACAGTTAATGACATTTCTTTTTAAGTTGTCTAATTTTCTTTCACATTAATGGGAGACACTGATTCATATAAACATATATTCATGTGATAAAAAAAAAAAAGAGACATTTTATTTGACATCAAAATACAAATCACCTGCAATATATGAGGATATTCATACACAACTGATTCCCGGCATCTTTGTGAAAAATTCCAAGGTTTTTCTTCACTAGGACATCGATCAAGTAATAAAAGGCGTCCATCTCCACGTGCTAAATGATTTAGTTCTTCTCTATATTCTCGATGTAAGCCGGGTTGTGCAGAAATTAAAAGCCAACGTCTGGTTTCTCTAAAACAAGAACAAAAACAAATATTAAATCAATTCAAATGGCTTGGCATTTGTTTAAGTTTGATGAATGCATGGAAAGTAATGTTTCCAATGGATTTTGATTGTGAATCATTATTAATATAAGCAATATATATCAGTAGCAGAGAATGACAAAAGGAGAAGATAAGTATTTAGACTATTTACATTATTTGGACTGTTGTTTACTGTCACATTCACATTTCAGTGATTGTATGCTTATGCCATCTTCAGGTGATATTTGCTGGAATTTTGAACTGAACCTTTTATTTAGTCCATGGGGGCAGATTGTTCTAATTCCATGTACCATACCTTTGGATAACTCACTTTTATTAGGTTGGTGCAAAAATAATATCGTTTTTTGACGTTAAAAAATACATCAAAAAATGATATTATTTTTGCACCAACCTAATAGTTAATTTAGCTTGATAACTATCCATGTTTTGTTCTTTCCACTGAGGCCAGAGATTGAAGTCACAACTCTTTGGATCAAATCACTTTTTGGATCAATCAACCAATGCTTTTATACACTGGGCCAACAAATATTACCTGAAGACGGCCGGACCATACAATAGCCAAAAATGCTGTGAATGTGATGCGGTCAAGAATTTGAATAATAGAAATAGTTACAATCTCAGAAATATAGACAGATACAGGAGACTGGTATTTAAAACTTTGATTAGCATACTGCAGAAGTCAATCAGCCATTAATCAATTGAATGTAGTCTGAGTTAAACTTGGATTTTAAAGTATTTCATCTTTGTATTCGAAGAAGGTTGCAATGACAAGTGAGTCACAAAAGAAGGAGATGAACAAAAGATGAAAGCGAACATCTTTGAAATGGGTCTTCTATGTGAAATTTCATTTACTTAGTAATGGTTAAACTTCAGCTAATATTTCAACATTTTTAAAGAATAACCTCAGCAAAATTGTCAATTTCTAAACAAAATAATTGCATTTACATTGTTATGTTTTTTAAATAACTTCTTTATAGCATTTTCATGATTTTTACATCATAAAAAAAATTGAAAAGTAAACAAAACATGCAGCCAAAACATTTAGTGAAAATGAAAGCAGTAACCACAAAAAATATTGGTGATATTTGTCAACAATGTCACTTAAACATTGATTTTATGTGAGAGAAAAGTGACAACTGTTTCCTTGATATCATTTCAAAATTTGCAATATTGTTAATGTTCACTTTAGTAAGGGAAATTAATTGATCTTCTTCCTTCAGAATGTTGGCGATCATGGCTCTTCACAATTTCTTATCCTTTGTAGCTCTTAATAACTTTTGTATTTTTACCATCTCTCCCAAACCTATCTCTGCCATACATTCATTCAAGCTCAGCAGGTGGGTTGTGTGTTGCCATCCTCTGCCCCTTTTGCCTTCAATATATCCTGTGAGTGTCAAATTTTCCAAGCCTTCTTTCCTCATTATGTATCCCAGAAATTTCAACTCTCTTTCTGATGTTAATTATAAATGTCCTTTTTGTTGCCATTGTCTCTAGAACTTTGTCATTGCCCACATGTACAGTCCATGGTATTCCTAACATCCTTCAGTAGAACCACATTTCTGTTGCTTCAAATTTCTTCTTCATCTGTGATGAAATGGTCCAGCATTCACTGCCATATAGGAGGACTGATACTACATAACAGTTCAGTACTCTTTTCTTTGTTTCTAACAATAGTTTTCTGTTTCTTAATACTTTGTTCAGCATTTGGAAGGCATCTTTCGCTATCAAAATGCACTTTCGGATTTCTGTGTCACATGTTCTATCCTCTGTTAATACACTTCCCAAATATCTAAATTGTTGCACGTGTATAATTTTGGTATATGCAATCTGTAAGTTGCATGTTGGACTTTTCCTTTTGCTAAGAACCATGCATTCTGTCTTTTTGCAATTGATGTTTAGTCCTTTCTTCTTGCTTTCTTTCACTACCTTCTGTACAAGTTCTTCCTTTCTGTGTCAACACTCTGTCATCTGGAGATCTTATGTTGTTTAGAATACTGAAAAGGTAAATATTGATAAAAAGTTCTTTCTACATTATCTTGTTAAGGAGATTCTAAAATATAGCACAATTATTTTTCCATTCATTGTTAGGATTTTAATTTTGCAGTTTGTTGATTATGAAAAAAAAATGTAATAAATCCTCCAACATAATAATTACTTACGTAACAGGAAGTGTAGGAAGCTTGATTTTTGCCACAAGAGGGTTATAGACAGGTATGGCAACATCATAAGTTTCCCTGTAGGTCCATTTTGAGAAACCTCCACCAGCAATCACAGCCTTATCTGTTTTGACATCAAGTATAGTGCTATAATCCATAGGACCACCAGGTAACATATTAAACAATAAGTGGTTTGTCCCATTGTTCCACCTATGAAAAAATAAAGATTTTAAAACTGACATGTTTTGATGAAAGAGAATATTTTAATATCAATTTAATACTAACTTACTGATCTATTAACATCTGTAGAATGAATATTTAATACACAGCATAATTATAGAACTAAGGCATGTCATGGTCAATGGCCAATAATAATTCTAGCATATAGGATCAAATTAGGAAATGATGAACAGACAATTTTAAAACCTAAGAACAAATGTTTATTTTAGGTGGTACATTGGCACAAATGTGAAAAATCAGGATTTGAGGTCATAAAGAATACTGAAATATTAGTTACTTTTATAGATAAAAGGAATGATCGGATAAAGAACAAATAGGAAACATTTATTGATCTAACAAAAGGAACAATCTAATAAAAGGTAAAAGGAAGTTTTAAAATATTTCTTGTTCAAAAATATTTTTGTCAAAAAGGTAACTTCAAAGATATTTTCCTGCTTTTGATAAAGCAAGAAAATATTTTTCTCAATAAGTGATTGGAACAAGAAATAATTTGAAACTCATTAGTTTTATTAGTTATTGGAATATTCACTCTATTGCTTATTTTAAGAAAAAAAAAATTAACATGTTGAGTTTAAAAAGCAAAACTTTACAAAATTATTTTTTTTTGTTTTATTTCCTATCAACTAAACATAAATTGTTCCAGACAAAAACACGAACGTAATTTTACCAAAAACTTAAACACTTCAATAAAATTTCTAATTCAACTGTTAATTTTGATATACCATGAAATTAGGAATCAAAATCAATTGTATAACAAGTAACCTTTTGTACTTATCTAAATTTCTGGTTGCATTAATTGGAATAAAAAAGCACTATTTCACTATCAGTAACTTAGGCAGAACAGTTTGAAACTTGAAAAATGGAAGAAAAATAAAAACAAAGTAAAGATAAAGATAAAAACTACTGAATGCTCATTTTGAGATCTATCCCTAAATTATTGGTACTTAATTATCAGACTATATAAACTTTTGGTAGAACTGCAAGTTGATTATGTCAGTTTCCATTGCTGTTACAGCTAAATGAAGAAAATTGCTTACTTGAAATTATCCTTAAATACAACATTACAAGAGAGAAAAAGTAGCTTTTAAATACAAAATATTGTGTTATTAGTCTAAGAGTGTTTTCTCTTGTTAAAAACATTCAAAATCATAAATACTATCAGATGTTAT
Organism: Acanthosepion lycidas; assembly: GCA_963932145.1. Classification (NCBI taxonomy): domain Eukaryota; kingdom Metazoa; phylum Mollusca; class Cephalopoda; order Sepiida; family Sepiidae; genus Acanthosepion; species Acanthosepion lycidas. The sequence continues at coordinate 63,373,193 of OZ010573.1, forward strand.
TTAGAACATTGGTCCTATTTCTTGTGTTGTATTGGAAAATAGCAGATATTAATTTCTTTACTGTTTTTGTTTCCACTCTATATAATGAAATTAGTAATACTTACATTTAATATAGTGCTTATATCATCCCATTTTGACAATATGAAGATCTTTTACTATCAATTTAACACAGATATAATATCCCAATGAAGTAGTTAAGAATGAACTAATAAAATTTTACTCTGAAAAAGCATGAAATAAACTGATTTTATAATATTCAAATTCTCTACAAATTATTCAATATTTTAAACTTGAAACAATATCTGCCCTTAATAAATTTGTTAACTTGAAAGGAAGTCATCCAAATGCAAATTTACCTAAACTATTTTCAAACAGTTCTACTGTTTCTATTTGAAACTATTCAGTCTGAAGAAAAAAAATTCAAATAACAATTCAATCCAACAAAAGGTTAATGCACTAAAGAATACATTATTGATATTTTATTTTTTTTACTTTGTATACAAGCAGAAAAGTTTCTCATTTGATTTTGTCTTAAACCCCATCCCAAAACTCCTCTTACTGGGTATCCTCTCATGTGTGAAAATCTAATGAATCATTTTTAGCATGTATACAAAGAGACCCTCTTTGCTTCACTGTGTACAGGCTTGGATAGCCTTATGCAAGGCAAGCATTCTGTTGCCATTAGCAGAAATGATAAAGCACCTTCCTGATAAAAAAGCAATGAAAGAGTTTGTATCATTTTCTAAACACCAGAAATGCTTTTATGAAAAGAATTAAGTGTTTAGTACTAAAAATGACTCATCATTCCTTCCAGCCTTCTTTTGGGATTTACATCATTAGATTTTCACAAAAGAAAGGATACTCAAGAAGATGAGTGGGTGGGTTTTGAGACAAAGTCACATTTATTTTTGAGTAGATTTAAAATTCAATTGATATATATTAATTTCAGCTGAATGCACTAAATTATTTCAAAATGCACTTTGGATGAAGGTATCACTAACAATTACTCTGACTCAGTCAAGAGTAGGCTGGTTGCTGATCATGGTCATAAAAATTGTTTCTGCCTAATATATTATTCATTTAATAAATATTTAGTATATTAAACTTGATATATTTAAACAAATATCAAATTTGTACATTATATCTACTTTAGAGTTACTTTGAGATTTCCAATGTTATCTGAAATACTTCTAGAGCTTCTTATTTGGTGATAAATTTTTATTTTAAATTTAAAAAACAAAGTAAAAAAATAGATGATGGATCTATAACTTGGCATTTTCTAATACAAAATATTTTCTACAATGTGATTTATATTCAAAATGAGAAATTATTAGTAAATCTATTTTGTTGTTACTGCCATTTTAGATTGCTTTCATAAGCATGTGAAACTTAAAAAATATATTAAAAATATAAAGGGAAAATATTACTTTTACTAGTCATTCAGTTTTATCAATTACAATCTGCATATTTTAAAATTTGCTTCTAAATTAGCATAAGAGTGATGACAAATGCATTTAACTGATGTTCTTACAAAGGAATTTACTCCACCTCATGACTAACATTTTCATAGCATGAATTTCATCAGTTTATATAGTGAATAAGAACAATGAAAATCTATATTATTATTATTCTCTTTATTTGTATGTATGATGACCACAGCATTTTTCTACTAAGGTTTAGAGTTAAAAGACTGACCTGTCCATGGCCTTTCTGAATTGGAATCAATTAAGATTTCTCAGCAAAGAACTTATATAATATTAAGTGTAAAGAAATTGAGAAAAGTGAAGAAGACAAAGAAGAGAGAAAAAGAATGTTTAAAGAAGAAAAGGGAGGAGCAAGAAAATTAGAGAAAAATGAAAAGAAAACTAAGTTAAATTATATATATATATATATATATATATATGAGAGAGGAGGAGGAAGAGAAAGGAGATAAAAAAGACAGAAGCAGACATGTTGGCGGAATATCAAAAGATAATGAATGAAGGAAAGCCATCAAAATTGTAATATATATATATATATATATATATATATATATATATATATACTAGCAGTTCTACCCGGCATTGCCTAGGATTTAAAAAATCAAAAATAAATCTATAACAACAATATAAGTTCAAATTCATTTATTCAAGCACAAAACTATCTTTAAACAGTTTTTACACTACACTATTTCTTGGTAGATAATATTCTTGGTCTTTCTTTGTGAAGCATAAGCAAACAAATTGGTTTTACTTACCACACGTGAACAACCAACATACAATGATTCATAAAGGAAACAGGTTTCTTCTAACTGTAGTTCAATAACTGATAGAGTCTGGCTTTGTGCTTTCTTAATAGAAATAGTAAAACTTACTCATATTGGAAACTGAAGTCTTCTAAACTTGAATGGAATATCTAATCCTGATGGAATAAGGGGAATCCTGAGAATAAAGACATCTTCTCCTTTTCCATAACCAATGCCGCAATTACATGTGGCATCAACTTCTTAACCACAAATCTGGTGCCATTACAAAGTCTTGGTGGGTCCAGATTCCATAATAGCATTACAGACACCTCCATCTTGAGTCCCAGTCTATGTGAGGGTAATCTGGAAGTTCCTATAGAATTCAGAAATTCTGTTGGATAATTGACCATCTGTTCCAGATCTGGAATGGTATCCACTGACCTGTACATATGAGATGTTTCTGGGAAGGTCTGCAACAGTTGGTCATTGATTCTGTAAACTTCTTTGTTCTTTGGAGCCAGTATTAGCCTGTCACATTGTAGTTTTTGTAATTATGTTAGAGGTTTGGGAAAACCTGGGCCATAAGCTCATCAGCAGCACTGACAACATTGTAGACTGGGCTAATGGTCATATCTCCATTAGCATCTAAAGGTACATTGCCAAGTCTGAAAATGTTGCAGGAGAACTGAGCTGACAGCTGATCTAATTGTACACTCATGTTGGTGCTCAGAGTCAATGTTCAAATATGTTGCCACACAAAAAAGGTTTGAGACATGCTCTGACTGCATCAGCTCTGGTTCCTTTTGGTATGACTGGCAGTGTTTGCCTAAAGCCCCCAGGTAGCAGGAGTGTTATACTTCCCATAAGCAACTGACAATCCCTAATGTTTATCATGGTTTGGTCCAATGCTTCCAGAACTACCATACATTCATCTCATACAATGAGCCTGCACCTTTTTAGCACTTGGGCCAATTCAGAGGTTTTGCTGATACAGCAAATCGGATTATCGGATGAAGTCGAGTTCAATGGAAGTTTAAAAGTTGAATGTAAAATTCGGCCACCAGGTAGCAAAGTTTCAGCAATACCAGATAAGGCCACTGCCAAAGCTATGTCCTTGCATTGTCAAACTTTGGCCAAAAGCAGCTTAGTAACAAATGTCTTTCTTATCCTTCCAAGAGCATCTAGGAAGAACATTCCACCTTTGGAGAAGCAGACACTGTCAACAATAGTGTCATAAGCTCTCCTTTAGTCCAGGAACAACCTTCGTTCATTTTCATTGACATATGCACGCAGAGTATTGATGTCACCTCTATGGATAAAGCAACACTCCAAGTCTGATGAGTTTTGGGCAACCCATATATCAGTAACACATTCCCTCCAATAGAAATGACATAATTTTCTATAACAATTAATGCCCTGTTGTAAATTTCATACTTGGAAATTGGAGTTGGGCTTTGTGCTTAAATTCTTCAGATAAGCTATCCCTATACTTATGACACAGACAGTCAAGATCATTTACTTTGCATGTTAGCAATATGACTGCAAAGAGCAACTTAATATTCCCAGAGGATTGTGATACAATAGCCTCAGCCATTGTTGCATCCCACTGGGCATAATCTTCAAGTAAACCTTGACTAAACATGCTTCTTGGTAGATTTTGTACAAACCAGCCAATTTACATTTTTAAAATCCTGGAAGGATGTTGAACCTCAAATTTTGTGAAGAAAGTGACAAAGATAAAAGCATTCATGTTGGCTGGGATATACAGTGTACCATCTACCTAGGCACTCATCAAACTTAATGCCAGAGTGCTCCAGTACATTTTTCCCTATCAATCTATGCACCCATTCCTTTTTGCCTTTCCAGATATAATAAGATGGCATTTGGGAGTACAAAAGTGTGTGGGCAAAAGGATCATTTTGGCACAGCTTGAAGAAAGTTGTGAGTGTAGTATCATTGAGTGTGAGTGCTACCTGAACAGCATTTACTTTAGTGAAGTAGGCATGTTAACCGTTTGACAAAGAATACTTAGCTTTCTTGGATAGTTGAAATAAAGTTCTTTGAAATGCTAAGAGCTTCATTAAGGCCGATAATATGATCAGCAAATAATATGACACTGGCGAAAATCTGAACACTGGACATGTGAACAGAAATGAAACTTTCACATGACTTCGGACACTCTTCTCTTGATTTAATTTTTCTCCTTATTTTATATCAGAAAGGATTTTGCATAAGATCGCTATTTTCTTTTCTTTCTAGGATCCATGGCTAATTCCTATAAAAACGTTTTCATTGGTCCAAAGAAAATTTCATATAGATTCATGAATTTGTTTTGTCTTTTTCTTTAGCTTGCTGGTCAATCTCTTGGAACTCAAAGTTTTTATTGTACCAAGGAAAATTTCAGACAAACTTGCCAATTTCTTTGTGTCTTTTCCCTAAGCTTGCCCAAATTTGAAAGGGGTAGATAAAGGGACTTATTATTTTATACACTCATTTAGCTTTAAAAAAAAAAAAAGCCATGTTTATACATATCCAGAAACAATAAATTGTAATAAGCTTTTAGATTTATGATTAGTAAAAATAGTTTTACTTAATATGTTGAAACTGAATTTTAAAAGATTTAAAAATTTTATAAATTATTGTAATTAAAATTGTAATAAAAAGAAAATAATTTTTGTAAAAATTTATTTTTCATCTGAAATTTTTTTGGCTTCAGACAATATTAACCTTAACATATGTTATTCATAAAATCAATTAAAAGCTTTTCTAATTCAATAATGTTTTAGTTTTATTGGGTGTTGTATTTTACAATCCAGAGATGATTTTCAGTAACTGGTCGTTTGATTTTATGTTGTTTGTTTTTATTATTCTTCTTGTTTATGTTTTTCTTTTTTTATTATGCTTTATTTTCTATTAATTTCTTTTATTTTTTGATTATTTTTTTAAATTAATTTTTTAATATATCATTCATTGTTCTTTACAGAAAGTATCAAGTATAAAATATTTCTGCAGTCTTTATGTCCTTTTTGTATTTCTATGTTTCTGTTGTGGCATCAGTTAAAATTTGTGCAATTTTTTCTGCTCCTCAAAAATTTTATTGACTCTTATTCAATATCTATTGCATATCAAGCCACAGAATTTGCAGTGTGCAGAATTTACAGCAAAACATAGCCCAACCCTCTACAGGCTGATTTGAATTAAGAGTTTTATTTCTCTTAGACTGGTTGCCTACCAAGTCTATAGGACCTAGTCTGTCCTGCTATTTACTCATAGCAGGGGGTGAAGGGAACAAATAACCATACCCAGGTTTTGAATTCAGAGTTATCATTCTTCTAGACTGGTTGCCACGCAAAGCTGTAGGGTTCAATCTGACCTTCTGTTTATACACAGCTGGTAGGAGATGTACTCATACCTTTCCACATGAGTGAATGTAATGAATTTTTTTACATCCTCCCTCGGCTCCTGTGCTTCTTTAGTCAACCTGCTTCTCAAGGGTTTTAAAGGAATATTTTACATATGCTTTTCTCACTTAGTATTTTTACCTTTAAAATAGCATATTTGCATAAAAATACTATTTTTCTTTGATAAATCACAAATTACTGTACCTAATAATAATAGTAGTAGTAGTAGTAGCAGTGGTGTATTTTATTTATACCATTTATTATTTGTATAACATTTAGATAAAAACATGGACAAGCAAAAAAGATTGGAATTGAATAGGGTGAGAATGAGAAGATACAGACAAAGCTTGAGAGAAGAGCAGAAGCATGAGACAATGAATAATTTTAGTTGTCAATATCTATGAGGAGGGTAAGCAGTTTGGTTACTGATTTGCCTGAATAATTTAAATATGTCCATAGTAGTTCTCTGTTTGAAGAGTAAAAATCATCTTAAAAATTAGAATCTGCACTCTATTGTTTGACTGACTTAGCCCAGAATGAGAAATATATTTTTTTTAATTGTAAAACATTGTTATCTCCATGTTGCACAGAGTCCTTAAATGCAGAGGAAAGTAAAACACACAGATAAAGGATGACTGACTGACAATGGAGATCAGCAAATGTAATTACTTTCATCTACTGATTATGAGTAGTGATTTGACATTGAATACAGCAAAAGTAGTTTCGTTTCCAATCCTGTGTAAACTATCCATCTAGATTGATTGATTTTAAAGATTTGGTGGATTTTTGCCAAAGAGATAATAGATAGGAATGTTCACTTTGCTCAAACAAAAGTTTATCAGTGCTAGGAAAAAAAGGTAAAAAAAGAATCATTATGAAGTAAATATGTTCGATGGTATCAGAGGAGACATTAATATGAAAAATTAATGAGGAAGCTGAGGGGGGTAAAAGTTAATGAGAAAGCACATACTATAGTGGATGTAGAGGAACCCATTTTCCATGATAATAGAATCACAAATGGAATCATGGATCCACAAATCTGCAGAAGAATCTGTTTTTTTATGTAATTTTCAATAATAATAAATTAAACATTTGTTATTCTTGTATTCATTCTGAAATTAATAACTGTCTCTGCAATTTTATTTAATATTCTTTAATAAATGAACATAGTTATATTAAAATTTGTTTTTACAAATATTTGTTCTCTTCTTTTTTTTTTTGTTCAAGACATAAAAATATTAAGAACAAAACCGTTTATATCAATTACATCTTAGCTAGACTTATGTAGTTCCATTTTTAACTATTTTATAATTTTAAAAGACACTGAGTAGTTTCATAACAGATGGGACAGAGCTGACAATAGATAAATCAGGTAACAGGTGTTGGTGTAGAAACTGTAAGCAGTAGACACTCTCACATGACATTCAAAGAATTCTTAACTTTTTCTTTCATCAAAACACTACAAAAGAATGTATTCATCAAGATTTTCATCAGTTTACCTTCATATTCATTTCTTCTCCAAACATTTGACTTTCACAATCTTTACAATATTATAAACACCTTGTAACTTTTTTAATTATTTGTTAAACTTGAATCATTTTCATTTTTATTCCTACCACTTCCAATTTCTACTCCAACATCAGTTACTTGATTTGTCTATCCTCCTGTGTCTACTTTAGCAATAAATTATAGTCATCTACAAGAAACCTTACATAAATTTATAATTGCATCATTGCCTTTGTAGAAATTTTAAAATTTATAGAAAAAATCCTTTAATAATACATTAACTGTTATTATATTCCAAAATATATTTAGAGCATCTGTTTGCATTTCTGAGATGAGGTATTGTAACTGTTTCTACATGGAACTAGAACAATCTACCTCTGTGGACTAAAATAAAGAGTTCAGTTTGAAATTCCAACATATATCACCTGAAGAAGGCCTGAGCAAACAATGGCTGAAATATCATGAATATGACAATGAAGATGAGGGCAACACTGTAAATAATGTAAATATTTAGAGCACTTTTTCATATTTTTTTAAGATTTTTTTCTTTTATGCAACATCTAAACAATTTGCTTATCCAATATGAATAAAAAAAAAACAAAAAAATATATTGCCAAGATGAAGGAATCTAGTGAATCATCTATGACCTCAGCCTAAAAAAGCTGATGTGCTCCCAAAGAAAAAAAGAAAACAATTTACCCCATCATATAAAATTTGTGCTAAAATCAATATAGAACAATTTCCTGATAATTTTTATGCAAAAGATAATGTATCATTTTGCAAATACTATCTCAGTAGTATTAATATTCTTAGGGCTTACACTAGCAAAGATCACCTAAAATCAAAAACTTATTTAGCAAAAAAGGAATTCAAAATCATATTTATACTAAAACAAAAGACATGCAACTTTGTTAGGGTCTAAAGAGATGCAGGATGATTTTGTCCTTGATTTTTTGAAAATGTGTACTTAGACATCCACAACAAAAAAATAACAAAATTACGCTGTTTATATTAGAGCATTGCAAGGAATGGGGTGCTATCCCAAGTTTTAAGTGCAATAATAAATTATTTTTTGACAAATTTCAACAACATTGATACTTCAACTTGAGACGAGTTGTTTATTTAGCAGAGTTTGAATTAATATATTTAACTTATTGACTTTTTTGTAACAATGATTCAATTATCTTGTTATTTTTGCAAAATGTTAAAATCTTTTTACTTACTCAGATATTTATTATTGATTACAACTTATTTGGTGATGATTCTTTAAATTTATGATTTTATTGCTTTTCAATATTGAATCTAAGTCACACTATTTAAATAAAATATTATTAATTGGATGCATAATAATCTAAATATTTGCTTTTACAGAATAAAATTCTACCTCAAAAGATAATTATACACTTCCATTGGTTTTATCATCTTGTCATGTTAGTGTTGAATAAGTGGGCATGGTTAAATGTAATTGACAAAATTCTCAATTAACAATAATAAGAGAAAGAAGGTAAAAAACGGGAAAAGAAAACAACTTCAAGATAGTAATAAAGCAAAAACTTTACATACAAAAATGATATAGTCAAGTGATAATAGCTTTCTGATTTCAAAGCAAGAAAGGACAAAAGTAAGACCATGAATTGTCTATTTTTTATTAGTTGAGAAGAAATCCCAGTATACATTTGTAGAATTTATCTATGAATTTGGGGAGGGGAGATTTTTAATTGTCCTTCACAACAGATTGTAACTAGCCATTAATTTATTTTTTTACTTTTATATGTAATTTCTTTCTTGATTTGAATTTGTCATTTTAGATAACTGCTATTTCTTTACATGTAATAAAATTTTTTAATGTTATTTTTGCATGCCCTGTTTTAATAATTATATAGTATATTTTGGTGTAATTCTCCCATGAAAATTAAAAAAGTGAAAATAGAATCAAGGAAAATCTGAAACGGAAATTGTTCCCTTTCTTTACACTTTGCTGAATTTATCAATTCAAAATACTAAGTGTTCTTTTCATGATTATGGGAGAAATTAAAACTCTATTTGATTGGCCTATAAGATATATGAATAAATAAGATATGACCCCATCTTATATGGGAATGTAAAAATAAAATTCATTATATCTGGACATTCAATGTCAGCTAAAATGTATGTAGACTATAAAGATACTTAGTAAGAAAAAAGCTTTTATTTCATATTACAGAGATGTTTTTTGTCGCTGTAATATTTCAAACTCCTATATATATTAACATCCATATGCCAATAATTGCTACTAATAATTTGTGCAGTTTATGAAGAAGGTACTGTGAATGATCAAACATATGAAAAGTGGTTTGATAAGTTTTACTTTTAAGCTATAAAAATTTTGTTGAATGATGCTTCATGATCAGGTAGACTACAGTTGAGGTTGACAGCAATCAAATCAAGGCATTATCTGAAAATAATCAATGTTATACAACAAGAGAGATAGTCAAGTGCTGAAAATCATTTCCATCAGCTTAATTATTCTAGTCAAATTTGAAGTGTAACTAGCATATTTGAAAAGAAATCTACTAGACTGTATTTCCATGTGTGAGTTGCTACATAAATTTAATGAAATGCTCTGTCTTTTAATCTAAATGTGAAAGGCAATGAAAGTGGATATTTTACAATGACATGGAATGCAAGAGACCATATGCCAAATGAAATGAATTATTCTAAAGCATAGCAAAATCTGGTTTTCATCCAAAGTAGATGATGCTTAATATATGGAGTCCTCTGTTGTTAGATCCTTCTGAAAAACAGACCAATTTAAACAAGTAATATTCCCAATTAGACCAACTGAAGGCAGCAAACAACAAAAAATGCTTGTAGAATTGATTAACAGAAATGGTGTAATATTTGATCAGGATGATGCTAGACTTTATGCTACTTTGGTGAGCAGAAGAAAATTGTTACAGCTTGGCTGAAAAGTTTGGATACACTAGATAGTACATTTCCGGATTACCACATTGTAGTCTTTACAGAATTCTCTTAAACAAAGAAAAAAAAACAGTTTCTGGAAGACTGCAAGTCACCCAGAGCAACTGTTTGCTGAGAAAAATGAAAAGTTTTGGGAGAATTAAGCTATGAAATTGCCTGAAAGATGGCAAAAGATGATGCAACAAAAGAGTAAATATAGTGTTAATTTTGAAAACAAAAACAAAACAAAGCTGTCTTTTATATTTACTTAAACCAAACAAATTTTTTGGTCAAACCAATATTTTCATATTTTTAGTTCTTTTTGGATTATACTGTAAATCATAACTTTTAATAACATCTTAACATTCTTTCACTTTACAGAAAAATTAATTTCAAATCTGCAACCTAGTAGTGAACAAAGCATTTATTTTATTTCCTTCCTTCCTTCCTTCCTTAGGTACCATGCATGATGCATGCTTATGACTGACTAGGGAGATTTTCTTGCAGTAGGCTGTCATTACTTTCTGCAGTAGACTAGTTGCCAACCAAGGCTATGGGACCCACTCTGTCCTGCTATTTTACCCATAGCTAGGAGAAGAAGAGATGCATTCCTACCTTTCCCAAGGGTATTTGTATGTAAGGAAATGTAACAACTTCAACTGGAATCCATATTAGCCTCTCTGATTTCTCATTCTGAGACATTATCCATCATACCACCAATACATCCAAGCTGATATTTCCAAGTGGACACCCATTTAAGTACTGACCAGGCTCAACATTGTTTAACTTTGGTGATTGGATGAGAACCGGTGATTCAATGATTTTTATACAATATTTTTTAAATATAATCTCCTTTGTCAATGCAGATAGTGGTAAATCTGAATCTGACAGATCAAACATTATAATGAAAATTCAAACTGCATTCAGTTAATAACTACTTGTCAGGCTTCATATCTATTGTGCCATTCTTGTAGATCAAAATTAAAATCTATAAAAAAAACTTTATTCTACTATTATAGCAGGACTTATGGTCATATCACTTAAAATATTGATAATTGTATGATCACCAAAGTTAAGCAACATCAAGCTTGGTTATTATCTAGAGGGGTGACCGCTTGAGAATACCAGATACTGTATGCTTGGATGCGCTGGTGGAGTAATGCATAACAGCTCAGAATTAGAAATCAGAAAGCTGAGTTCAATTCTAGTTGGGTTCATTATATCCACTTATGTGCAAACATGCTTGGGAAAGGTATGAATCCACATCTTTTCCCACTATTTTTTAATTAGTAGGATATTTACCAGTAAATTATTATCTCCAAAACATTCTTACACTCTAAAAATATTTTCTGGCTTTAAATAACCTGCAAATGATTGATAAGTCATAAAAAACAAATCAATCAATTCAACATTATAGAAATATTTTATTCAAGTCAACCTATAAAATAGCAAACAAATCTCTTTTGTTTTTATAATCCAAGTTAAAACTGAAAAATGTTTTTGTGAAAAACTTTCTAACATACCAAAGCCTAAATTATACTAAATATGGAATCATCTGTAATCATCTGATCCATCATTGCAAAAAAAAAAAAAAAAAGAAAGAAAAAAAGTATAAACCAAAGATCTGTAATAATAAATAAAAGATTTACTTACCAATCCAAAGTAGCCAGTGCTTGACCCATCTCCTCAACTCTAAAGTTGTTTTGATTCAACATGTCAATTGAAGGAACAAATATACATGCTGCCTCAGGAGAAGGTGTGTAGAATGGGCTTTTCACGACTGTCTGAACAATTTCCAGAAACTCAGGAGAAATAGGATGAGCAATACCTATACCTTTCTCGTCAACATATCTCTTAAAAGGATATAGGTACACACTAATTTTTGTCTGATCATTATATCCACAATGGTAAACATCCATACAAGTGTGGAATGAACATTGTTGATTACGTGCTAGTGGATGAACATCAGTGGGAAGAATTTTTATTTCTCCGCTCTTGTCTGCAGTATGAAATGAGAAATGATAGGCCTTGGGAGGTTTCTCTGATGGAGGCCAAAATAAGATGACAGTTCCAACTAAAGTAGTTACAAGAATTGATAAAAATAACAGATAGATTGTCTTATAAGAATAAGTCATTACTCTTGCTTTTCCAGCCATGTTGACTACTTTTTATTTACAGCTATAAAATAATCCTGAAATAAAAACAAATAGCATTAAAATATATAAATATGAAATAGCATTAACAGTATAAAATATTTTGATTAAAGATTGAATTAAAGTAACAGTATAAAATATTTTGATTAAAACTCATAAAACAATACTCCAGTTACACTGAAAGATAATATCCACACATCATATAGACTTCTCCTGATGACTTATAGATAATAAAATGGAAAATAGCATTGTTTCCAGATGCATGAAAATGATATTGAAATTTAACAATCTTTGTATTATGATACCAGATAAAATAAAAATAATTTTCCATCCTCAATAATGATTTGTTAAACTGATAATCTCATCCTTAAATAAGATCTAAAATATAAAAGATCTATTAGCCTTCAGCACCACAAATTTTTATGCATACATTTGATAATGAATTTTTAATTTCTATTGGGATTTTTTTCAATAAATTATTGTGTATGCATTTTGAACTCGTATTCTTAAGCTTCATATAATGCTCTTAGCATTGTATGAAAAAGTACTGAAAAGTTATTAGCTTGACTAAGATGTCTGCCCCTCTACAAACACAGTTCGATATTTGTTCAAATTTTGAAAACTAGAACTTTTTAGCACTTCCTCACATATTTGCTTATGAAGTAAGTAAAAAATTTTCAAAAAAATTCTTATGTACTGAATTTATTATTTTTTTACAATGTTGCTCACCCTGTACAAGGCCCAAGAGGCACTCGAGGTAGAAGGCTAAAGAGTAAGAAGTCCCACCCCAAGTAAGGTGATAATGCCAGCAAGATGCAAGGGGCTGCTGGAAGTGAAAGAGAAGGAAAAGATTTTAGAATTGAGTGAAGACAGAGTGAAAAAAAAAAAAAAAAAACTTTTAGAAGAGAAATAGCAATTCAGTATTTCTAAGATATAAAGGGTGAGAATGTTACCCTTTTGAATGGGATAATTTCTTAAAAGTGGAACATGATGTAAATAAAACATAAAAAGTGAAGAATGCTTGTGAATCAATACCTTTGTGCAAAACTTGTATAAAGTATTTGAGAAGATGACAGTATAGATTAGTGATTTTAAGAAAATATTTGAAAACTTCTCTCTAAACCCCAAAAATATTTTAATGGCTGATTTAAAATCATTTGATTTTTGTGAACAAGTTCTGAAAGTGGCAGTCATAATAATTTGCTGTTTAAAAATATCATTTGTATTTAAACTTGTTTTTTTTTTTTTTTTTTTTTTTTAAATACACTAGTTTGCTGCTGATTGTGTCATTTTTGCTTCAGTATTATTTGTAGCTTCAGGCTCACTTTTCACATGAAATTATATCTCCCAGCTCATATAATCCTTTTGATTTTAAACATGTCATCAACTCAATAATTACAAGTGTCTAAACAAGTTCAGTTTCTGCTTCATATTTTATTTGCACAATTACAAAAAAGAATAAAGCAGTTTAGTTGTTGCAATGTTTTACTTCTTTTATGTTGAAGAATTAATCTAAAATGGAAAATAGTTCTCATCCTTTATTAAATGTTATTATTTTCAATTATTGATCTCTCTCTTGAAGAAGAATAATGCTTACTAGTTAATTTTGTTATTTACAAATTGAGATCTTAAGCTTTTAAACATTCCTTGGAGCTGCCATTTTGTGATCTCTTCATTCAGGTTATATTTAAAGGTAATATCTCAACAAAATCCTTTGCTTAATGTCAAGTATGTATATTGAAAACACACACTATAACAAGCTATTTGTCACTGTGCAATGTGTTTTTATTTCCTTTCATACAAGTACTTATGAAATACCACCTTTCTTGTAAGTGAATTCAATTCAGGTAATGTTTCAATTATATTTCTTTGTTAGAATATGATTTGCTTTAAATATACATTTTATGTATGAAAATAAATTGTTTTTGTTTTAATTGAAAAATCTAACCGAACTAATCAGAATCAAACCATATTTGATGGTATATAAGATCCTCCTCTATATTGCCCCACAAATGAATAAAAAATAGATCTCAAATTTTATAAGCCCAGTTGCAGTATGTGGTAGGCTAATCTTTACCCAAATGTTGCTGAATAGTCTAACTCCATAATAATAACTGCAATATTAACGAAAGTGTGTCTAGGGGTGGAGAGGAGAAGTAAGGGCCTTGAAAGTTTCAGTAGTAAATTTCTAGCATTTATTCTACTTGTGACTAATTTATGAGATATTTGTTTATGTGTATGCTTTAAAAACTCAAGTTGTAAAAAAACAAAAAGAAATAATAATGATAAGCATTCCAGTTTACTACTGGAAAATAGTTTCAGATTTTTTTGTGTACATCTCTCAAATGTAAAACAATACTACTGAAAAGATTTTCTGGATAGTTTTGGAACAAGTCAGTATAAAAATTAAATATTTTGACATTAGCTAATTTTTTTAAAATATGCACTGTAAGTGATTAAATATAAAATTGCTAGGAATCATAATCTATTTAATGATTCAAAATGAGTATAAATGTATAAATTAATAAAACAGTTGAGAATTTCATCCTCAGTGAATTTATTTTTCTTTTTTGCTTTGTCAAGAAAATTAATAAATGAAAACTTAAAAACAGGAATTACAATCAATTATAAGCTAATCCCTTCACATCTGTCAGACAATATTCCCCACTGTGTTTACATTTTTGATCTGAGGAAGTCTTGAAACATTCTAAAGAATGAAGTCAGTTATAAGAATATAAAAGAAAAATGACTGTCAGGATAGACAATAACTCTTGCATGTAGAAACCATAACATGATAAATTAGTTGAGTTATAATACCAAATTAACTGTTCCTAGTAATTTGGTACTCTGATCTACCAAGTTACAACTGGTTGTTGAGTTCTTAGGTGTTGACATCAGTTATACCACATTGCAAAAACAACAATGCCTCATATTAACTCAGTAGTTGATTCAACAATTCAATCAGGGAAGTTTGGTCTCAGACCTTTTCGACAAAGGTGGCTTCCATCACTTTCACTAGATGATTAGTTTACAGCTGGAAACTTCTTAAACTGAAGAAAATCTTTTTCAGTCGACTAGTTCTTTTTGGGCCATATCTTACAAGAGGTTATTAGGTGGCAAAGAGGGTGGTGATGTTAACTTGCAGCATCTCCCTTGGCAACTAGACTGCAATGAAGGGCCAAATTGGTCTGTTTATTTTGAGGAAACTCAGTGTGGCTGGGGTTAATTTGATTGATAATCAAAAATCCCAAATTCATCATTTTCCAAACTTCTCCAAATTTGGCCTGTTTGAATGTCTTCCAAGTTTTCATATTTGCATTGGTTGAAGAATCTCTCACTGCCAATTCCATCATTAATGTGATCTCCTTGACCAATTAATCTTATCTGGTGAAATTATAATTTCTCCAGCATCCATTTTTCTATCCACCCAAACATCTTTGCATATTTTTTTATTTTCACATCAGATACCCTCTCATGGATAAAGAAAATAGTGAGTGACAAGAAGCAATCAATCATTTTGTCATGAAAGAAATCTTTAAATTTAATCTAGTTTCACTCTTGACTTTTGGAGGGCAGGATGGTGGTTTATTTTGTTTTATGGCATATCAACCTGAATGGATATTTTTAATGCTGACAAAATTTTTAGGATTGGTTCATATGAACAGAATATGTATTCTTTGTAAGAAATCAGTTTGTAGATCAGATTTCATTGACATTTTTGTAAAGAGGGTTTTTGTTGAGAGTCATATTGCTGGTAATATTTTCTTTTTCAAAAATGTATTGCTGGTATTTTTACTATAAAAATCTATTTTTATACTTTCATATTGTTTTGACTCCAGTTTGGGGGGTTAACTATTGGCCCAAAACTGGGACCCTAACAGGTGCTACTGCCTTAGGTCAAGGTGCTACCTGGGCCTTGCTGCCAGATATTGTAAGGAGGGGGTGGCTTTTCAATATCTAACAATGTTATCAGCTATTACCCTTAGGCTCTTTCTTTGGGAATCTTTATGGCATATTTTAATCTTCTAATTCTCATAACACATGGCCTGCTAAGAAATGTCAGTTTTTTAAGCTCATCTATTTTCTTTCAGCAGACATCCCTCTCTTAGGCTTCTCATCTTGGGTAAACATTTGTACTCTTAGTTTCTTTCTAGTCAGCATCTTAACTTATGTGCAAATCTCCCTTCCTCTGAGTTTTTAGTTCAAAATAGTGAATTTTACTTTTAGTAAGATAGATTCTGATGTACTTCTGGAATACTAATACAATACTAATTACCAAATCTGATTATCTAGGCTTATCACATTAATAAATTATCAAGTTAACCTCATTCCAACTGGCATATCAGATGTAGGCATATACTTGTAAATTACACACTAGTAACTTCTTTTTATGTGCCATGTCCTTTCAGAACTTGAATGATCATAACTCTACAGTTTCCTGTTCTTTATAGTTCTAAGTAATGTTTGTCCCCTTACAATGCTTCCCAGTTTCTGCTATGTCATCTATTTACATAAACTCATTAGGTATGTTACACACTTCTTTTCTCTGTACCTCTTGCCTTCACTATCTATTGTGAGTATTAAATTCTCAATACTCTCTGTCCTCATTATATGTCCTCAAAATTTAAATTACCTCTTTCTGACTCAAAGTATAAGTGCCATTTGTTTCCATTTTCCTTAAAAGCTTCCTTGGTGTTCATATATTCTGTCCAAGGCATTCTCTGTTTTCTTTTGCAGAAGATTTCTGTTGCTTCAACTCTTATCATCTGTAAAGAAACTGTTCAGTATTCATTGTATACATAGCAGTTCAGCACTGTTTTCTTTGATTTTAACAAAATTATTCCTACCTCTTAATACTTCATTTAACCTCTTAACTATTTCAATGTGCCTTCAGATCGCTGTGTTACATTTTCGATCATCTGTTACTATACTAGCCAGATAGTTAAACTTCTGCAGCTGTTTGATTTTTGACATCTCCAATTTTTTGCTGACACCTTGAGCTGACCATACATTCTTACTTCTTACACTTAATTGTCCTTACTGCGTGCTTTTATTAATTTATCAAGGAGTTTTTGCAGTTTCCTTTCTGAGTATGCTATCAACACAGTTTCATCTGCACATTTTATGTTGTTAAGATTGTGCTTACCAATACTAAATCCTGATAGGACTTCTAGTACTCTTAGGCTGAATAATTCTGGTGAGATCTCTTATGCCACTTTCTATTTTGAGGTATATTTTGTTTTTTTATCTGCATGCAAGAGGTTTATTCACAGTAAATGTTACAGATTTGTCTAATACCGTCACAAATAAATTGTTTTTTCCTAGCATTTCAAACAGATCTTTGTCAAATCTTATCAAATAGTTTTGAATAATCTATGAAACATAGGTATAGGTCTGTTTGCATTTGTATTGCTCACTGATAGCATTCTGATTATAGAGATTGCACTTCTTATACTGGTGTCTTGAACAACGTTATTTCTGGTTTAATTCTGCTACAAGATCTATTGATCAGAATACAAATGATAAGCTTATGTGGCTCATTAAGATGATTGTTCAATAGAGATTGCATTCATTTGAATCTAGGTTCTATTGCATTGTCGTGCACATGGATTTACTAAGATCTGGTATTTTGTCACTGTCATATATTTAATTTATTATTTCAGTAATTTCTAAAAATGTCTTTGGTTGACATCATCTCTGCAATCCCATCTGGCCCTACCACTTTGCTTTCTGTTCATCTGCTGAGCTTACTGCAAATTTTAAGTTCTTCTATGTTTTTATGCACTGCAGGTTTCTCCCTGTTATGGAAGAAGTCTCCAATGTATTTGTTCCATCTATGAATTATTTTCCCCTTTTCTATTATGAGCATTCACTTTTTAGATTTTATGCATCCATTTGAGAAGTACATTTTTTGTCCTGTTATTTTTTAAAATTCTTTTATGCATGTCTGCTGTATCTCTATTACTCAGCATAATTCTTATTGAGTCATTCATTTTTAACTGTCTTCATTTACATCTAATATTTTTATTTAATACTCTATATTCTGTGTCATTCCCTGATATTGTTTGCAGTCTCTTTTTCATCATCTCAAGAATTTCATCTGTCAGACATTTCTTCTCTCTTTCCTTGAAACCTTGGAATGATCTTGTTTTCTGACATCACTAGAGTTTCATTTGTTAAAGTATTCCCCTTTGGATTCCTCTTCTAAGCTCTCATATTTGCTTTTTGTATCAGCATACATCACTTTGCATTGAGTCATCCTTGAGTCTGTTGTATTGTAGTTTAGGCATTGCTTTGGATTTCTTTAATTTGTGTAATTTTAATCCTAGTTAGTATATGGCTGGAATGTAGTCACTCCTAGAGTTGGCACTTGGATGAATTTCAAAGTATAGAATTGCATTCCTGAATTTTTACTGATTGCTATGTAGTCTATCTGGTTCTTTGTCTTTTTCATGCCCACAAGCATTCTGGGGTATGCTTTAAATCAGGTGTTGGTTATAATTTGGCTGTTTGTTGTGCACCATTAAGCCCATTTTTTTTCGTATTCATTGTGTGATCTCAGTCCATACTTACTATTTCACTGCCTCATTCTTTTCTTACTTTAGCATTTAGATCTCCGATGATGATAACTATGTAACAAATTCAATTAAATTTTCATTTATACTGAGAGTTAATAGAAGTATTTTAGTGATTTAAGAAGTAACTTTAATCTTGTTACTATACAAAAACCTATTCCAATATAACCTTGAATAAATTAACCAAAGCCTTCAGCAATTCAAGTCTGGTTTCATTGATTGAATGAATAAATATAGCACTATCACATTAGGATAATCAAATGAATCTTATCACTTTTTAGGCCATAAGTAAATTTACTCAATAAGTGTATATCTATTAAAATAAAAATATTAAACAAACTGAATATAAAATATTTTGGAGTATTTTTTAACTAAATAGTTTTTGGAATGATGTACTTAAAAGAGAAATTAAACCACCAATAAATTGAATAGAGAATCATGTGATTTTAGAGATAGAATTAGTATCCTAATTAACTATCATAAATTAGTCCATTGATAGACAGATTTATACCCAGTGGGGAAACTGTTTTAAAGCCTTATTCCCATTTTTTAATTATTAAAACCAAAACCTGCATAATTTTCTTTATATATTTCCAAAGATCGTAATTGGGTTGCATACAAGTATTGACATGACTACAACTGGGTTTTCACTTTGTGTATCTTCTTGCATGCAATGTTTAGTACATGCATGAAATCAATAATTTAACTGAATTCCAATTTGATGGTGAGTCAACCTAAGGCCACCAAAGTAACCTGGTAACATGCTACTTCTGAAATACTTATTAGTTTAAGATTACTGAACTGAATGGATGTTCTACTGAAGCTTTATTTGCATGCATCAGAAGAAAAATCCACTGTACAAAGATTTAGAACTTGTATATTTTGTTCAGTCAATCTAGAAGGTTTAAGCAGTAGTTGAAGTTGCCAGTGAATAATAGCTTTGATATTGATTAATCCATTTAAAATTTTTTTGCCATTTACCATCAGAATTGTAAATTTCTATAAAAGGACACATGATTTGAGATCAAAAGATTTTCTGATATGGAAAAGTACAGCCAAAGAAATGACAAAATATAAAAAAATTCTCTTTGCAGTTTTAAATCTTGTTGGATCATCAATGATAGAAAATAACAACATAAAACAGATGTCTGAAATAATGATTCTGTATGTGTGTCAGGATCTTTGGCCAGCTTTCATCACTAACAGAAAAAATTATTTGGCTTTCTCTCAATTGATTCAAGCCATTTTTGTGTTAAAAAAGGAATTGTAGATGTTGGGAAGTGTAAATGAAACCTTCTAAATTATTTAGAAACAGGCTAGGTTAGCTAAGGAGATGAACAAAAATTAAAAGAAAAACAAGATTAAGGTATCTTTAATTTTAATTTTTTGTTGTAGTTGTTGCTTTCTACTACTAATTTTAAACTCTTCTTGCTTCAGTAGAAGCCATTCCAACTGTAAGTTAAAACTTTAATATAACACCCATTTAGTTTGATGCCTGCTCTTTCAGACATAATTACAGGGTCACGTCTATTCTTTCTACAGGTATTTTTTTCATGCTATAGGAAATAGGGGTAGGGATTTTCATCTCATCTCCAAGCAGCCTTTGTATCCCCAACCTATCCCAATAGAGCCTTTAGCCCTCCCAAACAAACAACTCTGTCTTGGGCTGTTAGTACAGGCATGATGTTTCCAACACAATGATTGGTTGATTGGTTGGGTTTTATGGCATATCAACCACCATGGGTCATTTAATGCCAAATTAAGCTATATATATATATATATATATACACACATACACACACATATATACATATACACATATACATACATACACATATACCTATACATATATTAAATATACAGTACTATTAAACATATAGCTGGCAACATTATCTTTTCCAAAAAACGTATAGCTGGCAACATTATTTTTTCAAAAACATATAGCTGGCAACATTATTTTTTCCAAAAAACGCATAGCTGGCAACATTATTGTTTCAAAAAAACGCATAGCTGGCAACATTATTGTTTCAAAAACACATAGCTGGTAACATTATTTTTTCCAAAAAACGTATAGCTGGCAACATTATTGTTTCAAAAACGCATAGCTGGCAACATTATTGTTTCAAAAACGTATAGCTGGCAAACATTATTTTTCCGAAAACATTATCTGAAGCCTTGTTGGACGTAGTTTATCGTCATACCCAGGATGCGGATGTAGTTTATCGTCATACCCAGGACGCGCATGTAGTTTATCATCATACCCAGGACACCAACACAATGAGAAGTTCTGATGCTTGGATTCCTCAGAAACAACCTCATTTAGTAGCTCTCTACCTTGAGTGACACTGGGTCTTATATTGCATGAAAGATAAAAAGAAAAAAGTTTCAATTTACAGACTTTTAGATGTTTTGATTCTTTCAGCAGAGTGCCAAATTTGTCTTGTAGTTTCTGAACATTTTTTATTAGCATTTCAATGTTGCGCACTTGAATATAAATAGTGGCATCTCATAACTGTATTACCATGTTACAAATGTTAATGAAAGGAGCAAAATTTTTTTGAACCAGATCATTGACATTAGGATGCATCTGAAAGAGGACAGGTATTTAATAAATTTCTGTATTTATTGTCTTTGGCATCAGATGAAGTTTCAAAGTATTCTTTAGAGCCAATACTATTTAAGATTTGGGGCAAATAATTTCACCCTATTAAGCAGTTGGCCAAAGATGCAATGACTGATAGCCTCTGTGTGTATCATAAAATTTGTCATTTTTTTTAACTACAGGAAAATAGATTAAAGACACTTTCAAGTATTCTGGAAAAGGTAACCGTTTCAAAACTTGTTTCATGCAAATTCAATACTGAGAAAATAGCAAGATAATTTTCATTAATATTTTATTCACACCCTTGCACTTGATTGCTATATTGGCATCACTGCCATATTCTTGACCTTTGATCAAGAGAATGCCATTCTTATTTAATGTTTATGTTATCATTTTCACAATGTCAGTATTTCTTTTCTTATAATAGTCTTTATTTTTAAAACAAAAAAAAAAAAAGAGAAATTTCTGAAATTTTAAATTTGCAATCTGGTATCCTCAAGGATGAAGATAGACTCAAGGTGGCAGAGATGTGGTTCTACAGAAGGATGCTGAGGATATCATGGACCGAGCATGTGAGCAATGATGAGGTCTTGTAGAGGACACAAACAAGGAGGAAGCTTATGCTTAACATAAGAGGCAGATGAAATTTCTGGGACATGTGATGAGAAAGGAGGGCCTGGAGAATCACGGGACAAATAGAGGGGAAAAAGAGACAGGGGAAAGCAGCATATGACGTACATGATGGGCTTCGGCAGGTGGATGGTGGAAAGTGGTCTGGGGGAGTTGGCAGAAACACAAAACCTGTTGAGAGCCACAACGGATAGGGGGAAGTGGAGGGCCATGAACGCCTACATCCTGAAAGGACATGGCACATAAAAAGAAAGACATCGACATGTGAAAAAGGTCACTTGACTGACATGTGTAGAATCAGATGTTGCATCAACTAATACTGAATAGTATTTTACCTTTGATCTTTCATAGATTATATGTTTCAAAAAGAGAGTAGAGCAAAGAAAATCAATTTATTCTTTTTTTAACTTCAACTGTCAAGTAACGTACTGCAACCTTTCTTTGACCTTTCTGATATGGTCTTATAGTATGGGATCCCAAGGATACAGAAATTCAATCAACCCAAAGAAGATACCATTATGAACATTGTCAATCAGATAAAAGGTATCACAGAAAGCTAACCCCCTTTAAACCGAAAATAAAATGATGTCAATTAGATGAGGTAAAATATGAGACCAGCTGTTAGAGTTTGTTTATGCAGAATATGCTCCATGAATATGTTTGAAGTTTTGTTCAATGTTTTCCAGCCTTGTGCATTAAATTTCTAACATTGTATTCATGATGTTTTATTTTAAAGCTTCTTTTTAAGTTAGTGATATTCTATTTCTTTGGTTATTGTAGATGGTTAATGATCAATAGTTTTAACCTACGGTTTAAATGAAATTTTGTTTTTGCTAATAAATATTCATCATTTAGCATTTTATCTAGTAATAACCCGTGTTCTTTTTATTTCTTCATCATCATTTTACTTCACCCTTTTTTGTGCTTCAGGCTTTTACTCATGCATTGCATTGATAGGATTTACTGGAAGTGATAAAGTGTAACAATACAGCACTGATTAAGCACATAATAACACATCTGCTCTAAGACCAGTATTAGAAGGAATGCATAAAAATTTAGGAAACTCCTTTGGTACATATGATTTGATTCCCTAAACAATCAACTAAAGCTGCCAGGGATAGAACCACAAGGGCCTGTAACACAAAACTGGGTCATTCCATTTCAAATCAACCAACAGCCATATGTAACCCTCTTAGAAAAACATGGAAAAATTTGCAGCTGTTCCTTATTCAAACTCAATGATAAATCAGATATTAGATCTGTATCTTTAATAGTTTTAAAATCTTGAAATTTCACTTATCATTTCGCAAAATAAGGCTTTCAACATCTGACCAACATCTGACATTCATAGGTCCAAGGTTATTGCATATATAGATTTGAAATTTGGTGGCACTAATTAATATTTAATGTAGATTACAAAAAATATAAACAACTTAGGTGTGTCTTATGTTTTTTATTTTTATAAGGACCTGAAAATGAACAAAATGCAAAATGATGTTGTACACATTTACCAAGTATGTCAGACACAACATCCAAATTAGTTTTCATCTAATTTATGTCCAAAAAGATTATTTTTATGGAGTAACCATATTCATTACTGTTATAAGAATGTCAGTATTACTTTTTGAAAATTGCTTGATTAAAATCCTTAAAATTGCATATTTTCATGACATCAGCAATCTAGTTAGGCAGTTTTAAAAAGTTTTTATATTTTTACCTCTTATTCTTGCACATCTGAAGATTATATGACAAAAGTTTTGTTTTGCAAGCAAACTTACATGATGTGTTAAAAATTTTTCTAGAACAACTTGTCATGCCAAAATCCTGGTTTTGTCAGTTTTGACACATTATAAAGTTGATACTTAAGAAAATACAAAGCTGAAATTTGGCACCGCTATAATTTTCAATGCAAATAAATAAACTAATTTTGTCTTCATTTTATCTTTATTCCAAATAGTTTAGATGCTATGGGTCTTTAAAAAAAATTTCTTTGGTGGTCAATCAAAATTAAGGATTCCACTTTCAACTTCTTATTTAAGCCACTCTGTTTTAGTTGATTTGAGATGGAGTGAACCAACTATTAACTCTTTGAAATAATGAAAATATTACTATATTTTTATTTTATCAACATTCCCTGTAGACAGGAGAGATGGAATCTAGATATCATCATAATTATTATCTTTTGTTAGGGACAACAAACTTTACTGGATCAGTACCAATTTGTAAAATACTCCACTGTATTTCATTTGTTTTGGTTTATAGCATATCAAACTCAATGGGTTATTTAATGTCAACAAGATTTTTATTGCTGGTAATATTTTTCAGAAATGTATTGCTGGTATTAAAACCCATTTTTACACTTTCATAGTGTTTTGATCCCAGTTTGAGAGTTAACTATTTGCCCATACCTGGAACCTTAACAGGTACTACCACCCGCTTCAGGGTGGACATGAGAACACCAGCAATTAAAAGGTGGTTTCACACTCCTCAAAATCACCTGATCAGAGGCCTTGCTGTTGGATGTAGTTTATTATCATACCCAGGACGGTCAATGTATTTCAAATAGAAATTATATTGATTGGAATTTCAACTTTTTTGTTGCTTTCACAAAATCTGCCATTTTTTATATATTTTGACACATTTGTAAACAAAAGTTAATTCTCGGTTTTAAAAATCTTCCAAAAATAAAATATACATTTCTAAAACTTTGAGAAATATTACCTGAAAGTATAATTAATCTGATTTGAAACAAATATTAATTACTTTAAGTTGAAAATAAATTTTTAAAACAAACAGTAGCGCGATTAAGTGCTTGTCAACACCTCATAAATCACTTTACGAGGTGTTGACACTTTTATTGTTGTTCTACGAAGATCTTTAAAACATAATTTAAAATACTTAGTTACTTAAATAAATCATTGTTTGCACACCAAATCACTCAGATCAGCTCGAATTACAATAAGTTCAAGGTAAATATTCGTTTTTTGTTAATAATTGTGCCCGTTTTTAAATTTTAATCGTATTATTTTATTGCTATTTTTGAGTGTTTAACTTTAAATTAATTAAGTAAAAGAAAACTAAAGAAAAGAGGTAAAGTTTTCGGATAGAGACTCACTTCCAAAAATTTTACCAATGATTTAAATTAAAGTTCTTTTTGCGGGGGTGTATTCTTGGTCGTGCTGATAACTTTTCAGCGCTTCCTTGTAGAAATAGAAATTCAAATTAACTTTTTAAAATCCACAACTTATTTTTAATAGGTTTCATTTAGATTAGAATTTTTTTTTTTTTGCAAACATAAACAAACAAATTGCAGACATCATGCTTAAAATGACAAGTCAGCTGATATTTCTTAACAAAAAGTATTTTCACTTTTCAGTTGTTCATACCTGGGAGTGATGATGATAGTGACATAAGTATATTTTTCAAATAAACAAATAAAAATAATAAAAAATGTAGTCACAAGGAAACGGAAAAATATTACACAGCATTACAAACGTAAATGCCAAACACAAACCATGTTCAAAAAACTAAAGAAACTAGCAAGAAAGATATAATTACTTCAGAGTTTGTGGCTCTACAAATCTAATAATATATATATAATAGAAGAAAAAGAATTGTTATAAATAAAAACAGAGTTTACTCACAATAAACACGAAAATATTCGTCAGTTTACTCAGAAGCTAACGAAAAAACACATCCAAAACAGGTTACGACTTATCACAAGAGCTTAAGAATCGTCGACTGAACAAGAAACAACATTTTAAGCTAAAAGAATAATTTTATTATGTTATTAAATAAAAGTATATGACTTTAGATTAGATTAATTACGTAGACAAGAAAACTCGAACGGTGAAAATTCAGTTTGATTACAAGATAACTTACCACAATTATCAGAGAACTTGGTTGACTCCGCCATTTTAAAAAAAAATATACACATCCGGTGATGACGTCATAAGATAGGCGGTCTTCACCAATAAAACTCGAGCAGACGACTTGTCTCTTTTTTTTTTTTCTTTCTTTCTTTCTTTGCGTTTTCTACTTTTTACTATTTCTACTTGTATCTTATTTCTCCTTTATTGTACATTTATTTTTATCTTTCTCTATCTTTTCTTCTTTGGGTCCGTTTGTTTTCTTTTCCGAATGCGAGTGTCAGTCTCTCCCCTCACTTCCACTGTATCAGTTTCTATCTGTTCTTTCTCTCATCATCCATCTCCCACCTGCTTCCTATACGCATATTTCTCTCCTCCCCCGTCTTTGTCCATGTGTCAGTCGCCCCCACTTTCTCTCTTCTTCTTTTTCTTCTTCTTCTCCGTCCCCCCGTCTTTCTCGCTCTGCTTTCTTCATCTTAGAGACATATGCACAGTCGCTCGTGTGTTTGGCAACACATATATCACCTCCTTAAAAGAGAGAAATCGTTTACTTATGTGGAGAAACGGAGAAATCATGAATTCTTCTCAGAGATATGCATTCTATCAAATATTTGATCAGAGTTTTTATCGGTTATGTGAAAATATAAAGAATTTCTGTTCAGATTAATAATTCTAGTATTTGCACATCATGCCAGGTTTGGTAGTATTTAAGCGAAGATGGTCAATTGGTTCTGATGATCTAGTTGTACCAGCAGCCTTTATGATTGTTGTGCATCTAATATGGTGAGTATATAATTTTTATTCTTTTACTTTTAAAATAATTCTAAATCTAATTTCAATGATAGGATAGGAATTACAGGTAATTATTTTACCATTTTTATTTCATTTATTTTATTTCCAAATAAAAATACCAATTTAATGATTGGTTTAAAATTTGGATGAAAAAAAAAAACAACCAGATTTCATATGAATTCCAATTGAATTGCATAACTTAAGTGAAAAACATTAATTTATCTTTAATTATTTAAATTCCACCTTTAATTTATTTTTTAATTAAAATTCATTCATTAATAAAATTAGGAAAACAAAATTAGTAAGTATTGAATTATTAATTCCCGCATTTCATTTAATTGGTCTCATCAGTACTGTTAATTTTTAAAAGAATTCATTTAAACAATTTAAATAGTCTCAATGTTTAAATTATCATTATTATTTAATTTTCATTTAAAATTTTACTGCAGGTATTAATTTTCATTTAGTTAACAAATTATTCTCTGGTTATTAATTTCTACCTCAAACAAAGTAATTGTTTATGAAGACTTTTCAGTACCTGTATGAACTAAAACATCAGTCAGTCATTTTCAAGCAAAGACAAGAGAAGGAAACAAGTAAAATTTTAATTTACTCTATTTTCATATTTCAATTCGGTTTGCAATTAATTTACAAATAATTTGTTATTAAAAACTTAAAGTAACGATTAAAACGTGTTATCCTTTTTTTAGTTTACTTTTTGGGAATCAGTTTTTCAACATTTGTTCTCTAAGTGACTGGATGGAAATTTCTGATGATACCAAAATTGGAATTCTGCGGGAGTAGTCGGAGAATGATTGCCGCCACCGACGACCTCACCAGAAACATTTTTAAGATTATAGTCCGGAACTGCTTTATTGCTATTTTATTAATTGTTAAAGATAGTTTTCAGTAAGATATATATACATATATTTTTAAAAGGCACTTGTTTATTGATCTGATAATGAACATATTGAACGCGTGTTTTTTAATTTTTTAACTTTCACTTTCAGGTTCTCTTATGTGCACTCCTCGTGTTTTGTTGTGTGTTTATTATTGACAATGTTAATGTTCATTGTTTGTGTATCCAGTCATTTGTATTGTAAAAATCAAGTTTAATTACGTTAAATTAAATTATCTCATTGTTACCGAAAAAAGTATGTTACTGTTAAACACAAAAATTAAAAAGCCTTTCAAATGAGTTCAGTTCTTTTTAATTTCTATCTTGAGAAAACTGGTCACATGCTAAAAATTAACTAAAAAAACAACTGATAATTCTTCCAATATTAGTAATTTATATTAATTATTAAAAAACTTAAAAAATTAAATTATTGCACTTCGAAATAAAAATAGTAAAACAAATACTTATTTTTCTAAGTAGAAAATTCGTTCGCTTTTTATTTATCATGCATTGTGGGCTTTTCAATAAGAATATTAATAAATCATTTTTAATTTTTGCCGAACCTAAAAAAGAAAAACTGAAACTATCTTTGATGAGATCAGTGATTAAAATTAATTCTCTAGTCACTATTGGTTTCGAAACTATTTTTTAACTATAAATCTGTATATAACGATTCTTTTCTTTAATTGAATAACACTTATCACACGCAAGTATAAAAGTGCTTCTAAGAAGAGTGGATAATTGACATGAGACCTCTTTTTTTTCCTCGTGCAAATCAATACCGCAGACAGCCCGCGCTACATTTGATAAGCAGGCGCCGTCTAGCCAGAGTTTTTCAACGAGAGGAAATCACAATCATCGCGAAATTCAAAAGAAATCATTTTTCCTAGATTCGAAATGTTTGTCTTTTACTGTGTAGGTTGTTACTTTTGTTGTGAAGCTTTTTAAAGACTTTTTTTAATCGTCTAACTCCCCAACCACTATTTCAGTTTTAATTTTCAATAAAGGGATAAAAAAAAAAAACGATGCAGATGAATACGATAAAATTTAAAATTAAAAAAATAAATGGAAACAAGTAAAAATGAAATAGCAGTTGTAAATCAGTAAATCTAATTTATTCATCAATGGAAACCGCGCGAAAAATGTATATTGCGAAGAAAGATCACAAAGTAACGAATAACCTTTTTTGGTGGTTTTTATTTTTATTTTTTTATTTATCGAAAAAATATTTTTAGAAATTTTCTAAATTTAACGGAAATTTTGCGGTAGTGCCAAAAAGGGGATGAGGAATGCCATCAGAATTAAAAAAAAAATCAATGTTGAACCCTGCGTGACCTCATTGAATGTTTAGAATTCGACAGATTGAAAGAGAAAATGTTAGTTAATGAAATATTATTTTGGTTAAAAAATGTTTATGCGTGTAAAATTCACATGCATGTCTGCATTTTCATAACATTTTTTTTCACATTTATAAATCGATTTTTTTACTAAAGTTTTTGATAATTTCAAGAAAGTTCATTAATCTTTCTTTAATCATGAACAAACTTAAACTGCATTTTTTTTACAAAAAAATATGAAGATTGAAGATCTTTTTTTTTTAAGTCAACTAGTTGTTTTCAGGAACTTTATGTACTTACAACAATTCTGATACGCTACTTAACTTCACTTATCCTAAGAAGTACTTTCACTTTTGTTAAAAACAACCAAATTGTTGTTTTGTTATATTTTCTTTCTTTTTTTTACATAGAATATTTTTTATTTATAATTTGCTCTAGAAATCCAGGAAAGTTTTTCAAGACCAGAAAAATCTGTTTAAGAATTAAATTGAAAATATAAAACTGACATTTTAAGAATTTTTTAGAGACATTTTTTTTTTCATAAGTCAGTTGCATCTGAAAATGATTGTGAATTATTTCATAGAAAAATACTTACACTGTTGAAATAATCAAATATGAATTTTTTTAATGTGATAATTTTCAAAATGTCATTTGATGACTAATTTTTCTGATGTTTGGTGGTGTGGGCAGGTTAAGGTATACGACATAATGTAATTTAACAAAGAAAATGTTTAAATAATCCTTTTTTTAGACACTTGAAAGTTGAAATTCATGCTTATGAAAAGTTTATCAGTGATATTTTCAAAATTTAAATACTTTATAATTAAACTTATTTAAACATTAAACTTATCATTAAACATTATATGTAAATTGATTTTCATGATTTAACATTTACTTACACAATGCTTTAAAAAGCTTCCTATTTTTGATAATACAGTGTAACCCGGATATAAGAGAGTTGTCGGGACCGGAGAAGAAGTCTCTTATACCCGGGTTTCTCTTATATTCGGGTTTCTCTTATATCCGGGTTACACTGTACATACATTTTAATTGTGCTGGAAAATATGGTAAAAAAATTATAAAAAATGTATTAAATAAATATAGGATTACAGCTTGCATTTAATATTGAACATATGCATTATTCTAGGCTTATAATCTCTTTAATAAAAAGATTAAAAATAATCAAATTATAAAGCAGAGCTAGAAAATGTATAAAAATATTTTGGATATTCAGAGGCTGACAACTTTATTGTTCAATCATTAGTAGAAATCCTTCATGTACAAATACTTTTATTTTGATGCTATGAGCATATGGAAAACAAATGATTAAAACTTTATTTATGCTTGTAAAATATGTTGGAAGGGAAGCAATAACCTTGGATTTTAAAAGTAGAAAGATGACATTTTAGGTGAAAGTTTCATTGCTGTTGTTTAAAATCCTCTACTTAACAATCCTGTTACTTGAGATGGCATGTCAGGCTTTGTACTAATCAATCTGCTGCATTCAAACAAGTAATAGTTAGCATGAGATGCTCAGGATACAAATGCAGTTTGGTGCATCAGTGGTTGGTAATTGTTAAACAAGTCAATTTTTAATACCACTTCTGGTACAAGTGACTGAAGAACAGATAGTACTTCATATAATTCCATATTAGTTATGGTTTTAACTTTATGTAAGATAGGAAGTCATCCTGTGAGTGGATGAGGTGATGTTAAAATTATTAGTAAATATATGAATAGGATTATTACAGGGAGAAGGTTATTGCTGAAGAGTATGAAAGGAATGGAGATAAAAGATGCTATTTCAGCATTGATGCAGTGACTTAAACAGATATAATTAAAGAGGAATCTAGGTAATTATTTGCAAATGTTTCACTTGATACCATATGGGAGAAAGCCGAACCCAGTATCTTTGCTAACATACTGCCCAAAGCTTTGCTATTAGTTTCTCTTTGCTTTGCTTTTCTTTTGTGTGAGTGCATTGATTACTTTTAGGTCACCAATTGATTATGCTTCACTGGAGCTTATTATAGCCTGTGATTATTAATGAAGCAGTAACATAGTGCAAACGGTACCTGTTTTTTTTCTCTTCACTTCTGAAATTATCAGATTTAATACTCATACTAGTTTGATTTCCCTCTATTGTAGAAACATGAATTATTTCTGTAGTTTAATTTAATGTTTAATACTACAGAGAAATAAGTTGCAGTCATGTTTTATTATAGTATAGTGATAGGAAGAAGAGGCTTGAAACAACAGAAATGTGGTTCTATGAAAGGATGCTGAGGATACCATGTGAACATGTGAGCAATGAGAAGTTTTAAAGAAAATAGAAACAAAAAGGAAACTTATACTTAACATTAGAAATAGTTGAAATTTCTCGGGCACGTAATGAGGAAAGAGAACTTGGAAAATCTGATACTCACAGGAGGGACAGAGGAAAACAATGCATAACCTACCTTCAGTAAATGGATGGCGGAACAAGATTTAGGAGAGGTAACAAAAAGACAAAATTTATTAAGATCTACAGAGGACAGGAAATTATGGAGAGCCGTGATTGTCTACGTCATGAAAGGACACAGCACATAGAAGAAGATATAATTGTCATCAGCTATCTTTAAGCTTCTCAGTCCTTAAGAGATTTCATTTATTAAATCTCTTGAGTCCTGACCAAATTGTAAAATCTGAATGTCTGATGTTAGTGAAAATAGAGTAATATATCTCAAAAATCATTGAAAATCAAATATTGCAAGTTAATTTTATATGAAAGTAAAATTAATTTATCTTTCAAATAATACTGAATTTAGTCTCCTAGTAATTATTGCTGGTAATGAAAAATCTACAAGTTTGTTAAAATCATAGATTTCCATAAAGTTGTTAATTTCTGGCACACCTAGTTAATCATGTGACAAGTGTCAATGTTGTGCATTGAAATACAGTGTTACCTAATTACAGGTGCATTCAGGCACTCCAAAAATGTATGAGTGTGAATCCTGTGGGTGCATTTTGGTCACTTCCAGCCTGATCATGACAATAAACTGAAGTTTGATTGATTTGTTTTCTACAGTTTATCAGCCCTTTACAGCCAGGAAATATTTTTAGATTGTAATTTTTTTTTTTTTTTAGAGAATAATAGCTTGTTCATACAAGTCTTAATAATGAACTCATATAATGAAGTCAATGGGAATTTGAACTCGGCTCTCTGATTAACAATTCTAAGCCATTATCCATTACCCCACTTACATATCCAAGCTTACAGCACTTTGTATTTCCAAGCAGTCACCCATCTAGGACCAGACTCAATATTGTTTAACTTCGGTGATCATATGGGAATCAGTGTTTCAACCTGATGTAGCTGTAAGCTGATAAATTTGAAGAGTGATTATGACAAGATGGCTTAACTTGTCAAATGCATGTGTACATATAAACACTTGTATGTTGTGGTTATAAAATAATATTCCAAAACATATTAATCAATTCACTTCACTATACATCTTTTCGGTCCTCGTTATTCAACTTGAAATAACAAAATGATTGAATTAGCAACTGAAGAATGCACTTGTGTATTAGAAAAGGTCACTTGCATGAAAAATTGACATTTCTCTGCAAAATGACAAAATCTTCTTTAGCTGAGAACTCTAGTTTTATAATGAAGCAAAATCATACTTTATCATTAACAGGAAAATGCTTTAATAATATTTTAGGCTTCTTTTCTGATGACCTGCCCACATCTATTGCTAAAACATTCATATATTCTCCTTCTTCTTTTATATGCCATGTCTCTTCAGGATGTAGGCAATCATACCCTTCCCCACAACATCTTCCTCTCCCTTTTAGTTCTTAATAAGTTTTGTCTTTTTGTTATTTCTCCCAAATCCTGTTCTACCATCCATTTACTCAAAATCAGCAAGTATTTTAAGCACTGCTTTTCTCTTTCCTTCAATGTGTCCTGTGAGTACCAGGTTTTCCAAGCCCTCTATCCCCATTACATGCCCCAGAAATTTCAACTACCTTTTCCTGATGTTAAGTATAAATTTCCTTTTTATTTCCATTTTCTCTAAAACATTGTTGTTGTTCACATGTTCAGTTTATGGTATCCTCAACATCTCTCTGGAGAACCACATTTCTGTTGAGGAGATTGTCCAGCATTCATTGACATACAGGAGGACAGATATCATGTAACAGTTCAGTACTGTTTTCTTTGTTTCTAACAAAATTTTTCTGTCATTTAGTACTTTGCTTGCCTTTTGGAATGCATCTTTGGCCATCTCAATACATCTTCAGATATTAAATTTCAAAATGAACTGGCCCTATTTTTATACAAAAGAAAAATTAGATAAGTAAGAAAATAGCTGATACTATTAAAAAAATGATAATCTAATAGAACAACAATAATTTTGTAGAGATTTCTTTGTTTTTTAGGGTTGCTAAAAATGATGACAATATTCTTTTTATAATCAACCATTTTCTTCACTCTCAAAAATTATAAATGAGAATAACACTGTCAGATTTTATTATGTAACTCAAGGTTTTCACAATAAAATTAGTATATACCAATTAATGTAGGTAAAATTTTCTGGATATATTTTTATAAGAAATATAATGAGTTTCTCATAAAAATATATATGTGAGCTTATTAAAAATATTGATAATAACTTGTTTACAGTATGTAAGGTTTTATTATGCAAACAAAATGCAACATAAATTTTTATTTATAAATAAATTTAAACAATATTGGCCTTAGTAACATGCACTCGATTAATACAATATCCCATATATATATGAATAAATGACTATCATACTATTTCACATGTTAATAGAGGCTCCTTTATCAGTTTTGCATTTATTGATTTTGTTTCAGCTTTAACATTACTTACATCACTTTTATTATTTAAACTATTTACATCTAGACTATAGTCTTCATCTTTGTTGTTGTTATCACAATGTTTCAGCTGTTGGGCCCTCTGGCCTTCATCAGGTGACATAGTAATTGTGAGTTCAATCCCTGGGCTGAGCGATGTGTACTTGGACTCAAGGTGAGCAATAACTGATCAGTACTAAAAATAAGAAGTTGACAAATAATCCCTAGATATCGACAGTGAAATGAGAACAGCCTATGCCTGTAGATTAAATAAAGAGTTCAGTTTGGAATTCACTGTAGTTTACCCAGATCGATACACAGCTGATGAAGGCCAGATGACACAACATCCGAGGCTTTGTAATTATAACAACAAAGATGAGGACAATAGGCTGAATGTAAATAGTGTAAATATGGATAACTCCTGATCCTAGAAATTCAGATAGAAAGTACTTTTATTGTTTTGTAGAAATTTTCTTTTCTTAAATATTGTTCTCCATTCTCATATATATTTCTTTTAATAATGGATCATAAATTTTCTATTAGATTAATATCTAGAGAGGCTGGGGGCTCATTCCATTAATTTGATGTTTTTAAAACCTTTTTGGCAAGATGAGCAATAAATAATCAGCTTTGAATAAAAGTTATCTTGCATGAATATGCTCTTTAGCTTAAAACATCTTGTGTCTTGTAATGCACAACACCTCTGCATTTATCTTGATACCATCATCAAAACTTTGAAGATACCTATAATTATACAATACTAATGCAAAACATTACTTCACTGTTGTCTTTTAATTCATGTTGGTTGACTATTTCCATGAAGAATGTAACCTCTAACCCACCAATCAGGTTCATTCAATATAGCTCTTTCTTTATCATTAAAAACTATTGTGGAGAAATCAGTTTTCAGCCATTTCTTTGCTCAACTTCAAGTTTATCTTTGTGATGTTTATTTAAAGGCAGTGACTGGCACCCTGAGCAAGCTGAACTTTTGCACCCTTACAAGTATAATTTTAAAAAATTTTCACAAGGAGAAAAACTGAAAATATAGAAAAACGAGTTTATTACAATATATAACTTAATACAATCTAAGGAAAACTTTCATTATCCTATCTAAAACATTTTTCTAGCCTTTAGTTCTTGAAATCCTTTCATGACATTTTCTACACTTATCTTTTTTACATGATCATTTCCTATTGACAAAATAGCCAAAGTGCTTTATATAAGCTTTAGTTTTGTAAGATCCAAAACACATGACATGATGGTGCCTTTGGCCTTGATGGTGCCCTGGGCAAATGCCTGAGTTGCCAGTACCTTGAGCCAGCCCTGCTTAAAGGTGGTCATTTGGTTATGTTCATCTCTTTAGCCAATGTTCTTAATATTCTGCATCTATTTTATCTGATTACATTTGAAACACCAGCTTCTTCAAATATTTTCTTGCTGATTAATCTACTTATTGTTTATTACCATTTTAATCTTTCTCAAATCTATTTTCATGACAGTCTTAAAGCTAAGATTTTTTTTCTTGTGAATGTTTTCAATTTCTTTTTTGACTGTTCTCTGGTCTCTGTTCGACCTTTCCCTAATTTTCAATATTGTGTTCTCGTCACTCAGTAACTTTATAATATCTTGTTTTACTTTGAGGTTACATCATTCTTATGACTCATGACAATCTTTATGTATCTGAAAATAAAGAATAAATAACTACAGTCTAACCCGGATATAAGAGAGTTGCCGGGACCGGAGAAGAAGTCCCTTATATCCGGGTTTCTCTTATATCCGGGTTTGGTCTATTATATATACATTAACACAGGCTCTAATTTGGGACCAGATAAAATCTCTCTTATATCCGGGTCTCTTATATCCGGGTTACACTGTATATTACTGTACATATTCATTTACAATATGATGAACAACCTTTGAGTTACATAATAAAATCTCACACTGCCAAATGAGTTATTTAAGTATTTCTAATACAAACACATTATATAGTGAAATTCAGATTGTATCGATATATGTATTATATGAATGTAAGTACATCCTAAAAAATCTACCAACATCAATTTGCTGGTATTAATTTTATTGTGAAAACATTAAAGTGTATAATAAAATCTAACAGTGTAATTTTTTGTTTCTATTTTTATTTAAAAAACATAATTCTGTTTAAAAAATAATAATTCCACACCAAGTATAATTATTCTTGAATGTCCAACACAAAGTGACAAAGTGGTGTTTAGTAGGGAAAAAAATACTAACCACAATAATTTCATTGAACAGGATTGATGCAACAGTTTTAATGGAATGTCTATAAAGCTTATTATGAAGATTACTTGAATTCTTGAAAAGTCAGTTTAAATCTTTTTAATAAGATTTACAAGTGATGCTAATATCTGTACAAAAACACTACTTTTTGTATGTTAATCATTTTTTTTGTTGAAAAAGAAGTAAAAGAATTTTTATTACCTTAGTTGTATAAAATTTATGGATTCATATTTATAAAGCAGTTGAAATGTTGTGCTTGCTTATTTTTAAGATAAAAAGAGAAAATCTAAATAAATCAATGGAGAAATGAAATCATTTTGATGGATGCTTAAATGAGTCATTCATCTTTCTTAGATGACGTATACCCACACATCATCATCTGATATAGTGAATGTTTTTAAGATTAAAAATATTCCAAATGACAATTTGTAGCAAATTCATCCTAAATGATTTAAAAGTTATTCATCTAATCTTATTTTTCAGATTTTTAATTCTAAACTTTGGCATTCTTTTTATATAATAATTTGCTTGTATTTGAAGAATAAGACTTTTGCTCATCAGTCATCACTAAATGAAATATATTTGTAACTCTAAAGATTTATTAAAAAATGAGCATACATGATGAAAAAAGTTTTATCATCAAAATCTTTGTTAGGAAAGACCAAAGGCTTTTTTGGTTATTTAATTACATTTTTTAGAACCTTACAAAATTTTGGTTAAAATTTTTTTTTCTTGCATCAATGGGTGACCATGAATTAGTATAGGAAATTTTAGTGTCTTTTTGCAATGAAAAAGACATTGATGTGGAAATTTTTGCAAAAATCAAATAATTGTTGGATTTTAATGAAACTTTCAGGACTTATTCACAAATGAATGCAATTATTTTAGAAACATTTCTTTTTTTAGAAAATCTTGGTAAAAAAATTTTTTTCATATTAGCCTCCAACTTATCTAATTTTATGAAATTTTGAGAAATTCATTTTTGTATGGCTTAATGTTTATATTAGTTATAAACAGAAGTCCTTGTAGAATTTAAATCATCAATTTATTTACTAATCATAAATAGAAAATATTACTACAATTCAACAAACCCCAATATTTTAAAAAGAATTTTGAATTTCTTTTGTGTGTGTATAAATTTGCTGATTTTTGTAAATACAGATGTCTTTACACAACTTTATCAGAAAATAAGAGTGATAATTATAATAAATTTAAAGCCAAAGTACCTAAAATTCAATAAAACATTAATTATTTAGAATAGTTTGCTAAATTTTCAAGATTACTGGGTAGTTAAAAAATTATATAGAAAGACACTCACATTATATTCATTAAGTAATTTTTATAGAAATGACCCTTGTAGAATAAATTACTTAAATTTCCCAAACATCAGACTTTCAATAGAGCTGTCAACACTTCATAAAAGCAACCTCCTCCACGTTAAAAATGCTTAAGTTCAAAATTTAAAACTAAAAGTAATATTTGTTTCAAATAAGATAAATTAAACTTTAAATCAGCTAATCTTCTTTAAGTTTGAGAAAAGTGTTTTTTATTTTTGAAAGATTTTTTTAAATAAAGAGAATTACATTGTACTGAGAGAATTGTAAATATGTAAATATATATCGGCCATTTTTACTGATTTAAAAAGAAAAAACTCATTCAAATCAGTTAGTATTCATTTTGAAAAGTATTTTGCTTATTGGAAAAATTAAATTTAATTTATTAGCTTGAAATTAAGACTAAAATAAAAGTTTTAAGAAAGATTGTCCATTTTTAAAAATTCATTTTAAACCCTAGATAATACATTTCTTTGGAGGTATCTAATTAAAAATAATTATTTTATTTTGTTTTATTTTTATATTTTATCTCCAACTTTATGATTTTATTGTTCATCCCAGGGTAGAGGTTTTCCAGAATTAGATAAAATATATTATTCCAATATCTTATTTCAAACTCAGTCAAATGGTGTGTGAATTAGTGTGCATGTGTTTGAGTATACATTAAATGGCACAATCATATATAAATCACTCATGCACAACACAGGTCTATGCATAAAAATTAGATAAGCATATACAAAGTCACATGTACACAGTATGTGATGGACAGAGAATCAGCACTTTATATAAAAAGTGCTGATTCTCACTGTCTACATGTGACTTTGTATGTGCTTATCTAATTTTTTTCCAAAATTATTAAAAAAAAATTTAGCCATTATATGAATTTTACAGGCAGATGTTTTAATATCATTTAAAATAATGTAATTAATGTTAATTAAGAGATGCATATATAAATTTTTGAATTCCTCCTATTTGTACACACACGCACACATCAGGGTACTGAAATGTCCTCATCCTGACAAGAAAGGAAATTTTCATTAAAAATTTAAAGAGAGATAGAGAAACAGAGACTTGAAACCAAACTGTGTAACAAAAATATATTTTCATTAAAAATTTAAAGAGAGATAGAGAAACGGAGACTTGAAACCAAACTAATTGTGTAACAAAAATATATTTTCATTAAAAATTTAAAGAGAGATAGTGAAATGGAGATTCAAAGCAAAACTAATTGTGTAACAAAAATATATTTTTACTAAGGACTTAAAGAGAGAAATAGAAATGGAAAATAAAAAAAATAATTCTCTAACTAGATTCACTTGTCAAAATATCAAAAGCATTTAAGTTCATGCAAATCAGAAAATATTTTTCCCATATTATTACTCTATTAAAAAAGATATTTATATGCAAAAATATTTGAATGGTGTCAAAAAAAGGAGAAAGAAACAGGAAGAAAGAAAACATTTACTGTTATCAAAAATCGTTTTCCTTTTACAAATTTTTTTATATCATATCAATGACTATTGAAGAAAATGACTTCATTGACAAGGTAGGATTTTGGTTACTACTTTGTATCTATGTATTTGCGGATAAGATTCATAAGTAATCAATAATGTGTCTCTAATGCAAACTTGTCACTTATTAAAAAATCAACTTTGTGAAAATATGTTTATTTAGGTTGACATAAGGAGTTTAATAGAAATCTGATTTTAAAATCTAAACATAGATAACACTTGTTTGGCAATTGGCCATTCTAAATTGTGGTCGTAACATATCCTAGATTATCACTCTTGTACAAAAGGCTAAAATAAAATGCCTCTTAAAAGCCTCTTGATCACTCACTGTTGGTTTTTACAAAGATTAATTTAGTATGGCACAAAACCAAATGTTGAAAATATATGGAAAGGAAGATTGTGATTGTGTAATCTTAAAAGTAGAAAGAAACTGCATACCTGCCTAGAAAATCTGCATTTAAAATGCTGGCTTTTAGTTGGGTTCATACATTTATCAGTGTGAAGTAGACACATAAGTAACTATTTCACTCTTTGGGCAAATTACTTTGAAGTGTTATTGCTAACATTTAAGTAAATATCTATACCACAAGTTTTTATACAGAATAAAAATTAAAGCATATATTTATCATGAAATGAATAATTAACTCCATAGTAGTTTTTTTTAACCCCACAGAAAGTAGTTTTTGGCAAAAATATAATTTTCATACTTATCACAAGTTATTCAGAGAAGAAACAGGATTTATTGTTTGATTTATTTCTTTATGGTTTATCAGGTTATTTAAAGCCAGAAAATATTTCTGGATTGTAAGAATTTTTTGAGATTATGATTTTTTGATACAGGTTCTACTATTTAACCTATAACTGGGGGAGAAGGAGTGGATTTAAACCTTTCCTAAGGGTATTTGTGCTTAAATTAATATAACAAATCCAAGTGAAATTGGAACTCAGCTCTTTGATTTACAATTCTGAACCATTATAGATTACACCACCTGAACATCTGGTATTCTCAGGAATACTGATCTAGGTACTGGCCAGGGTTGATGCTGCTTAATTTTGGTGATCAGATGAGAATCAGTGTTTCAGTTTGATAGGAAAGCCAGTTAAAACAGGAAGATTATGTTTAAAAAATTCATATGTCTACAATTATATTATGCCACAATCTGAGGATGGATCAATAAATCTGTAGCTTGGCACATAGTTATTAATTGAATTTAGATCTGAAATTTTCATTGTATAATGTTCAAACAGTGTGATTTTATGTTTAACAATCACCATTAAATTAAGTGCATTGAGAGTGGAGAAGAATATATTGAAAAATAAATGTGTAAAATAAATACATTTTTTCAATCATGAGGTTTTTGACATACTGATGTACATACATACATACATACCTACCTACATGTTATATTGATTTAGTTTAATGTCTAAATTAGTTCTGTCTTGGAAGAGATTTTACTTTAGTAAAGATATGCATACTTGAAATAGAATATGTGCCAAGAAAGAGAGATGAGGTGCATTGGATTAATGGTTAGCAGTGCAGAAAATGGAATCAACTTGTATTAACCTTAAATTCGGTTTGTATTAACTTTACACTAATGCCTTTCAGAAAAGACTGGAACCATTTCTCTCCTCCAAGTTCAGGATTAAACAATAGAGCAGACTAGGCTCTGTAGTCATGGTTAGAAACCAGTCAAGGAGAAAAAGAGTTCTGAATTCAAAAATCATGGAGAAAGCAATGTGAAACAGTTTACAGAAATTAAAGAAAAAAGAAGCTGTGGAGAGCCATGATCACCTATGTCCTGAAGGAATATAGCACTCAAGAAGGAGGATCCGGAAAGAGATTAATGTGAAACTGTTAACAGAAAATAATGCACATTCATATTTACTATGTGAACTTTTTGTATATTTTGCTTAGGTTCTATTTTATATTATTTTGCTTAGGTTCTCCAAATAATTTTAATACTTTTAAATAGATTTCATTGTTCTGTCATAGGCTCTTTAATTTCATGAAATGGGATTCATGTGGAATTAATTTAATTATTAAAAACAATACTAAAACATGATGTGGTATAGTGTAATCTATTACAGCTTGAAATGAGAAATCAGAGTACCCTGAATTCAAATTTCAATCAGGTTTGTTACATTCCCTTACGCACAAATATCCTTGCAAAAATGTATGAATCCATCTCTTCTCCTTTCAGCTATGGATTAAATAGTAGGACAGACTGGGTCCTATAGCCCTGGTTGGCAACCAGTCTGCCATAGAAAGAAACAGCAGCCTACTGCTGGAAAATCTCTCTAGTTAGTTATGAATCAAAAGAGACATGATTGGCTAAACGTATGGCACTTAACTGACTGAAGATATATATCAGGATTTTATTATTCTAAGAGTTATGAAACAAATATTCTATCTAAGTATACTTTCAATATTTTTTAATTAGTCTTTCATACATGCTGACAGTTTGTCTTTGAAATTTTGAATTGCACATTGAGTTATCAATTTTGTAATTATTTTATCAATAAATATAATTAAAGTTAATTTTTTTATAGTAATTTTTGCATGTACTTTCATCCTATGTAACGTCATGTGGCTTCAGATTCCTACAGTAGGACCTCACCATCCTTATTTGTAATTTGGCCCAATCAGCAAAACTTTTTATTAAAGTAAAAGTACTTTGCAAAATATATTTCAAAGAAGTAAAATAAAATAAAAAACACATTGAAATAATATAAATCTTTAATAATAACAGTATTTTGTAAATACAAAAAAAAATTATCAACTGAGATATCTTCAAAATTATCAAAGTCTGATTCATTAAATCCTAAGGCTGAAAAGCTGATATTAATAATAAATAAACTTTGACTACTGAAATATTTTAATTTTATTCATTTCATTTTTACAGTTGGTCTGTCAAAGATAGTTATTTGTATGGTAATTTCATTCCTCCATCATCAAATGGGCTTAGTGGATGAAAATCTCTTGAAGTGCTTGTGTTTGGTTACTGAGGATTCTCAACCTGCCATATTTTTAAAAAAATTTTAATTCATTGTCATCAAATATGGTGCAATGATTGATTTATTGTCAGTTAGTATAAACAGCTCATAACAGTCCAATTTTACATTATAAATAATGAAAATTTGAATTTCTTTTCAGACAAAAATTTGGGAATGATTTCTATATAGCAAAAACAAGAAAAAACATAAAGGAAATTAAAAAAAATATTAATTACATTTTTAAAACAGGGTGTTCAATTGTCTGGATAAAATCTTTAGACATACTTAATCTATCTGGTTTGCTATTATCACCATCTGCAGGGGTAATCTTGAAACCAATCTGTCACAGATAATGAGGTCCTTCTGAAATA
Organism: Acanthosepion lycidas; assembly: GCA_963932145.1. Lineage (NCBI taxonomy): Eukaryota > Metazoa > Mollusca > Cephalopoda > Sepiida > Sepiidae > Acanthosepion > Acanthosepion lycidas. The sequence continues at coordinate 63,415,453 of OZ010573.1, forward strand.
TCTCTATGGATAAGCTTACCATGAAATTCAGTATATGACCTTAATTTAGTATCAAATAGTAAATGTTAAAAGCTTAATTGCTACCAATATACCCATGGAAGCATACCTAATGGCTCTTTCATGGTAAACAAAGAAAGCATAACATATTTATACTAGCAGTGACCGGAATTTGACTAGACATTATTTTATGAATGGATGAACATACATCACTGAAGCAATCAACTTTAGTATTTCAATGCTTTATAATGTTATTAGTATTTTTCCTCTCTAGCTATTTTTATCTGTTCATATTTTTCTATCTATCACTATTAATAAATATATCAACTATTGGAAACTTGCACAAATTTTAATTATAATGCTAAAAGATAACTAAAATCTCAATATGAAACAGGTTGCAGGATGTTGATAAGCCTTAGAATGTGATCAACTATACTATAGTAGATACTATAGTAGTGCCATAGGCTGTTAATGTACATGTTTTTATTGTAATCAATTTTTCAATTTTATACCAACATAATTATAATAAATTTTAAAGAAGTAATTTTATACCAGCATCTTCTTTCTTCCTTTTTTTATTAAAAATCTATAATACTAGAAATTTTTGCAAATCCTCACAGTATTTAGTATTGTTGAAGTTAATGTTTTTTCTTGAGATTTACGAACTCTATGTTTCATTCAATTTTGCAAACTAATCGATGAAGTTAAATAAGCTAATTTTTTAAAAAAAATACTTTTTCATTGTTTAATAATTTCTTTAATTTAATTTTATAGGACTTCATGGTAAACAATACTTTTTAGGAAAATTTCTTTTTTCCTTTTTAACAGCGAAGGATAAATTCTTAGGATTTCTTACTTCTGAGCATGCAACATACAACTGGTCATGTGTAAATATTTCTTTCTTGGGTCAAATTCCAACTTTTTGAAGCCTTGTGATTTGTTTATAGTTCTCACAAATGCAAGGCAAACTTGAAACTGGATTCTTTTATATAAAAACTTAAAGAAAAGATATACAAAAAACAATATTGCATTTTTATTAAGTAAGTATTTGTTATTGTCATTAAATTTATTTTAAATATTAAGAGTAAATTTCCAAAAAAATTAATGAAAATTTATTATACTAAGCTATGCACCTTAGTAAAGCCAATTGTACTTTGTAGCCCTTTACCTGTTTGCACTTCTCCCAAAAATCTGGTTTTGATCAGTCAATGTATTTTAGAGGATGTGATGGACAGACTAATGGAAGTCACAGATAGAAACACATTGTTTTTTGTCTGAATTTTTGAGATGAGGAATTATCATTATTATATACTGATTTGTTTTGACTAATGTACTCATCTTAGTTGTTATTGTTACATTTTGTGTTATTTATTCAATCTATGGGAATATCATTCCATTGTCTCTGGTAGAGGATATCTCATATCAGTTAATTTGTCCTTGTAATATCACTTTGTCTCTCCCACTGTACCAGGATATTATATAACTTTTTCTCACTATCTGTAAATAAAAACAAATGAGTGCTTAAGCTTGTAGTGAAACTTTATTCAATGCAATTTGACTACTGCTCATAAGTGAGATTCAACCACTTCTTTTATAGTTGAGTATTTCAAGGGGGAGACGACTATGTTTGCCTTTCACCCCACTATTCAAAAGATAAACAATATCACAAGGATTAACTAGACAGAATGAACTGAGATATCCTCAAGCATGGACAATGGAATGGAACTAATCTACTCCTATGGATTGAATAAGGGGTTTACTTTAAAATTCCTGGAACTTTACCAACCATGATAGACTCTTGATGAAAACAGGAGAGTACGATGGCTAAAATGTGAGAAAAACAACCAAAATGAGGACACTGGTTCAAAGAAAGGAAATGTGTAATAACGATAATTCCTTATTACAGATATTGTAAATTTTATATACTATTGATTGATTTGTTTCTATGGCTTATCAATCCTTTGCCAGAAAATATTTTTACATTGTAAGAATTTTTTTTGAAGATAATGTTTTAGTGGTACAAGTTTTACTAATTAACCCATAGTTGGGGTGGAGAAGAGGTGGATTCATACCTTCCCCCAGGGTATTTGCATGCAAATGAATATAATGAATACAACTGGAAACTCAGATCTCCAATTAATAATTCTTATCCATTACACCACCTGCACATCCAAGCTTACAGCATCTAGTATTCCCAAGCTGTCACCCATCTAGATACTGATCAGACTCAATGTTGCTTAATTTCGGTGATTGTGTGGAAATCGGTGCTTCAATGTGATGTGGCCATAAGCCTTTTGATATTAGAAAAGTACTTCAAAGGTGTTGGAAAAAGTCTTCAAGAAGATGATCTTTTATCAGGCTGTGTAGATTGGTGCTACAAGATTACCAACAAAAATTTTTTCAAGAATACACAAAAAGCCAAATCACTTGAAGACTTCCAACAGCTGTAACAACAAAAATGGGTAGCATATATAACTAGAAGAGAAAATAATGTTCATTTTTTGCACTACCAAAAACAAAAGGTTTGAAAGGAAATTTCAACTAACAGTAAGACTAATCATTTAATCAGTAAAAGCCAAATGTTTTCACTATTAACATTACCAATAATTTCTTTGTTTGATTGCTTGGTTAATGAATACCAAATCTTCATTGTAGGCAGTGCTGAACTTACTGATAAGCTAAATAAGTTATGGCTTAGGGTCACACAACTTCAGGGGCCTCATTTTAAAAAAATATATTTTTATTTTATCATTAATTTTTATTCTTTAAAACTAAATCATCAAAAATTATATATACTCATTAATAAATAATAATCACGTATAATCATTTTATATTTTTTTAGAGAAGTGCCTTGAATTTCATAAAGATTAGGTCCTCATTAGATGAAAGTCTGACCCTGCTTGTAAGGAAACTGCTAATGTTACCATTACTATTACACCACCTTCACATCCAAGCACCTGGTATTCTCAAGTGGTCACCCATCTAGGTACTGACTGGATTCAACATTGCTTAACTTTGCTGATCGTACAGGGAAATGGTGTTTCATTGTGATATGGCCATAAGCTAAATTTTACATACTCTAGTTCATTTGAAGAAGTAGGCAAATAACATTAGATTTAAAACTGTACATTTCCACTACCAAATTGTCTTGTACGACTCAATGGATGGTAATGTTGGTTAAGTGAACTGAGTTATCTTGTCATTGTTAGTTCAATGTCTTTATTTGATAGTTAAGCTGCTTCAGTAAAAGAGACATGCAATATCACAAAGATGAATTAGCTAAATAGAGTTAACTGATACAAAATATCCTCTAGCATGAAGTCTACTCCTGTGTATTGAATAAAGGGTTTATTGCAAAATTCCCAGGTACAAACTATGATAGATGCCTGAAGAAGACTAGAGAATAAAACAGTTAAAATATTTTAACAATAATATGTAAAATGAATCAAATGTATAATAAACATGTTGGTCATACCTTGAATTCTGTTTAAGTAAAGTTTTGACGAGAAATGGCAATTTAAAATAGCTTAAGGGAATTGTAGCAAATCCAAGCACCCTGATTAGTACTGTAACAGAAGAAATCCTCTTGATACTTTGTACTGACAGCAGATGTATGCTATTTATATGAGCCTCAGAAGTAAACAGGAAGAAATTCTATTCATGTATACTATCGTGGAGGTGCATTTGTTAAATGAGTTGCCTATCATTGACTAAGAAATAGGATATTCTGTTGGATATATGGTTTGTTTGTAGCCTTTTTCTGGGCTAGATTAACTAGAATGTATTTTTTTTGTTTTCAACATGATCATTATAAAAAAATAAATAGCAAGTTTAGCCAGAATTACACACTGACAATAATGTACTGTATAATTCATATTAGTCATAAATTATATATTTAAAAAAACTACATTAGTATGAAAGAAGAGTATATCAGGTAACTTCTCTGTTCATTCCTGAATGTTTTCTCTGCTTTGCTCAAAAGCTGCAGTAGTAGAAAGAATAAGAATAATAAAAACAGAGGATTTTTCTTTGCATATTTTAGGATTTATATTTTTGTACATTATAAATAAAAAATACAATTTTCATATTGCTTAAAATAGGTGTATAAAACACTTGCAAATAAACTTTAATCATAATCAAGTTAATAATGTTTGAAAGATTCAGCTTAGAAAATTTTAAATTGACTAGTTTATAATTTTAGTTATTTTATGAATTTCCTTCCCAAATTCTTAAATTTTTTTAAATGTCAGCATGATACAAATTTTTATTTTGTCCTATAGTGTATACAGTCATGATTTTGCAAAAATACACAATTTGATTTCTGTGCTTTTTTTATCCCTTGGAATATACAATATTTAAAAAAAAAATTATTTGTATATTATTTAGCTTATTTTTTGTTCAATGTTTTGTTAATGCCATCCCATTTTAACATTTGACATGTTTTTTCAAATATTTTTGTTTTCAAGAATATCCATGCTTTATTTTTTACTTTAGACTGTATTTAATAAAATTTTAAAATGTATAAACAGAGTCTATGTAATTCATTCTGCTAGGTGGAAAACATAGTTCATTTTAAATCAGTAATAGGCATATAAAACACTTGTAAGTTAATAATTTTTGAGAGATTCACTTTAGAAAATCTTAGAGTAGTTTATAATTTTTTCAGTTATGTTAGGAAGTAATAAAACATTTAGCTCTTGAAAAATAAAAGAAATTTGGCAAATATGGACTTATGTGCTTGCAATAAGATATAGTGTCAAAAGGATGTTTTTCCCATGACACTTCAATTTTAATTACCTTCACTCTTTGGTAATATTTATTGTTTTAAAAAGTGATGACTAGAATAAAACCTAAACATATGATGAAAGTGAATTTATGCATTTTTTTGTTTTTAAGAATTTGCAACAAAAATATTAAATACTACTTATTTATGAGATTGTTTATTTACAAGAATAATTTTATATTTACAACATTCTAAAAACTAATACAATCAGAACTAATGCAATGCAATATTTATAATTTACCAATTTATAAAGAAATAAACACAGAAACAATTTTTTATTCATAGACTTATAAACATTTACTAATTATAAGAAAATCCTTATTATTTTCCATTTCATAACATTTGAATTGGCAATTAGCTGATTTTTTGCCAACCATTCCAATAAACAATATATTAAATAAATAGTGTAAAGAAACAATCTAATAAATAAATAGTGTTTATTATTTTTGTTGTCAGTTCTCAAGAACAAAACAAATGTATAAATTCATTTTCATATGTTTAGGTCTTATTCCAATTTTAATCATCGCTTTTTAAAACAATAAACATTGCTGAAGAATGAAAGTAGTTAAAAAAGCGGTGTATGGGAAAAACGTCCTTTTGACACTACATCTCTTTGCGGGTACATTTGTCCATGTTTGCCAGAAATTTGATCGCTAATACATTCAAATGTATTAAACATTAAAGGATGTTTTTTTTCTTATGCTAGATTTCAACAAATCTTGAATTGTATGCAAATATAGAAGTTAGAAAAATTGTTTTACAGCTAACTAAAGAAAATTGAAACTTCAAGCTGGGATTTGGTTTAAAACTATAAAACACAAGAAAATTGTTCAATCACCAAGAATCAGCAATCATGGTGGTGATACAAAATTGGAACTTTTGAAAGAATCTACTGACCAATACCCAGACAAGGGAGCTGAGATGTGGATGCAAGTGAACAGAATAGCAAGTATGAAGAACAACCTGCCTCTCTATCCACAAATGTAGAAAATAGCAAATAGAATATTGAAGTTAATATATAGTAAATTGAATTCATTGCCCACTTTGTATCTGTAGTAGTATTAGTCATAGTAGATATTTATACCACATGGGTATTACGGATTTTACAAGTACTGGACCAGTGGCAAAGTAAAAAATCTATTTATCCTGGGTGGAAGTCAGAATTTGTTTCTTTCTCCTCTGTGAGTATATGGTAATGAGCCTCAACTAAACTGACACATCAGTTGGAACTGCAAACTTCTTGGCTTTTTGTTCATTACTCTACCAATGTAATGAAAGTTGTTAATGTTGGTGGTAATAGTTTAAGGATCACTGCTATGTCTTTTAGTGACTATTTACTGTTATTATAATTGTTTAAAGCATTTTTACAACATGGTAGAATTTAACTTACTGTAGGCAGCTTTTTTAATTCCTCTCACAAGTGTCTTTAATTCTTAAAAATTTGTTTATCTCCCAGTTTACCACAAACAAACTAGTTAAGTACTGAGAGGACAACATAGTGAAATCAAGTTCTTTGAATACCAACTGAGTTGTTTCTTAGGTTTTATAATGAAGTTTTATTTTTGTGATAAGAACAGAACCTTTTTCTTTATGAATATTAGGTTAAAGTATTAAATGATTTATTTTTTACAGATTATCAACTTTTTGCGGGTGATTTAAAGCCAAATATTTTAGATTGTAACAATTTTTTGGCAATAATAAGGATTTACTAATACAATACTAATTAGCCCATAGCTGGGGGAGAATGCAGACTCATGCCTTTCTCAAGGGTATTTGCACATAAATGAATACAACAAACCTGAGTGGAATTTGAATTTGGCTCGTTGATTTCATTTCTGAGCCATTATCCATTACACCATCCACACATCCAAGCTTAGATCACCTGGTATGCCCAAGCTGTCACCCATGTAGGTACTGACCAAGCTCGGTATTGCTTAACTTCAGTGATCATATGATAACCGGTGTTTCAACGGGATATAACTGTAAGCCCAAGTTACATTAGAGAAGACTCAAGTTATATAAGAGATGAAAGTAACCACTAATACATATCCTGGCCAAGAAGTGTTCTTGTACTACCATAGCTTTTAAACCAAAAGAATTTAGTCCATGTTGAGGCTCAGTTACCAGTAGTAGTAATAGAAATCTCAGTATTATTGTTGTCTAATTTAAAAGAAAATCCAACTTCAAGTTTGAGATATGCCTTTTTATAAACTAAAAAAAAATAATTTCATGACATTACAGAAAATATTAATGAGTCAACTAGTTATAAAATTTAATGATATACAATTTCCTATTATATATCATTTGATCATATCACCATGCGTTTTATAAGAAATATGTTCTTCAAAATTATTATTAAATGATAATTTTTGAAAAGGCATGTCTGAAATCAGAGGTCAGATAAAAACAAGTTATTCTTTGAAACAGTTTATATAAATCATTTATCTGCATGTAGCCCACCATCACTTATTTTTACTGTTTGTCTGTGTCAAGTAATTTCTTTCCTTTATTTTATGTCTTTGCCTGAATCTGCTTGGTAGTAATTAAGTAGTTGTTATAAAATTGTGTTTAATTTCTGTTTAAGATATGAATGTTATTTACTTCAGTTAAATCCTGAATTCATTAGAATCTTGTGATTTCTTGTATTCATTCAAAATTTTACATGTTCTGTTCAATCATCAAAGCTTTTTCTTTTGCTTTTTGGAGTGTTTATTGCCATTTTCATCATTATCATTTTGTTTGTTCATTGTTTAATGTAGATATTATAAATATGATAATAATGTAAAATTTCTAGATACTTAATATATTTTGACTAGTCAGGATGTTTCATATTTAATGGATTTTTGAAAATTGAAAACAATTTTGAATTATTGAAATGCTAGCAAGAGTAGGATTTATGAGTAAATATCCCAATTATTAACATTTTTAAGAAAATCTTTTCTTTTCTGTCTATTTTGTAGGTAAATTAAGAGTTGAAATTTGCATTTTCTCATATATTATGTCAGATTTTATAATGTAAGCCAATGTTTCCATAACATGACAATCTTAACCTCTTCAAGTCAAAGGTCAATCATTATTTATCTTCCTTATCTTCAATGTTCATGTCCTATCACCTCTTTCATTCATATCACACCTCATTCGTTACAACCATTTTAACACTAACCCTCTACCTTGAATGGTTCTCGAGTCTTTTATTGATCAAACTTTTTATATAAAGAACAATAAAATTAATCAACTGTTGAAAAGAGTTTTAGGATATACTTATATTTATATGATAAATATACTGTGTGAATTTTGGCTTATAAATATCCATACTTATTAAAAATATTGATAACTTGTTTTGGAGATATAACAATTTACTATGCAAATAAAATACAATATAAATTTTAATTTATAAATAAATCTAAACATTTGATTAAAAATTATATCTCATTTATATGAATGAATTATTATTTTATTATTTTACATGTTAGTATGGGCTCCTTGACATTCTATAACCTTCGTCAGTCTTTCACTTACTGATTTTGTTAAATTTTTACTCTTCCTACTTACATGCATCAATTCTTATTGCTTCCTAGAGAACTTCTTTGAACATTATTTTCCGTTTTCATGTACATCTCTTTTAATGATAGATCACAAACTTTCTATTATTTTCATGTTCTTAAATAGCCTTGTCATATCTAGAGACTCATGTATGTCATGCAAGGCACCCAAACTCATTCAGAAATGTCTAAACTACCAGTCACATACAACTGTTATCATAGATCAATGACTAAAAATGGCTTTCAGTGAAGGCATTCTGTAGGTTTTAGAGAGGACCATTCTTCATCAGTTTTCATTGACTGGCACTAAAAAAAATTTAAAGAATGTTACCAAATGACAGAAAGACTTTCAACAGCAACAACAACTAAAATGGATAGAATATGTAATTCAAAGAGAAAATAATGATATAATCAAAATGTTAACTATCCAAACAACTTCAGACGAAAGGTGAGGAAGAAAACCCCATCTATACTAGAAAGAACAGTAACAGCTAGTGGACTTGAGAAACCTATTTTCTAGAAAAAGTGTTTTGAGAGAAAGATTCTATAAATTTCAGCTGATAGTAATGCTAACTGTTCAGTCAATGAATGTTTCCATATAAGAAAATGGCTAATCTCACCATTACCAAAATTTGGAGAGGCTGTGAGCCATTCCATTAATTTGGTCTCTTTGAAAACTTTTTTGACAAGATTAACAGTAGTCAGCTTTGCAGAATGTGAAGAAGCATTATCTTGCATAAATATAGTTTTAATTTGTTGTGGGTTTGGAAATTGTTATCATTTTATGCCTCCTGGTACATTTGTCCCACAAACAATATTTAGCAGACTGAGTCTGGGTAAAAAAAAGATTCAGAACATGGAATTCAAACAAAAAACAATGAATAAATGTATAACCAAAACATGTTACAGAAGGATAAAGAAAGAAACGAAGTTGAAGTTAGAGACAATTCAGTACAATCTTCAGTCTGTGCCTTTGAAGAACTTATATACCTCATCACTATTGGAGCAAAAGGAAATAGTGTTACCACTCTAAAAGTCAAAGGGAAAAGAGAAAGAGGCTTTCAAATATTGCTTGTAACATTTCTCTGCATTTATCCTGATATTATCATCAACTTTTAAGAGATTTATAATGTTACTGCACATAACAATTGTCTAAAACATTACTCCAATCTCCTGTGGCCTTCTAATTTGTGTTAGTTTCCTATTTTCAGGAAAACCCAACCATCAGGTCCATTCAGTATAGCTCTCTCTTTATCACTAAAAATTGCTGTTAAGAAATGAGTTTCTTGATCAACTTACAATTTTCTGTTTGTGACATTTACTTAAACGTTTTATTGAAATGGCTGTTGGAAAAATAATTTGTACCTTACCACCCCAATATAGAATTACCATGCTCCAAATATAGTAATACTTTGTTTTGTAGATGACAGCAGATTAGGACATGTATGACTGTTTGAGAGAAAACATTTTATACACATATTTATATATGCATACTAAAAAACTTATTCAGGCTGTGAAATAGATATATATATATATATATATATATATTAAAAGCAACAGAAAAGAGAAGTGTATTAAAGTCTTATTTAGGAGTTGGCATGTTCATGTTTGACATTAGTAACTTTACTTTCAGTCATATAAAGTGAAGTGGAGAACTGGAATAAACACACAGATGCTTTGAAAGTGTGGCTCTAATTCATGAAGTGGCTTAACTTTCACACTTCTCATGAGACTATCATGTAATGCCTTTCATATCCATGGACATGCACATAAATTATAGTGGAGTCAAGGGCAGACAACCAATTTATTAATGCTACAGTTCTCATGTCTTTAGCCAGTATTCATAATTTTTACTGTTTACATTCACAACTCCAGCTTTTTAAATATTCTTTTGCTTGTAGATCCACTTTTCTTGTTTATTACCTTTTAAACTTTCTTAAAGCTTATTTTGAAAAACACTGATTTGCATAATAAAATCTTACATAATGTAAGCTGTTTGGAGTTGGTATCCATTATAATGACATTTAATATTGCAGAATTTTTCAAGTGCATCTATAAATTATAAGCAAAAATATTGCCTCTTATGTTTCAAGTAGTTCACTAACTTTATTAAATTTGTTTTACTATAAGCTTAACTCAGTTGTTATTGGTACTTTTATTTTTATTCATGACTTAACACTTGGTATTACATGTGATATCAAAGACTGGTGGATGTTAAGCACAACTTTACTGAGGATGTAATGGTTTGTGTTGATTAAGAAAAATAGAAATTTATTTTAGCTCTATTCAGTATAGAATACTTTTAAAAGAAATTTGATAGAGCATTCATATTCATTAGTATTGTTATAGGGAATATCTTACAACACTTAACCTATTTACTGTGGCAGAAATTCCCATCATTTGGCATTGAGTCATAGTGTGGTATAACAGATCCACAGACTTATAGATAATGATGCATAGGCATGTAGGAATATGAATTTATATAGGAATAAAGCATATCTATGTTTGCATGAATCTGTGTGTGTGTATATATATATATATATATATATATATATATATATATATATATAAAGTAATGAATAAATGGATTTTATTTTTTAATCCAACATATTTTTATTACTTCAAGCATCATAAGTTTTCTTGAGTATGCAGGCCAAGAGATGAAATAAACTCTGTTTAAAATATGGAATGTCTAACTCAAATATCGGTATCCACTAAAAATAATGTTAGAATTAATATATATCTATATATATATAAAAGATGAAAGGGAAACATATATATATACCAACACATTTCAGCCCTTGAGGAAATTTATCTAGGTAAATGTGGAGAATTTATTTCATAACATGTATTTATACACAAAAGTAACATGGAGGAAAATATTAAGTTTTCAAATTTTGTATTTGAGAACACTAAAATATTCTTAGAGCTTGCTGTGTAAGGAAAGGTAAACTATGGAAGATCATAGTGATTTGAAAAATTAATGATGTTTTTCCTCCACATTTCTTTTATGTATTAGGTTGGTGCAAAAATAATGACGTAATAATGTCGTTTTTTGACGTTAAAATATACGTCAAAAACGACATTATTACATCATTATTTTTGCACCAACCTAATATAAATACAAGTTATAAAATCAAATCTCCATATTTACCTAGATAAAGTTCCTCAAGGGATGAAATGTGTTCATAAAGGAAAGTTTTTCATTTTGTCTTTTATTTATATTGTTTTTACAGATATATTTTATCTGAAATTTCACACACATATGTATATTAGGGTAGGTTGATTTTTCACTTTATTTAGGAAATCAACATTGCACTTGATATGTAAGCTGGAGTCTGATGTGATAAGTACTGACACTAAGATTATTTCAAGAATAAATCCAAATAGAGTTGAAATTTTTTTCTTTAGATACATTGAAAGGAAAATATATTCAATCCAGAATTCTAATTATGAATCACCACAAGCAAAATATACAAAGTTTTTACTGTATTTTATAAATAAAAAAACTGTGTAAAAATATTATAAATGATTACAAAAAATGCTACTCAATGAATAAGATTTGTTAGATCATAATTGCTAAAAGCAAAAAATAAATAAAAGTGTATATAGCACCATAATACTGTTGGGCACAAATTATAAGACAAAATGTTTTAAATTTACATTTTTATTGAAAATCACACTAAAACTACTACTGCACTGTATAATATATTACATCATATTATAGCTAAATTGTTTAGTATAAGTTCCTTTTGAAGTAAATGAAAGTCTTAGTTGATGGCACAATGATTTAGTAATAATGTACTTATGCCATGCATCTTGCCCATATATAGTTTGTAAAACTTCAGTAAATTATAAATTTTATAAGGCTGTGTCTTTCACTGATCACTGGAATTAAATTCCAACGCTAAGATTTTGCACCTAAATTTAATCTTTTAAACTTGTTTCCTCAAAAAACGGTAATGATTTGGAAAAAACTATTTAGTGTCATAATTTATCATGTCAAACCCCAACTTTTAAATTGAGTGCAATACCACGGTTCCAAAACTGAACAGCCCTAATATATATATATATAATTATAATTATTTCCTATTTTAAAAATATGGTTCCATCGGTACACAGGAATTACTATGTTTCAAAACAAAACTAAAATTTTAAATTTAAAATTTAATTATAAAATTAAATTTAAAGTCCATAGCTTGGTTCATAAATATTTCTGGCACTTGAAGGAAATCAATAAAATGCCAGCAGTAAAATGGAAATTAATAAAAAGAGCTAGAGCTTGTAGATCATTAAATGACCCATGTCCTTTGTGCATACATGAAAAATTATACATTAATAAGTTTCTGAAAAATAAAAATTTACTTAATCAAAGAAATGAAAAAGCTATTTTTTGGAGACATTGTCAAATATTTTACTTAAATAATGTTTAATTTTGAAAAAGGGGTGGTTGGGTTTTAATTTCCCTAAAGATGAAATATGAAATATGTATATTTATACTTTATCTTTGATTGATAATTTTTTTAAAATACAAATGTAATTCTAATATATTTATTTGTAAAAAATTACATACAGTCTATTAGTTATTACAAGTAGAAAAGTACTTTAAATTTGTAGGAATAGATTTTAAATATTAAAAATACAACTTACTCATATTCAGACAACCCCTTTAAGAAATCTTTGTGTATAAAATTATAAATTAAGCAGCCAAATAAAAATGCCAAAAACTTTTTATCATTGAAAAACCCAAACAACATGCACATTGTCATTGTTTATGAGCAGGCACCCCTATCCAACCTTAACTTAACCTGATTTTGAAAGGAACTTATATTTAATACATAAGATGTCTAGGGAAATTAAAACCCAACCACCTATTATCAAAATGATTGAATTTTTCTGTAATCTTGACGATTTAAAATATTCAGA
>OZ010573.1:63431200-63436200 GCA_963932145.1 Acanthosepion lycidas
AAAGTAAAACCTTAAATTCTCGTTGAAAATTAGTTAGATATAAAAGAAAAATAAATAAATAAATAAATATAGAAATTTAATCTGATGCTATCAACTTGCGAGCGAATATGTTCCATGATCAGCCATATTCTCCTCTTCTCTCCATAAATTCTTTCCCTTCTTATCTACTCTTCCACCCACGAGCCAAGGGCCCGTGAACTTTGAAGTGACCCGACGCGAGAATGAACTGGTTCCAAAATTTTGCAGCTATCAGTCGTTTGACCATGAGTGAATTCCAGGCACCATCAGGATCTCCTGCTGCGATTCACGTGATCAGAACACACTAAGCGTGGATTGAACTTTTGGCCATCACAGAAACACTGCGTGATTTGCGCCCCATCCTCCTGCGTACCCGGTCAAGGACGAAGGGGAACCCACGTGACTGTCTTTAGGGACAGCAGAATCTAAGAAAGGATTTTCAGTTTTCCTCTGACCTGCGGTGGTTGAACGTCGCTGGGTAAAATCGGCAGACTGCCCACTGAGATGAAGAAGACAGCAAAGTCTGTCGACTAGGGGTGAAAGGACTGCTATGAAACGGAATCAACTCAACGAACCGCCTATACGAAATGCTGTGGAACCCCGAACACTTGTGAAGGAAAAAGAATTCTGGAATATTGCTGGCCGGCCAAAATGTTGTTTTAGCATCAGAACTCTCGCTTCGGCGAATCAGAACTTTGTGTGAAAATATCAACTCGACTGAAAGATAAGTTGATTCTCTTGGTTTGATCTGTTATTTTATATATATATGTATTCGCTCGCACCTTATGTTCTTTAATGAACCCTCCCCCCTTTGTTAAATGAATGTTCTTTTCTTTTTTCTTTATTCCTTTATATATATTTATAAATAAATGTTATATTTTGAAATCCATCGTCTTGTGTCTGTTCTTCGTTGATTCCATTTCTGAGTGAAGACCGAGAAAAGATCCCACGTTTTCCTTTTTTTTTAAAACCCTTGGTTCATCTATATGCTACAAGTTCGTAACATATAAAATTGGGATCTCATTCCGAGAATCTTTTCTTCCTGTTTTTTTCACTCAGTAAGAATCGCACAGCTTCAGGGTATCGGCAAACTACAGGCCAAGGTGTTGGTTATAGATAGTTTTCTAGCATCACCGTCTATGGAGAAATTATGTAAACTTAAAAAGGATGATATAGTTGAAATAGGGAAGGAATTAGAACTAGAGGTAACGAAGGCTATGAGAAAAACTCAGCTAGTTAGGGTAGTCGCAGAACACATGGTAGATAACGACGTCTTTGACATAGAAGAATTACGTCAATTATCAATAGACACGTTGGAACTTTCACAGGCACAACTCGAGCTCGAGAAAGTGAAAATTGAGGCCGAGGCTAAGGTCAGAGCCGAAGCTGAAAGAGCAAAAGCTGAAATCGCAAAGGCTAGAATCGAGCAAGAAACTCGATTTCGAGAGTTAGACGAAAAGCGGGAACTTCACAAAGCTAGAAGTAGTGAGTTCGACTTAGCGAAGCAGGTCCGACTCGTACCGCAGTTTAACGAGGCTGACGTCGACAAGTATTTCGAACATTTCGAGAAGGTCCCCTCAAACCTAGCATGGCCCATAGAAATGTGTCCAATTTTACTGCATTAAAAGGCAAAGCCCAAGAAGCGTATGCCGCGCTCTCAGTAGCAGATTGCGCTGAATATAGCATTGTGAAATCGGCCATTTTAAAGACATACGAGCTAGTACCGACAAAAATTTAGAGCCTGCCGAAAGGGAGACAAACAAACGTATGTTGAATTTTTGAGACAAAAAGAAACTTATTTCGATAGATGGAGTTTATCAAATTGAGGCAGATCACGACAGGCTAAGGCAAATGATCCTGATAGAGGAGTTCAAAGAATGTGTTCCTGATAATTTAAAAACCTACCTCGATGAAAAAAGGGTAGATACTTTATATGAGATGGCCACCCTCGCTGATGAATATGCATTAACGCATAAGCGGGGTACATTCAACCATAGCAACCCATCCGAATTTGGAAGCGGTCCACACTCAAGACATGGGTCTGGTTCTGGTCCGAATTCGAAGTTTGGTCGATCGGGTAGTCCAGGCCAACCACCCAGTCCGAGAAATACCAAATCTCAATATCCTAGTCCTCATTCACCGGTTTACCGGCAGATGAATAGGAGAGAAAGGAAACTCCCGATGTGCCACTACTGCAATAAAGTAGGACACCTTGTATCGAATTGTTGGACGAAGCGGAATGCCGAGTCCAGAGCCCTAAGTCAAGACAGACCACAAGGGCTAATTTCTTCCAACAGCGTTACCATAAATATGAAATCCAATGACGAAGATGTGAGGGAGGAGTATAGGCCATTTGTTTCAAAAGGTACTGTAGCCCCCGTGGATAACCCCACAAAGAGGAAATCCGTGAAGATCTTACGGGACACTGGGGCGACTCAGTCCCTGATTGTGTCGAGCTTCATGCCGTGTGGATCGAATTCGGCCACTGGCGAATTTGTTATTATACAGGGTGTTAGCAGCAGCTTTGTTAGTGTCTCCTTTCATCGAATCCACCTTACGTCTGGGTTTATGTCTGGCCCCGTCGAGTAGTTCCTAGTTTGCCTATGAAAGGCATATCCATGCTGTTAGGCAATGAACTGGCGGGTGGAAGGGTGATACCCCACCCTAAAGTAGTTCCAGAACCGGTTGCCTCGGTAGACACTGAAAATATCGAGGAAGAGAATCCCGGTATATTTCCCTTGTGTGCAGTGACCAGAGCACAGGCTAGAAAGAAGGCCGATGAAAAGATGAACGAGAGAATTGATAGGACAGAGGACGATGTGATAGACCTATCGCAGACATTTATAAATCCTGATATGGGATTAAATTATCCTCTCGATAGTCCCCCAAATGAAAATAGCAATGGTGTTGTTGAGCCCACTATGGACATTCCATTATCGAGGAGAACACTTGTAACAGAGCAGGGGAGTCATTCTGAGCTCACCCCACTCTTCCGTCACGTATTGCCCGAGGATGAGTTGGAGAAAGTTCCAACTGGATATGTTATTAAGAATGAGGTACTAATGAGGAAGTGGAGACCCCCCCACCCATCTCCGCCTCGGAGGACTGGTCGACAGTCCACCAAGTAGTACTCCCTAAACAGTACAGACCGGAGGTAATGAGAACGGCTCATGAGATATCTCTGAGAGGTCACCTTAGCGTTAACAAGGCGCACAATAAGATTATCAAACATTTTTATTGGCCGGGGATCCGGACAGATATGTCTGAATCCTGTCAGACTTGCCACGCTTGTCAGGCAGATGTAAAGCCAGCGAAAACTTTTGTCAGTTTTTTTGCCATGATTGGCTTACACAAGGTAGTACGGTCAGACCAAGGGCCTAATTTCATGTCAGAATTATTCATGAAAATTCTAAATATACAGTCCCTTCAGTTCAATGCCTATTATCCCCAATTCCAAGAAGCATTGGAAGGTTTTCATTCCACCTTTAAGAATATGATGCAAACATATTGCCTGAACCACCGACACGATTGGGACGTAGGTATCGCATTCTTAATATTCGCTACCCTAGAGTCTACCCAAGTGACTCTGGACTTTCGCCTTTTTGTACTAATATTTGGACATTCAGTCCGCAGTCCATTACATGTATTGAAGGAGGACTGGTTACAGGAAAATCTAGCCTTGGGGAGACTTTTAGGTCATGTTTCCCGTTTCGGAACACAATTAATGTGTCCATCTAACATGGCTCGGTTTCATGATCCATTTGAAAGGACCAGAAATCTGAAATTCGCCGTGAAAACTCCTGACCATAGTAAACAGAGATGAATATGCCACAGTGATAGGATCAAACCTTATTACAAACGGGGAAAGACCAACCCTGTAGTGATGATCAGTGGACGTAGTCATGCACCTGAGTCCACGGAAGTCCGAGAATGAGTAATTGAAGGAAGCGAAAACAATCTCTTTCCTTTTTTAGAAAACTGCCATAAGTGGCATTTTTCTTTTTTTTTTGGTAGGGAGGTGTCACATAGCCCCGATTTCATTAACTACATAGACGTTAGGCTAATAAGCGCTCCAAAGTAAAACCTTAAATTCTCGTTGAAAATTAGTTAGATATAAAAGAAAAATAAATAAATATAGAAATTTAATCCAATGCTATCGACTTGCGAGCGAATATGTTCCATGATCAGCCATATTCTCCTCTTCTCTCCATAAATTCTTTCCCTCCTAATCTACTCTTCCACCCACAAGCCAAGGGCCCGTGAACTTTGAAGTGACCTGACGTGAGAATGAACTGGTTCCAAAATTTTGCAGCTATCAGGCATTTGACCATGAGTGAATTCCAGGCACCATCAGGATCTCCTGCTGCGATTCACGTGATCAGAACACACTAAGCGTGGATTGAACTTTTGACCATCACACAAACACTGCGTGATTTGCGCCCCATCCTCCTGCGTACCTGGTCAAGGACGAAGGGGAACCCACGTGACTGTCTTTAGGGACAGCAGAATCTAAGAAAGGATTTTCAGTTTTCTTCTGACCAGCGGTGGTTGAACGTCGCTGGGTAAAATCGGCAGACTGCCCACTGAGATGAAGAAGACAGCAAAGTCTGTCGACTAGGGGTGAAAGGACTGCTATGAAACGGAATCAACACAATGAACCACCTATACGAAATGCTGTGGAACCCCGAACACTTGTGAAAGAAAAAGAATTCAGGAATATTGCCAGCCGGCCAAAATGTTGTTTTAGCATCAGAACTCTTGCTTCGGCAAATCAGAATTTTGTGAAAATATCAACTTGACTGAAAGATAAGTTGATTCTCTTGGTTTGATCTGTTATTTTATATATATATGTATTCGCTCGCGCCTTATGTTCTTTAATGAACCCTCCCCCCTTTGTTAAATGAATGTTCTTTTCTTTTTTCTTTATTCCTTTATATATATTTATAAATAAATGTTATATTTTGAAATCCATCGTCTTGTGT
>OZ010573.1:63441200-63503700 GCA_963932145.1 Acanthosepion lycidas
GTATGTTCTGTTCTAATATTGTATTTTCTTGCACTTCTCGCCAGTGGAACTCCATTCTGACTTTTTGCTTCCTTGCCACTTATAATCTTCAAAATTTTAAATGCAACATCAATTGCCATCTTGTGTCTTTCTGAATTTTGTTCTTTTATTATCGTTTCTTCTCACTAAAGTCATTCTCTTCCATCCCAGTAAACCCCCTTGCATCCTTGTGGCATAAAAATTTCCATAATTATTATAATCTATAGATAATAAACAGTAACAAAGATTATTTATGCCTAACAGGGTAAAATTAGTGGAAGATAATATGTTTAAGGTGAGGAGATTTTGTAAATAAAGTGCTTAATATTAAGAAATAGAGCATTACTAGTAAATAAATAAATAAAAAAAATTAAGGACTTATCTCCCAATTGATTTATCTTATCCTTGAAGTGTAGATTTACTTCTGTGAAACTCTGAGTCAGGAGATAAGTATTTGAACATTTTATTTATTTATTACTAGCAGCATGGACCGGCATTGCCCGTGCTTGATTCAAAAATCGTACGACTCATACAGCAATTGCTATCACTTAACTTAAAATATTTTTGCCCTTCCTTGCCTTTAAAGGAGTGCCCTTTGCTGTGCTGATGTTGCTACATGCCTTATTTCTTGCCTATCTCACACTGTGAATCTTTTGTAAGCTCTATACTAAACATTAAATCTGTTATGAAAAAAGAGCTAAACAAAATGAACACAAAACGATAAGCTTTAAAAAAGGACTCGTAACTGGAAAAACCGAATGAAAAAGAATGTTAACAACAAATACTTTTCACATCCAATCCAGTTCTGCAGAATCAGAATCAACGTTTAGTTTAAGCAAGGAAATGAGCCAATTGGAGTAAAGTGCTATGCAGATTTAAATTTTTCCCACTTGTGACGAATACAGCTATCAATTTTTTTTGCATGCTAGCATGCTGGTTAACATTTGTGTCAGTCAGCTGTTGGCTCTCATGCTGGCCAATAGAATCTTCCTGCCTATTCATGGCAGCCAGCTATAGGCTCTCACTCTGGCTAGTAGAAAATGTCCGCAAACTACATGAAAACTGCTGTAGAAGCATGAAAAAAATCAATTATTTCCACTATCTTGGCCTTCCTGCTAACTTGGAGCATGTGTATGTAAATTTTGGTGCAAATCCGTTGAAAATTGCGGCCGTGCATTCGTTACACACACACACACACACACATCCTGCTTTTTATAGATAGAGATAATAAACAATGATCCAGGAAACTGTAAATCTAGTCTAGGTCTGCTGCTAGGAAAGTTGGTCCACTGTATCATGCTAGACAATTTTTCTTGCCAGAATCTATTTTAAACATTTATATATTGGCCATTCATCCATCCATGCATTAAATATGGTCAAATTCACCTTTATGCCACTTTTCTAGAGTAAATTTCAGTTCAGTGTTATGTCACTCAGCAATGCCACATATGACATAATAAAAGGATATGAAATAAATAAATTTTGCCTTCAAAATATATTTAAAATAAATTATATTATATAAAAATTAACAATAAAAAATAAGTATTTAAATTTTTTAATGCCTTAACGAGAGTTATATTCTTCTGTGTGTTGTTTACACTAACTCTAAGTGGTTTGTAATCATACTTATTTGTAGCATTTTATAGGTAAATCAAAAGGTAAATAATATTATTTTATTACTTGTGTTCATTATTCTTTAAAAATTAGACTAAAATGTGTTTTTTTGTGTTCTTTAAGGTTTAGCAATAGTTTATTTTTATTTTTTTTTAATCAATTCATATCAAGCAAGGGCTACTGGGAGTGAAAGATAATAAAAAGACTTTAAGAGAAGGAACTGGAAACCCAATTGTAAACAGGAAACCAAGTATAAACCTATATTCCTGTTCAAAAGACTGGGGAGTTATATCCTTTGACGAGCTATCCATACTAGTTTTACAGTGTTTGTCTTCATTTCAATTTCTTTTCTTGCAATTCTTGCTTGCCGAACTCCCTTCCGGCTTCATACTTTCCAATCAACTTTAATCTTCAAAAATTTAAATGCAATGTCAATTGCTATCGGCTGTCCTCCTCATTACTCTTACTTTGTTTTCTCTCGTTAGTAATATTTCTGTTTTCTAATTCTTTTTTGCCCAGTAACTTTACTGCCTTACTTGAGGTGAACTCATTTAAAAAAAGTAAAGAAAAGACTGTATATTCAGTTTACATAAAAAAACATGTTTTATCAAGGCTTTTGGAACCAATTAATGACATAGAAGAGTGGGATATTTCTATTCTTTTAAATCAATGATGCTGATAAAGAATGCTTGCCATTTTGTCCCAAACATTTGTTGATTGATTGATTGATTGATGATGATGATGATGATGATCTAACATATTGACATGTTTAATACTTTTCAACCAAAATATTATCATTAAGAATAAGACATTTTATATTACTCTTACTTTGTCAGTAAATATTAATAGAGATATATTTTTATTGTAAGATGCTTCTAAAAATAGCAAAGTTTTATACCTTTTTAGAACCATCTGGTAAACTTTTAAAATTATTTTATCGCATAAGGAATATAGATACACAAAATGTTTCTGTTAGCTTTATAATTTCAAAACTTTCTGAATGTTTTTTATTGATAATTAACACCCCCTTGTTAAAGTATAAGATGCAACAGCTGGAGTTATGTTTACACATTTATGTTTTCTATCAGGTTCTTATGTGTTTGTTTATGGTGGCCATTAATTATTTTTACGATATCGGAACATTTTTCAATGCAATATAAATTTTAAGATGAATTTATGGTACTCTGTTGGTTAGCATTAAATTAAAATATCCTATCATGTCAAAAAATAAATGAAAACAAAAGGTTTTGAGTCAGCTGACACCTAATACTTATGGAATTGCCTCACTCACTGTTGCCACCAAACATCCTTGGGGGAAGACAACAAACATGTGATCACATGCATAAATAACAAGAAATTGTTTCTTTCATTACATAGTCACAAACTCTCACAAACTCTCACTCATTTCTTCTTAGTTTTTAATTATTTTTGGTGGTTTATTCCTTTTATTTTATCAATAAATGTTGTTTTGTTTTATTCTTGTTGAATTTCAAGATTTCTCTTTTCATTCGTTTGAGATTTATATGTTTTCTCTGACAGAAGTCTTCACACAAAACATCTGTGACTGACAAAATTAAAATTTAAGGAGTTGATGTACTTCATTACACACTCACATAGTACTATATCCTCAGAATTTAATTAAGTCATCTGATTATAGTAGATGTTATAGAAATTTTATCATTTAAACAAAACTACACTTAAAATTTGATAACTGATTATTGCTGTTCATGTTTACAGACTGTTTTTTTCCTTTTGTCATATTATGAGTTCTACATTAATATTATCATATTTAAAATTGATAAAATCAAAAGAAGAATCAGCAATATTATCAGCCCTGATTTGGCAGCTCAGTTTCAGTCACTTTCCCACTACCATAAGGTTGCCTCTCTGTGTCATTTTTAAAAATACTTTCATAGTAATTGTTCAGATAAGCTCTTTACTATGGTACCTAGACTTTTTGAATTTAAGTGCAGTACTAAACTGGTGTCAAAATCTCATCAATTTATAGTTGAGCTGGCTAGATATAATCATAAATTCTATGCTAACAGTTTCTTTTATCGTATTTCTCACTTGTGGAACTTCCTTTCATCTCCATGCTTTCCAGTCAACTTTAATCTGCAAAAATTTAAATGCAATGTTAGTTGCTATCTGCTGTCCTGATTACTCAATTTTCTTCCTGCTCATTATTAATGCTTCTTTTCCTAATTCTTCCACTCCCTGTAATCCCCTGTGTCCCTATCTTGACTTTGGCCACTCTCTAGTTGTTTTCCACTGCCTTGGTGTCCATTCTGTCACTCTAATAGTCTACCTTTTTGTCTCAGAGTTGAGAGACATGGCCAATACATCTATGTTTGCTTTTCTTGATAGTCTTGGTTATGTCCTTCACTCCAGTCCACTGTTGAATCCAGGTGTTGCTCTTTCTGTCATGTAAATGATTCAGTTTTGAAATAATTTTATTTTTACAAACTATCCATCTTGAAATAAAAAAAACTTGCAAGTTTTTTTCTGGAAATTGTCTCAGTTTCTTTGAAAAGTATTTCAAATAAAATTTTACACTATTTACTGTTATTCTCATCTTTATTGCTTTATTCATAATGTTTCAGCCATTGTACACTCTGGTCTTCTTCAGGTGGTATTTCTTGGAATTTTGAAATGAACCATTTATATAGCCAACAGGAGTAGATTCTTAGAACAGAATGTATAATGGCCTAAACATCATGTATAAGGCAGATGTAGACAAATTTTTTAAAGTTTTCCCTTCTCTTCTTTTATTATCTCTCTTCCTGTAGATTAGGAGAGCATTAGAAGTTGCCAAGCATATTCTAAAAAGTAGAGGTAAAAGTTCTTCTTTTCTATGGGAATTACCCAGTATATCTGTCTATCATAATATAATTGACATTTGTATTTCTAGAATAATTTAATACTACTCCATAAACTATATGTTTTAATGGGGAATAGTGAATTCAGAATTTAAAGGCCAATCATATTGTATTAGATTTATTCTAATAAAATTCATTGGATCTTAATTGTTTAAAAATTCTACTAGCAACCAACTGTGAGTAGAGTATCAAAGCTGATATTAACTGATAAATGCTGAAGTTCTTATTAACAAATAATTCAGAGGATTAATTATATTTTTTATTTTATAAGTTTTTTTTCAGATGATACATATATACATATATATAGACATATATATATACATATATATATATATATATACATATATATATATATATATATACATATATATATATACATATATATATATATATATATATACATATATATATATATATATATGTGTATATATATATATGTGTGTATGTGTGTGTGTATATATATATATATATATATATATATGTATATATATATATATATGTATATATGTATCTGTATATATGTGTATATATATATATATATATATATATGTATATACATGTATATATATGTGTATATATGTATGTGTATATATATGTGTGTATATATATATATATATATATATATATATATATATATATATATATGTGTGTGTGTGTATATACATGTATATATATGTGTATGTGTATATATATGTGTGTATGTATATATATGTGTATGTGTATATATATGTGTGTATATATATATATATGTGTGTGTGTATGTATATATGTGTATATATGCTCTGAAATGTTCATAATGGAGCTACTGGCACAAATGACAATCAGTACAGCATACAGTTTCTAAATGTCTGGCAAATTGCTAATTGCGTCATGCTCTTTTTCTCACAGATAATGTCCAACTGACCCTACTATACAGCGCAGTCAACAAAATAAAAAAACAATGCGTATTTGTGAAGTTACAAATATAAAAATGGAGAAAAATTATTTACACATCTCTCCCTATATATATATATATATATATATATATGTGTTTATGTATATGTATTATATATATACATATGTGTATATACACGTATATGTATGTATTATATATATATATACACATCTATATATATATATATATATATATATATATATATATATATATATATATATATATATATATATAAATTAAATTCTATACTGCATAAAGATGACAGAATTTGAAAATGAAATTTATTCTGTTTTACTACAAATGAACAAAATTCAATGATTAAAAGTGTTGTTGTGAAAATTCTCCTAAGCTAACTTTGTGCATTGTTTGTATTTTCAAATAAGTGACCTTTTCTTTTTCTGGCTGATATTGACTTTTAACCGCAGCTTCTTGTCTTTTAACTGTTTTTCTAAATGATTAGATTGTATCAGCTTTTAATAATAACTGAAATTGCTTTTATATATGTTCCTATACAGTTTGGTTACATAAATTATATTCAAAGGAAACTTAGACCAAGCAGCAAATTATAACTTTTTCATCTACTTGTATAGAACTTTGTACTATACAAGAAGATCTACATCTAAATGTATAGAACTTTGTTATTAAAACTCATGTTGTGTTTGTTAATAATTGCTTTGCTCATTTCATTTTGTATTCTAAAGTGTAATTAACTTCGATAACGTATATCATCTTAAAACTATTACTATTTCCATATTTATTCAGTTTTTATTAAATTCATTTTGTCTAATTGACATGGATTTCTTTTATGTTCAGTTTTGTAATATTTTAAATTGTTAGAGTTACTTGTTTTCATGTATTATTGTGAGTTACAAATCTTCAGTTAAAATGAATTCTAAAAGAATTTCTACTAATAAATTTTTGTGATGTTTTTTTGTTTTATTTCAGTATTCTTTTTTTTTTTTTATAGAAGAAACTTTAAAATAAACAGAGTTTCTACTCAAATATGGGTATCCACTAAAAATAATGTTTGAAGTAATAAAAATATGTCGGATTAAAAAATAAAATTCATTAATTCTTTAGAAATTGCTTTGTTTATGTTTCAGATACAAAACTGAGCAGATACGTGTTTTGAGAAAAATCTGAATGAGTGCACTTTAAAGGCAAAATAGAATCTTGCTTTATTGTGAAGCTCTTCATAGCTGAGTGTTAAAAGCAGGACAAATCAAATGGTGGTTTCTCCTGCAAATTGGTATGCATGTTCAAATACTGCCAGAGGGCACATTTTCTATATTAACTTTTCTTGAGTGCACAAGACAGGAGATGAAATAAATACTGTTTAAAATAAACAGAGTGTCTACTCAAATATGGGTATCCATTAAAAATAACATTTGAAAGTAAACTTTCTAAAGAAGCATGTATTTAAAGGTTTTGTTTTTATCTTAATTGCATTTGTTGTTCCTATAGATTAATAGATGTTATGTTATCCTTGTTCCTATCAAAAATACAATACTGAATATGTCCTTTATTAAAACCTATCATGAGACACACTATTGCCACATCCCCCACCCCGTCAAAAAATGCCATGAAGGATTTAGCATAGTAACCTGATATTTATTTGGGTATGGGATGATTGGGGTTTATGTATGTATATGTATATGTATGTATATAAGTGAACTGAGTGGTTAGAATGTTTGGTTTCCAACCATAGTTGATTTATCAGGAAGGTGACTTCCTGGTGTTATTGATCTGTGTAGTATCTTTGAAACTATAACATAGGTTGACTCAAGGCTTATGAGGAAAATTTGATATACAAAACTGTTTGGAAGCCATTGATAGTTGTGACTGAGGGTTTGAGTTTGCTTACATTGTTCAAATTATTGATCATGCCAGTTGTTGCCCTTTTTCCCAGAAACTGTTTGTAGGTCTACTCAGAATAGGTGCAGTATGAACTGCAGGTGGGCTTTGTGGGTGTTTAACAAACACAAATGTGCCTGAGCATGCGTCTGCAACAGGGATTATCTACCCACCTTAGCAGATAGGCATACTCTGATACAATCAGCCAGACATTATATAGACACCCACACACACACACACACACACATATATATGTTGATTGTTACAATGTTGTTATACATTTGTAAGTTATCAAATCTCCAGAGCTGATTATCCATAGTGACAATGGACTTGTGGATAGAAGTTTTCCTAAATTGACTATAGCAGCATAACCTTTTGAGTCAAAAGGTCCATTAGTTTAATGTAAATATTATTGAAAACCTCACAGACACTATAAAGTTGATTGCATTAACCACATGCAGAGATTATTTTAGCCTCCCCATGACAAAAGTTTTTTACTCCAACATACACAAAGATAAAATATTCAAGCCTTAGTCACGGCTATTATAAAGTTGATCTTGCAAATGCAGAATCTACATTACATCCTTTTGGTTGTAATGTACATTATTCTGGTAAATTCTAGAAAAATGATGGGATGTATAATGTAATATAAAAACTGCCATTGCATGACACTTGAAAACACTATGAAAATAATAAGGATGATGGCTTTATTTCAATCTTAATTTTATTGTAGCAGATTTAACATGTTATGGCCAAAAGCACCCAAATGTGTATGCAAGTTTCACATTCTTACAGTCTGTGAGTGCCTGAATGTACCCGCAATTGGATAACACTATGTTCCAATACACGGTGTTAATACCCATGATCAGTTAGAAGTTTGGGAAATCAACAAATTTATACAAGTTGTAGATTTCCAAAACCATATTTTAAAACTAGTAATACCAAGGAGGTTAAATTTAGTATCATTTGAAAGAGAAATTAATTTACTTCCATATAAAATTGACTTGTAATACTTGATTTTTAATGGTTTTTGAGATATATCGGTTTATTTGCACTAACAACACATTCATATTTTGCAACAATTTAGTCAAGATTCCAGGGATTTAACAATTGAAATTTCTTCAAGAGCTGATAGGATTAAATGTCTAATATTTATCATTTATTGTTATGTTAAAATAAATTTTACTTTGAAGAAGCATGTTCTTTTTTACTTGCAGGATTATTGTCTTGACAACAACTCTCCTTGTGGTTAATTTTGATACTGATGCAATATGCATGAAGGATTTAAAAGGACATGTATTTGGGTATCTTGTCATCTTGTCTGTTTGCCTTGTGGTGGAAGGATGCATAGCATGGACTAGCATGAGAGGAAGCATTATAAACACCGAACCAAGACGATATATGCAACATTTTATTTACATGAGATTAGGTAAGTAATAGGTTTGTAATACTGGAGACACAGAAGGATGATGATGTTGTCTGAATTGATTACTTTGTCAGTGCCACACTTTCTTTATTTACCTATTTACCTGGAAATTGATCTTGAGAAAGAGCTTAGGTTTCTAAAAGGAAATTGATTGATTTGTTTTTTTATGGCTTTTAACCCTTTGTGGGTTATTTAAAGCTGAAACATATTTTGGATTGCAAGAATAATTTATTTTTTTATCTTTTTTTGAGTGAATATTACATTAATAAATTTTTTGAGAATAGAAATAATTTTCCCAGAAGTTCTATTATTTAACTTATAGCTGGGGTGGAGATGGGTTATGGAGTCATACATTACTCATGGGTAAGTGAATGCAATGAACGTGACTGGAATTTGAACACTGCTTTGTAAAAGGAAAAGGACTTTCAATGTTGTTATAACCTAGTAAGCAACTGTTCTTGAAAAACTTTGTTGTTATTAGAAGCCAAATCATTTGCTCAGGGTACAATGATAAATGCAGATGTCTTGTAAATGACTGGCTGCAAAAATTTTACTAAAACTTGTTGCATTGGAACTCTGGGTAAAATCTGCAAATAATATATACATTACTGACTATAATGATTCAAGGTAAAAAAAACGAATATTAAGAAATTTTAGAATTAGTATGTTTCACATTATATTTTATTTTGAGGGTTTTATCAAAATGCCAGCTTCAATATTGATCAAGTACAGCAATTTATATATCTGGGAAGTGTTTTAACAGGACAGAAAGTGCAACACAGAAATTTGAAGGTGTATTGGGATAGCAAAAAATGCCTTCCAAAAGTATAAGCTTAGCAAAGTATTAAGAAACAGAAAAATTTCACTAGATACAAAGAAAAGATTACTGAACTGTTATGTAATATCAATCCTCCTATATGACTGAATGCTGAACAATCTCACTGATGAATAAGAGGCTTGAAGTAAAAGAAATGTAGTTCTACAGAAGAATACTGAGAATACCTTGGACAAAACATGTGAACAATGACAAAGTTTGAAAGAAATTGGAAACAAAAAGGATGACATAGTTTAGGAAAGAGGGTTTGGAAAATTTGATGCTCACATGGCATATTGAAGGCAAGAGGACGAAGGAAAAAAAAATGCATAACCTACCTTCAGTAAATGGATGGCAAAACAAGGTTTAGGAGAGGTAACAAAAAGACAAAATTTATTAAAAGCTACAAAGGATAGGAAATTATGGAGAGACATGATTGCTAATTTTCTGAAGAGACATGTCACATAGAAAAAGAAGAAAGTCCTAAAATATAATTTAGTGATCTCATTTTAATCACTTTTTTGCCTGCATATTTTTATGTATTTTAAAACTGCAAATTTAGTATAGATCCTGTGATCAGTTTTTCAAGACACCTACAAATCCCTTATTTTGATTGTAAACTTTTTCTTTATAATAATAATAATACAAATTATAAAAATATGTGAAATTATAAGAATTAAAAATAAACATATGTATGCATAAATATATCTAAAAGATAGTATGAATAAAGACAACTCAGATTGTCCTTTTACACATAAGTTAATATGTATGTAGTGATACAAAATATAATGATACAAAAGAAGTACACCTTGAAGAAGACAATGGGAACTAGTTCTAAATTTAAATGAGGTTACATTTTAAATGATTCTCTTATGCAGTAAGATTTTCAAATTTGAAATTTATGATTAGCATTTGTTCTGAGGGATATAAATATGAGATCTGATCATATTTTCAATAGATTTTATTGAAATGTCTTGATGCAAAACTCTGGAGTCTGTCAATTAAGTTAAGTCAATTCTACGTTTTTTTTTATTTGAAAGTTATATGGGACAATTTAAAATGATATATTTAAATGAACCTATTTAAGAAAGTTATATATGACAATTTAAAATGACATATTTAAATGAACCTATTTAAGAAAGTTATATATGACAATTTAAAATGACATATTTAAATGAACTTATTTAAGAAAGTTATATATGACAATTTAAAATGACATATTTAAATGAACCTATTTAAGAAAGTTATATATGACAATTTAAAATGACATATTTAAATGAACCTATTTAAGAAAGTTATATATGACAATTTAAAATGACATATTTAAATGAACTTATTTAAGAAAGTTATATATGACAATTTAAAATGACATATTTAAATGAACTTATTTAAGAAAGTTATATATGACAATTTAAAATGACATATTTAAATGAACCTATTTAAGAAAGTTATATATGACAATTTAAAATGACATATTTAAATGAACTTATTTAAGAAAGTTATATATGACAATTTAAAATGACATATTTAAATGAACCTATTTAAGAAAGTTATATATGACAATTTAAAATGACATATTTAAATGAACTTATTTAAGAAAGTTATATATGACAATTTAAAATGACATATTTAAATGAACCTATTTAAGAAAGTTATATATGACAATTTAAAATGACATATTTAAATGAACTTATTTAAGAAAGTTATATATGACAATTTAAAATGACATATTTAAATGAACCTATTTAAGAAAGTTATATATGACAATTTAAAATGACATATTTAAATGAACCTATTTAAGAAAGTTATATATGACAATTTAAAATGACATATTTAAATGAACTTATTTAAGAAAGTTATATATGACAATTTAAAATGACATATTTAAATGAACTTATTTAAGAAAGTTATATATGACAATTTAAAATGACATATTTAAATGAACCTATTTAAGAAAGTTATATATGACAATTTAAAATGACATATTTAAATGAACTTATTTAAGAAAGTTATATATGACAATTTAAAATGACATATTTAAATGAACCTATTTAAGAAAGTTATATATGACAATTTAAAATGACATATTTAAATGAACTTATTTAAGAAAGTTATATATGACAATTTAAAATGACATATTTAAATGAACCTATTTAAGAAAGTTATATATGACAATTTAAAATGACATATTTAAATGAACTTATTTAAGAAAGTTATATATGACAATTTAAAATGACATATTTAAATGAACCTATTTAAGAAAGTTATATATGACAATTTAAAATGACATATTTAAATGAACTTATTTAAGAAAGTTATATATGACAATTTAAAATGACATATTTAAATGAACCTATTTAAGAAAGTTATATATGACAATTTAAAATGACATATTTAAATGAACTTATTTAAGAAAGTTATATATGACAATTTAAAATGACATATTTAAATGAACCTATTTAAGAAAGTTATATATGACAATTTAAAATGACATATTTAAATGAACCTATTTAAGAAAGTTATATATGACAATTTAAAATGACATATTTAAATGAACTTATTTAAGAAAGTTATATATGACAATTTAAAATGACATATTTAAATGAACTTATTTAAGAAAGTTATATATGACAATTTAAAATGACATATTTAAATGAACCTATTTAAGAAAGTTATATATGACAATTTAAAATGACATATTTAAATGAACTTATTTAAGAAAGTTATATATGACAATTTAAAATGACATATTTAAATGAACCTATTTAAGAAAGTTATATATGACAATTTAAAATGACATATTTAAATGAACTTATTTAAGAAAGTTATATATGACAATTTAAAATGACATATTTAAATGAACCTATTTAAGAAAGTTATATATGACAATTTAAAATGACATATTTAAATGAACCTATTTAAGAAAGTTATATATGACAATTTAAAATGACATATTTAAATGAACTTATTTAAGAAAGTTATATATGACAATTTAAAATGACATATTTAAATGAACTTATTTAAGAAAGTTATATATGACAATTTAAAATGACATATTTAAATGAACCTATTTAAGAAAGTTATATATGACAATTTAAAATGACATATTTAAATGAACTTATTTAAGAAAGTTATATATGACAATTTAAAATGACATATTTAAATGAACCTATTTAAGAAAGTTATATATGACAATTTAAAATGACATATTTAAATGAACTTATTTAAGAAAGTTATATATGACAATTTAAAATGACATATTTAAATGAACCTATTTAAGAAAGTTATATATGACAATTTAAAATGACATATTTAAATGAACCTATTTAAGAAAGTTATATATGACAATTTAAAATGACATATTTAAATGAACTTATTTAAGAAAGTTATATATGACAATTTAAAATGACATATTTAAATGAACTTATTTAAGAAAGTTATATATGACAATTTAAAATGACATATTTAAATGAACCTATTTAAGAAAGTTATATATGACAATTTAAAATGACATATTTAAATGAACTTATTTAAGAAAGTTATATATGACAATTTAAAATGACATATTTAAATGAACCTATTTAAGAAAGTTATATATGACAATTTAAAATGACATATTTAAATGAACTTATTTAAGAAAGTTATATATGACAATTTAAAATGACATATTTAAATGAACCTATTTAAGAAAGTTATATATGACAATTTAAAATGACATATTTAAATGAACCTATTTAAGAAAGTTGAGATATATATAAATGACATAAATTAGTTATAAATATAGTTATAAATATAGTTATAAAACTATAACAGTTAAATATTCATTTTTGTATACAAATAATTTTTATATAAATATATAATTTATATACAAATTAAATTTTATTTATATATAAATTTAATCGATATTTAAATTTAAATTTTGTTTATATATAAATTTAATTTATATATAAATATAATTTATATATATAGATATAATTAATATATAAATAATAATTTATATATAAATATATAATTTATATATAAATAATATATAATTTTTATATATAAATAATTTTGTATATAAATAATTTTTATTATATAAATATAATAGTTAAAAAATATTAATTATAAAAATAGTTATAATGACATATAAAAAAATTATAAAATGATATATTTAAGTTATATATGGCAATTTAAAATGACATATTTAATAGAACCTATTTAAGAAAGTTATATATGACAATTTAAAATGACATATTTAAATGAACCTATTTAAGAAAGTTATATATGACAATTTAAAATGACATATTTAAATGAACTTATTTAAGAAAGTTATATATGACAATTTAAAATGACATATTTAAATGAACTTATTTAAGAAAGTTATATATGACAATTTAAAATGACATATTTAAATGAACCTATTTAAGAAAGTTATATATGACAATTTAAAATGACATATTTAAATGAACTTATTTAAGAAAGTTATATATGACAATTTAAAATGACATATTTAAATGAACCTATTTAAGAAAGTTATATATGACAATTTAAAATGACATATTTAAATGAACTTATTTAAGAAAGTTATATATGACAATTTAAAATGACATATTTAAATGAACCTATTTAAGAAAGTTATATATGACAATTTAAAATGACATATTTAAATGAACCTATTTAAGAAAGTTATATATGACAATTTAAAATGACATATTTAAATGAACTTATTTAAGAAAGTTATATATGACAATTTAAAATGACATATTTAAATGAACTTATTTAAGAAAGTTATATATGACAATTTAAAATGACATATTTAAATGAACCTATTTAAGAAAGTTATATATGACAATTTAAAATGACATATTTAAATGAACTTATTTAAGAAAGTTATATATGACAATTTAAAATGACATATTTAAATGAACCTATTTAAGAAAGTTATATATGACAATTTAAAATGACATATTTAAATGAACTTATTTAAGAAAGTTATATATGACAATTTAAAATGACATATTTAAATGAACCTATTTAAGAAAGTTATATATGACAATTTAAAATGACATATTTAAATGAACCTATTTAAGAAAGTTGAGATATATATAAATGACATAAATTAGTTATAAATATAGTTATAAATATAGTTATAAAACTATAACAGTTAAATATTCATTTTTGTATACAAATAATTTTTATATAAATATATAATTTATATACAAATTAAATTTTATTTATATATAAATTTAATCGATATTTAAATTTAAATTTTGTTTATATATAAATTTAATTTATATATAAATATAATTTATATATATAGATATAATTAATATATAAATAATAATTTATATATAAATATATAATTTATATATAAATAATATATAATTTTTATATATAAATAATTTTGTATATAAATAATTTTTATTATATAAATATAATAGTTAAAAAATATTAATTATAAAAATAGTTATAATGACATATAAAAAAATTATAAAATGATATATTTAAGTTATATATGGCAATTTAAAATGACATATTTAAATTAACCTATTTAATAAAGTTATATATGACAATTTAAAATGATATATTAAAATTTAAATGACACATTTTACCTGAAAGCTTTTATTAGAACCTTATCAATATTAATGGCTAGTGTAATAATTACTGGCTTGGATAATGAAACTGACCAGTTGAATTCAAATTCCAGTCTAGTCTGTTGCATTCACTTTCATACAAATACCTTTGGGAAAGGTATGAATCCATTTCATCACCCCCACCCCCAGCTATGGGTTAAATAGGAGTGTGGAGAAGGCTATCTAGACTTACGTGGCAACCAGTCTAAGAAGGACCACTTTGAATTCAAAACCTTGAAGAAGACAATGGGAAACTACTACACTTTTGTAAGAAGTCATGTCAATTTATAGATATTAAAAGGAATATGTGGAGAGCCATGATACCCTTGTGTCCTGAAGGGAAATGGTATTAAAATATCAAATATTTCTATAATATTTCAATATAAAGCATCTACACTTGTGATGCTATTATCACTGTTTATTTATACAGCAACTAACACTGGCATATATTTTTCAGAAATTAACCCCACATCAAAATGTACGCTAATAACACTATTAGTAGGTATATTTAAGAAATCCATTGCAGTTTATATAAATTAAGAATATATTCTTAGTATATGCTTTAATATAGATAAAATTTTATTACATGCTTAGTTATAGATACAAATCAACTAACATGCCATCATTTATAAATATGTATCACTTTTATTTTTTCATGTATTTTATTTCTGTTTCAGTGATTTTGCTGGTTGAATTGGCTTGGCTAATTGTAGGCGTGGTTTGGACAGCTAAACATTACCAATCATGTGCCCCTGGTTCTGTGAATAGAATTGTTCTTGGTAAGTTGTTGTACTTTTATTAGTAATGGCAAATATATGCATGCATACACTTAAATATAGGTATCTCCACTATTTGTGAATAAGTTCTAAAAGTTTCCTTAAAATCCAGTAATTATTTGAATTTTGCAAGAATTTCCAAATCAATGTGTTTTTTGCCTGAAAAAAGGTGCAAAAAAACTAATGGTAAATATTATGTAAACTGCTGATGAAAAAAAAAAGATTTTTAACCAAAATTCCAAATGTGCTAGAAAGGATAAAAAAAATTAATGAAATAATAAAAAAAATACTTTGGTCTTTCCTCTTAATAGTAACATAAGCATTTTAACGATAAAACTTCTTTTTTATTAAGTTTAGGATCTTTTTTCATCATGCTATGCTGTTTTTTCGGCAAATTAATGGAGATACTTACTTAAGTAATTAATGGATTTTTTTTCATTTGATATTATTTCTTATAATGTTTATAGTAATATATATATGTGTGTGTGTATATATATATATATATATATATATATAATTCCTCACTGGTAACACATCTCAGAGTTTCATGCACAATTTAATCTTCAGGTGCTGAGTGGAGACTGACCATTATATAATTTAAATTTTAATATTAAAAATTTAAACTATGTAACAATCAGTCTCTACTGAGTACCTGAAGATTGCATTGTGTATGAAACTCCGAATTGTGCTACCGATGAGGAATAATATGTATATTTATTAATATATACTTAATAGCTCTGTTATATTACATTGAGCACTATTTTATTAACACCAGCATTCAATGTGCAGTATCATATATATATATATTTGTGTGTGTGTGTAATGGCATAGTATTTATAGACAATGTGAACATAGGAATCAATGCTGCATAGTCACTGTTAGTTTCATGTTTCAATTTGATCTTCATTAAAAGATTGCTTTTAAGTGTGAAATTGACAATCACCCATCACCATGCAGTGTTGATTCATATGTCCACACTGTCTATAAATACTCTCCCTAATACTGAACACTATTTTAAACAAATATATATATTTCATTAAATTCACAATGTGTTTTTAGTTTTTCTTATTTTATTAAAAGAAAATTCATTGTTGGATTCAATTTGATGCATTTCATACTTTAGGATTTCATGAAACTAAAGTTAAAATTTCAGTGTTCCCTCACCTTCGTGTGCATATGTAGTTACATCATAAACATCATGTTTTTAAGATGAAGTCCTAAAGCATGAAACACATCACACAACAAAATTTTGTTCCACTTTTCCTAACATTGTTCTGATATATAAAAAAATATATACTTTTCTTCCATAAATATATATATATTTTTTTTGCTCTGTCTAGGCAATCTAAGCTTTGAGCACTTTACTTTACTGGGTAGGTAGATTTGCCTCTAGGCTTTTTACTTTTTCTTTTTTCGATATTGTTCTTTTTGTTCGAGTTTGACAAGTTGTCTGTTTGTTCCATCAATGTTTTTTATATATATATATATATATATATATATATATATATATATATACAAAATATATATACATGCATACATAGATAATTTGAAAGATTAAACTTTAATTAATTTAAACTTTAGATTTTAAAAAATTAAACATTAAATTAGATTAAAATTTAAACACACAACTGGTTTTCATATATTCCATCAGTCATTTTATCATATATAATCTGTATCTGTAAATATAAATATACTTATGTATTCCAAATTTTTATCTCAATAAGATTTTATAAGCATGAAAAGTTCAAAACCCATTACAAAAGAAAGGCATGCTGCTATTTTTGTAAACAAAATATTGAAGTCAAAACCTGTTTATAAAATTTGAATAGGTATGGCACTGAGCCTATTTTGTTCATAATTATTTTAATATCTAAATTTGCTGTTGGATATAAAACCAATAGAAAGAGTCCTTTTACAATTTCAGTTTTCATTCTTTTTTTTTTTCAATATTTCAAAGCCATTATAAATGATTGGTACACATAGTTTTATGTCTATTAACCTTGTTTGTGGATAAAAAGTGACAGATATCATATTTACTTTGAGAATACTATATGAATTCAAAATGAATCTCTTATTCAACACTCTTGGGAATTTGACATTGCCTGTGATATTGAATTTCTGTTACAAGAGATAATAGAAATCTTTCACTAAAATATGGATGAAGCAACATCATTAGTTTTTGAGCTTTTTCTTTATTGGAATACTTTGAAATATGATCAGACAGGGAGGAAGAGGATAATGAACAAGTGAATCATGTCTGTGAACATCAACAAAGATAAATTAAGTGAAATATTACAGGCAAAGCTCTTGTGATGAGTGAATAGTTGGCATTAAATAGATGTTGTTTTGTACAGAGCTATTTGATATGAAAGTTCAGTTTTTATGGCTTGTTTCCTAACGAGTGTGCTGAAGCTAAGATGATCAGCAAATAAATAAACTATGTAAATATTGCAGATTTTACAAGAACATGCCATATCACCAAAGGCTATTTTATTACTTGTTGCTTTATTGATGGCAAGATGACCAAATTTCAAATCTAAATTATTCATCCAATTAAAATACTATATTTATTAAAAAATATATTCACTTTAAATACAGAAGGAATCATACAAATGACTTCAAATGCGTTATTGCCAGACACAGATTCAGATTGTGTGTGCACGTGTATATGTGTGTGTGTGCATTTACATGTATATTTTAATTTAGTTTTTAAGGTTTAAAAAATTAACTTTTTTCTCTTCTCTTACTTCATGATTTTATTGCTCAACCCAAGGTAGTGGTTGTCCAGTCTGAGTAAGAATGGAATGTACTATTCTAATGTTTTATTTCAAACTCAATCAATTTGTATGTGCATGTATGTGTGTGTGTGTGTGTACATTAAATGGCACAAGCACATGTAAGTCACTCATGCACAACATAAATATACACATGTACATTACATATACATATGCAAGATCACTACCAGACAGTGTGTGATGGACAGAGAATCAGCTCTTCTTTTAAAATATAGATATGAAACTAAAATTTGCTTTTTTCTTAGGTGAATGTGAGGTAAAAAGATATTTCAAGAAACTGTTGGGGTGTATCAAAAGTATTATCTTTTGATAATCCTAGTTCTATAGAAGATTGCCTCGGTCAATTTAAACCGGGTTCAGGGTCAAATGTTAATCATATAGGCAGAAGGATTGTTCAATATTTTTTTAACATCAGACTGCTGCTGATTTGATAATGGCAAAATCACAGTATTCTATATTCCAGGTTTTGGCATGGTACAACTAATACTCAAAACTGAAGGCCTATTTCAAAAGCTCCTTGTTTTACTGTAAGCAATGCATTTTAGTTTGGGTTTTGGATTTGCAATAGTTCATTACTGTAGTTGGCTTAAAAATTTCAAAGAAATTTTTGTTTTTACTTTTGGAAGAACTTATTTAGCTTATCTAATTGCAGTTTAAGATTTATTTATTTTATTTCTTAGGACGTGATATATTAATTTGTGTTTACTGCAAATATAACCTTTTTTTGCATGAAATTCACTAAAAATGTAATTTACAAAACTTAGTCTTTTCACATCAAAGTTTCTTTATTTACTTTACTCATTTATATTTTTCACTTATTTATATTTTGTTTTTATGAATAAAAATTTCATATAGAATATTAAATTTACTATTAAATTTTCACTCGAGTTCTTTTACCATAATGTAGCTTTTTTACACTTCAAAATTAAAGACAAAAAATAAAAATCTAGACAAGGCAGTATATTCTAACTGAAAAAATGCATAATTTTACTTGATTTAAAGAAATAATTAAGCTGATTTTATTTTAGTCTTTCATCTTATAAATGTTACAAAGACACTTTCAAGAAAGTTAATTTTAATAATGTTTTGTTATGTTTAATTTTTAATAGAGATTTTTCTTCCTCAATTTTGTTTTTAAACTGCAAAATCTATTTAAAACTGTCACATGAAGGTAATGTTTTTCTCTATATTGTTATTTATAGCAACAAATGTATTGATGTTAAAATTAATTTTTTATGAATAATTTATTTTTCTTTCTAAATGGTATATAAAAAAAAGTATTTTGAATTTTAGTTTACCATTAAAAAACATAAAACAGAAGCAAATGTACTATTTTTATATTACAAAATTAATAAAAAATTAATTTATTAAGAATGTTGTTTATCTTTTAAATTTCTCCCCCAATTTCTGAAATTCAAACATTTTGAAATAGGCCTCCAGTTGCACCATGGGTAGGTCTTTAGTATTGAACAGCATGAGTGAGATTCATTCAAATAAAGATACAAGATTATTGTCAAATCAAAGCAAGGTTTATTCTCATTTATTAAACATTTATAACAATTGCAATGGCATAAACTGTGAAATAATTTAAAGTTTAAGTGATAAAACATTTTGTAAAAAGATTTCACTGAAAATAAAATAAAGATAAGTGTTAATAATTATAAATTTAAATGATACTAATGTCGGTGGAGATACTAAAATGGGTATCAGATAGGTGTTGGTTTTTGGAGAGAAAACTAACGTGGCTTGTGTGGTAGTTGAAGAAGATCTCTTCATGAGATGGAATTTCCTGCCTATAGGTCTCCAGAGGTTCAAGAAAAGAATTTTTTGTTTTAGGCAGGAGAGGTTTTTTTATTGGTTGAAATCCTTTTTTTATTTATTTTATTTTTCAGCTGGAAGATATGTTTGAATCCCCTGTGCACATACATGTTTTTATTCATTTGTGTTTTAGCCAGAGAAATGTTAACTTATTTACTACAGTTCTTCTTAAACTTTTTGTTTACTAATGCTTCGGTTCTCCTCTACTTTTTGTTTCAAAAGAATCATAATCAACAATTGGTGGCCATCTATTACTGGGTTTTAATTTCCAAGGATAAATCACCACCTTTTAAAATCTTTAATCTAGTTTTGGCCAGTATGGTTAAATATTGTTTCATTTATGTTGTAGCATACCTATGGACAATAATAGGTATGCCCCCATTCCCATAAATACAGTAGTGAATACTGTATGTATGGGTCTGCAGTCTGTGGTTGGAGATACTTTGTGGAATTCACTTGACTCACTTTTAGCAGTTGACTACTATGTGTTGCTGGCAACTTTTATTTGTGTTGTTCTTGTTCTAAGTATTATTGTTCATTATCATCCTTTGTGTGATTATTCTATTTAGTAACTCTCCCTAGGTTACAACAATTTATTTCCACTTTTCAAAATCTGAGAGCAACTTTGAGGCTCTATTCAGCATTAAGCTTCACAATAGGCAGAATCTCAATACTTGTATCCACCATAATAACATCTGAAACAAAAGAGATAGCAAAATAGTATTGATAATCATATGATATATAGAAGAAGAATATTAACAATATCATCCTGTTCAAATAATGCACATCTGAAGTCTTCTCCTGGATGAAAACTGACATTGATACTCTCATTCCAGCAAAGAAGTACCAAGTTAAACTGTGTTCACCGCCTTGGTTCTAACCTGCATGCTGAGTCACTATAGTCCAGGAATCACTTCTTCTGGCTGTACCAGAGCAACACATCTGATTGCAGCAGATATCTCTTTGTTTCTGCTCATAATCAGTGCAAGCAAAGAATGCTTCTCAATGAAGCAAAGTTACTGTTTGCTGATAGAATGAAACAACATATAGCATCTCACAAGTTTGGTTCTAGAGATTATTGGTGGCTCTGCAAGAGTATGCTGAACAACAGCAAATCCTCAATTCCTCCTCTATTTGATGCATTCAAAATCCTGACATCTACAGCAGATAAGGTGGAATGCTTTGCTCAGAAATTCTCTTCCAGCTCAACACTCGACTCATCTGGAGTATCCACACCCGATTTCCCCACCTAGAGCTGACGCTCTACTCAGTGATATGCGCATAACCCTGTCACTGGTCTCAGACATCATTCCTAAATTAGACTCCCATAAGGCAAGTGGAGGTGACAGGATACCAGCCATCATCCTAAAGAAATGTGCTTCTGAGCTGGCTCCATTTCTCTCCAAACTCTGTAACTATTGCCTCGCTGCTTTCCAGCTTGTTAGAAATCCTCTTCTGTAGACCTTGTTTTTAAGAACTCTGGAGAACCTTCTGAACCCTCTAACTACACACTATCAGTCTCCTATCGCTTTTTGGTAAAGTATTCGAGGTTTTAATCAATGCTGAAGTGGTTAAGCATCTTACCTCTCACGACCTACTCTCTGAGAAACAATATGGATTCCATTTTGCCTTGTTTTTAAGAACTCTGGAGAACCTTCTGACTCCTCTAACTATTACCCTATTAGTTTTCTACCACATTTCGGCAAAGTATTCAAGGCTTTAATCAATGCTGATATCTCAAAAGCATTTGACAAGGTTTGGCATACTGGTTTTCTATGTAAGCATCAGGGCAACGGTATTACAGGATGCTTGTTTGATTTAATTTAACCATTCCTATCAAATCGTGAAATGAAGGTCGTTCTGAATGGGCTCACTTCCAGATCCTTTCATACAAATTTGAGTGTCCCGAACGCTCTATCCTGGGTAATACGCTGTTTCTGATCTTCATCAATGATCTTCCTGATGTCAACAGTTCCCAAGTAGGCATTTATGTAGATGATATTACTATTTATTCTTGTCTCAGCAAATCCATCAGAACTGACAAAATTAACTTGGACACTTCTCTTGGAAAGGACTTCCAATCAGTGGTTAACTAGGGCAGGAAATGGCTTGTAAATTTTAATGCCTCCAAAACTAAACTGCCTTCATTTAACCACCATAAAGAAACTGCCTTGCTTACCATCAGCATGGCTGATGCTCAACTCCAGGAGAGTGTCTCACTGCACCTTCTTAGCCTCATGTTCTCAACTGACTTGAAGTGGAACAACTACATT
Organism: Acanthosepion lycidas; assembly: GCA_963932145.1. Taxonomy (NCBI): domain Eukaryota; kingdom Metazoa; phylum Mollusca; class Cephalopoda; order Sepiida; family Sepiidae; genus Acanthosepion; species Acanthosepion lycidas. The sequence continues at coordinate 63,464,017 of OZ010573.1, forward strand.
GAATCAGTAGCTGCATCTACTGCAAGGAAAGTTGATTCATTATATCATGCCAGAAGATTTTTCATTTACAAATCTACCATTTGTCTGTGCATTAAATACTGTTGCCATATCTGGTCTGGTGCCCCTTCTATTCATTTTGAGGTTCCTGACAAAATCCAAAAAAGGATCTGCAATGTAATTGATTCAGATTTGACATCTCGACTTCAGTTGTTGCTCACAGATACGGTGTGGATTCCCTCTGTCTTTTCTACAAATATTTTTTATGGCAACTCTTCTGGTGAGCTTTTTTCCCTTGTGCCCTGACTACATGAATTTAAGCGTGCTACTAGATTGGCATCTAGGTTGGTCCTGCCTTTTTACTGTTGAAATAGTTAAATATAACCACCACTTCTACTGCAACAGTTTCTTTTTTTTTGCACTTTCTGACAGTAGAACTCCCCTCCACTTACTTGCTTCCCTGATAACTACAATCTTCGAAAATTTAAATGCAACGTCAATCACCATCTTTTGTTGTCTTGAACCCTGTTCATCTTTTATTCTTTCCTCAAGCCACCCAGTCTTTTCTCTTACTTTCTTTACTTTTCTCTGTAACCGCTGTGTACTAGTGGCGTTCCTGCCTTGCTTGGGGTGAAATGATTAAAAAAAAATGTCATTGCTTTTAAATATGTGCATGGAATAAACTTTGGTTGATTGATTGATTTCTTTTTATGCCTTATCAACCTTTTGTGGATTATTTAAAGCCAGAAAATATATTTAGATTGTAAGAATTTTTTGTAAATAATAATGAAATGCTGATACAAGTCCTATTAATTAACCCAAAGCTGGTGGGAGAAGAGATGGATTCATACCTTTCCCAAAGGTATTTGCACTTAATGAATATGATGAATCTAGCTTGAACTCGTATCTTCGATTTCCACCTCTGATCCATTATCCATTACACCACCTGCAGATCCAAGCTTACAGCACCTGGTATGCCTAAGCTGTTACCCATCTAGGTACTGACCAGGCCTGATGTCGCTTAAACTTGGTGATTGGATAATAATCAAGTGTTTCAAAGTAATATGGTTATAAGACTGAAATAAACTTCAGAATAAAGGCTTGTAAAATAAATTATACTTTTGATGCACCCTTATAAGTACAAAATAAATAAAATTTTGTATACCAGAGGATTGTGCCTGAGGATAAAAGGCTTAAAAGTTTTATCAATTTGGCACTTGCATTAAACCTTCAGGTATTTACTACACTATCATTAAATTAATTTTGTAACTGCTACTCAGACGTTTAAGTGCTGTTTCTAAAGATGAATTGATAGGAAAAATTTGACAGTGTTTAATGTATTGGAAACAAATCAGTGATTAGAAATACATAACTGGATTCTTTGTTGGAAAGCTAAGATAGAAAAAAACATTTTTGACTTAAAAGATGTTTAGATTCTTATCTAAGATGCATGACACACATCAATGTAAAGAGTCTGGGGAATTTTTTTTTCTCTCTCTCTTTTTTTTAACTCTGCTAGTGATGGTAGTGCAGAATTTGTTTTACCAATCAAGCACAAGTGAAGTAATGTTGGAGCTATGCCAAGGAAGGATTTTTAATTTTTTTTTTACTGGTAGATTGGCAGTTGCCCATGCTGTGCATCTTGCCTTGCCACACCATTGATATTATCCAAAGGAAAGGCCGGAGCTAGTACTACTTGGTACTGACATCATTGCAGGACTTGCTATAAGGAGATTTGATTTAATATTGGACTTTCTTGGGACTATGGCACCAGATTTTATTCTCAAGGTTTACTCCTAAAGTGTCTCCCATGATTGAGTATAGCTTCAGAAAAACTTAGATTTGTTTAGCATAGTTTTGAATAAAAAATTATTTTGGTATCTATTTGAATACTATTAAATCTCATGTCATGATTAGTAACAGATCCAAAGGTGTAATAGATAGTGGTTTGGAATGAGAGAGCAGATTTCAAATTCCAATTGGTTTATTATATTCATTTATGCACAAATACTCTCAGGAAAGGTATGAATCCATCTCCTTCCCCCAGCAATGGGTTAAATAGTAAAGCTTGTATCTAGAAAAATCATTGTTATTCTTAAAAATATTTGTTAATTCAATATTCACTCACCAAAAAAATAATTATTTTTACAATCCAAAATTTGTTTCAGCTTTAAATAAAGCACCTCCCCCCCAAAAAAAACAAGAAACAATCAATCAATCAGATTCAGGGGTCAAGGGATTTATGAAACCCATTTCTGCATGGGCAAGGCACAATTTAAAATATTTGTTTAAATATCTAGATAAATAAATTTCATCAATGATAAACCTATATATCCCTAGGTAATCATAAATTCACCTTAACAACAAAAATTCTCACCTAGTTATTAAGTACCCAAATAACTTGCTACACTTGTGGATTGGCCTGCAAGACAAGTTCACTAATCATCACTCTATTTCTCAGGCACATCTCTGAAAATGCAGTTTTGTAAGTGGGGAGGTTTGTTTAGTTAACCTGGAAAGAGCAACAAACATAACATTAGCAATATTGTGGATCAGTAATAAAAATTATTAATATTCAAATACTCTCTTTCTCTTGTTCTCTCTTTTACTCTCTCTCTCTCTCTCAATAAATGCCATATCAATTCTTTTCGTTTTTCTTTAATATCTCTAAACTGCATTGTCATTATTCTTCCTGTGAAAGAGAGTGAAGTTGTTTTCTGTTGCTTTCAGCATAATTTTGAGTTAATTTTTTTTCTTGACTGGTTGCCAATCAAAGCTAAAGAGCTTAGTCTACTCTACTATTTAACTAGTAGCTTGGAAGAGAAGAGACAGATTCATGGTTTTCCCAAAGATCTTAGCAGAAAGTAAACACAAATGGTTTCAGGGAGAATTTGAACTTGGCTTGCCAATTCCTTTTTCTACATTATTAACCCTTAGTTCAATTCTGATACTATGATTGTGACACTCACATAGAATGGGGAAGGTGTGAGATTTTATCTCAATGTCAAGCATTTTGGGTTTTATGGCAGATAAAGTATTTGAAGTTGGTCTTCTAAGCAGCATTCAATTAACTGAAAGGGAACAAATGAATGAATAAATAAATAAATGAGAGCTTTTGGGTTTGAATGAAATTAAACTGGACATTGATGATTTCCAGTTGTTGTATATTTCCAGTTATAGTTGGCTTTGAAATAACCAATTCTGGTCTGCTGCTGGTGGGGGACAGACTGTTCTTTGAGTAGTTCTGGTACCACTCATTTGTGTTGTCAGCCACGTGTCATGAGGTTGAGCTAGACAGAGAGTTGGTAGTAGGAAAAGTCGAAGGAAAGAGATGAACATGGTAGAAGTTGTTCCAAGTGTCACCTACATACCCACCCATAACCATGCAAATGAAACCCTGAAATAAATGCCTAAATATATTAGAAAAATGGTTCAAGCCCTTCTTTCTTGCTTTGGTATTTCATTTCCCTATGGTTTTTCCCCAGATTTTGTTGCATGCCAATATAAATGAGAATGGAGATGCAACATGGTTTCATCATTAGCTGTTTGGTGGAAAGCTGGATGAAGGTCCTGTTGTATGTTTATACAACCACAACTCTTATTCAAATACACCATGTTTTTTTTAAGTCTTTTAAAATACACCATGGCCTTTGATGGCTTTTAAGTCCTTTTGTGATTGCAATATCAAAATAAATAAAGGACAGCTACACTGATTAAAATTCCATTCTGATACTAACTTTTATAAAACCTACAGAAATAATAGTGATAGCCATTGAGAGTTTCTGTGACCAGATTGTGTTAAGGAACGTTAAGCATAAACAAGGAACACCTTCAAATAAATCTCACTAAATCCTGTACAAGCATGACTCCAAAATTTAATAAGTGGTTTCCAGAACCTGATTGGATATGACAAGTCATGTGATATGCTCTCTATGATGTCCATGCAGATGAATGTCAAATGACCTGGAAATAGGTCAGGGCATGAGTTATTAAGTACATTTCTGCGCAAAACTCAGATAGCCGACCCCAAAACGATAAAAACAGCTTGTCAGCAACAGTTGAGACCAAATCTGAAATGGAACAGTCAGTGAACTAGCCCAGCTTCGACACATGTTACCATGATAATGTGTCAGTCAGCGATGATTTTCCTACCTACAAAGCTGTGTTGAAGTAAGTCTTGTCTCATCTCTACTTGTTCACTGTTTTAAAATTATAGCTGTCTCACACAACCAGTAAGCAGTCACAAACATGTTTCATTGGTGTGTGTGCTCCATACGCATACATACTGGCATGCAACAAAATAACTTTGAACTTTGCAGGCTCACTTGAAACAAAATAACTTCAAACTTTGTAGACTCACTTGCAACAATTCACTTTGAACATTCAAACTATTTGTCTCTTGTTGTGGCAACAAAGATAATCTAATTCTAATATGTAAATACATGTATAATACTGTATAAATGTTATTGTCATATTTAACTGGGTCTTCTTTTTCTGTGAAGATCATTTCTTCACATTGTTTATAATTTTCTATTGTAATTTGTGGACATGACACTCGGATTTTATTTTTTCACTTAAAATTCGGGTAGACTGCTCCCATATATAATAATATTTCATGTTATTTGTTTTTATTTTACAGCTGTCATTATCTGTAATTGGGGAATAATGCTGAGTGTGATTATTTTTGTCTGGTGTACGTTTGATACTGCTGGTAGGAAATGGGTAAAAATGAAAAGATTTCAAGAAAGTCTGAGACGAAAACGGCGAGATAGAAAACATTCCAGTTGCGCACGTAGGAATTGGAGACAGAGGTTTGTTGAATTATTTTGTATTTGAACTCATTCCATAATTTTCAATGTACAACATATATCAATTTACTAATCAGTTCCATAAACTTTTTTTATGGAATAGTCAAGTCATTAAAATAATTTGTCTTGAAGCAATGTAGTTTTAAGAATGTTAATTTTATAGGACAATTTCTGATAAAGATCTCAAAAATGATTTGATTAAAAATTTAAACAAAAAGCAAAGCAAATTTCCATAAAAGTTATTTTTTACCAAGTAATGCATACATTTTTTTTCTCTCAAAATTCGTTAAAAAAACACTTTATGCTTATTAATGAATTGTGAAGTCATTGATGAATTAAAAGTTATTTTTTTAACGAATAAAATTTTATTTAATGAATAAAAGTTATTTTCCTTTTTAATTCTGATCTTTCTCAAAACCTGACTTGGTAATTTGCAATTTTTCAGAAAAGCTTTACGGGCATATGAAGAAAAATGGGATAAACGATTTAATTTACTTTGTTGTTGTATGGAAAGGAGAGGCAGAAATCAGGTAAGTATTTATATTTCTTTTATATGTTTTATCTATTTGCATACCATATATACTCATGGATAAATCGCACTAGTAGATAGGTCGCACCCTTAGTTAGGGGTTGTCAAGGTGGATATTTGCGGTTGACTCAAAGATAGGTCGCACTATAATCTGGGGAGTTATATGGCCCTTTTTTAACATAAATATATTTGTTAAATAATATTTCTGACATTCCAAACTACCTTTCTGCAGATCTGTTTGCATGTTCTTCTGTATAATCCGCCACTTTCAACTTAAAACTTACTTCATAACTCTTTCTCTTACTCATGATTAGGGTTTGTATTTATTAAAATTTGTAAAAAACCAGTACCAGTAAAAATTGGGGTGAATCAAGTTTTTGTATACCGGTAAATGACTACTCTGCCTTGAATAACTGTACATGAAATTGTAATTGGTTGTAATTGTGTGGTATTTATTTATCAAGTGCAGAGCTGCTCTGTTTAGACAAAAATTTGGATACCAGTAATCGCTTCAGTCTTAAAATCACTTGAAAACAATAGTCTTTCATTGTAAATCAGATAATAAATGGTAAATATTGACAAACATTAAATAACATGGACAGTACAGGTTGAGCATTTTTATTCGATGTGTGACGCAGTTGGAAGAGGCAATTGCATAAAATCAAAATGTCAGGAAAAATTAATTTTCTCCCTTGCTTGGCCTAGGGTACTCACTTGGACTACTGATATTCCACAGTCTACTTTAGATTCTCTATGATGCTGAGAGCATATGTCTCACCCCTGATTTTTATCAAAATTTTGGTGAAAATAAGTGCAACCTATTCTCGAGTATATATGGTAATGTAGATATTTTCCATGCATACATTTTAATTTTATATTGTTACGTATAAAGCAAGCAGGTCAGTAAATGTGTGAATATGGAAATTTTGAAAAATATTGTTTATACAATTTTATCAACAAAAAATACCCATAAAAATTACATGGCTTTCCTTTTTGAAATTTCTGATGAATCATAATTCTTAATTTAATGATTGAATAAGTTCCTTTCAAGTTCAACAACTATAAAATATTTGAGGAAATTCTTTGATTGTATCATTAAATATTTGAGCTTAACAACTTTAATAAAATATTACATAAACAATCATAAGTATGAATGCAGGTTATTATTTAAAGAAGAGGGTACAAATGAAAAGATTAATAATTGACAAGGCTTTCCATTTCACTGAAGCAGATGTTAAATGCTTGAAAGGCTTGTTATGCCCCCTCTATTTTCCAGTTTTTTTTCTTTCTTTCTTTCTTTTTTCTGTAGTGAATTGGTAAATGCAGTTGTACCTATTACATATGCTAAGTAGAAGAGAAATAAAGTACATAATAAAGAAAGAGACAAGCAAAAAATTGACTACTGATCACATGTTGTAGAACAACACGATACAAGAATATGGCATCACTGATAGGATGTTTAAGTCACTTGGATTAACCAGAATTTATTGAGACTTGGATCCAATGTTTTGCAGCCCAGGCTAGGACTAAAAAATTGAAAGACAGAAAAGCATGAGGTTGTAGAAGAAGTTCAAGAACAACCAAAGGCATTAAGCCTCTTCAGTTCAGGGAGGTGTAGTAGACTGATAAATAGGATTGTATCTATTTTCTTATGTTAAGTAGAAGAAAAATAAAGTGTATAGTAAAGAAATGGACAGGGGAAAAATTGATGAGTGATCACATGTCATAGAACAATACAATATAACTATTTCTATTTTTTCTAAAATATTTCTCTCTGTACAAGTGTCTACTTTTATTAATAGTTTTGCTGGTTTTCATTCTCTTTCTAGTAGTTGGATGTTTATCTTCACAGTGACTGAGCTGTTTGCCATGTGTAACTCTAATTTGTAGTGGTCACCATGGTTGTTATCATTGTCTGCTGCTTGTATGTTTGTGGTGTAAATCTAACTACTGCCACCATGAAATAACTAGATGCACAACACAAGACTTGTCTTTATACCTTTTTTCTAGTAGCTCATATATACAGCTTCAATGTAGATAAATTGTTGTACCCCAAAGTGAGGTTAACCAGAAGTAAACAAATAGTTTATTGGTTTATTCTGTCCACTGATACTATATCAAGAATTTGTGGGCAAGAGACATTAAGAAAGCTATTACAAGGTATATTGCACTTGTGAACTAACTTACTAACAGAGGAAGAAACAAATAATATGGTGATTCGAATCCCTATTATGATTATAAAAGTATTTTTTTTTACATTTGAAGAATATTTAAAAGGAAAGTTTTACATTGTTCTCTTCTCTGTTTATGATACAATCATGACATAATTGTTTAAATTGAAAATTAAACACTATTTCTTCACATACATCACTTTGTGATGGAGCTGAACATACTCTGAGCCATGTTTCCTTTTTTTTACAATGATATTCACCCTGTAAAAGGCACAAGAGCCACTTGAGGTAGACGGTTACAGAGTAAATGCTATATCTTATAGGGATGTATGGGGAAGATAATGGTTAACTCTAGACTTGAACAGATTGAGATTGTAGTGATTGGGGATGCATCCACTTGGGAGTTGGTTTCACAAAGCTATACTTTGTGGGATGAAGTTACTCTAGTGGAATTTAATCTGACCAAAGGAATATGAAAAGAATGAGGATTGTTTGGGTGCATCTTAGCCATAAAGTTTAGAACTCATGGAATAGATTAGTGAGTGGCTTGTGATGTTTTGTCTGTGAGTGAAAAATAATTCATCATCCACAAGGACGGGGAGAAACTTTTGGACTCTATCGAGACTGTAACTCCTATCTATATATGCTTGAGTCATTAGGTATTTTAAGTTTTTCAACAATCCTTCTTATCTAGGAAAACCAGTCATGGTTGACTAAGTCCTAACTTGTATCCAGGAAGTAAAACTCTCCTTTACTAATTCACAGCCACTATGAAGCAACTTCCACTGTTTCAGTGATGGCCCTTTAGTTATTTGCAATGCTCAATATGCTGCAGGTCCTCCGTAGAGAGATTGTCCAGTGAATCTCCTGCATCCCAATAGTCTTAGACCTCACCACCAATTATTTTAGTATTGTCCAACAGCTTACTGTACTTTGGCCTTCTCATTGTTGTCCTCGCAAGGAACAGTAAATTCCAAGAGATTGACCAGCTTTGCCGATTCCAATATCAGCACCATTTATGACATTGATGTTGCTATGGTAACAGTTTCTTGGAATTTTTTGCCTCCCCTGTTCAACTTTCAGCTTCCAGTCCTGTGCCATTGCTAGCAAGCCTGAGGAGGTGGTCCTGGCACTTGATGTTAGATTTTCTCCAGCCCTGAGGAAAGCAATAATCTTCTTGACTAGCAGTGGCATTTACAGTGGCTAATCTTACTCCAGATAATGTCTGCGATAGTCAGCAGCAGACAGTCTTATCTAAAGCTGTCAGACAGCAGCTGTGGATGCACTCCAGGTTCTCTCTATACTGGCATAAAAATTATATACTGAAAATATGACTGTTACATACTATTAACTAGTTCAAAGCTAAATTTGTTTTTTAAATGAATTAAAAGAAACGATTTAATTAAGTTAGATATTGTGTGTGTGTGTGTGTGTATATATATATATATAATTCCTCTGTAACTAAGTGGTATAGCATGTCAGACTATATGGCGGTTCCATGTAGGATACAGGTTTGATTCCTGTTGGAAGACATATTTTCTTTGAGATTTCTCAGATATTTAGGATGGTAAATGTTGTTAGTACTGTATATTATAAACAGAGCATTTACTTAAATATTTGTATCTATAAAAATAACATATAAACAAAAAATATATTAAAATAATTGTTGGACTTGCCATTTCACAATATATATATATATATATATATATATATATATAATGAAAACAGACAACTTTAAGGGTCCATTGGTTATAATTTATTTCCCCAGGGAATTTCTTTTTCCCTGGCTCATCTGACCACACTTCCAAGGGTGAAAAAATGAATTTAAATTTACGTATATTTTTTATACACTTTTGATCGGTAGTATTAAGTTGATGTAAGGTGATATAGAGAGTGGTGAGAGAGAGTGTGACAGACATGGTTGAAATTACAGAGGGAAGGGAGAGATAGGAATGATTTTAAATTTATTTTTATTACAATACTTAATAGTGAGGAAGGTGGGTAAGTACCAAACATTGACCTATTTAATAGGTCACCTCACAGGAAACAATATAGAGAGATAAAAAAAGAGAGAAGTAAAGATGTAAGAAATATATATATATATATATATATATATATATATATATATATATATATATATATATTTATTTATTTATTAGAGACATTTTTATGTTTAACGTTCTTTTTATAGATACAAGTATTTAAGTAAATGCTCTGTTTATAATAAACAGTATTAAATAACATTTACCGGCCTGAATGTCCGAGAAATTTTCATAGAAAATATTCGTTCTTTGACAGGATTCGAACTTGCATCCTATACGGAACCGTCATTTACGCTGACGTGCCTTACCGTTAGCATAAATGACGGTTCCGTATAGGATGCAGGTTCGAATCCTGTCAAAGAACGAATATTTTCTATGAAAATTTCTCGGACATTCAGGCCGGTAAATGTTATTTAATACTGTTTATTATAAACAGAGCATTTATTTAAATACTTATATCTATAAAAAGAACGTTAAACATAAAAATGTCTTTAATAAATAAATTGTCGGACTTTGTCCATTTCATAATATATATATTTATATATATATATTAGACTTGGTCGGTTTGGCAATTTATGTTTTGGTGTCAGTTTCCGTTTTTTATTCCTTGATACCACGGTTTTTGAATTGGTTTTTAATTTAGTAATTTTGCTTTCTAAGGACGCTATTCTTTTTCTTGTGTAATGATAGCATATCTAGTCAATATCTAATTGATAAATTTTCAAATTAATCCATTCAACTCACAATTTCTTGTGTATTTCTGGTCCAATCTTAAAAATATTCATATGGCTGGAAAGAAAATAAAATAATCTTTCTAAATATGTAATTTGTATGTGCCTTTATTCATTGAATTATTTTTTTTATGGTGAGTTAAAATGGTATTTTGCTTTGAAAAGCCGAAAATGCAAAATATGATCTTTTTCAAGACTAAATTTTACACATTACTTTGTTTCACAAGATCAAAGTGACCAATCTTTATCAATATTCTTGAAATTGTACACAATTAGATGGCACCTGAAACTACCCAACCAGGAAGATGTTCATTTCTTCTCTGACCTGCGGAAACAAATCTATTCAAAAATTATAAAGTAAGGAAAAAAAAAAAGATTATGTGTGGTAAAAGAACTTTCAAATTTTTGAAACTACTGTCTTGTCGCGTAAAATAAATGCCCCATATACTTTTCAACATTCGGGTTTTGTTTTTTGAAATGGCTGTCATCATGGAAGTCTGTTAACGGGTCAATATTTGTTTTTTTTTTTTTAAGTAAGAGTAATAAAAATTTATAGACATGTGTAAAGTGAAGTAAAGACAACTGAAATTGAAAACCCAAAAACCGAGAAATAGGGTGGGTATTAAAGTAGGGATTGCTCATCTAAAGTCAGTTTTAGGCTTTAAGGTAATTTAGTCATAGAATTCATGACTTAAATTAAAGTTTATTAAACTTTTGAAAAAATTGTCAAAAATAACTACCATATTTATTAACAAATTGGTAAAATAAGAAAGAAATCAACGCATAAACTAATAAATATATATATATATATACACACACACACGGTGTAACCCGGATATAAGAGAGATTTTATCTGGTCCCAAATTAGAGCCATACTTACCTAAAAAATAGACAAAACCCGGATATAAGAGAAACCCGGATATAAGAGACTTCGTCTCCGGTCCCGACAACTCTCTTATATCCGGGTTACACTGTATATATATATATATATATTATGTATATATTGTTGTGGGATTCAACACTTTTGGTGAGTTTTTAATGCTCCTGATATTTTTGACCCACAAACAATATTGACAGACTCATGTGAGTCCAGGCAAAGGATAAGACATGTAAGTTAAACAAATAAATATCAACAAATATATCGATAGGACATTTTACAAAAAGGAATTGTGAGAAATTAATTTAAATGTGAGGAGTTCAAAGCAACCTTCAGTGTCTGTAGCTAAGGTACTTACATGCCGTATGTGAGTGAGAAGAATATGTCTTTACACTATGAAAGTCATCAGGGAGATTCTTTCAAATCTTCTGCTGCCTATAATTATCATGGGGGTGGGGCGTTAATTAAAAATCTAGCCACTTGTTTTTATCATTGGAGGTGTTAATCCAACAATATTAACAAATTGGTGAAATATTTGTTATTACTATAAATTATGTTGGAAAAGTTAAGCAATGTTGAGCCAAGGGGGGTGACTGCTTGGGAATATACTGTAAACTTGAATGTGTGGGTCTTATAATGGATAACAGCTTGGAAATGAAAATCAAAGAGCCAAGTTTCAATACTCTTGGGAAAGGAATGAATCCACTCTTTCTCCCCCCTCAGCTATGGGCTAATTAGTAGAACTTGTATCAGTAACTCATTATTATCTCCCTCACCAAAAAATTCTTACAATCAAAACATATTTTCTGGCTTTATATAACTTACAAAAAGTTGATAAACCATAAAAAACAAATCAATATTACTATAAATGTTATATTTAGTGGGTACACATGTTTGAAAAGCCATCCCTGTTTATTTTTTTTAAACAGTGAAATTAATCTGTTTATATTTCTGAGATGAGGTATTATGTACATTATTTACATTATTCGGACTATTGTCCTCATCTTTGTCGCCATATTTATCACAACGTTTCAGTGTAAACTTAAGGAATCAGCACATATGCTAGGCCACAAAAATCTCCCGAGCCGACCAAGCATAGAAATAAATACAATAGGGGAACCAGTAATAAGGAGTGCCAGAGAAAACCAATGATAACAACAAAGTTGCAATATGAGCTCTGGAAAAAACATGGAATGATAACAACAAAATTGCAATATGAGCACTGGTAAAAATGGTTGCTGAAGACATTAGGTTTATAATACCCAGAAATTCATACCCAGATGTCCTCATGGCACAGTGGATAAAGGCGTTGGTTAGATCCAGTGACAGGACCCAAAGAGTATGAGTTCAATACTCAGTTAAGGCAGTGGGGAACTTTCAGAGGAGATAACTGATAACTGACATCCATCAAAACATGGCACGTGGAACTAACCCAGTGAGTGAAATAAAGGGTTCAGTTTGAAATTCCAACCACCTGAAGAAGGCCGGAGTGTACAACGGCCGAAACTTTGTGATAAATATGGTGACAAAGATGAGGACAATAGTCTGAATAATGTAAATTAATGTCTACTGGCCTAGAGATTGAAAAGTGCTACTAAAGAAAACTCTTTATGCTTGCAAATGGAATTTAGAAAATGTGTTTTGCGTGCATTTAAATATTCTATAGTCAATTATCCCAGGTTTGAAAACTATTCATCTTTTTAGATTGTTTTATTTTTTTGCAATTTATGTTTTATTTCCTTATCTATATAAACATGAATATGACAATAATATTTGATGTTTAAATTATAAATGTTATTTTTGTGGTTTCTTCTCTTGCTTTGATTGTAACCCTCATGCAGATACTAGTGGTTGTATAATGAAAGCTTTAAATAATCAGATTTAATAAAATCAGGTTAAGTACTTATAATACTAATCAATTATAATCATTTTTAAGAACATTAACAGATTATTTGGAACCTTATCTTTTCATTGTAAATTTTGTAACTTTTTTTTTTTTATGTTCTAAACTGCTTTTATGGTAAAGAATGAAAAGACTTGATTTAAAGAAGTAAAGTAAATATAAAACTAAAACAAAGCTGTGATACTTCATTATTGTAACCAGGAACTAAGGAAATGGAAGCACTGTTTCAGCTATTGTTCAGATACAGAGTTACCGTGTTGGCCATATTGTGTATGTGTGAATAAAAAGCAGAGGTGTTGAGTCTGCACACAGAAGTCACCAGTCTAAACTGTGTTGTCATTGTTATTACAGACTCCCTTACCAAGTTATGACTAATAGGTTTTACAGTGTTGAAACATTTCATTGATGTAAAATTGTGAAAAATAAATGAATTGTCTCAAAAGGAAAGCATTTCTGGGTTGGATTCAAATGACAGACATTTGAATTAGCTGAAATCATTGATATTAAATTGATTGAGATTTATGTTTATGTTTTTTTAAAGAAAATTCAGACACCAAATTAAAGAACCAAACTTTTTTTACTGATTACAAAAGAATTTATAAAATAAAATGATGACTGTAATACAGGAATTATCAACAACCATGTTTCAAATTTATTATCTAATTTCTAAATATTCTCAGACATCTTTCAAACCATAAAATGTCTTGTCCTCCAGGTTACAGAACTAGGTAAGTTTACCCTTTCCACACCACTATTGTCATCCATGGGAAAAGTGAAAAGTTTGTTGCAGTTGGTCACCAGTTTCAGATTTATCCTCATAAGTGCCAGATTTACATATTTGCTAGTATGGGCTGCACCCTAGGCCCCTGATAAAACTAAAAAAAAAATAATAAAGATATTAAAACAGAGGAGATTTGTTTATTTTCATATTTAATGGGGCTCCTTTGAACTAATTTGAAACCATTTAGACCAAAAAAGCATCATCTAAAAATATATTGTTTTTTTTTATAGACAAAGGAGTGGGAGGTGAACATACATAATGAAGGGAGTCCCAAATTCTATTAGCACTTGGCCTCTTAAGGCTTAAATCTGGTCCTGGCTCTCATGATCTTCTCCTGAATACTTCCCCATGAGTAGATATGTCTGTATGAAAGCAGAAGTTTTGAATTCAGGATTGTTGTTCTAGACTGATTACTAGTCAAGGCTAGAAAGCCCAGTCTGCATTTCTTTTTTACCTATAGACTGACTAACTGACTGGCTATCTTGTTTATCTTGATGCAAGGGTTGGACATTTCTTTGATCATTCTTTGCCACAATGCTCAGTTCAGTGCACTACTTCAACCATGAATTGATATACCCAAACTATCATAATCTTTGGGCAGCCAGCAACAAATCCAAAAGTGGAATGTCCAGATGGTTGTACAAAAACATCAAGCTAATTCTGTCACCATGTATACACCTTATCATTTTATACCAGATGCAATTTGTCCTTAGCATGCATAGCCCAGGATTTGTCACTATAGGTCAAGACACAGCAAACACAGGAGTTGTAAACATTGCCTGGAGTGTGACAAGTGATCTAGCAATTCAACAGTATAGGCAACAGTTCTCTAAACTTCCCCCACGCATAAGGGGATAATAGACTGATCCAAACCTTTTCAAGGGTATTAATGTGATGTGAGTACAAACTGTCTCAGCTTTAATTTGAACTTGTCTCACTGATTTCATTTCCTATGCCATTAACCTTTATACTACCCACACCTCCATTTATAAATATAATTTTCATAATATTCTTTATTATTTGCTCTTTGACAAAACACAAAATTTCTTAACTACACAGTTTTGGATTGACACATTTTATGTAGCAGCATACTTGAAAAAAATGAGACTAAATTTTCAAACATTTATTAATTATAAAGACCCATTGTTTTTCCTTTATTTTAATAATAATGATTACATTTTTGTAGCATGTTTAAGCATTTCTTTTGTATCATACTGGCATAATGGATGAAAGCACTGCCTTTAAGGTTTAGTATTCAGAAAAATATTAGGTTGTAAATTAAATGCTACAAATTGCTGAATAGGCTGAAAAGAAAAATAACAGGAAGAAAACAAAATTCAAACAGATTAAGGGGTTAGCAAATAACAAAACAAAAAAGAAAAAAAGATTATCCTTGAGAGGGATTTCAGTTTGCAATCATTATTATGCTCATATCATTAATTGTTCAAGTATTGTAGATAATTCAAAATAGTCTGGATTAACTTTATGTAGTTGACATTTATCAGATTAGAATTCATCTGTTTCTGTTTATAATTATCAAGTTTTATATGCTGCAATGTGGAGGTGGTCTAATTGTTAGCAGTAGACAAGCCTTGGGTAGTAGCCAGTCTAGGAGTAGACAGGCCTTGGGTAGTAGCCAGTCTATGAGAAAGTCTACTCTAAATTGAAAACCATGGAGAAGGCAACAGGAAATCACTCCACTATTTCCATGGAAAATGCTTGCATGAACTGCATTCCGTGATTCTGCCAGTTCTAACTTTCACAGCTAGGACCTGACATGACACTCACATTGTAGTATACTACCCTTATTCCTTATATATTCCTTTGGCGAGAAGTAAGTTCCACTTGAACAGCTTCTTCATGCAAACCACTGCTCTGTGGAACCGACTCTCAAGAGGGTGTTTCCCTGATCACAACAATCTTAACCTGTTTAAGTCTAGAGTTAACTGTTATCTCCCCCTCCTATCTGCATAAAGTGCCTCTTACTGTAACCCTCTACCTTGAGTGGCTACCGGCCTTTTACAGGGTGAACCTCATTGTAAAAAAAAAAAAGAAAAGAAAAATAAGCTATCTTTCTCAAAAAAGTGATATCAGTTTACAGATATTAAAAGAAAAAAAAAATCTGTGGAGAGCCATGATCACCTATATCTTGGAAAAAGGAAAAATATATTTATTATGTGTATATTTAAACAGAGAGGGAAACTGGAACAAAATAGTAATTGTATTCTCATGTAAACGTATATGGTTAGCTGATAAAAAAAGTTACTTCACTTGGGCTATTGTTATGGAACTGAATGCTATGTGGCTTGAAGAAACAAATCATTGGGTAAAAATCAATATCAGGTTGAAGAGTAATAAGAAAATGGGCCAAGCAGTTGTCATGGATTAATCAATGAAAATATCTGAAAAGAATGAACAATTGTATCAATAAATTTAGAACAATTGTATAAAGAAATACAGGATAACCTGAAATAAATATATAAAAAAAAAATCAAGTTATTTATCATAGAATAAAAGATTTTAGATTATAGATTGATTGCATTGTTTATGAAATTCTTTTTCTTTCTGTCTTTTACAGAGCTCCATTTCTGAAGTTGCTCAATTGTTCACAGAATTCTTTAGAGAACTTGATGTTGTACCTTCAGATGTTGTTGCTGGATTACTGTTACTCAGACGATATCAAAAGCTCCAAATGAAAAATTGTGTCAGTCAGGTGAGAGCTACTTTTTATTAAGATACATATTTGCTTGGGAGGAATTTGTGATAATTTCAGTTTTATTTAACATGAATTACTGTTGAAAATTATTTTAACTGCTATTTTTGTAACTTATTAATATAATTTTATTTCGTTTTTATTTCAGTAAAGTTTAATCAAAATTGCAAGTGAAAAAATTACATTTAACTTATATTTTTTGTTGTTAATAATTCTTAGCCTATTTAAAAGTGGTAGAAATTTCAGCTATTCACAGTTAATGGATTAATAGATTTTACCAATTCAGCCACATCAATGGAAAAGGTTTCATGAATATGCATGCCAAACAAGTAAAAACAAAAAAATTCATATTTTTTAAAGCACGTTTTTTAAATTTTCACTTTAATTATATACAAAAACTATAAAAATGTTATTTTAATTCTAATATATTATAAAAAATAAAGCAAAAAGGGAAATAAAACAAAATTTAGGTTTCCAAATTGAATATTTTTTAACAGTATGAATGATACTCCTTGAAGCATTTCATGCACAATGGAGTTACACATTCTTTGCACCAATTTATCAATATTTTTTGTCTTTTTTCTCTTCAAGAACTATGCATGCTGACATACTACTGTCTTTGGCATGTTCTTCCAGGCAAATACTCCAGAAAATGATGTAACTTCATGAAATCTAGCAAAAGTATGAATCCTAGAGTTACCAATTAGTCATTTAGACTTGAATCATAAATAAATTATGCACATATCATTGGATATTGTTTAAATCATCAACTGATGATGTCTGCTGATCCCTAATTAAATATCAATTGATGATGTCCACCATTTAAGAGTCAATTCTCCTGTTTGTGTTCATTTTTACCTACTTTTGAATATTTTTGTCTGAAAGAAAAGAACTACTGATTATAATATTTGAAATATTTTTAAAGGTTAAAAAATAGAAGTATAGAAATAATGAAGTGTAAATTATAATAGAAAAGTAATTAAAATGTTATAAAAGAAACATTAAAATTAAAAAGTTATACAAGAAATACATTAAAATTAGAAATTATAAAAGAAACAAATTTTAAAAAGTGATGAAAGAAAAATTAAAAAGTTACAAAAGTTACAAAAGAAACATAAAAATTAAAAAATTTATAAGAGACATTAAAATTAAAGTTATAAAAAAAAACAATAAATTAAAAAGTTATAAAAGAAACAAATTAAAATTAAAAAGTTAAAGTTAACAAAGAAACATTCAAATTAAAAAGTTATAAAAGAAAATATATTAGCTGCAAACTATTATAAATATTTATGGTAATTATTACAGGGTAAGAATAAATAAAAAATATGCTTGAATCTTACACGTTAAATTGGATTTTGCAAATTCTAACATTTTTCTAAGGGAAAATAATCTTGTTAGAACTTTCACAAATTTGTTGCATATCAGGTTATTGACTTTAATATAATGTAATATTTAAAGTAGTAATATATATAGTAATATATATTAAAAAGAAGAGAAGAGAGGTGTCGCAAACCTTTTTGGTCATAATGTGGATTTATTTAGAAAAAAATATTATGCTTTGTTTTCCATAATTTTACTACACGTGTTTCTGGTCTCGTGACCATCTTCAGGTAAAAGCGGAGATTTCCACATATTATTAAAAATAATTAATTTTTTCCTTATGTTTTTCAGTGTTAAAAATTCTCGATATGAGACATTTTCTGTTTTCGTGTTAGTAATCCGAATTTCTAGTAATATGTATATATATATATATATATATATATATATATATATATATATATAATATTTAATGATGTTAATATAATGAGAAAGCAGCTTTGTTTTTCAATTAAGAACAGAAGTTGATCTTTTGATTTATATATTGCAGAAAACGAATGATATTTATCAATATTTGTCTGGAGCTCCCATTACACCAAAGACACATTTTCTTCAGTTAAATGATCCTAATGTTATGGAAGAATACAAGCTAATCATTCATTACATGGAGTATGCCTTAGCTGCATATGGTTGGCCTGCCTATATGATGATGAATAATGCAATTGGTTTGTGCAGTCTCATTCCTTATCTTTCGTAAGTATTTTGGAGTTCATCTACTTTTGGGACAATAGATCAATTCACAGAACTTTATGAAGAAACTACTACGTATATAAATGTGTATATGTATTATACAATGAGTTGTGTTTTGCATACATACATATATATATATATGTATACATATACATATATACATATATATATATATATATATATATATATATATATATATGTATGTATGTATGTATGTATATGTATAAGCATATTTGAGTTGCTATCCCTGATTTTTTAAAAAAATTTTAAGCAGTAAAATTATTAATAACTGGCCTAGAACTTCTCAATCATGCTCAGTTGTTATTAATTTCACTGTTTAAGAAAATAAACAGAAAAACAGGAATAGCAATTCAAATATGTGTACCCAATAGAAATAATGTTTATAGTAATAAGATATAGCATGCATAGACTTGTTTATGTGTTTAAGCTGTATATTTTGGTACTAGGTTATGTGTGTGTGTGTATATATATATATATATATATATATATATATGTATATATATATATATATATATATATATATATATATATATATATATATATATATATATATATATATATATGATAAAAATATAGTTTTAAGGTATGCTATATTTATGGGTAAAAGTGCTCAATATCAGAGTCAAAGTGTATGTAAATATAAAAATTGACACTGAGGTTGACCTTATTATGTATGGATGAATAAAAACAAGAAGAAAGCTTTTCTTTACCAAAGTGTTTTGTCCCTTGACAGACTTTATCAAGGTAAATGTAAAGATTTTATTTTGCAACATATATTTATGAACAAAAGTAAAGTGGGGAAAACAATATTGTTAAGGTAGGTACCTCCATGAAATCACTAAAAAAATAGCATAGCATGATGAAAAAGATACCAAACTTGATGAAAACAAAATTTTATCGTCTAAATGCTTATGTTATTATTAAGAGGAAAGACCAAAGTTTTTTTTAATTATTTTAAAAAATTTTCCTTCTTTTTAGCACATTCTAAATTTTGATTAAAAAAACCTTGTTTCTCTTTGTAAAATAACATATACAATTTTTAGCATGTTTTTTTTTTTTGTATGGCACACATTAATTTGGAAAATCTTGCAAAAATAAAAACAATTGTTGGATGTTAATGAAACTTTTAGAAACTATTCACAGATGATCGAAATTATTATAAATTTTTTTTTTTTTATTAAAGTCATGGCAGAAATATTTTTTTTCATATTTATTAGCACCCCCAAACTAATTTTATGAAAATGCTAGAAATTCAATCACATCGGGTTTAGTGATTACAATAGTTAAAAGCACAAGGCTTTGAGGAGTGCATGTTTTTTTTTGTTTTTAATTGGATCCCACCTACCTGAAAATCAGCTCTGAATTGTAACATACAAAACTCAATAAAACAAAGATGTTATTTAATTTCAAATGCTTTTAGTTGTTTTTATGAATATGGACATTATTTTTTGAAAGCAAAAAATTTTTTTGGTGAAAAATGAATTTTTAATTCAATTATTTGTTATTTCTTTAATTATAATAGATTTTTAACTTTAAGTTGTTAAAATATAAAATTAGTTAAAGCCACATCGGGTTTCCTAAATGTCCTTATGAGATAGATCTTTTTTTAGCATGTTGTAAATTGTATCATTTTGACTAATCAGATCTGCTGTAATTAAGAAATGTAATTTTGTGTTTATAATCGGGCTGTAATTATAAAGTACGGAAGACCAACCAGAATACAATTAAGTTGCGTTATTTGAGTTAAGCATTGTTCTCCACCGTTAAGGCCTTTATTTTTGCAAAACACATGTGGAGAAGTTAATTTGGGTTTTCACTTTCAACTGAGAAGGGTACCTACAAGTATCAGTATCATCTTATGAAATTTATATGATCTTATTTTTATATTAATCTCAGTTATGACATTTTTCCATAAATGAAATATCAAAATTAATAATAAAATGAATGGAAATACAAATAACACAGTAAAATGTAATAAATGTACATAATATTATAGTATTTTATGTACACTTCTGATAAAATTTCATAAGAAAGGTACCTATAAATTAATTAGATACCTTTCTTATGAAATATGAAATTTAATCTCACTCTTAACAGTCTTATTTTAATTTCTTTATAATATATTTTTCATAAAGCATTGTAAACGTAAAGGTGAAAGCTAAGTACAAAAAATAAAATTAGAGTGCTGAAAGTTTTTCTTAAAAATAATGAGGTAAATAATTTGTTCACTTACATCTAAATAATTTCACTTTTCGCCTTCCGTAGAACAGATTATGATCATGTAATCTGTCAATACATCATTCAACACCTGCCAAGTGATGCGAAAGGTTATGACCTGCTTTATTTTATTTTCTCTTTTTAGCACAGAAGCTAAGTCAACCTTGGTTCAAAATATTTTAAATAAACATTATGATTTCTGATTTTCTTAAAATAAGTTTTGAAAAAATGATAATTGATTTTTAAAAGAATTTCAAAGTGAGATTTTCATCTTTTTTATAAAAAAAATGGACGCCATGATCGATTATCTGTCAATTTTGCTGACTCAAAAAAACAAGATTTTTAAAATATTCTAAAAGCTAACTGTGTAAGCAAATGTAAAGTATGGAGGATGATAAGTGATGTAATTTAATACCTAATAAATTTACCTAGTAAATGCTGTTATTGTTGTTGAATTTATATTTTGGTAAAGTCCCTTAGGGGACAAAATGCATTGTTTTCCTTTTGTCTTTATTCATATTGTCCTTTTTGCAGATATATTTTATATATATATATATATATATATATATATATATATATATATATATATCAAGAACAATATTGGAGGAAAAAATGTATGACAAAATGTGTGAGTCATTTTGTCCCCTAGGACATGAATTTCTAAATGATGAAACGTGTCATACAAAAACTTTTTCTACTTTATATATATATATATATATATATATATATATATATATATATTGGGCTGTCCAAAAAGTTAATATAGATTTTTAGTCTTTCATGTTCCAATATGTTAGGACATGTCAAATTTATTAACAGATATAATATGTTTACATTTCCAATTAGAGCACCCTTCAAACTCCCTCTTGAGAAAGAAAGTTTAAAATTACTTAATTCATGTCAGTTTTGCATCCCTATGAAAATAGAAGATTATAAGGTGCATTTTAGACACTTGATACGTTTTTGATTGTAAAGGCAAAAATGCCTCACAAGCAACAAAAAAATTATGTGCTCTGTATGGTGAAAGTGCTTTAGCTGACAGAACTGTACAGAAGTCGTTCACTAAGTTTAGAGCTGGTGATTGTAGCCTTATTCACCAGACATTGCTTCTTCAGATTTTCATTTATTTAGGTCATTGCAAAATAATCTTAATGGTAAAAATTTTAATTCTTTAGATAACATAAAAAAACACCTTAATGAGTTCTTTGCCAAGAAACCAGGAAAATTCTGTGAAGATGGAATCATTAAGTTGAAGGAAAAATGGAGAAAGTTGTGCAACAAAATGGTTAATACTTAATTGAATAAATATTAAATGGCATAATTTCATTTTGCATTTGAATTTCCCTTAAAAATTGGCATGAACTTTCCGGACAACCCAATATATATATATAACATGCATTTTTTTATTTTTAACAATACAAATTACATTTACTATAATCTTTTTTTATAATAGGCTAATTTACTTCTTTAGTTTATCCATTTTAAAATTGGAAATAAAAATTTCATTCTTCATTGCGGTAACAAAAGCAGATTACATACATTTTATTTTATGTACACTTCCACTTTTTTAGTTCTAATTCTAAGAGTTACAAAGGATAGGAAGTAGTAGAGAACCATGATTTCCTATGTTCTGAAGGGACACAGCACAAAAGAATAATTAGGGTAGCAAACCTATTTTTTCCAATTATAAAAACAACATTGAAAATATATACAGTTTGTCTTTTGTCAGATGTATACTTTTATATGGATGTCATTCATAGCATCCGACTCATTCAAAAATGTCCAAACTGTTATCAGCTTGCAACTATTTCCTCAGATCGATAATTAAAAATGGCTTCAAATGAGTTAATCATATAAATCTTAAATAAGATTTTCTTTCATCAGACTGCTGTACAAAATCACTAATACAAAGCTTTATCAAAATTTATTAAGAGCTACAAAGGGCAGGAAACTGTGGCGAGCTACGATAACCTATGCCCTGAAGGGACACAGTGCATAGAAGATCAAATAAAAATCATCTTATTTGAATACTACTAACAGTAACAATAAAAAATAGATAGACCATGTAGCTTTTTTCTTAATGTGCTGTGTCCCTTCATGATGTAGTAGATGATCATGGCTCTCTACAACTTCCTGTCCTTTGTAGCTTTTAATAAATTTTGTCTTTTTGCTATTTCTCCTGAACCCTGTTCTGACATCCATTTTCTCAAGCTTGCTAAGTATGTGTGGTTTTCCTCTGAAGAGAAAATAATATTAAGATGTTAACTTTCTACACTACTAAAAACAAAATGTATGGAAGGAAACTTCCATCAGTGCCAGAAAAAAAAACACTTGAGAAGTCTAATTTCCTGAAAAACTACTTTAAGAAAAAGATTTTATAAATTTCACCTGACTGTAACACTAACTTCAGTAAATGTTTCTTATATGGAAGCAGCTAATTGTATTGATACTATTAAAATAACTTGAATACTTAAACAAATGATTAATTTATAGTGGGGTTATATATGTGTAAAGCTAATATTGATAGTTTCTAATCCATATAAACAGAGAAAACATTAGGTGATGTGAAGTTGGTTGGCTGGTTTTGTTTAGCAGTATATCAAACTCTATAGGTTATTTAATGCCAAAATCTAAATATTTTGAATTCAATTGTATGCCTTCAATTACAGATAAAATGTATTGTTAGTCTTTTTAATATAAATAGGTATTGTTGGTAATTTTTTAATAGAAAAAATATTGCTGGTATTTTTACTATAAAAAAGTATTTTTTATATTTTCCTAGTGTTTTACTTTTGTTTGGGGGGTTCACTATTTGCCCATAGCTGGGACCCTAACAGGTGCTACCACCCAGTGTCAAGGTGAACCTGAGAACAACAGCAATTAAATTATGTTTGTAAGATTTTATTTGGGAGACACCAGGCTACAGTTTTCTCTATTGTGCTCTGTTAATCAATTTGAAATGGCTGAACTGAATCTCAAGAAAACTTTCTTGTTTCTGGAAATATGATATCTTGAAAGAAATTTCTTTTGTCTTGTGTTTTCTTATTCCAGATTCAAGACAATTTATAAATGGTGATGAAGAAAGTAAAAACAATTCTGGAGCATCTGTTAAATAATTTCTCCAATATGACATTGTATGAAAATATCCCAGTTCCAAATGATTAATCTATCCCTTAGTTTTTCAAATAATTCGTCTGTCAATGTTTTTCACTTCTAAACTAAAAGTTTGCAGAATTAAAATAATATGATAATTCTGGCGTTTTGTTTCTTTTACTAAGATCAATTCATGTGAAAGAAATATGTAAATGCATTTCTTATTTATTCTAGCAAAGATATCTACATATATGTTAAAATAGAATCTTTGTGATAATAAAAATATATGAAAAAAGACAAGTATGTTACACATATTTGTCATGTAGACTTAATGATCCATTCTTGTAAAGACTGGATCATTAGATCTACATCCTAACGCATAATTATTAAATGAATTTGTGAGATTTTCACTGTATAATGTTTGATCTATGTAATTAATATTTACCACTGTTCATTGACAAGAAAGGAGATTGTTGTATCATGTTTTCATTATTAGTGGTACTGGTAATATTAGCTGTTTCCTTATAAGGAAACATTTGGTATTCATTGACCAAAGAGCCAGTGATGTTTTCAATTGAAATTTATAAAATCTTTCTATTAAAACAATTTTTCATGGAAAACAGTTTCTCAAGTCCATTTAGTATTATTGCTCTTTCCAGGGCTTCCTTTATAACTTTTTGTTTCATGTATTGTGGAATACCAACATCTTGATTATGACATTATTTTCTATTCGAATTACATGGGATATTCATTTTAGTTGTTGTTTTTTTGAAAGTCCTCAAGTGATGTGGTTTCTATTATTTGGTACAGTTCTTTCTTTGTGATTCTGTAGGACCAGTCCATAAGATTTGAAAAATGGATGGTCATCATGAAAACTTATAGGCTTCATTTACTTGAAGCTATTTTTTTATCAGCCATTAAGTTTTGGATTTATTGATGTATATGTTTCCTAAGAAAGGAAACAAGAATAAAAGTGAACATATTTATATTTACTAGCATTAAAGTATATATTTCACTGTATCCATTTGATGTAAGAAATTTACTTTCAAAATTATCTCATGAATTAATATTTAACTTATTTAAAAATTGAAATTAAACCTTGAAAAGCTTAAGATTCAGTTTGACAGATTTAAGTGAATAATATTAAAATTAAAAAGGTTATTTAATCTTCTATTCCAGGTGTTGCTGTTGTAAACACTGCTTTTCGAGTCATCAGAATTATACAACTGTCATTGAAGATAACTGCTGTGATTGTAACTTTGCTGCTATGAAACAATTAAGTGGACTTCCAGAAGCTGATATTGTCTATGTAACTTACCATGTTGATGTGAGTAACATTTTTCTTTTTATTTCTTTTTTGCTTTTAATTCTTTTTTCTTGTTATTTTTTTAAAATTTTCCATTTTAATTCATTTTTTTATTCATTCATTTTTCTCTATTTCTTTTCTCTCTTTAATTTTCTTCTTTTTAATTCTTTTTCTTGTTAATTTTTTCTTTCTTTATCCTTTCATTTATTCTTTTTCCTTTTATTCTTTCTTTTTCTTTTTATTCTTTCTTTTCCCTTTTATTCTTTTTCTCTTTCTTTCTTTTTTCTTTTTCTTTTTCTTCTCTTTAATTCTTTTCCAATACTTTTTCTCTTCAATTAAATTTTTTCCCTTAATTCTTTTTTCTCTTTAATTTGTTTTTTCTTGATTTGTTTGTCTATCACACCCTTCCTCAGTCTTCCTTGGTCAAGAGTAGCAGTTTCTTTTTTTTTTTCTGTTTTTTTAGGATTGGGTTTCCAGTTCTTTCTAAAGTCTTTTCATTTTCTTTCATTCCCAGTAGCCCCTT
Organism: Acanthosepion lycidas; assembly: GCA_963932145.1. Taxonomy (NCBI): domain Eukaryota; kingdom Metazoa; phylum Mollusca; class Cephalopoda; order Sepiida; family Sepiidae; genus Acanthosepion; species Acanthosepion lycidas. The sequence continues at coordinate 63,489,796 of OZ010573.1, forward strand.
GTGTTTTAGTGGCATTATTGCCTTGTGTAGGGTATATTGGTTAAAAAAAAAATTTTTTCTCATTAATTTTTTCTGTCTTTTTTCCTTCTGCTCTTTAATTAGAACTTTTCTCTTTAGATCATTTTTTTCTTCTTTAATTCATTTTTTCTCCTGTCAAATATTTTTATTTGATAAATGAAATACAAGAATAATTTTCTTAACATGTTTTTAATATTATGATTTTAGTAAAGAGATGGTAGAGCTTATAGAGTTCATTTTGTGTGGTTGTGCTGGTTTTCAGATTTTAACTACTGTTAGAAATAATTTATGTAACCCTGCCAAAGCACATACAGAAGCAGCTACAGAAAGGATCATTTGTATTTACTTGATGATTCTGACTACAGTTGACTCTCTAGAAATAATTTTATCAAGAATTTGAACTCTCACAGAAATAGTCTTTCATAACTATAGTAGCAATATTTTTTATTATTGCTTCCATAAATTATTAAATACTTTACTGAGTTGTAGTTAAAATACTGATATACTACATGAAATAAAATCCCTTTTTGATTTCCTATTCTCTTAATAAAGTAGACACTGTTGTCATCTGTAGCAGATTGTGATACTGACATGATTTAAGAATTTCTGTCATTGGGTATTAGGTGGGGGTCAGCACATCCCCATGAGTGACCCAAGTTGCTGGTGGATGAGTGTTTTTAATGAGTTACTATCTTGAGAATGGTTACCAACCAAGGTTAGAGAGTCCAGTCTGCCATACTGTTTAACCCATAGCGGGAGAGAAAAGAGATGAGTTCCTATTTTTCCCAAGGGTATTTGTGCAAAAGTGAATATGACAAACTCATCTGAGATTCAGTTTCACTTGCTGATTTCTTTTTTATGAGCTGATAAACTTTACACTACTCACACATTTACAAATTATTGAATACTACACTGAGTTGTAGTTAAAACACTGATTTTCAACATGAAACCCTACTTTGTGGAATTGACTCCCAATAAGATGCTTCTCAGGTTTTGTACAGAGTGAACATCATTGTAAAAAAAAACAAAAAACCTCTATCTAATTTCCTATTGTCTTAATACTGAAAATGAGACTGAAAAATACTCTTGAATTATTGATTCTGGGAGTTGCATATAATATCTTTTGGTGGACTACCTGGTATAGAATGATGATTAGTAAACTAGGCTCATTAGAACATTTAGTTTGATCCTCAGGGGATGCCCTGCTCTTGTAACTTGAAAGGGGACAAAGCTAAACTATGGTATCTTTTGATACATGGGATGGCCTAATGTTTAACAGTATAGAAAATGGGATGATTTTCTAGTGAGGTTATAGGGAAAGTATAGTTTTAATATTTTTAAGACACAGCCATTTACTCCTGTCTCGATAGCAAGTCCAATTGGCTTGATATGGTCAAATTCAAATTGGTGGCTGATGTCCAAAACGATCTTCGGTCTGTTGTTAACTGGAGCAAAGGATGGCTTGTTAATTTTAATGCCTCCAGAATTAAGCTTCTCTCTATTAATCATTTCAGAAACCCCTTTCTGCCTGCTATCAACATGACTGATGCTAACCTCCAGAGGGTTGACATTGTGATTTCTCGGGCTAATGTTCTTGGATCAATTGGAAGGACTGTATTGAATCCATTGTTAGGTCAGCTGCTAAGAAAGTTGGTCATGCTAGACATTTTTTTCTTTCCAAAATCTATCTTACATATCTGTAAGTTTGACATTCACCCATGCTTAGAATATTGCTGCCACACATGCTATATATCTTGAGATCCTTGATAAAATCCAAAATAGGATCAGCAATATTCTTGGTTCGGATCTTGCATCTCATATTTTCAGGGCAACTGTTCTGATAAGTTTTCCTCTTTGGTGCCTTGACTGCATAAATTTAAGTGTGCTACTAAATTGGCAAATAGGTCTAACAATTTTACTGCTGAACTAGCTAGATGCAACTGCCATCTCTATTATAATAGTTTCTGTTCTTGCACTTCTCGCATGTTGAACTCCTTTATGATTTCTTGATTCCCTCCCACCTATAACCTTCAAAAATTTAAATGCAATACCAATTGTCACCTTCTGCTTTTCTGAAACATGTTTTTTATTGTCCTTTTTCCTCATTTCTTCTCACTAAATCTTTCTCATTCTCTTTCATTCCCTGTAATCCCTTGCATCCTAGTGGCATTATCATCTTGCTTGAGGTGAAATGATTTTAAAAAAAATAGAAAAGCAGACTGGGTTGTCTAGTCTTGGATGACAGTCAGTCTAGGAGAAATAAAACAATTCAAAACTGGAGAGTTAGGTGTAGGTTCTTGCAATGCTGCCTTTTTCTATAAGCCATGTCTCTTTAGAATGTTGGTAACCATGGCTCTCTATAATTTCCTGTCCTTTGTAAATTTTGTCTTTTTGCTATCTCTCCAAAACCCCTTTTCTTACATCCATTTGCACAAGTTTTTTTAGGTAGGGTTATCTGATGTTTTCCTCTTTGCTTTCACTATGTCATGTGAGTGTCAAATTTTTCAAGCCCTCTTTCTTTGCAACACCACTTGGAAAAAACTCTATTAGCTGCTGAAGCTTTTAGTTTTAGTGTGGTTGCATATTCATGCTATTCAAAAATAAATATTTCTTTATACTTCTTATATAATCTATTTAAGGACTTAAAATTCAATCTGCATTTCTATGATATGTATTTGATCTTTCATTCTAAAATCCATGCATGAAATACCTAAATTTATCTACATAATAACTTTCACTCTAAGACAGGAACAGTCCATCATTTTTGAATAAGTCTGTCCAATTAGTGTAACACTTCTTTGAAATTTCAATATTTCTAGAATTAATCACATACTTGATTTTAGGTCTCTGGCTATCCAGTATTGATCTGCTTATAAGCCATTTTAACTTTACATCTATTTTTATTACAGTTTTTCTTCAGCACTATAGTTTTTCAGTTATGAAGTCTATCTTGAACTTTTCTAGAAGTAATTTCTCATTATATTCTTTCAAGTATGCTCTGTTCATGGCACTCATTATTTTACTTTGTTTTCTCATCCTCTTTTCATGATGGTAGCTCCTATTCCCACATTTATATAACCAAATAACTAAGACTGTTTCTTCTGTTGTTTTAACAAGGCTTGATTCTTTTGCTCCACTGGCAATGTGTAGAGTCTAAGCAAGATATATACACTATATTCTTGCTTGGTAAATAGCCTACTTTTGGAAAAAATAATATATATATTAAAACAAAAAGAATAAAACAGTAAGCCATAACAATAACTCCCTTAGTAGAGATTAGTTTGTCAGGGTGCTTGGATGAGATACAGCTGTTTAGCTTTGTTTTTACTAGGTTTCTGTGCCACTTTTTCAAATCTTGCTGTAATGCACAAAGTTTAGAAAAAACATTAGGATCATTTCATCTGGATATAGTTTCTCTAAAATTATTAAAGGCTATTATTATTGCTTGACTGTATGTTTCTTCGAGCATATTTTATTTAATACTATTGTCTCTTAATTTTTGTCTGAATTTTTGTGATGAGGAGTTATCATTATTTACATGTGGATTGTTGTCCTCATCTTTGTTGTTATTATCACAAAGTTTCAGCTATTGTGCCCACTGACCTTCATCAGGTGCTTTCAGACTGAACCCCTTATTTAATCCACAGAGGTAGATTGTCCTTAGTTCATGTCAGTGGAAACAGGTCTACTGTGTTGGCTACTTCAATAATAAATGTGTACATATTTTACAATACATGAATTAATGGTGGTGAAAGGGTACATGCACAAAATAACAAACCAATTGATTTGCAATGCAAGATAACATTTATTAGATAAAATTAACAAAAGGAAAGTTTAAGAGTTTCTTTTTCTAGAAGTAAATTGCATACATAATGAAATGTTAATGACTATTTTGTGTGTGACTTACTGTGTTGGTGTGTTTTAGTGTGAAGTGTTCACAGCCCTTTTGCTTCAGTGTGAAAAGTTCATGTCACTTAGTTTGAAAGAAGGACAACCCAGAAGAAAGAGTTACTTAAGGGTTTTCTTGTTTTTAAGCTGCTGCTGATACTAGATTTATTAAAGGCTGCTACTGTGACTATTTTTATTAAGGCACTACACAGGAGAGGCAATAACTGGGTAGTACCAAATAAGAACAAGACGGTATATTCCTAGACATGTGCACTGGAAAAAGAACAATTTACCTGCGTAGATTAAATAAAGGGTTCAGTTCAAAATTCCTTGAAGGATACCTGGATTGACAAGTATTTGATGAAGGCAGAAGGGTATAACAACTGAAACATTGTAATAATAACAACAAAAAAGAAAACAATTCTCTGAGTGTAAATAATATATACTAATATCTCTTGGTTTATTTATTTTGAATATTCACCATATCAAATTAGTTTTGCTTCCCTATATGCATAGCAGTGAGTAGCAAATTAATTTTTGAATGATGATTTATTTATCAGGTTGGCAAGACACCATTTTATGTTGCTATTGACCATCAACAAAAGAAAGTTGTGATTTGTATCAGAGGAACCTTATCCTTACAGGTATCAATTCTTTTTTATTCATTTTCTTACTAATCACTGGATTCTTTTTTTCCTACTTTTTAAAAATCTTATAAAGTGGCATGGTGGAGGCAATCTTCTTCACAAGATTACCCAGAAATAGTTTGTGCTCATAGAAAACCAACAGTTATAAGGTATGAAAACCGACAACTGATTTAGTATGCATTTATGTAAATGGAAGTGTTGACCAAAGGCAAATAAATTGCATGTTTAAAGGACAAATAAAGTTCTGTAAACTTACAGGGAACACAGATATATATATATATATATATATATATATATATATATATATATATATGTATGTATGTGTGTCTGTGTGTAAAAATTCAGATATAAATAAAATAGATGTGTAAAAGGACAATATGAATAAATACAAAAGGAAAAATTTTTTTTGCTAACAATTTTTATCCTCTAATGGAAATTATCATGGTAAATATAAGAATTTTATTTTGCAACATATATTTATAAACAGAAGTAAAAAGTATTGTTAGGCTTTAAAAATTTTGAAATTAAAGAATGCTCAAAAATATTCTTCAGGCGAATTGTTAAAGTTGTTAAACTATGGAGGATTCTAAGTGATGTAATTTAATGCCTGATAGGAGAAAGTAAATGTTGTTGTTGAATTTTATTTTTACTTCTGTTTATAAATACATGTTGCAAAATAAAATTCTTACATTTGCCTTGATAAAGTCCATCAGAGGACAAAATGCATTGGTGAAGAAACGTTTTCCTTTCGTCTTCATTCATATATATATATATATATATATATATATATATATATATACATATATGAATTAGTGTTCCCTATAAACCTCTTCTCTCTCTCACTTTCTCTTTTTATATATATATATATATATATATATATATATATACTAGCAGTATGGCTCAGCGTTGCCCATGCTTGATTCAAAAATCGTACGACTCATACAGCAATCGCTATCACTTGACTTAAAATATTTTTGTCCTTCCTTGCCTTTAAAGAAGTGCCCTTTGCCTTGCTGATGTTGCTACATGCCTTACTTCTTGCCTATCTCACACTGCAAATTTTTTTCTAAGCTCTATACTAAACATTAAATCTGTTACGATAAAAGAACTAAACAAAATGAACACAAAACGATCAGCTTTAAAAAAGGACTCATAACTGGAAAAACCAAATGAAAAAAAAATGTTAACAACAAATACTTTTTCACACCCAACCCAGTTCTGCGGAATCAGAATCACTGTTGAGTTTAAGCAAGCGAATGAGCCAATTGGAGTAAAGTGCCATGCAGATTTAAATTTTTCCCACTTGTGATGACTGCAGCTATCGATTTTTTTTTGCATGCTCGCATGCTAGTTGACATTCATGTCAGTCACCTGTTGGCTCTCACGCTGGCCAATAGAATCTTCCTGCCTATTCGTGGCAGCCAGCTATTGGCTCTCACTCTGGCCAGTAGAAAATGGCCGCAAACTACATGAAAACTGCCGTAGAAGCATGAAAATTCGATTGTGTATGCTATCGATGGGAGTTGGGAAATGCAAAGTCAGTCTTGGCCTTTCTGCTAACTTGGAGCATGTGCATGTAAATTTTGGTGCAAATCCGTTGAAAATTGTGGCCGTCTATTCGTTACACATACGCACACATTCTTCCTTTTATATATATATATATATATATATATATATATATAGAGAGAGAGAGAGAGATCTTAAATGCTGCATTGTTCAAATTGAATTGAATTGTATTATTGGGTTTGACAGCATATCAACCTTTATTAAGTCATTTAATGCCAAAAGGTTGATTGTTTCATTGTAAGTTAAGGTTTGTGTATGATTGGATTGTTGGGTTTAATGTCACATCAGTCTTTATTAGTTCTTCTAATGCCAAAAATTTGTTGTTTCATTGTGAATTAATCCACACATACAGTGTTGGATTGGTGGCAAATCAACCTTTTTATTTTTATTAATTTTTTTTTTTTGCCTGGATATGAGAGAATCTTGCTGGTAGTGCCAGGCCATTGCATTGATTGATTTGTTTTTATGGCTTACTAACCCTTTGTGGATTTTTTTTAAAGTTTAAACTTATTTTGGATTATAAGAGTAATTCATTTTATTTATGAGTACATTAACAATTTTCCTGAATAACAATGATTTTTTCTGAATACAAGTCCTACTATTTAACCCATAACTGGGAAAGGAAATGGATTCATACATTTCCCAAGAGTATTTGTGCATAAGTGATTGCAATAAAGCCAGGTAGAATTCAATTCCAAGTCAATATTGATTACATCACCTAAACATCCTTTTCAAGAGAATAAGAGAATTTATTTTTTAGACAATTTTTGAACAAGTCTTTACTTGTTCATTGAGAAACAGGAAATGAAGAACCATTTATTTGATTGAATTCTACTTAATAGTGTAGACGTTAGAAACATCAAAGCAGCTTGACTATTTTCACAATTTAATCACTTTTACTTGTAGCCTAGCTATGAGGAAAGGGAGATATGTCTTTTTGAGGGGAAAAACAAAAAAAAAACAGCATGTAATTCTTGAGTGTCCTACTAGCCTGCAGGTGAACACAATGTCCTCTCTACTCTGAATTCTAACTGCTACTGAATTTCAACTGTTCCAAATTTGAGATTATCTGATGCTAGTATTTTGGAATTTTTTGTTGATTGGTCCTTCTTTTAGCAACTTGACACTCTGTCATGGTTTTTTCCCATTCCAAGTCTGAGTATTTGAATTCAGGATGAGTAGTGAGCTGCAACTTAAAAATTGTTAATGTGTTTTTCTAACATAAATTATCACAATAACAAAATCCCTGGTGATAGAATGTTTATGAAAAAGTGAAGATTTGTATGTAAAGACATGATTCTCAACTTTTGTACCCAATTCACTCTTTTCACCATATGTTAGAATGCCATACCCCATTTTTCAAAATTGTCTGACTCAAAAGGTGCATTCCAAATAATATGTGTATATTATTGAAAATATGCATTCTTTTGCATATTAGTACATATACATTTACATGGATTATTTTTATAGAGAAATTTTACAAAGCTTTGCAACAAAATTCAGATTAAGGACTTTCTTCTCCATTGATTATGATAGATGTGAATCCATATTGAATATAAAATTCATCATACTATCTTTTTTTGACACTCATGATGGGCTCCAAATTCTGTAAATAAAAAATAAGAAAAAATAAAAGGTACCCTACTCAGAACCCTAAAATTTCCCCTAGGGGTAATTGCCCCCAGGTTGAGGACTCTTGAATTGTAAAGCATTGCAAAAGCAGTTACCAATATTAAATTTTGTTAATTCAAACACTTTCTTTAGATTATGCCATAAAATCTTGTCTTTTCATGAAAGTACAAATATAAAAAAATCAAAACTTAATTGTATTCAATTTCTACTTCCTGGTAGATGTTTGTTGGACTGAACCAACTTTGGGATCCTACCATATTTGTTGAACACTTTGCGAGTTGCAAGATTCATTTCCTGACAACTGAATTCTAGTAAAGTCTCCTGCTTCCATTTTATCTTTATCTAAAAGATCACTTATAACAAATTTAGTGTAAGAGATAAGGAAATTGAACATAGAATAAGCTGTGTTAGGGTTAATTTTGTCCAATACTACAAATTGTTACAAGACTAAAACATTAACCTAAAACCACATGTTATACTCTTAAATAGCCTTGTCAGATCTAGACTCATATGGGTATCATGCATGGCATCAAACTCATTCAGAAACATATATACTGTCACCTGTATACAAAGGCTTTAATAGCATAATCAAGATGTTGACTTTCCACTTTACCATAAAAGAAGGTTAGGAAGGAGACCTCCATCAATACTGGAAAGAATAATAACAGTTATTAAACTTGAGAAAACTAATTTTCTGAAAAACTGTTTTAAAATATTATAAATTTCAACTGAAAGTAGCACTGGTTGCTCAGTCAATGAATGCTGAATATTTCCTTATAAGGAAATGGCTAATATTACCATTATCATTACCATATTGGATGATGTATAAAAAGTTACTTTTGTAGCAGAAAACAAAATTTACACATAGAGATAACAAATTAAAACCAAATTTATACAATTATAAGAAAACATATATCTCTAACTACACACCAGTTTTTGTCTAGCTAAGTCATGCACACCCTGCACACTACTCAAAACAAATTTTAAATCAAATACAAATATACCAGAGTACTGGCATTATCGACATGATTCTCACTTACCACAATGTCTACAACTTCATCTGTGCATTTCCCTTATATAGGCTATAAGAGAAGCCGGATAGAGAAGACAGCAGAGAGAGACTTCACACACACACACACATGTTAACTATAGAGGCTACTCAAGAGCATGGCTGATTGCCGTCCGAATATTAGGCTGTGAAAACCACCTCCTGTGAACACAGAGAACAGATTCTGCTATAATGCATTTATAGCAGAATCTGTTCTCTTTCCGATAGATAGACAACAAGCAGTTAGCCAGATTAAGCATACTCCTTTTTCACATTCTCATTTTACACCTCATACACCATACATTTGAATGCTACACCATACAGAGACATTTTCATATCTTGTAAATGAAAATAAATCTTTGTTTTTTTCTTCAAACTAGTGTCTAATTTGTTTCTTTACTCCAACCAACTTCCACCTTGGTATCACTTTGGAATGTTCATTCTGATAATGTTCTTTATAGTTATCTGATATTTGTTTTCTACAATATTGACATGTTATAAAAATGTTAAATTTTAAAACTTTGAACTCAGTCAGTATGCTTTAATATGAAAATAGCACCTGATTAAAATCCCCCCAAAAAACCTGCAGTGGGATGGGAGGGAGCAATTGATTTATTCATATTTTAATCTGACTTTGTCTGTTTATCTTTTCAGGTCAATACAGAATTAAAGTTTGATTAATCTTATTCATAAAAATATGACTCACTAAACTATATTTCTGTATTGACCAGAAAAGATGAAAATAATCTTCAACATTATTCTCTAAACTTATTCTTTATTTTGATCATTTTCATCCAGGATGTTTTAACTGATCTGAAAGCTGAATCAGCTATGCTCCCATTGGACCCACCAATTGAAAACTGGCTCGGCCATGAGGTAATACCAATTCCATTATGTTAATTACAATATAAAATCTATGAAAATATTGCAAATTTACATTTAAAAAAGAAACACCCATTTTTTTCATTATTATTTGTTTAAACTATTATTTACTTTATTGTGGAAATGGAAAGTATCATCATTTTATGCCTCCTGATACATTTGTCCCACAAATAATATTTGGTGGACTCATATGAGTCTGGGTAAAAACGGTTACAAAACATGGAAATCAAACAAACAACAATTAATAAATATATTGGCAAGACATTACAGAAGGATAAAGAAAGAAATGAAGTTAAAGTTATGAACAGTTCAATACAATCTTCAGTGTCTGTCTGAAGAACTTATATACTTTGTGTTTATTGGAGTGAAAGGAAACACTACTGCACCAAAATTCAAAGGGAAAAAAAGAAAGAGGCTTTGAAATATTGCACTGCCTGGGATTATCGTCAATGGGCAGTAATACAACAACTTTTATCTGAATTTTTTTGGTTGTTGTTTATCACAACTTACCCAAGACCATCAATTTTTGACAGCATAAGATGGGAAATAAAGGATAAGCTTCCAAAGGTTTTTAAACTCTCCTTTTTGCCTCATGGAAACCTGATGAATTCCCAGCTACTTTAACTGCTAAACTATAAGAACTTGATGATTTTGCAGAAGATTCAATCCCATCTTTAACTCATCACACTATATAATGATTATTATCAATGGCATATCTGTTTTTGTTTTTACAAAAGTACCATTAAGATGAATATTATTTTTAATAAATGAAGCAAGTTGTATCATTATTTTTAATTTTTGATTACTATTTGCTTTCATTTTAATTTTTTAGTTGTTTTTTATTACAATTTTGCCCAGGCCATCAGTTTGTGGCAATACAGATTGGAAATAAAAGATAAACTCATATCCCTTTTGACTTGGGAAAGCCTTGTTAAAATGCACCAGTTGTTTTTACAGCTATAAAAACTGAATGACTTTGTAGAAGATCAAATCTAACATTTTAAATCCATCCATTATTCCATGATTTCTCTCAGTACCATATGTGACTTTGGTTCTATACTGTTAGTATTAGTAAATTCATTTTGATGCTGGGTGAGTTGGCCCAATGGTTATTATTACTGTTGGCTTATATTGCTTCTTGCATCAATGCTACCCTGTCAGATTTTATTATGTAAATCAATGTTTTCATAATAAAATTGGTATTAATTAACCACTAATGGTAAAATTTTCAGGATATTTTTATGTGATAAATCTATTATATGAATTTTAGTTTATATCTTTCTTAAAAGTATTGATAATAAGTTGTTATCATGGTGTATGCAAATTTATAAATATTCCAAAAGATATAAGTCATAGAGATATATTTGATTAACCAATATCCCATATACAGGAATAAAGTATTATCTTATCATTTTACATGTTAATATGGACTCCTTGATATTCTATAACCTTAATCAGCCATTCAACCACTGATTTTAACTTTTCTGCTGTTTTGACTTAAACATTAACTGCAGCAGTTTTTATTCTCAGAAATCCTTATATTTATTGTTTTCCATTCTCATATACATCTCTTTTAATGATTGTTCCCAAATTTTCTGTTGGATTAATATCTGTTGCAACTGGAGACTCTTCCATTAACCCTTTGAGCCCAGTGTTCCTGATCAATTTTAACCCTTCTGCCTCCTGAGCTCCTGAGTCAAAATTCACAAATAATTGGTATGCAATGTGTTGTGATGATATAACCCAACTTCCCTATTCACGATAATGGACGGACTGGTTGCCGATTAAGTACAACCACAGCGGACAGTCAGGGGGACTTCGTTTGTTAACACCTATTGAGGTTAGGATACTCTCGACTGTTTCTGTACTTGTCACACATACATCCGATTATAAATCTATTATTGAAAACCTACACTCGGGTTACTTTGTTTATTATATCTTGCACGAGATATAACACAATGTTTCACGGTAGATATAAAAATATTTATGAGTGTTTACCCACCATTCAACTGGTGGCTGGGCATTGTCATTTTTCTCTACCACTGTTCAACCGGTGGCTGGGCATTATGTCATTTTTCTCTACCATTGGTAAAGTGGTGGTCAAGGATCAAAGGGTTAATTTAATGATTCTGAAACCTTTTTCTTTTTTGGGCTAGGTTAGCAATAGTTTGCTTTGCAGAATGTTAAAGAACATTATTTTGCATTAATATACTCTTTAGTTTAAGCTTTCTGGCTATGGCTTGTACTATACAAAAAAACCTTTTATCCAAAAACTTAATTTAAAAAATGCTACACTAATTAAAAGTGAAAACAATTCACTAAGAGGAAAATTTTTAGAAAGTGCTTTAATCGTTACATCACCCACAGTAAATTTGCATCCAGATTTTTCAATGTTTCATCATTCTTGGCAAATCTTCTATTATCACAATGTGGGATATTTAATAACAAAAGTGATGGAAACAAAAACAAACAGAATCTAAATGAAATTGGCTGGATTATTTACTCAAAACACATATTAAAAACAAAAACAAAAAAAATCTTTAAATTTAAAATTCCCCGCATCTCTCATTCAGCATGTGTTGTCACATCTGTGTGAACATAAACTCAATCTGATAAAGGATGAAATGCATCACACAAAAACTTTTTACATTTTTTCATACTTCTTTCCCCTAAAATATTTCTAATAGTATTTATAAATAGTATTTATAATTATAGTATTTAAAATATTCCTAATAGTATTTATAAATATTATATTTAAAATATTTTAAACAGTATTTATAAATAGTATTTAAAATATTTCTAATAGTATTTATAAATATTATAGTATTTAAAATATTTCTAATAGTATTTATAAATATAGTATTTTGAATATTCCTAATGGTATTTATAAATATTATAGTATTTAAAATATTTTTAATAGTATTTCCAAATAGTATTTATAAATATTATAGCATTTAAAATATTTCAAATAGTATTTATAAATATTATTTATAAATATTATAGTATTTAAAATATTTCTAATAGTATTTATCTTGATGCCATCACTAACTTTGAATTTTACTGCCTACAGTAATAGCCTAAAAAAACATTATTCCACTTCCCCACTGGTGTTTTCTAGATGCTAGTACAAACATTAGATCTATCATATGAAACTTTACATTCATCACTAAAAAATACTTTGTAGGAATAGGTTTTCAGTGCCCATTTTTGTGATGTTTACTTAAAAGTGGTATTTTGGTTGCTTTCATGCCTTTAATGTTTTTCATCTTTTGCATATTTTTCTCTCAGCTTTTTTCAAAATTTTCTTGCTGGTCAATTCCCCTTTTTTTGCTGAGTACCCTTTTAATTTTCTCAAATTTCTTTCTGTGACATTCTTAAAACTAGTTTTCTTTTTGTTCTTGTCAGTGTTTCAATTTTTTTCTTATATAATCTCTGTTCAACATTTTTTCAATTTCAAACACTGTGTTCACATCAAACAATAAATTTACAATATCTTGTTTCTGTTTTGAAATTATTTCTTTCATACATCCTTTACTAAATTTTATATTTTTGAAATAACTAACAATAAATATACTATTATATCATATTACTATAAATGTTATTTTAATGAGTCACTGTGTTTGAGTTTCTATTCCTGTTTTTTATTTTCTTAAACAGTTAAATTAATTAATAAAAAATAATATTGGTAAAAGAAATCTCTTAAAAAATTGCTATTATATCTGTTTATTTGCAATAAGATGAACAATCCTTAAGTTATGTTATAAAATAACACACCACCAAATAAGTTATTCTAAAAACATTATAAGCTGAAATTTTCTTGGTATATTTATATGATAAATGTAAGTATATTCTGAAAATTTTATCAATATTGGTTGGTTAAAAAAAATTGACTTATACAATAAAATCTGAAATGATGTAGTTAATGAACAGATCTTAAATAAAATGGTCATCATCTATATGACATAACTAATTTCAATATCATTATGTGTATATTAATATTAGGTTGGTGCAAAAATAATGTCGTTTTCTCACATATGTTACTATGTGAGAAAACAACATTATTTTTGCACCAACCTAATATATCATATGACTAAGCATAAATAAATTTATTAAAATAATAGTTTGGAAAATGTAAATAAGGACAAATACAAAAAGAAAGAAGAATAACTACTAAATTAAGAAATTTTAATTAATGTGAAAATAAGTTTAAAGTAATAAAATGTT
>OZ010573.1:63508700-63726200 GCA_963932145.1 Acanthosepion lycidas
TTGTACATGCTGAACTCGAATTAACAATTAAATTATGAAGAAACCTACCATTTTGGAGTTATTGACAAGAAAAAATCAAACTTCTTGTTTGTAATTTGTCCTCCATTACAGGCATTGTTTTAATACATTCTGCCCTGACTACTATTCAAGATTTCCAGTGGCACAATCATAAAATTTGGCCTATTCACTTCTTTTACAGCTATATCTGTTTTTGAAATCACTATGCATTATCATAATTTTTTTTTCCTTTTTGATAAGTGTAGTCTTATTTATAACAGGAATAAATAAAAACAAATTAAATAATACGATAAAACCTTCTGTGTAGAATAGCAATGACAAATTAAAAGTGCAAATTAAATAATAAAAATAAAGCATTTTTTATATTTTAAAATTGGAAATAAAACAAAAATTAATGCACAAACTTGGAAAGGAGAAGGGTTGATTGTATTATTTCATTTTTTTTCAATTTGTCCCCTTTTCTACACAGAAAGAAGCCAAACACAACCCCTAACGCTAACACCTAACCCTAAATTTAACCTGGTTTATTGTATTATTTAATTTTGTTTTTTTAATTTGTCCCCTTTTCTACACAGAAAGAAAACCAACCAAACCCCTCCTAACCCTAACACCTAACTCTAAACTTAACCCATAAGCATAACACTTTGTAAAGAGCATGATTATGTACAAAATAAAATTACAAAAAAAATGCTAGAAACGAAATAAAGGTTTACTGTATTATTTAATATGTTTTTTTTTTTCAATTTGTTCACTTGTAATTTAAAAAAAAGCTTCATTGTATTATTTAATTTGTTCTTTTAATTTGTCATTGCTATTCAACACAGAAAACAGGTTCTATTGTATTATTTGATTTGTTTTTGTTACAAATAAAACTACACTTACCAAAAAAAAAAAACAAATAACATTTCTTTACGATAGTGCATAGTGATTTTCTGCAAGGAAAGTCTGTAAAAGAAGTAAATAGGCCAAAATTTTGCTTCCACCCGCAGAAGTAGTATGCAGTGAATCAGTGAACATTATAGCAGTAATGGGGGATGAATGACCAACAAGAAGTCTGATTTTTTTTTGTCAATAACTCCAAAACGGTTGGTTTCTTCATAATTTAATTGTTAATTCGAGTTCAGCATGTACATTTACACAGAATTATGACGATTTTGGAAAATTTTAAGAGATATTTAGCAAGGGTGTTAAAAAGCAAATTTACCCCTTTCTTTGGTTATCTGAAAGTAACAGATCAAAATAAGTATCACTGAAAAGGGCTTTTCGATGTTCACAAAGAATACTCAGCTGCTGCCCCTTTTTTTTTTGGAGGAAATACCAATAAATTATGAATACCATAATTGTAAAGTGACTTAAATAATAAGAAGCAAATTGGTTATCTGAAAATAACAATTCAAAGTGGCCCTGAAAAGGGCTTTTGTGCATCCAAAGAGCATGTAGCCCTTAAGAGGGCTAGAGTTAAAATAAATTTACAATTTGCCAGTTCCACCTGGGGCATGGAAGAAGAATAGATCTCCTCTTTCACCTTTAATGCTCAAAACAATTGTGTTATAAACACCCAGTTGGTCCTCTATCAGTTTATGTTCATTATCAGCTATATAATACGCCGTCATTTCATCATCAGCTATATATATATACACTCTTTGGTGTTGAAGTATCGCTGTATGACTTCTTAAATGAGTCTACGTGTTTGCTCACTGTGACTCCTACAACGCTGTTACCTCACCCTCACTCTTCCGGTTACCGAACAACCTTTTACTCTGTCACTCTGGACTCAACTTGACTCCGTTCTCTCAGGTCTTCCCATAGCCATAGTCTAAGTATACAATGGGTGGGTCCATTTGTATAAAATGGGGTGGATCCCTCAACACAAAGTTTCATCAATATTGGTTCATGGGTTTTAGGCAGCAAATTGATTCAGAAAAAACAGACAGAAATTGCCATATATATATATATATATATATATATATATATATATATATATATATATATATATATATATATATATATTGGTCAGGTGGGGGTGAATCTATGACAGAGTAGAAAAACTTTTTCATGTCAAATGTTTCATGCTTTAGAACTTCATTTGTGTGTGTGTGTGTGTGTGCATGAATGTAAAAGTTAGACCGAGTCAAAAAACAAAAGAAAAAACAGACTACGTTGTTTCATGAGAGAACCAGTTATAATAGTTGTAATGTAAATATTTATGTTTGCATTTTTTTTTACAGGGAATGGTTGATGCAGCCCAATACATATATAAGAAGTTAAAAGAAGAAAATATTTTAGTAAAAGCATTTAATAGTATACTGGTAGGTACATTTTACAGTTTTGTATCATTTTCTTTCCACTTAAAATTTGATAACTGGAAAATAGAACTTCTCATAAACAATTGCATATGTTTTTTGTAATTAATGGTCAAACATTATTATGATGCAGAAATTGTTTTTACTGATTTTTAGAAAAATTGTTACTTTGTTATAAAAAGGTGGGAGGTTCTGGAGGTGGGCAGCATTTAGGTGAATTAGTAATGCAGATGACACAGTATTGATAACAGACATGAAAAGAAAACTAAAATAACTCCTGCAGAAGGTAGTGAAGGAAAGCAAGAAAAAAGGACTAAACATCAACTACAAATAAACAGAATGCATGGTTGTTAGCAAAAAGATGAGCCCAAAAGGCAAATTACATATTGGAGATACCAAAATGAAACAAGTACAAAAATTTAAATATCTGGGAAATGTTTTAACAAAGGACAGAAAGTGCGATACTGAAATCCAAACCTGCATTGGGATAGCCAAAGATGCGTTCCAAAAGCTAAGCAGAGTATAAAGAAATAGAAAAATTTGATTAGAAACAAAGAAACGAGTGCTTGACAGTTACGTGATATCAGTCCTCCCATATGACAGTGAATACTGGACAATCTCCTCAAAGGGGAAAAAAACTTGAAGCAACAGAAATGTGGTTCTACAGAAGGATGCTGAGGATACTATAGACCGAACATGTGAGAAATGAAGAAGTTTTAGAGAAAATGGAAACAAAAAGGAAACTTATACTTAAGAGGCTGTTGAAATTCCATAATGAGGAAAGAGGGCTTGGAAAATTTGATACTCACAAGACAGATTGAAGGCAAGTGGGACAGAGGAAAGCAATGCATAACTTAGTTTGAGTAAATGAATGGTGAATAAAATTTAGGAGAAACAACAAAAAGACAAAGTTTATTAAGAGCTATGAAGGACATGAAATTGTGGAGAGCCATGATTGTCAATGTTCTGAAGGGACACAACACATAACAAAGTATGTTGAAGTAATATGTTGTTATGAAGAGGAGTGGCAAGTTCTACGATCACAAAATTTCTAGGTAAGAATTTTGAATACTAAAGTTGAATCACAATTGACTGACATTGATGCTTCTGATTTAGTAGCAGCAGGAGATGAAGCTTTAAAAGAGAAGGAATAATGGACATTGATTTTTATTCATTAAACATGCTTCATATGGTGTTAATATATCATTGAGTTTTTCCTCAAGTTTCATTGCATGAAACACGTGGTCTTCTTATTCCTCATTGTCTGCGAATTGTTTTGCATTACACATTGCATTGAGCTTTTTGATTCAAGTTTAAGGCTTATTGACATAACAAAAGAAGACTTCCAAAAGCTAAGCGAAGTATTAAGAAACAGGAACATTTTATTAGAAATAAAGAAAAGAATGTTGAACTGGTATGTAATATCAATTCTCCTATATAGCAGTGAATGCTGGACAATTTCCTCACAGATGAAGAGGAAACTCAAGGCAACAGATGTGGTTCTATAGAAGGATGCTGAGAATACCATGGGTGAAACATGTGAACAATGAGGAAGTTTGAAGGAATATGGAAATGAAAAGGACACCTGTATTTAGAATCCAAAAGTAGATAACTGAAATTTCCAGGACATAAAATGAGGAAAGAGGACTTGGAAAATTTGACACTCACAGGACATATTGAAGGCAAGAGAGGCAGAGGGAAACATTGAGTAACCTACTCATGACATTGTGTAAATGGCTACAAGGATATGGGAGCAATGAATAAATTTTGATTAGAGCTACAAAGTCTAGGATGCTGTGGAAAGTCATGATTGTCCACATGTTCAACCAACATGGCATTATTCTTTCTCATCTTCAGAGTTAGAACAGAAAAATACTTTGAATTTAGATGCCTTTTTCAAAATAATGTTATCACATTGGGGTTCAAGACATTGCAGACTTTTGTGCTGAAAAATTCTTGGCCTGTCCAATTTCCCCAAATCTGACTAAATGTCTGAACATTAGAATTTATTTTGGAATCTCTTGTTAGCTAGGTCAATAACTTTTCAGGGCCCCCTCATATATCCCTTCTTGATGAGTATCTTGAGTTGTGCAGGGAAGGCATTAGCAGTCTCAGGATCAGCTGAAGGAAACACACTTGTAATATTTAAATTAAGGATGGAAATGCAACTCTTGAATTTGTTGGACTAGTTCTTGCTGACAGTAAATGTTTGTTGCTTGAAACTCTTGTACAGAAAAAGAAAATCATCCTAAAGTTCAGAAGCAAGTTTTTAGTGTATTGATCTTTGATCCACATAATCTGAATATTCTACAACATCTTATCACATCCATAAGCCATTTATTTAAAAGCATGAATTAAACTAGTACTTATGAAATACAAAACCTACCATTGTATATGGATGTTTTATTTTTTAAAATTTATCTAGAATCATTCAAATTTATCACTTTCTTGGCCCTTGTGATCTTTTGTTTGTCAATAGATACACTTTATTCAGAGCTTAATGTTAATGACTTGAACAATGGAATCAAAAATATGAATAAAGACAAAAGGAAAATTTATGTTAGCCAACGTGTTTCATCCTCTGAGTTACTTCTTACAAAATAAAATCCTTGCATTTACCTTGATAAAATCCTTCAGAGGATGAAACATGTTGGCTTAGTTTTTGTTTTTCTGTTATTCATATTGTCTTTTTACAGATATACTCTATCTGAAATTTGACACATCAAAAATATGTATACAGTATTTTCAATAAGTATTATAATACAGATATACAAAAGCACTGACAACACTGCTTTACTCAAATAAAATTTACTGCAAAACTGGAGATTTATCTATGGCATTGCTTATCAGTCCACCAAAGTTTTGATAAATTTTGTGAATGCTTCAAAGCCCAAATCAACAAATAAAGATTATGCAAATACAGAAACCTAACAGTATTGAAATAAATTTGCATAAATTTAATTTTATACAATTAAAAGGATATGTTTTATTAAATTAATTTGTGTAATTACTCAACACTGATTTTCTCAGTGTCTTCATCTTGATTGTTATTATCACAACCTTTTGGCTTTTTGCAGAATTTTTATGAATTTCAAGCCAAACACTTTATTCAGTCCATAGGAGTAGATTGTTCTTATACAGCAGTTCATGCTAGAGGAACTCTCTTATCAGTATTTAGTTAATACATCCTTGAGATATCACTTATCTCTTCCTATGGGAAATATGGCCTAGTGGATAAGTGATAAGTGTTTATCCCGCAAACAATATTGGTAGACTCAATATGAGTCTGGGTAAAAAAAGTAACACAAAACAATGACTATAAAACAAATGACAAGTGAGTCAAGTTACTTGGTGATTATAAATTCAATATCTGGGTTGGATAGTGCAAGAAAGGAAGGAACAAAAGACATCAAAGGAGTAAATTAACTGATAGCATGGACAGTGGAATGAAAACAATCTACCTCTTTTGATTGACTAAAGGGTTTGGTTCAATAAGCACCCGAAGAAGGTGCTTGTTGAACCAAACAAATTCAAGAGTTACATTTCCAACCTTTTCTGTTTCTTTGTATAAATCATTATGCTTCTTTTTTATATACAGTGTTTGAGTATCATTAATTTGATAAATATTTTTAAGCTCAAAGACAATTTATTCATAGTAAACATTAGATAAAATGACTTTATAAAAATAGTTGGTTACTTTATCTTTTATTTATTTCTCTAGGAACAAAGAACATCAGAATATAAGTTAGTTCTGGTGGGTCATTCTCTTGGTGCAGGAACTGCTGCTATCCTAGCCATTCTCATGAAAAAAGAATATCCAACCCTGCACTGTTATGCATACTCCCCACCTGGTGGCCTTATCAGGTAAGATTAAGTTTCAGGTGACATTTAAACAAGCTCCTGCAGAGGGATCTTTACTGGGCCTTCATCACAATAGGTAGAGAGGAGTAGATGTGATAGGCAACAATAAATTACAGAACTCAAAATTGATTGCTACATTTAAGTATTGCATTAATATTTAAGTTTACCTTTTAAAAGTTCAACAATAATTTTTCTGTCACCACTTAATTTAAAGACAATTTGATGTATGTAGGTCCTTACTTTCTATACAAACAATTATTTTTTATTTCAGAGGTGACTTTCACTTGATTTTTCAATTAATTTTAATTATTCCCAAATTTATTTCCAAGTTATAAAAATTGTTATTGTACAAAAAAATTTGTTGCCAATATTCACATAAAAACAATTGCCATAATGAAAAATTGGGAATCCAAAATTTCAGGATTGCAGGTCCGTAACTGGCCTAGAATGTTCCTAATTTGCTCATAGAGTCGGCCTGCTTCCGAAATGGTATATGATATGTTGGGCTACGGCCTCTAGGAGTAAAGTTGAAAAAATGTGACACACTGACATTCACATTTATTATATAGATGAATAATAGGATAATTTACAAAATTATAAAGTTCTACTAAATAGATCTGTTGCAGGATACTAGTATGCTTTAGCAGAAGTAAGTCAACATTATGTTGTGGGTATCACTTCTTTAGTTGTGGTGTGTATAGGCATTTCATATGAAATATTTATGGGTTACTGGAATATTTATCCCGCAAACAATATTGGTAGACTCAATATGAGTCTGGGTAAAAAAAGTAACACAAAACAATGACTATAAAACAAATGACAATGTATGTTATTAACAAAAGGAATTACATCTGTACATAATTGTAATGAAAGGAAAAAACAAAGAGTGTGCTTGTGTGTGTGTGTGTGAAACAAGTATGTGTGACAGACACGTGTGTATGTGCGAGAGAGTTAAAAAATCAACAGAGGATCAGGGAAGTGAATGTGCCTATTCAGCAGTGTTCTTTATTGACATCAACCACATCTGGAAACAAGATTTAAAAAGAGCTAGAAAGAGGAAGAGTGAGAATATCATTCTTTTTATAGACTTAAAGAGTGCACCCTAATGGGCGTTTTGGCAAAGCCAAGTGGGATAACTCACAAATCAGTCAATATTCAGTTTCTTTTTAAAAAATCTCATGGTTTAAGGTTGAATTTAAAAGTGAATTGAATGGTTCAAATTATGTAAATTGAGGATTTTAATGATAAAAGTGAAAAATACTGAAAAATTAAATAAATACAAATTTTCTCTATAATATTTTAGAGATTTCACATAGTTGCTTTAAATCTTAAATCATGCTGCATAGAAATAAATTTGTTTTTCTTCCTGATGATTTTCAAAATTGTTTTTTTATATTTTTTGCCAATGAAAAGATTAATTTAGTCAAAAGATATTTTTAAAATTTCTTATGGAATTCTAATGCAGAATTTTTTATGAGATATGGAACAAAATATGTGTTTCATGTTCTAAATCTGTGTTTTGTACTGTCAGAATTATTTAAAGTTTACGTTTTGCTATATTAAAAATATTTTTTTGCTCTTATTAACATTCAGTTAGGTCTTATTTTGTTTCCTATAACCATAACCCATTAATGCCCCCATTCCATTTTAGGTTTGAACCTTTAATAGGGAATTTTTGATAAACCTATACTTAATACTTCATTTTTTATAATCCTATAATTAATACCATATTTTTTATAAACTTATAATTAATACTGGATTTTTTGAAAACATAATTAACACTGAATTTTTTTAGAAAATTATAAATAATACTAAATTTTTATAGTAACCTATAATTAATACCTGATTTTAATTTTGAATTTTATTATTAATACACAGTTTTATAGTGGGCATTAATGTGTTACAAAGACAGTCAGTTCATTAAGTAAAGTATATTTATAATATGAAGTCTGTTAAAAATAACTTCTATTAATTACAGGATTTTAAATTATTTTTATTATGTCTGTAGGATGTTCTAACATAATAATTGTTGAATTTTAGCAAATAATTTAATCTTATTTCTTATTCAAGTGAGGAATGTGCTGAAGCAACAAAATCCTATATAACATCTGTTATTGTTGGAAAAGATATTGTTCCCAGGTAAGACATATTCTTTATAATTTTCAATCAATTCATCATAAACTATGTACAACACCTTGTTTAATTTCAAAAATGAAAAAAAATATACATAATGATACAAGCCAAATACTGTAGTCTGTAATGAAATATGCATGATTCTTACTGCTGAAATTTTCTATTTTTGTTACTGTCTTACTTATTTTCCTTTGAGAATAAATTTTACCTTTTAATCAATTTTATTTTTTTATAAAGTTAGTTGATATCCAACAAGCTAATCTTACAGACCAGTTCACTAATGGAAAGAATTTGATCCTTGTGCCACACTTAAGTTTCCTAAATAGCCACTTGAGATTAGTTATATGAAGGCAGTAGAAATAAAGTGAATAAATTTGTAAATAAACAAAATATTTAGGAATTCAATTATTTAAATGAACACAGTCATGTGAGAGCTTCAAGCAGTGCATTTCCATAAGTTTCTTTAAAACAAACTATGTTAAACAGCAGCTTCTTCAGTTGTACAGATACACACTTTCATATTAACTTTAATTTAGTACCACAGGACAAAATGCATCCTATGGTAGTATATATCATGGACCAGTTAAACATTCCATTCACTTATCATAGATTGATTATGTATGTACAAACAAGAATCTAGTATAAAAAAAAACATTAGCATTGTTGGCCTCAATTTTCCCTAGAAATGTTGTATTGACCAGCTGTTGTTATTCTGTATTTTGTTTTGATATCTACTCCTGTGATGCTAGATTAATGGCTTTATTACTAAGCCAGTTATTGAAAAACTGTTTCCTTTAAATTTGTTCAGTAGGAGATTTTTTTAACACCCCATTCTCTCCACAGCATTATCTCATTGATTAGAGACTACTTGAATCTTTGAATTTATTTCCCTAAATACTTGTATGCTGCCACAATTTTTATAAAGTGAAACAGCTGCTGTCACACATGACTGCATTCACTGTGTTTTTTTTCTTACTGCTACTGCTGTTGAAGCTTTGCTATCATGCCTCTAATATTTTATTTATTATTGGTCCCCATATTGAGAAGGTCCTCATAATCTAGTATATATGCTGATTCCTTCAGATGGCTAATGTTCCAGTCTTCTTCTCTGTTTATATTTCTATTTAATTCCACAGAGTAGGAATTGGTAACACCTTTATTTGTGCATAAATGGTCAGCCATGTCTCATTTCATTGCCTCACCCTTAATTGCAGCTTTTCAATATTTCTCCAGCATTACTTTTGGGGTTGTTTGCATTCACCTTTGTATTTTTTGTCACAACTGCAGGGGATGTAATACACGCAGTAGTTGGTCATGTTCTCCACTGTGTGGGGCTTTACAGGGTGAGCAATAATTGAATAGTACTAAATACAAACAAGACTAAAATGTGAAACCTGTACTTTTCATAATGCTTATATAAAATCTAACAACTAAGGTGACATTATATATATCAGCATTAGTTGCACATTAGCAACATCCAACGGAAGAAGAGAAAATTATTTATTTTCAATCTATATTGTTTATTAACATTTGTACAATGATAGTCTGTCTAGTTGCAATAATTAACATCTGAAATTAAAATAGAATTAATTTGAAAAATAATAATTGACAATGTTTATTCTAAGAAATTAAAAAAAAACAACGTTTTACTTTCTATGTGAAATTCTAGGATTATTTACATGCAGACTATTGTCCTTATCACTGTTGTTATGTTTCAGCTGTTGTGCCCTCTGACCTTCATCTGGCTGAAATGTTGTAATAACAATAACACAAATAGTCTGCATGTAAATAATGTAAAAAGAGGGGGAGAAGCGTAGAAGTGGTAGGCTGACACTAGGATATTGGAAAACAGACTAGTTATGAAGACAGATGTCCTAAGCAGTGCAGACAAAGAGAGGCCATTATTGGCCAGGTAACTTTCCCTTAGGTAACATATAAAGTAGAAACTTTACTCCTTCTTCAAAGTTTCCCCCCCTCTCTCTCTCTCTCTCTAAAATTCTAGATAAAGTTAAAACTCAAGATGTTTGAGTTATTTTCAGCAGTCCTACCAATAAGATGATGATTACTAGACTATAAAGAAGCATGAAAACAAAGCAGTTTATGTAAGGACACTTATATTTAAAATCATAAAGAGACAGCTAAAAGATTAACTGCATTACATTAAGTAAATAACTTAGATATTAAATGAAAATAAGTCTATTTTATTTAATATTTTCCTATTTTCATGCATTTTGTTTATAAATATGCTGTAAAACTATATTCTTACTTTTAACCTGCAGATTTTTATCAATAACAAATTCTTTCACTCTCTGTAAAATCCCTTGTGTCTTAGTTTGGGGTGAAATGAGTAAAAAAAAGAAAAAGAATAGTTTTGTATATCATTATTTCTTTTGATATAAAGAACCTTTTATTAATACAAAACTATTCTTTGCTATTGTCAAAGGAAATTGATTCTTTGCAAGAAAAGGTGACTGTTTGTGACAAATTATCTCTAATAAATTATACAGCAGATGTGGCATGAATTTTCAAATTACATTTTTTTTATTATATTTAATCATTGGAAATGATAATACTGATAAATGCAGATAATACTGAATTTTACATTATTAACCATTTTTGATTTTTCATAATTTTTAGAAAAAAGATTTCAATGAACGACAGTGGGTATTGATCAATTTTTAGAATGTATACAACATATATGCCAGCATATGTAATTGTGTGAAAAGGTAACAAAATTGATATGTGGTTTTTTTAGTTGTTGGTAAGGATAGGAGTATACAGATTTGTTGTGTTGGTTGACCAAGGTCACATTGATGATGACGAGAGAGTCCTGAAGTGGATTAGTGAAGCCATGTGATAGCATGAGTAGGGTATCATTGGTGAGGTTGATTTGTCAGGCTTCATCACTGAAATCGACACTGTTGAGGTGTGTGGATGGGCCAGTAGTCGTGTAATGAGGTCACGTTATTGAACTGAGCTGCCTGTTGTCAGTGAGGCATGCTGTTTTTTTATATCTGTGATTTAACAGGTGCTGGCTCCCAGGCAATGTTAGTGATTGGGTATTGTATTTTAGATTTTTGCAGGGATTTGTTTGTTTTTTTAATTGGATGTGATGTTTGGAGCCCCTGTGAAGAAGATAACTTTTGTGTGTGGGGTTGCATGCATATCTGGCTGACATAGGTAGTGAAATGTTTTTGTGAATCAAAAAGAGATCTTGATTAAAGTACTATAACAACAAGCACTATTAATGTACAATATACTTTATATAATATACATTTTAGTAGACAACATATCACTCTTATGATGTGGCAATCATTTTATGAATTCTAATGGATTTTCTAAGCTTTCATGTTTCTTGGAGCTTCAGTAACTTGGCTAATATTGAACATAGAATAGACTGCACTAGAGATAGTTTTGCCCAGCAGTGCAAACTGATACAAAACCAAAATATTAATCTGAAAATTCTTAGATGTACTTAAATAGTTTCATCAGATCAGAACTTTCATATGAATGTCATGCATGGTGCCAAACCTATTCAGAATTTTCTAAACTGTCAGCTGTATACAGCCACTTTCTAAGATCAATGGTTAAAAATGGCTTTGAGCAAGTGAAGTCTGTAGGTCTTGGTGAAAACTATCCTCCTTCAAGTCTTGTGGACTAGTGCTACAGAATCATAAACAAAGACCTGTACCAAATAACAGAAACTACTTTGGAGGACTTTCAACAACAACAACAACAACAGCTAAAATGGATATCACATATAATTCAAAGAGAAAATGATGACATCATCAAGTTGTTGATTTTTGACACTACTTCAAATAAATGGCTAGAAAGGAAACCCCCATTAATACTGGAAAGAGCGATAACAGCTACTGAACTTGAAACCGATTTTCCTAAAGATTGTTTTAAGCAAAAGATTTTTAAAATTTCAACTGAAAGTAGATGTGACAGTCAATGATTACCAAATGTTTCCTGATAAGTAAATGGCTCATATTACCATTACAAAGACAAATATTTCAGAAAAAACTGAAAACAGTATCATTACAATGAGAACAAAGTATGATTACAATGAGAACAAAATATCATTACAACGAGAACAAAATATCATTACAACGAGAACAAAGTATCATTACAACGAGAACAAAATATCATTACGAGAACAAAGTATCATTACAACGAGAACAAAATATCATTACAACGAGAACAAAGTATCATTACAATGAGAACAAAATATCATTACACCGAGACAAAGTATCATTACAACGAAAACAAAGTATCATTACAATGAGAACAAAATATCATTACAATGAGAACAAAGTATCATTACAATGAGAACAAAGTATCATTACAACGAGAACAAAATATCATTACACCGAGAACAAGGTATCATTACAACGAAAACAAAATATCATTACACCGAGAACAAAGTATCATTACAACGAAAACAAAGTATCATTACAACGAGAACAAAGTATCATTACAACGAAAACAAAGTATCATTACAACGAGAACAAAGTATCATTACAACGAGAACAAAATATTACAATGAGAACAAAGTTATAAAAATGGTATCAATGTGAATTGTATGCTCCATATTTTGAAACTAGTTTCAAAATTTCTTTATCTATTGATTTTGTGTGCTGTTGTGTTTCTTCATATAATAATATAGTATAATATTCAGAGTAGCTTTTCAAAGTTTATCTCAAGGAAATGTCTTTGAAAACCATTTTATTCAGATATTCATTAAATTTCTTCATCAAAGATGATCGATCATGGTCATGCATAAAAAACATCTTTTTAGAGTGTGTCTGAGCATTCATCTTAACACCATCTGGAATTCATCATGTGCTCACCACTTGACCAGCTATAATTCCATCTCCAAACAAAAAAAAAAACACCTTCTCCTTGTAGATATCTCCAAAACTAAGGATGGCTTCTCCTAATAGCCACCCAACCCTTACTACATGCATCTGACCCATCAGTATTCATTGTTGAAAAGAGCAGTTGAATAATTGGCTTCCATGCTTTCTGTTTCTCATTTCTCATTTCATTTGATTTTCTTTATGGATTTACTGCACCCTGTTGGAACTCAAATTCTTTCACTTTGACACTCTCAGCTCATCCAGGCTGGCATTAGTGATGAACCCCATGACAGGCAAACTTAACTAGGCCACCAGCAACCAAGTCACTTCCATCAACAGTGATGCCTTTTACCAGTGATAAACCCAGCGGTAACAGCAGAGACTAACTCTCAGCTACCATAATGCGATAATTCATGTTGATATTTTTTCCCATGAGTCTATCTCACTTGACTACATATGATTGTTGAGATTCTCCACATGTCTGTCTTGACTACTACCTTGTGTTATACCTCGAATGAACTCTCAGTCTCCAACAACTGATATACAATACATAGGAATGATCAAACAATTGAATCTTGTAGATTACGAGAATTAAAAACTTTTTTTATCTCAACCATGTCTTATCTGTATTTGTTGTTTTGTCATTTCCACATTTTTTCTTGTTAACATTAAAGCTGCTGTCACAGATTAAAAGACTCTTAGGCATAAATCTCATCTTGCTACTTGATTTAGGAACAGACATTTTGTGCTTTTGTAAGACCTCCTCACTGCTACAACCAGTGACTGCTCTAAGATTCCTGGCACCCCAGGCAAGTTGAACTTCGGCACCCTTACAAGTATAATTTTTTTTTAATTTTCACAATAATTTTATCGCAAACAGGGTGATAATGCCACTAAGATGCAAGGGGTTACTGGGAGTGAAAGAGAATGAGAAGACTAATAAGGAGAAAGGACAGTAAAAGAACAGGATTTAGGAAAACCAAAAATGGCAATTAGCATTGCATTTAAATCTTTGAAGATTGTAGATGGCAAGAAAGCAAAAAACTGGAAGAGAGTTCCACAGGCAAGAAGTGTGAGAAAAGATACTAATAGATAAGAACTTATTGTTATCTCTAGCAAGTTCAACAGTTACCAATCTAGTAGGATGCTTAAATTAATGCAGTCGGGGTACCAAGGAAGAAAACTTATCAAAAAAAATTGCCATGAAGATATTTATAGGAAAAGGCACAGGGAAGCCAATTAGATTACAGACCCTTCTTTTGCTAACAAGAATTGCCAGGGATTTTGTTAATGTTCTTGTCTGTGCCCTTTTTTGATCATACCCAGGGCTCCAATTATTATAGGTATAACAATAGTTTTAAAATGCCACATTTTTTCCCAATGTCAAGATCCTTATTTTGTTAAATTTTTTAACAGATATATTTTTATTGGATGGCACTGACATATATCTAATAAGGCAATTTTTATTTGTAGTCTTCAACCATTATGTCTAATCTATTAACTTTTAGATGTCTGTCAGTGTGAATGGTAAATTTATTATTATTATTATGGGTGGAAATGACACGTGCTTATCTGATAGAAATTCTTTTACTTAAAAAGTAAAATCATTTTTTATTTCATTGATATTTCCAACAAATTTCATTATTTGAAAATGACAATATTTTATAAAGGTATTTTTGAAGGAAATATTTACATTTGACTTCATGCTTTTCATAAAATCTCAGTTTAGAGTGATCATAATTACTCCTTACTATTTGAACAGAGGATTATGATCAGCAACCAGTGCCACTTCACAAAGTCAGGGCTCAAAATTACTTCATCCTGGGGATGATAAAATATTAATTTGGGACAATGCCAGAACAATACAAAATCTTTAATTAAAATTTTCTTATTTATTTATTTTAAAATCAACTAAGTTCTTAAAATAAAATTCTTACTTCACACCAAAATTAATGTGCTTTTAACCTTTATCACTCTGTATGTGACTTCATTCGTTGTACAAAAAGTTTATCCTGCCACTGAAGGTGATTCTGATCCATAAACAATAGTGTGTTTGAATTTCATAGTTGTATTGTCATATCCTGCTATGGCAAAAGAAAACAACTTTGAGTAAAATTAACAATAAGGATACTGCAAAAAAAAAGCATGCAGTGGAAAGGGAAGTCATTAATAATGCAGAGTTTTAAAAGCTTAATAAATGGAACATACCCCCACACACAAAATAAAACTTAAGTGCATTTTTTAAAACTGGTGGAAGAAACATGAATAAAAATTAAAGGATGCAGGATTTTAATTTAGATAGTTATATTATTTATCTCTAAATTTGAAAAACATTAGGATCTGACTTAATTTTTATAGAAAAATCTTGAATGAACTATTAAGAAACATTTATGTGTTGTTTTCTGCTTATCATAAACTAAATACAAGGGAGAATTTAAAAAAAATATGATGAACAAACACTAAAAATTTAGTCACAATGTGAATCAGGTAATTGTAAAGTAAAATTTTTGATAATGGCTTGAAAAAATCTTTGATTGTGCATTGTGAATGTGTTAATATTCTTTAGATATGAAATGAATTTATAGAGCACAAGACTTAAAATCTGATAAAAGTTATTTTGACCATGAAGTTACTTTGACCATGAATATTAATAAGTTACACTGACCATGAATATTAATAAGAATATTTTCAAATAAAATAATTCAAAATGATTTAACCAAATTTTTTAAATAAAAATAAGTGATTTTTATAAAAATTATACTGTAAGGAAACTGACTACAATTTTGATATAAAAAATGCTACTCTGATCAAAGGAGAAAACAATTCGCTATAACGAAAATGTCTAGAGAGTGCCTTGATCACAAGTTCATCTACAGTAAATTTGCACCCTGGCTCTTATAACATTTCACCATTACTAGAAGAACTTCTATTATCATAGTGTGGGATATCTACTAACAAAACTGATAGAAAGAAAAAGAATCTAAATGAAATTGGTTAAATAAAAAAAAAATTTAAATTTAAAATTCCCAGCATCCCTCATTCCTTTGTATATAAAGTCACACCAACAGTCCGATGATGTCCTAAAGGACAAAATGTGTCCTAAAAACCTTTTTCTACTTTGTCATACATTTTTCCCCATTAAAAATTGTAGTAAAATTTAATTAATTTGTCTTTTTTTTATTTATTAATGTTTAAAACTTTAATATTAAAAAATTGATGTATTAATTTATTTCCTAAAGCTTTTAATGGTATTTTTATTATGCTTCTAATATAAATGATAACAAAGTTAAAAAAAATTCTTTTCAGACAGTTTAAAATTTTTTCAGTACAATTAAAAGTTGCTTTTCAGGACGGTTCCAGAATGATGGTGAAAAGAGTTAATTTATTTGCAATTTCAGGGTTACCGACTAAGTTCTTAAATGAAAGCAATAATTTACAGTTTTACTCTTGTTAATAATTATATGATTATTAATTTGTTCTTTAAAGAAATGTTAGTATCTTTTCACCTAGTTACAAGCAGTAATGTAAGACAATAAATAACAGCTGTCTCCATTTATCAAGTTTAAGACATTATTTATTTTATTACCACCATCAACAGCTGGACTTGTGAAAATTTCAAACATGTTTACAATTAAGATTCAGCGATTATCTCATGTCTTTGTTCTTAACTCAATTTTTGTCTTCTCATTCTCTTTCTTATCTCTTCCAATCTTCATTGCTTGGTGGTATTTTTATCAAAATGTTTTACAGACATTGATTAGATAAGAAAGAGATTGAGAAGATTCACAAATTCGAGTTAAGGAAAAGCACTCGAGATTTATCGCTGCATCTTATTTTTCTGTTTTCATAAACATGTTTGAAATTTTCATTCTTTTCTATTCCAACTTTTCAATCTTTTTCTTATTCTCTCTATATACCAAGTCAGCAAGCTTGTCTTTCTTTCATCTCCATCACTTCTCCCTCTCTCTTATATTATTCATTTCTTCCTCTTTTTCTATTACTGCTTGTCTTTCAATTTTTACTTATTCTCCCTTAATATTCAATCAGTAAGATTATCCATCAATCTTTTGTCTCCCTTTCTTCTCCCTCTCTCTATTTATACACTTGTAATTTATTTCACTTACATTTCTTTTTGTTTTTCTCTATTTTTTCTACATCCAACCCGTTCTCCTTCATTCACTCTTTTACCCACCTCTTGCTTTTCCAAATTCCTTCCTGATTTATATTATTTTGTATGCTTCTTATCCAGAAAGCATAACAAATTTGATTTCAGAAGAGCCAGCATTCAGGCAGGTAGAAAAGTATGATATTCATATATATATATATATATATATATATATATATATATATATATATATATATATATAATTATTTATTTAAAAATATGATTCCAGCGTGCTGGAATCATATTTTTAAATAAATAATTATATTTATGCTATACTTTTGTATCGAGCACTATTTTTTTAAAATAATAACAAAAATACTAAAGAACTTTGGATTATTTACCTAACCAGCTCTTTCCTATTTTCTATATATTTTCATATATATATATATATATATATATATATATATATATATATATACACACACAAACATGTTGATTCATCACCACCAGCCACTTTTAGTTTGCTACTGGACAAAGGCCTTCCATGTCAACTGTGACTGAATTATTTTCTGATGTGTCTTACCAGAAAACCACATCATCTCATCTGCCTATATTCTGTTTTTTTTTTTTTTTTCTTCTGCCTTGGTACCAATCAACCAACCTTTTGCTCCATCTTTTATCCTTTCTTGTTGCTATCAATCCCACTCACCTCCATTTTTGTCATTTAATCATTTTTATGTTTTGTTCTCTGATCCATGTTGACATATTCCTCTCAGAGTTGTTCCTACCATTGCTCATTCTTTATGCTTCTCTGAGTTTGTTTTCAAGCAAGTTTGTCAATTCGCACTGATATGTCATAGCTGACATTATATATTCATTATACACTTTACATTTTTTATCATATTGACAAGGTACCTTTTCATTATATCTATATTTTTGCCAAAAGCTTTCCAGTCAATGATGATGCATTGTTTTATTTCATTTTCATGGGCTTTTTTTAATCATTTCAACCCAAAGAAGGTAAAAGTGACTAATACACAAGGGATCACTGAGTGTGAGAGAATATGAGAAAAAAACATTAAAGAAAGAAAACAATAAAAGAACAAGAATCAAAAAGACAGATGATAATTATTGACATTACATTTAAATTTTAGAAGATCAAACTTGACTGGAAAGCAAGAATCTGGAAGAGAGTTCCACAAGTGAGAAGTGTGAGGGAAGAAACTGTTAGCATAGAACCTACATTTACATCTAACCATTTCAACTTTAAAATGATGAGACCTAGCTGCAAATCTAGTACTGTACTCAAATTCATAAAATCTATGAGAGTTCATCAGAAAAATTACACTGAAAATATTTATAGGAAAAGGCACAGGGAAACTACATTACAGCAGTGGGATCAATAATATTGCAGATTCTTCTTTGTATTTTATCTAGAATCTCTAAATATATAGCAGAAGCATCAGACCATATGTGGCAGCAGTATTCAATGCATGGATGAATGGTAGACTTCTAAAGGTGTAAGATAGATTCTGGCAAGAAAAATTGTCTAGCACAATGACTTCCTTTAATGTTACCACCTCCCCTATGTAGATGTATTCCTGGATTTCTACTTCTTTGCTCTCTAATGTTCAAGTATTTTTTAGAACATTACAAGTGGCCATTGCTTTTGTTTTATTTCTGTGGGTTTGTTAACCTAACTTTAAGCTTAAGGCCATTCAGTATTTCTTGTAATTCAAGCAATGATTCTGTCATTTGTAAAATGTTAACAAATTCTGGGAGGTTTGGATATTCTTTGTTTATATTCACTCCTATTCCTTCCAAGTTCATTTTCCAGAAGATACTTTCAAGACATTCTGTAAATACTTTAGGCAAAACCAGGTCTCTTTTTCCCACTCCTTTTCCATTCTTTATCTGTATCTTTGTGTAGTTAAATTATTACATCACTGTTTTTATTTTGTTTTTTAATCATTTCACCCCAAGAAAGGTGACAGAGCCACTAAGACACAAGGGGTTGCTGAGAGGGAAAGAAACTGAGGAAATGTTATTGAGGAGAAAGGACAACAAAAGAACAGGATTGAAATTGCATTTAAGTTTTTGAAGATCATAGTTGACAAACTTTGATGTATAAATTATATACAAGCATCAGTAAAATAATAGATTATTTAATGTTATTTTTTTTTTATTAAATATTGCTTCTTGTCACATGACTATAACTTATAGTAGAGCTGTATAGCAACTATTTTAGGAGTTTCTTCAAACAATTTTCCCTTTTGTACAAACTTATTTTCAATATCATAATCACCTTTTTTCAAATCCAGCTAAACAACCTTTATGATTGTCTTTATGACTTGCATTAAACATGATTAAATACAAAATGAATTTATTTTTGTATATTTTTTATTCTTGATGGGAGATGGAAAAATTAATACTTGTTTCATGTCATTTCAGAATTGGCCTTTCTCAACTAGAACTTCTTCGCTCTGATTTGATTAATGTCATCAAAATGAATGAAAAACCAAAGGTAACTTATTAAAAAAAAATATACAAACAAGTATATACAAAAGTCAGGGATAGCAGTATGCAAAGGTAATGTTAGGTGACACCACTGTATTGTGATGTCATAGAAATGCCCAGATCTATATTACTTGTGTTGACATCAGGTGGATGGGATATTCCATTTTTAAAATTGTGTGACATTTGACATCCCTTGACCTAGGGTATCACATATGTACAAAGAATACTTGATAGAAGGCATTACTGACCACCATAGATACTGTGGCCAGCACAATGGCTGACCACTGGTCCTTAATGATCATAACCAGAGACAGTTGTCTAGAATTGTCTGAGGTAACAGGCAAGTGACACTGACTAAAATGATACCCACATTCAATACAGGAGGTATCAGATTCATTAGAA
Source organism: Acanthosepion lycidas (assembly GCA_963932145.1). NCBI lineage: Eukaryota > Metazoa > Mollusca > Cephalopoda > Sepiida > Sepiidae > Acanthosepion > Acanthosepion lycidas. Next base: position 63,528,902 of record OZ010573.1, read on the forward strand.
GCAGACCAGTTCAGCATTCTTAGCTTCCATGGAATATGGGAGCAGAAAACCAACCTGTTGACACTGACACTGGACACAGTGCCTCACCTTGTGAAGACTGGCTATTTATGATTCCAGTTATTTTGTGTTGATGGTAGGGTTCAGGTGTAGCTCAGTCCCCATGAAACCATGGACATCAATTTTCAACAAGGTACCATGCAGGTGGGTGATGGTTTCACAATGGTGTACAGGACTGTTCGCAATGACATGTGTTGTATCTGCTGGTCTGAGAATGTCATTAACTGTAGACTGTTAGATGACACTGTTTCATGACTATTTTCACCCATTTATGAGATCAATGTACCTCTAACAATGATGGGTTATTCTATTCTTCTGTGTCATCAGGCCCAAGTTGTCCAGAATTGGTTTGAGGATTATTCTGGGAATTTCTGACCAATGGTTTCCCCAGCATTAGCCCAGTTGATCATTTATGGGTCTGGGTGAAGAGGTCAATTTGCGCACAAGAACCTGCACCTACAATTATCAAAACTGTGAACAGCTATAGCTGAACATCTCTCTAGAGGTCTTCTGATCTTTTATAGAAGCATTGCCACATCAACTTGCTACATTTCACCAGGGTAGTTCTAAATGATACAAATCACCTTTTGTCATATCAGTGTATACTTTGACTTTGAAAGCCAGAAAATTTATTGGCAATTTTTTCACCTCAAGTATTGATAGTTACTGTTGCCTTCTTAAATATTTCATACACAAAACCCTCTTTGATTTTTTATTTGCTCTGAATCTTAAGATTTGTTTATGAAATGCACAACCTTGAATTATTTCATTTTCTGCAAAAATTATGATTGCATGCCGAAAAATTCTGAGGTAACCATCACAAAATTTTTATAAATCCTTCAGGCTGTTCTAAATAAAGTTTTTTCCTTGGTGCATTTGGATTAGATCTTCTTCAAACTCTGCAGCTCTTTAGCCAAATCTTACTTTAGCTTTTTAAAATTGTATGCCCCTTTTGTCAAACTCATTTGATTGGTGTAAATTGTATCTCTGCAAACAGCACAATTGATACAATGTTACTTTGCAATATGTGTTAAGAGATTTCAGTTGATGAATCCTTATGTTAGCTCAATTCAATTGATATATTTCAAAAACTTGAAAATCAAGTATTACAAGTTGATTTTATATGAAAGTAAATTGATTTCTCTTTCAAATGACATCAAATTTAGCTTCCGTTGTATTATTACTGGTTATGAGATATGGTTTTGTAACTAATTACATATTTATATTGTTTGGACTGTTGTCCTCATCTTTATTGCCCTATTCACAACGTTTCGGCTGTTATACACTCTGACCTTCTTCAGGTGATATACATTGGAATTTCAAACCAAACACTTTATTTAGTCCATGGGGTAGATTGTTCTAATTTCACATACTATGTCTTTTTTTTTTGTGGATATCACAGTATCAGTTAATATCACCTGAAGAAGGTTAGAGTGTACAACAGCCGAAACATCATGAATATAGCAATAAAGATGAAGACAACAGTCTGAATGATGTAAATAGTTACAACACCTCATTTCAGAAATATAGACAGATATGGTTTTGTAAATCTACAACTTTGTAATAATTTTAGATTTCTAAAAAGTTATAGATTTTGAGTGCCTCTAGTTGATCATGTGATGGATGTTAATGGTGTGTATTGAAATACAGTGCTACCCGATTGTAATTGCGGGCACATTCAGGTGCTTCTGGAGTGTAAGCTTGTGAAACTTGTGGGTACGTTAATGCACTTCCTGCCTGAAAGTGGTAAGCCACATTTTGCTGATAAATTCATTTGTTTTCCCCACACCTTGTTATTTTTTGTTTTTGGTAACAGCATAAAGATTTGTTTATTGTTAAAATAACTGAAGTACATCTTTGTATTTTCTTTTTCTCTTTCAGTGGAAAATTATTAGACAAAGTATGATGTGTTGTTTATCAGATAATCCAGATCCTGTACTAGAAGGAGAAATAGAACGTAATGTTAGATTGCATCCTATAGATAGTGGCATTGGTTTATCAGCTCATAAACCACTGTTCTTACCTGGAAAAATTATCCATATTGTACGCAGTCATCCAGTTATCAAAAAGTAAGTTTTCATTTATTTAAATTACTTCTTTATATTTGATATAATAGTTTTTTTAGTTATGTTTAACCATTGTGCTTTCCAAAAAATGGTGTATCAAAAAGATGGTTATTCCCTTGATACCAGTATTACTGTATACACTTTTGATGACCCTGGCAATATTTATTTACAAGATTATAAAAATATGTGCACTAAATGTAATGTGATATTTATTAATTGCCTTTTATAAAGATTTATTATTTACCATTTTATAAAGAAACAAATTTGAAAAGAAATCTTTTTATTCAAATTTTTTTTTTAAATTACAAAATATATAAATCAATTACAATGTAATATTTATTATTTACCATTTTATAAAAACAAATTTTTTATTCAATCTAATAAATAAATAGTGTTTAATGTCTTTGTTGTCGATTGTCAAGAATAAAGAAAATATATAAATCCACTTTCATATGTTTGGGTTTCATTAAAATTCTAATCAATAATCCTTGTTAAGGGAGTTAAAAATCTATAAATAATAGTGGTGTCAAGGGAATAACTATCCTTTTGATATACTGTTTTTTTGTGGACATGAAGGTTAAATGTTGTTTTTTTTACTTTGTTTTTTGTTTACTTGAAACTTATAATTGCAAAACTCCAATTGATCATATTGTTTGAATCATAAGAGATGCTATTAGTGTTTCTCAAACAAATATAATTGTATGCTTGTAATTGTGTGTGCTTCATAGATTTTTGAAGCAAATGTATTCATTGTTTTTATGATAGTATTTTGACAATTGTCTTTTCTTCATTAGGTGTTCTGTTTTAATTCTGTTTTTATAATCAGGTCTTTTATTATTTTTCAATATATTTTTATGGGAATGCAATATTGAAGTTGGCTAGAACAATCTTTCACAATTTACATGTATTTTGAATTTCATATTTATTGACATGTAGCATCTACAGTTATCCTTTGAATTAGAAACTTAAAATCTCTATACAATGACTTGATTCTCCTAATCCTCTCAGACAAAATAATGCATTCTGGGAGAATGCAGAAATTAAACAATTTTCTATTAATTGAGGCATGAGCTCCTACTTAAAGTAATTACTAAATGCTTACCTAATGCATATGTTGGCATTGGTAATAATAAAACTTTCAAACCAATAAATACTATAATCTATAATTTTTTCTTCATAAAGACTGCTGCTTTCTGGAACAGACTGCTAGCAAGAATGTTTTCCGAATCACAACAATCTTGACTTCTTTAAGTCTAGAGTCAGCCATTATCTTTCCTGCATAGGTCCATAAAGTTCACTTTTTACTCTTTCTTACACTCATACGACACCATATTGTAACCTCCTACCTTGAGTGACACTTGGGCCTTGGGTGAATATCTGACAATCACAAAGAGCATGAAACCCAGGGTCACAAACTCACATCAATCCAAATATATATATATATATATATATATATATATATATATATATATATATATATATATATATATATATATATATGTATGTATGTATGTATGTATACATATACACTGCGTGCCAAATTATTTTTTCTAATATTTCAAAAACGCTCCAATCAATTCACACAAAATTTTCACACAATGTTGGCAATATAGACCTGCGCAATCACTGAAATTTTTGTACTGATCTGCGCAATCTAAACAAACTAGCGCCGTATTTGTTATCAGCACAGTGATTTGAGAGTGCCAAATTATTAGAATAGTGTAAGAATTTAGTGAAAAGATGGGTCATAAAAGCAGTTTAAGTGATGCTGAAAAGAAAACTATCACCTCAGAAAACTCAAAAGGTTTCATCGAAAAAAAGTTCATCACCGACCCTACACAAGTACAAGTACGCAAAAGGGCAGAAAAAGGCAAGCCGAAAGTTATTTCACGTCATCTCATGTCACAACTTAAATGAGAGGCCACGAAGAACCCTAGACTTACCAGTCAAGAGCTTTTCAGTTGCATTGGGGATCCTACTGTGTCTAAAAGTACTTGGTGTCGGTATCTGAGGGAAATAGCAACAACAGTCAAACCTGTACCGAAGACTCCGTTGACAAGAAATCACATTCAAAATTGATTGAAATGGGCCCTGGACAATATGAAGATTGACTTCTCTAAAGTTTTGTCCACAGACGAAACTCGAGCAACACTTGATGGGCTAGATAAATGGTGCAAAGTTTGGGTAATGAACAGACAGAATCGCCATCAGTGTTTGAGATGCCAACAAGGGGGTGGATACATAATGATCTGGGGTGGTATTATTGGAAAACATTAGTGAGCCCATGGAGAGTACCAGATCGCATCAAAATAACTGTTGATGCATACATAGCGTTTATGAAGGAGCATCTTGAACCGAGGATGAAAAGGCAAAGAGTTGCCTTCAGAAGGGCAATTGTTTTTATGCAAGATAATGCTCCCTCACATGCTGCTCACAAGACTACTGAATATTTGAAACAGTTAGGCTTCCATGGACCTCAAAAAATGAAGTGGCCAGCAAATTCTCTGGATTTGAACCCAATCAAAAACCTTTGGAGTATCATGAAATGAAGACTGTACGCCAACGGACGACAATTCAGGAACAACGCTGATTTGTGGGAAGCAATTCTTGATATATCTTGCGGCATTACAGCAGATGACATCCTACAATTAACAAATTCCATGGATCGTCGACTTCTTCAAGTAATTTCAAAACTGGGAAAGCACATTCCCTATTAATTTGTTTATAACTGTGCTTTTGTTTGTATCTGTTATTATTTGTTTGATTAACTTATTTATTAGGTTCTTTTGATCATAAAGATTCATGTGCAACATTAATAAACGTTTTGTTTGCTCAATTCTGGGAATTTTACTAAACCTTTCTAATAATTTGGCACTCTCAAATCACCGTGCTGATAACAAATATAGCGCCAGTTTGTTTACATTGCACAGATCAGTAGGAAAAATTCAGTGATTGCGCAGGTCAGTATTGCGAACGTTGTGTGAAAATTTTGTGTGAATTGATTGGACAGTTTTTGAAATATTAGAAAAAAAGTGATTTCGATAATAATTTGGCACGCAGTGTATATATACACATACATATATATATACATGTATATATATATACACACACACATATATATACATGTGTATATATATATATATATATATATACATACACACATATATATATATATATATATATATATATATATATATATACATGCACATACATATACATGTATATATATTAGGCTGGTGCAAAAATAATGTCGTTTTTCTTTTGAAGTTGAACGTCAAAAAACGACATTATTTTTGCACCAACCTAATATATATATACACGCACATACATATATATACATGTGTGTGTGTATATATATATATATATATAAATCAACCATCCGTCCTTGCACAGGATATTGCTGTCACATATGGTCTTGTGCCACCTCTGTATGTATTGAGGTTCTCAACAAAATACAGAGAAATATATGCAATGTGATAGCTCCTGATCTGGCATCTAGTCTACAGTCACTTTCTCACAGACATACTGTGGCTTCCCTCTGTCTCTTCTACAAGTATTTTCATGGCAACTGTTCCAACAAGCTACTTTTGCTGATTCCCAGACTGCATGAATTTAAGGAATCTACTAGGCTGGCATCTTGGTCCCACCCTTTCACTGTCAAAACAGTTTAATGTTACTGTCTCTTCTACTGAAACAGCTTCTTCTCTTGCACTTCCTGTTTGTGGAACTCTCTTCCCCTTGCTTGCTTCTCCGATAACTATAATCTTCAAATATTCAAGTATCATGTCAATCGACATCTGATACCTTGATCTTGTTCTCCAGTCCTTTTTATCCTTTCCTCAAACACACCTCTTTACTCTTGTTCTCAATCCTCTTTATTTAATTTGTAGGTCAAAATGCAAGCCAAATGCTCCAGTTTACCAAGCCATTATTGCTGATAACAGTAATTTTGAACAAGTATTAGTATCCCCAACTATGATCAATGATCATTTTCCAGATAATGTATTGGATGCTCTACAAAAGGTAAGTTTTCATATAGAAAATCATAGGAAAAGAAATATAGATATATTATTAAAAGTACTTTTTTTTAATTTTCTCATCTCTCCAACTTAGTTGCTATTTTTCTTGTTTTCATCAGTATTTTTCCAAATTTGTTCAGGCTTCATAGGTTTATGATTATAGTGAATTTGTAACTATTTTCATATGTTGTGTGATCATTTAAGGCATACATGCTACTGTAGTATAGAAGTCATACAAGCACTGGGAAAGAAAACTATGTAAGCATAATCAATCTACTACTATCTATATTGCTACTAAAGTACCTTGTTGTAAAGGGCATTAAATAGTCGGTCACTTATTTATTCATTATACTTTGTCTTTCCCAGGTGGCTAAGCACCACTCCCTGCTGACAGAGAACATTTAACTTTGAAGTGAAATAGGGTTAATTTGTTTGTGTCTCCTGAACCATGAAACTATCAATATGTTCATTCTCATTACTAGGAATGACTGGGGCCTTCACTAGAATAGCTTTATGAAACATTTAAAAAATTCTACCTTGCAAAAAAATTGATGTCTCATAACTCATACTACTCAATGTTCATTTTTTAAATCATTTTCCTCTTTAATTTTGTATTTCATTTTTAATATATGTCAATATACTTTTATATTTTTTAATTTATTTGAACTATTTTCCTATCTTGATTATTAGCTGTTATTATAGTCAAAATTATAGATTTTATCATATAGATGTTACTGTATGTTGTAACCTAGGGAAGGTTACTGAATAGAATAATCACACAAAAGTTAGTAATGAACAATAATTGTTAGGACAAGAACCACACATATAAGATTCGCCAATGGTGTGTAGAAGTAGTCAACTGCTAGAAGTGAGTCAAGTGAATTCCACAATGAATCTCCAACTGCAGACCAACATACAGTATTTACTACTGTATTTATGTGAATGGAGACATACCCATTATCATTCATAGGTATGCTACAACATTATAGATTTTATTATAGACAACATTATCAAAAAGCGGTATAAACCTGCCATAATAACCAAATGTTGAAGTTATAAATGTTATTATAGTTTTTATTAAAGACAAAATTATAGATGTTATTATAGACAAGATTATCAAAAAGTTGTATGAATCCACCATGATAACAAATGTTGAAATCATCTGACATGGAATATAAAGGTCTCAAAATACACTAGTGATGTCTCCTTTGGCATAGTGGATATAGAAGTTGGTTAAACATGTGTTACTGTCATTTATTAGTCTTGAGTTAAATCCTACTTTAGCAAGAACAAACAATAACAACTATCATAGCAACAAAAATAACAAAATAATACAATAAACAACAGATTTCCTATGTATTAACGAAACAATGGACACTTGATGATGGTCAGAGGGCACGGCTGAAACATTGTCTCTAATAACATCTAGATGAGAACAATAGTTTGAATAAATTAAAAAGTATATCCTCTTTCTTAGTTCATCTCTTTGATTGACTGTCCGTATTACAATTTTCATCTGTTCTTTCTTGTGGGTAGATATGATGTCAAAATATTTTCACTTGTATAGAAGCATAGCTTTTTTATCATAGTTAAAATAAGATAATTTTAAGAAACAAAATGTACTGTTTATAGAATTTACTGACAAATCTAGCATAAAATTATGAGCAGTGTTGGGTTAAATAATAAAAAAAAACCCTCAGTACCCAAAGAGCAAATATATGAAATTAATATGTCCTAAAAAGTAGACAGACAATTCCTCCTTTTAGTGTATTGGGATGGTGTTATGATAAACTCTTAGCAATGAATTTTCTGTACCAAATAACAACTTGGTCAATCATTTCTTTTATTCGACCTTTTTTTTAGGTTGTGACCTATGTTTTCTGATTTCAAATTTTCTGGTGTATTTTTTATGTCATTTTATTTTATAGCAACTAAACTGATGATATTGTTTATAATTTTGAGTCATTATCATTCACATATTCCTCATTATTCATTATATTGTTCTCACTACATTTCAAGCAATTATTTCCATGGCCTTTTTATAAGTGTGCTGTCCATAGGCAAAGTCTATTTTTCAGGTAATACAAGACATGGAACAGTAGCAAATAAAAAATTTAAAATGTTAACATAAATGCTTGTAATGTAAATTATTCTAATTTCAATAATGCATGCAGTAAATTTTATTCCATAATTAATATACAGATCTGTTGTCAGTTTTCATTCCTGGTCACCAAACCAAATTGTTTCAAATAATTGAACATTGTACTCAGTTCTCTGGTGAGTTCATGGAAGAACCAAATATCCAATTTTAGATTTCTTTCCAATTTGCTCAAGATTTTTTGTATAATTGAAAAAGATACATTGTGCCTTTTGACTAAATCTTCTTATGCCTTGATCTGCTTAAAAATATCATTGTCTAAATTGGTTGATCTTCCAGAGCAAGTCTTATCAGAAAGACCACAGCCTTTTAAAACTTACTTTAACCAGTGCTGGCATTCATGCACACTTGACATGAATGGCAATGGTAATATTAGCCATTTCCTTATAAAGAAATATTCAGCATTCATTATCTAAGCAGTGAGTGCTACTGTCAGTTGAAATTTATAAAATCTTTCTCTTAAAACAATTTTTAGGAAAAAAGGTTTCTGAAGTCCAGTGTCTGTTATTGCTCTTTCCCTGTATTGATGAGGGTTTCCTTCCTAACTTTTTGCTTGATGTAATGTGGAATGTCATCATCTTTATTATATCATTGTTTTCTCTTTAAGTTACATGTGCTATTCATTTTAGCTGTTTCTGCTGTTGGCAGTCCTCAAGTGAAGTTGTTTCTGTTATCTGGTACAGTTCTTTCTTTGTGATTTTGTAGCACCATTTCACAATGTTCAAACAAGTGTGGTCCCCACTAAGACCCATAGATTTCAATCACTCAAAGCCATTTTAACCATTGATCTGAGAAAGCGTTTGTATACAGCTGACAGTTTAGATATTTCTGATCAAGTTTGGCACCATACATGACGTCCATATGAATGTCTTGATTTGACAAAGCTGTTTAAGAACAATAGTCTTTAGTGTCTGCTGCATTGCTGTCTTCATGAAATACATACAGCATGCAAAAAATATAATACTTGTGAAAGTCTTTCTCTTCCATGGACTTAAATGTCCTTATAAATGAATAGCTTGATAGAAGTGATGTTAAACTAAATCTATATCTTGCTTTCTATTTAACATTGATTTGTGATTAGTTGATTCCGGAGTTGCATATTTTAAATGCACTATTTTTCAGATACCCTAATATTTTGACTTAATTCATCTTAGAATTTTTTTTTGCTTCAAAACAGCTTTTAATTATAAAGAGCACATGGCTGGTGATCACATACATTGCTCATTATCCTTTATACAAGTAAATCCTTTCTGATGGATAGTTAAGAGAGAAAAAAATTTTGTAATTATTATTAATTTTGATTAGTATTTACTTACATCTTAAGTTTTGGTTGTTTTCTTTTATCAGAGTTTTTAATCAGGTGATCTGTAGTGAGTAGATGATGAAGGATCAAGTATAAAGGATAAGCTCTATTGAAGATTGATGGACTAAGTAAACATTGCAAATCTATCATTCACCTGTCCATTGAATATTACTGTCATATCTGGTCTGGATTTCCTGCTATATATCTTGAGATTCTCAACAAAATCCAAAAAAGAGTCTACAATTTTATTGGTCCTAACCTGGCATTTCAGCTTCAGTCACTTTCCCACTGCCATGATGTAGCTTCCTTCTGTCTTTTCTATAAATATTTTCATGGCAGTTGTTCTAATGAGCTGTCCTGCTTGGTACCTCCTTAAATTCATGCAGTTGTATGAATTTAAGCATACTACTAGATTGAGTACATTTTTTTTACTGTTGAATTAGCTTGGTATAATTGTAAGTTCTATTCTAATAGTTTCTTTTCTCACGCTTTTTATCTCTTTTAATTTTTTATTTCCTTGCCACCTACAATCTTCAAAGATTTAAACACGACACCAATCACAATCTTGTCTTCCTGAATTCTGTTCTTTTATTGTCTTTTCTCTTCACTAGTTTTCTCTGTCAACTATGAGCTTAAAAAATATAAATGCAATATCAATCGCCATCTATTTTCTTGAATCCTATACTTTTCTTTATACTTGATCCTTCATCCTCACTGAATTCTTCTCATTCTCTTTCGCACCTGGTAACCTGTGTGTGTCTTAATAGTATTATGGCCCCACCTTGGGGTGAAATTATTAAATAAATGAATAAATAGAAACAAATAAAAATTAAAATAAAATAAATGCAAGTCCAAGTTAATCATCATGAATAACAAAGTTTCATCTAATAAAAATAATTTCTTGTTAGAAAAGAAATAATTTCTCTCTTAAAAAATAATTTCTTCTTAACAACTAATATTAAATATTAACTGCCTTGATAAGGAATAACATATTAACAAAATTTCACTTCTAGTTTTTTCTCTTTTCCCCAATAATCAAAGTGACTGCTAAAATCTTAATACTATCTTTGTCCTATATCATTATATAAATACTATCCAATATCCACATATATAAATACTTTGTCCTATATCATTATATAAATACTATCTAATATCTAAATACTTTCTTTGTCCTATATCATTATATAAATACTATCCAATACCCAAATATATAAATACTTTGTCCCATATCATTATATAAATACTACCCAAATATATAAATACCATATTTGTCCTATATCATTATATAAATACTATCTAACATCCAAATATATAAATACTATCCAATATCCAAATATATAAATACTTTGTCCTATATCATTATATAAATACTATCCAATATCCAAATATATAAATACTATCTTTGTCCTATATCATTATATAAATACTATCTAACATCCAAATATATAAATACTTTGTCCTATATCATTATTTAAATACTATCCAATATCCAAATATATAAATACTGTCTTTATCCTATAATATTTGCTACATTTAGCATAGGAGATGTGTATACAAATGTAACAACTATAATGGGACAGAGGTAATATATTTTTTTTATATGCTGTCTCCCTTCAACTCATGGATGATTATGACCCTTCACAACCTCCTTGCCTTTGTAGCTCTTTGTAAGGTTTGTGTTTTTACCATCACTTCCAATCTTTGTTCTGCAATCCATTTACACAAGGTCATTAGGTAGGTTACTCACTGTTTTTCTCAGTCTCTCTTACTTTCAATATGTTCTGTAAGTGTCAAATTCTCCAAGCCCTCAATCCTCATTATGTGTCCAAGAAATTTTTCTGTAGGCATCCTTTTTGTTTTCATTTTTCTTAAAACTTCCATGTTACATTGTTCAGTTCATGGTATTCTCAGCATCCTTCTGTAGAACCACATTTAATAGAATTTGTAAAAATATTTTCTTAGAATTATAATTATTGTTCACTTTTTGGCAGGTTCTCATCAACGTGGCACCAGCAAAGCCTAACAGAAAACTGCCGGAGACTGAACATAACAGTAGACTTTGTGAAATGCCATCCCTCCCTGTTACCGATGTTTGTAGACATTCATGCAATTCCTGTGTCGAAAAAACCTTTTCTGCTCAGACCATCCAATGCATCCGTACACCGTCTGATCCTGACCTGACATTAAATCCGCCACCTTTGACCTGGGATCAAGTTGCTGAGCAAAATATTCGGAAACTTGAGTATATGAGAGGAATAAATGTACGTCCCCCACTGACAAGATGTATGCATCTTAATTTAACTGGTCAACCAATGGAAGCTCCTCTTGCCAGCCCAGAGCCTTCGATTTCAGAATCTTCAAGTGCTGCCTCTTTAAAAGCTGGAGCTGCTGTAAATAGATACAGTTTCCATAAAGCAGTCCATGGATTTCAGGATCTCAAGTCAATACAACAATCGCCGATGCCCAAATTACGTACAGGTGCACTTTCTTGCTTCAGACAGGAGCAATCTCCAACCTCTGACCATTCTTCAGATGCTGAGAAGGATATCGCAACTATTTTCAATGAAGATAACATTAACAATAATAGCAGAAAAGTAAACGATAAAAAACGAGTTGCCATAAATGGCAGGGTCGCCCACTCACTGTACACTGAAAATGACCGAATTTGTGATAAACCCAACGGGCACCTATCATCTTGGATGAAAGATGATACACAATGGAAACAAAAGAATATGGATGAAGTTTCAATTGAAACTTACAATAGGCTGAGTCGGAAAGAGTCTGAAAAAAATGATAGCAATTTTCATTTACCTCATAACAGGCTTGGAAGCTCTGATAGAACGAGATCTGTGGCATGTATGCCACTTCCATTACCCAAGCCTCTTTTTCAGCACTCGGGATCAGAAACAATTCTTCGAAATGTAACAGCAGCACATTTTATGCGCAGATCCACAGAACATATGGATTTGAAAAATCCCAAAGATGACTCTCATGTGTTTGAAAGCTCCAAGAAAATTGCTCCAGTTCCAAAACCTCCCAGACATATCCCTGTAAGATTGCCTTCAAGTCTCCCAAGAGTTTCAGTTCTTAGTTCGGCTGGTGAAGAATTTGAAAGGAGACATTCTTTTCCAAGACTTTGACACTGAATTTGTGTTTTTCTTTCTTAAAAAATGGAAAAGAAAAAATCTTAAAAAATGTTTGTGTGAATTTGCATGATGTTAAATTAATCTAGTTATCTATTCATGAAAATAATTGTCCAATTTTATTTTTTATTTAAGAAATTATTATAGTTTAATTTAGTTTAACTGTCACTCATGATATATCTATTACTATACCTACTGTCTTTCATTTAAAAGTAATTGGAGAGAATTGTGAATGAAAATCCGAGTAACAGATTTAGTGCACAAAAAATTTTTATTATAAAATCATAATTTTATTCATGAAAAAAAAGAATTATTCTTTACATTTTTAGTAAAGAAATTGCTTATATGGATTATTCCACTTTGCTCTTGATTTTGCTTTTAGAATTCAAATATCTATATAAATATATATATCTATATATAAAGTTGGTATTTCTAAAAGGTTAGGTTATCTATATCTAAATAATATTTTCATTACCTTGTTATAATTTTTACTTCAAGATTTTAACAGTTAGTAATATAAATAATGTTATATATCAAATGAAAACGTTTATATACTGATATTTAAATAAGAATAGAAATATATTCTAATCTTTTTAAAACAATATTTTATAGTCCACTCCTCCCACAAGAAAAAAAAGTCTAGTCCAATGATATTCAAGAAGAGTTTTTTTTTCTCTTAACCTTTTCTTTTTGTCTATTTTGTTTAATATGTCTTGTCCACTGGTAATGTTAAAACTGTTCAAGCCAATTAGTTAATGCAAAATTAACTGAATCATATTGGCAACTGTAATTTGGCATGTATTAGATGTGACACCCATTTCTTCCACATTGATATTCTGAAGCTATTATCTTTATATTTTTTGTTACAATATTGCAATATATTACAAATATTAGTATTAATACAAATTACAAATGTATTAATACAAATTACTCAAATCGGCTTCAGATGCCATATTGCATGTGCTTTTTCTATTTATTTATATATTTATTTTCAAATTAAATATTGTTTCTTAGACTTCGGTTTTATACATTTTTACTAATCATACATAGGCATCTCAGTTATATCAAAGAAACTAAGAGATTAAAAAATTCTACTCAGCATGATTAAAAGTAAATTACTCCTTTTTCAAGGAACCAAATTCTACATAATAAATGTTTATGTGCATATAAATATAAGGGTCACAAGGAAAGAAATAAAAAATAAAAAAATAAAAAACAAATTATGCACTCATGTCAAAGTATAAATTTGAATTTAATAACAACTGGGTAGATCGTTGTCAATGTCCAAATATCTAAGTGCTCGTTTTTTTTGTTTTTTTTTAAATTTATTTTGGGCTGAAAATCATTATTTGAAATTTAAATTAACAGCAATTAAAGGGAGAGCACTTTTGACGACCATATTACAGGTAATTTGAATTGAGTGCTGAGAGCTTCATAAAAATATATATAAAAAAAAAAAAATAGAAGAAAAAAACAAAACAAAAAAAAAAACTGAAGCAGCCCCAGTTTGAGACAAACAACCCAGAACAGAGATGACATATGAGACAGTTGAGTAATTCTATTCCCCTTTCTCTTTATAAATGTATAATTGTGAATAAAAAACAATTTTTATTTTTCTATTTTGGACTTTATTGGTTCTTTACCTGTCAGCAAAGTACCACATTCACATGCACATACCCTGAAAATCAGAGGAACAGGTATTGTGTTAATGTGTTTCTGTGTGTGACTAAATATATTTATATATATATATATATATGTGTCTGTGTGTGTGTGAGTGTGCATGCATACAATATGGCACCTGCAAATGATTGGAGAACTGAATATTGTAATGCAGTTTGCAAATTTGAGGGTGAGTTTCAATTGTCAAATTGTAGAAATAAATGTGGTGGTTTGAACAAGTATCAAAATGTTTTGAAAAATTAAAATTTTTATCGTCTTGAACTGAAAGTTTTTCTGCATGAACAATATGTGAAATTATTTACATTTACTCTACTTAGATGAATAAATATAAAATAAGGATTCAAATGATTGTGGATATTGAAGAATGAAAGCCTTTTCTTATTAGTAAATCACTACATTGAAATCATTTGTGAGTTCATTCTTGAAAAGCAACAAAAGCAATTAAGCTTAACTGAAATAAATTTATTTGCATTTTTTTAAGATAATTTTAGAAAAAAATCGTAATAAAACTTTTTTTTTGAATATGTTTAAGGATGAACGATAACTAATTGACATTAATCTGTTATCCAAACAGGTTTTGTTAAATTCAACCAACAATGGCTCTCTGTTTAATTTTTCCTTATATTTTTCCAGTTTCCAAATGAAATGTTTATCAGGATTTAAATTATGAATAATCTGCTCAAAGTTCATTTCTTTTTTTTTTTTTCTCCCATTCTGACTATCTCAGTCATTATCAAGAACCATTTATGTCAGTATGGTAAACAAAATTTCAACAAAATCCTGGTATTTTTACATTTGCTGGAATTGGAATTGAAATCACTTTAACCATTACACATGGCGTCAGAAAACGTATCAAATATTTATAATTTTTTTTTCTTCTTTTTTTTGAAAAGTATAATAAAAAAGAATTAAATTGACAGACCTTGTAGGTAGAATTTAACAAATCTTGTTTGAATGAATTCTTGCTACCTAAATAGACCTTATTAATCTGTTAATAGATGCTAATGAAACTTGGTTTGGTGTAGTACAGTTTTACAGCAGCTAGTAATGATTGAATTCACTCCACTAGCATTAGCTTTATGAGATAACTGTTGCTTTCAATACTCTGTTTTTTATAATATATTTTATACAAATTTCTTCTAAATTTATAATCTATTTCTCCATCTCAATTGCCATGCTCCTTCAAGATGTAGGTGATTATGGATCTCCACACTTTCCATTCTCTTAATATCTGCAAACTGTGCATTTGCCATAGCTGTTCTTGAGAAAGATAGTGGAATAATTTTCTATTGACTTTTCTACAGTTTTGAATTCAATGTTGTTCTTTTAGACTGGTTGCCAACCAAGGCAAAAGAGCTCAGTCTACAATGCTATTTAACTTGTAGTTGGTAGAAAAGAAGTGGATTCATACCTTGCCTAAATGCGTTAGTGTGAACTGAATACAAACTGTCCAAGCTGTAGTTTGAATTTGCTTGCACATTTCATTCTCCCTGCCATTCACTGCTAGGCCTCCCATGCTTTCAATAATCTATTACAGATTTATAAATTAGAGAAGTTGATATATATATATATATATATATATATATATATATATATATATATATATGATGTATCAATGAAGATTGTGTATATTTAAAACACTGCTACCAAACAAGAAGAAATGACTACCAATTGAAAAAGTAGTGAAATTTTATTAGCAAAGTACTATTTCTGAAGATTTACCATTGTGGCATACTTGGTTGATAAACTTGTTTGATTGGTCAACTTGCCTGGTCAGATACAATTTTAAGTGGCCATTTTAAAATAGGCAAGTGACCATCAGCCATGGGTATACGTTTGAAGTTGCCATAGTAATACAGGCAAGTAGCAGATGTTAAAAGGATACTTTAGTTTTTATTAGCTAATATTCAGAGTTACACATTTCCTACCGATATTTGCAACTATTTCCTGTTTGGTACATTATTTTTATCAAGCGAGTGGAAATTAAAATAAATAAAAGTGTTTTTTTTTTAAATTCCTACATTTCGTTGTTACTTTGTGGATGATATTGAATTTTATTTTTTCAGAATTGTGTGTGAATATTGTGAGCCTACACTGTTTTCTTTTTTCAAAAAAAAGCAAACATTGGATTATGTTGGAAACAAGTAGTACATTGTTATTGTTGTAAAATGTAAATATATATTTATTTTAAAAAAATTCTAGTCTCTGTTGGAGCTAGAATCAAAGTGAACAAAGAAAATTTAAATTATTATTATTATTATTATTATTATTATTATCATTATCATTTACAATTGTTTAAATGCGGATGAATTTATTTTATTTTTTTAAATGCTCTGTAAATTTAAGCCTGTGTAAAAAAAAAAAATTATAAAATTGCAACTGGTGTTTTTTTTTTTTTTTTTTTTTTTCTCCTTTTTTACATTAATCTGCAATTCAATAATATTTGTTATAAACAGAAACTAAATCGTCAAATGAATTATGTTTTTTTTTTATATTTTCTATGATTGGTTATTTTCTTTTATAACTTTTGAATGGTTCCATAATCAAGTGCTTGCTGGGATAATTTAATTCATTATATACAGGGTCAAGTCATGTACTCTTTATTAAAGGTTATGGTTAGTCTTTAGATAATGCTATATTGAGGGAATGCCTTCTTAGCTTATATTAAACTTTTCACTCAACTTTAAAATAAAATCAGCACTGAAGTTAACAGTAAAAATTAATTTAAAAAATGTTTTGATACTAAAAAAAGATAATGTGATTAATTTCAAGCAACATTTACACCAATATAAAAGCAGTTACAGCTGCATTTTTTTCTTTTTGTTTTTAATTGAAAATTTTATAAAATTCTCCTTCTCTTTCATTAACTTTAATTTTAATCTGTGTGATTGTGTTATCTGCAAATTGAAAAGTCAAATGTAAACAAAAATATTGGGGGGGGGAGGCATTTTCCTTAAATGAAGTTATCTAAAGAAACCATGAATGCTGATTGGGCCAATTTTTATCTTTTATGCACAGAGAAGTTTTTAATACTGTTTTTGACCCACAAACTTTTCAATTTTGTTCTGTTTGCCTTCTTAAGGCAAGTTCGTCATTGTTTAAATAAAAAAAAAATGCAATACAATTTGTTGATTTAACTGTTTTTAATTCCAAATTATGGAAACTGTGTATTGTTTATTCTATTTGTATTGGTTGCCCTTTACAAATAAAAATAAATAATGAATTTAACAATTACTGCCATAATTTAATTAAATGTACTCTTTTCAGGAAAAAAAAAGCTAAACTAAAAAAGGTGGCCAGAAATTTGGCATCAAATGTCATTGTAAGGTCAATGCAGCGAAATAAATATTTTCATGACACTGAATACAAAGATAAAACATTCCTGAATTAATTTAAAAAAAAATTCATTTCACCTCAAGCAACTCAACAGAGACACTAACAACTCAGATGGGTTACTGAGTGTGAAAGAATATTAAAAAAAAAACATAAAGGAGAGTGAACAATAAAAGAAGAGAATTTAAGAGGACAGAAGATAACGATTGAGATTGCATTCAAATTTTTGAAGATCAAGCTTGAGTGCAAAGCAAGAAGTGTGATAGAAGAAACTGTTAGCATAGAACTTACAGTTACATCTGGCCATTTCAACTGTAAAATGAGATCCTGCTGCCAATCTAGTAATGCACTTAAACATTACCATGCTGTATGTGATTACATTTGCTGTACAAAATGTTTCTCCTGCCACTGAAGGTGATTCTGATCTCTGAATTTGAATTTCATAGATGTGTTGTGTTACGACCGTCCCCTATCCTCTAACCAAATTGATAGAGCAGGATCGTAACCTGTATTATTATTTTTAATGTGTATGCAATTATTTTGAAAACTTTCTCAGTATAATGTATATCTCTCTTTATATTTTTGACACAACCTTCTTCCTCTCATGCCAAAAGTTTACTTTCTTTTCTGGGTAAACCTTGTTAAAGTTGTTTGAACTCTGAAATCTTTTTGGATTTCTCTTCCTTTTGCATACACGGATGGGATGCTGAAGCAAGCCTGACTTTTTGCTGTTTATTGTTCTTTCTCCATGTTTTTTTTGTGTCTTTGTTTCATCATATGGTCCTTTATCTCCAAGTATGAACCTTTTTCCTGTGTGAGTGAAAAAAGGTCAATGACCCTTTCTCCCGCCTTTCTCTTTTTGCCATCTGGACTTCATCTAACTTAAATCACGTAAGACATGATTAAGATAGAAATAAAGATGTACAGTCTTTCTTTGCTCACATGCATGTAAGTTTAATCAAAATCTGTCAACATTTAATTTTACTTTATAAATCTTTTATTTTTCTTCTATCGTTACATCTTCTGAGAGTACTGACCTTTTATTTAGAATGCTTCTAAAATATAAGCATGGGTACAGATTTTAGGAGGGGCTTGGATGAGGGTCCATAAGAGTTGTCATATTCTGCTATGGAAACAGAAAAAACCTTTGAGTGAAATGACCAATAATGATACTGAAATTGAGAAAACTTGAAAAAGAATGCAGTGGAAAGGGGAGTAATATTAATAATGCAGAGTGCTAAAGGGGAGAGTTCGTCAAAATAATTACCATGAAAGTATTTATAGAAAAGGCACAGTGAAGCTATGTTATGGTGGTGGGAAAGGGACCGAAATGCCAAGTCAGGACTAATAACATTTCAGATTCTTCTTTAGGTTTCGTCAAGAATCTCGAAATATATAGCAGAAGCAGCAGACCATATATGGCAGCAAAATTCTAAGCATGGGTGAATGACAGATGTGTAAATATTTAAGATAGATCCTGGCAAGAAAAATTGTCTAGCATGACACAGTGAATCAGTCTTCCTAGCAGCAGACCTAGCAGTTTATTCAATATAATCTTTCCAATTCATGTTAGAGGAAAATGTTAGCCTGAGAAGGTACAATGATCCACTCTCCTGGAGGATAGCATCAGCCATGCTGCTGGAAGGCAGAAAGAGATTGGAACAATTTCCAATGTCTATTGTCTGAGATATTTAGTCTTGCTTATTTCCAATAAATATGATTTCTGACTGCAATTTGAGGGCCATTGCATTAATATTAATTTCTTCTTTTATGTGCCATGTCTACGTGGCCCTATAGGTAATGAATTATTTTCCACCCAGCAACCTCTTTCCTGCAGACAAAACAGCATGAGTCTGCCAATAATCTATTCCTACTTCCATGAAAAATGTTCAGATAAGTTATATTCCTTAGTTCCACCAGTTCAGACCTTCACAGATAACATCTGCCATGCCATGTATACAGGGTTGAATCATCTTCATATTACTTTGGTAAGAAGTAAATTCCATTTGGACTGCTTCTTCCCAAGAACCTCTACTTTGCAGATCTCCAAGAGGATGCTTCCTGAATCACTATAATCTTAACTGCTTTTAAGTCTAGGTTCAACTGATATCTACTTTCAAAAACCTTTTTCAATAACCCTCTACCTTGAGTGGCTCTTGAGCTTTGTATTTGGGGAACAACAGCAAAAAAAAATTTCTTTCATGTTATAGGCGATCATGGTTCTCCACAAATTCTTGTATTTTGTTGTTCTAAGTAACATTTGACTCATCCCTATTTTTTTTTTTAATTTCATGTCTTTTGGAGACATAGGAGTTCATGGTTGTCCACATATTCTGTTTCTTTATTATCTGTGAATTGCCATGCATTTTTGTGAAAGATACTGGGGTGGTTTCCTGTTGCTTTCTCTATGGTTATGAATTTAGAGTAGTTCTCCTAGACTGGATCCCTCCCAAGGTGAAAGAGCTCAGTCTACCCTACTATTTAAAAATTCTATTTTGTCAATTGATTGATTTTATTGATTCACCTGATGCAGTTTTTTTGTTGAATCTTTTTACATATCTCAGAAGTGATATAAATCCTACTGAAAAGGATGCGAAAATTCGCATAGCTAAAGCCTAGGTGGCCTAGGCTTTAGCTATGCGAATTTTCGCATCCTTTATCCTTGAATAAAATGGATGTAATCTGGAAATCTAATCTATCAGAAAACCTCAAGCAGAGATTCTTTCATGCCACCATAGAGGCAGTGTTAATGTATGGTGCCACTGCCTGGACATTAACTAAAACCCTACAGTCTAAGCTTGATGGAACCTACACTCAGATGCTGAGAGCCATACTTAACATCTCCTGGAGACAACATCCAACAAAATCATAGCTCTATGGACCCATCCCTGATATCTCTACAGTCTTATGCAAATACAGAATGCACTTTGCAGGACATGGAGCAAGACAGGTTGGTCGCCCAGCAACCACCTACATTGACCAGCTATGGTATAACGCAGAAGCCGCCCTAACGACCATTCACCCATGATACAGGACCATGATAGACTCGTGAATGTCCAAGGTAGCTCGATCAAATAAATTTGTCCATGTTCTGCCATCCATTCATTCAAACTTCAGGGGAACAGGAAGTAGATTACTTCCTGTTCCCCTCCCTTGTCTTCTCTTCAATATATCCTTTTGAGTGTTAAATTTTCCAGGTTGTCTTTCCTTATTATGTGGTCTAGTAATTCAGTTATCACTTTCCTTGTAATTCCTATTTTTTTACAACTTCCTCATTGCTCACATAGAAAAGTGAATTTGTGACTATTTGGACATGCAGCTGTGTGAATTTGTGATGGTTTGTTTTATTTTTATTACAATAAATCTGGTGATAAAATGCATCCTTGTCTTTTTTTTTTATTTTTGTGTATTCACTGAACTTTTTTGTGTATTCACTGAACTTATCTCTATCTGGATGCAGGCTGTTTATTCCCAGTAATGGTTATGGATTACTTTCTTGAAATTCACAAAATAGACTTCATGCATTTGTATTGCTTGTTTTGATAACATTTCTTGTTGTAGTGTTTTGAACAAAGCTACATTTCTTGCTTTATTTCCAATCTATTTCTGCTATGAGTTCTATGAATCCTAATGATCAGTTTAGATTCAATAAGCAGATTGTCCAATAGAGTTTATTAATGTTCACCTTGTTTCTTTGGTATTGTTTTGAAAATAGACCTATTAAGGTTTCTTTTTAAATAGAGTTCACCCCAAGCAAGCCACCGAGACAAGAGGTTACTGGGTGTAGAAGAGTTAGAAACAGGAAAAACAGAAACATTGATAAGAAGCAAGAACAAAAGAAGAGTAATCCAACAAATAGTGATTGAGTAATCCAGCAGATAGCGATTGACATTGGATTTAAAATTTTGCAGGTTCAAGTTGGTTGGAAAGCATGGAGCCAGAATGGAGTACGACAAGTGAGAAGTGTGACAAAAGAAACTGTTAGCATAGCATTACAGTTACATCTAACCAACTCAGCTGTAAATTGGTGACCTTGTCACCAGTCTAGTATTGCACTTAAATTTGAAGAGTCTAGGCACCATTACGAAAACCTCATCTGAACAATTACCATGAAAGTATTTATAGAAAAGGTGTAGGGAAGTAATCTTACATGAGGGGGAAAGTGACTGAAGCTGAGATGCCAGATCAGGGCCAATAATGTTGCTGATTCTTCTTTAGATTTTATCAAGGAGCTCTAGATAGATAGCAGGACTACCGGATCATATGTGGCAGCAATATTCTAAGCATGGATAAATGGTAGACTTATAGATATGTAAGATAGACTCTTGATAGAAAAAACATCTAGCATGACACAGTGAAACAACCTTCCTGGCACCTGGCGTAGCAATGGATTCAATATAGTCTTTCCATTTCATGTCACCTGAACGTTAGCCCAAGTCACTCTCCTGGAGGTCAGCATTAGTCATGCTGATTGAAGGCAGAGAGGATTCTCTTAGAGGATTAATAGAGAGCAATTTAATTTTGGAAGTGTTAAAATTAACAAGCCATCCTTTGCACCAGTTAACAACAGATTAAAGATCATTTTGGATATTAGCTGCCATTTTGACCTTATCAAACTGACCAGATTTGCTATCAAGTCAGGAGTAAATGGGATCTTCCAGTGTTTCACCACTGTTATATATTTTATTATTTTGATAACCTTACCAACCTTGAAATTATCTGAGGCTAAAAGCATCTCTATTACAATCCTATCTAGTCCTGTTGCTTTGTTTCTGTTCATATTGGCCAGTTCCAGTCTTACTCATATTTTATTACCACAGATCCTTTCATATTTTTATGTATTGTAGGTTTCTCTCCTGTCATAGAAGAGTTCTGATGTATTTATTCCAACTGTAATTGGTCTGTTTTAGGTTTCATGCATTCTGTCAAAGAGCACATTTTCTATCTCTTTATTTCTTTTATATCTTTATACTTAACATCAGGAAGATGCAGCTGAAATTTCAGGGACATGTAATGAGAAAGGAAGGCTTGAAGAATCTGATACTCACAGGGCAGATAGAGGGAAAGAGAGACAAGGGAAGGCAATGCGTGACATATTTAGTGGGTTTCAGCAAATAAGTGGCAGAACAGGGTCTGGGAGAAGAAGCAAAAGGACAAAACATTGAGAATGAGGGATAGGGGAAGTGGAGAGCCATGATAACCTATGTCTTGAAGGGGCACAGCACATAAAAGAAAGATGCTTGCTATGTCTATATTATCAGGTTTCTATCTCTGCACATTTCTTGCTGAGCCATTCTTTTGTTTGTTAGCATTTATTTCTAATATCTTTGCTTTGTTTAACATTTTATATTCTGCGCCATTTTTTTGGTACTATTTGCTGTCTCTTATTCATTAGTTTGAGAATTTCATTTGTCATTCTTTTTTTATTATCTCTTTCTTTGTGCTGACCCCTTTTGCTGATGTTCCCAGTCCCTTAAGGTGTTCCACTTTCAGTTACTGACCTCTCCTAAGCTTTTATATCTGTTCTTTACATAAGCCTAGGTTTTTTGAAAACTGAGTGCTGGTGTCATTAGTTCTTCTAAGGCATTCCATTTTGAGTTACTGACATTTTCTACATTTGTATGCAAATTGAGTCATCCTGTAGTTTGCACATTGCTTTAGGTTTCTTTATTTTTTATGACTTTATCCTTAGTTTGCATGACTAGAACATATGATAATTATCTCATGTTGATTCATCACTGATTTATTAGTTTAACTTTTAATTATTGCAGAAAGTAATTTACCTGTTTAGCAACTATTACTCATTCCAATTGCTCTAAGCCTATTTCCATCTTTTAACACTTTTATAAAATATTTACAATCCAGCATTAATTTGTTCAAATTTGATGACATGTAACATGGCCTCTCGTATAATCAGAAAATTGTAATAGTTTACAATGGTAAAAGCCATATATTAGTTTATGGAAGGGTTTCATATTTATATGTAGAAGGCAGGGTGTTTTTGAAAAGGTGCAGCTAATATATTATAAAATACAATATTTGAGATTCTAAGTAAATAATATTTGTAAGAATCAGTTCATTCAACAAATTAAGAGAGAGAAAAAAGAAAATTTTTAAAACACAATTTGAAAATAAATTTGTAAATCATTAATCTAGAAATGTCCTCTTTCTAAGAAAATAAAATCTGAATTATTAAAGAGCATTCAATAAACTTTTCCCATTTTCTACATATAAAGAAAGTTTATCAATAGTTTTTTATTTTTATGAATAATACGATTACTAGTTCATTTTATCATTAAAAATATGTTAAGTCATTTTACAATCCCACTGTATTTATCCAAAAAACAAAAAAGGCATTCTGCATTTTCTTTATTAATTATCTGAGTCGTGCTAGAGAATTTTACATATTACTATCTTACATATTTATAAATCTACCACTCGTCCATGATTAAAATATTGCTGCCACATATGGGCTGGTGCTCCTGCTATATATTTAGAGATCTTTGAGAAAATACAAAGAATCTGCAATGTCATTAGTCCTGACCTGGCATCTTGGCTTCTGTCACTTTCCCATTGCCATAACATAGCTCCCCTGTGCCTTTTCTATAAATACATTCATGGTAATTGTCCTGATGAACTTTCCTCTTTGGTACCTAGACTTTATGAATTTAAGCACAGTACTAGATCGGCAGCAAGGTCTCATCATTTTAAAGTTGAAATAGCTAGCTGTAACTGTAAGTTCTATGATAACAATTTTTTTTCTTGCACTTCTCATTTGCAGAACTCACTTCCAGCTTTTCGCTTTCCAGTCAAATATAATCAAAAATTTAAAGGAAAAGTCAGCCGTTATCTTCTGTATTTTTTGTTCCTGTTCTTTTGTTGTTCTTGCTCCTTAATAATGTTTCCTTTTTCTTATATTCTTTCACACTTGGTAACCCCTTGCGTTTTAGTGGCTTTATTGCCTTGCTTGTGGTGAAATGAAGTTCACTACTTCCAGAAATTAAAAAATAACATTCTATTCACAATGGAATTTTGTTTATCAAGCTTAACATAACAAAAAGAGAATTCTTTTATAAAGATAAGTGAATATGTGACTTGAAATGTAATTTGCCTATTTGTATTGAATGAAATGTTTTAATCTACTTTCACTCTTCAGTAAGGTTTATTGTTTTAAAAAATGGTGATTAGAATTGCAATAAAACAAATATATGACAAAAGTGAATTTATACATTCTTTGTTCTCGAGAATTGAAAAATAATAAACACTATTAGATTTTTTATTGGAATAGTTGGCAAAATATCTGCTAATTGCCAATTGATTTGGACTTTATAAAATGGTAAATAATAAAGATTTCCTTATATTAGGTTGGTGCAAAAATAATGACGTAATAATGTCGTTTTTGACGTTACGTCAAAAAACGACATTATTACGTCATTATTTTTGCACCAACCTAATAGTTGGTTCAGATATTTTAATAATTTAGTAAATGCATATAAAATTAAGAATAAAAATTTGTTTTCATATTTATTTCTTTATAAATTGGTAAATGATAAATATTGCATTAGTTCTAACTGTATTAGTTTTTAGAATGTTGTAAATATAAAATTATTCTTGTAAATAAACAATCTAATAATGTTTAATATTTTTGTTGTCAATTCTCAAAAACAAAATAAAATATATGAATTCACTTCAATCATATCTTTAGTCTTTATTACAATTCTAATCATCACTTTTTAAAACAATAAACATTGCCAAAGAGTGAAATTAATTAAAATAAAAAAAAGTGGTATCATAGCAAAAACTGTCCTTTTGACATTCTGTTTTTCTGCAGACAGGAAGGTCCATATTTGCTGAATTTTTTTTATTGCTTGATAGGATTATGTCTATAGGTATGCAGAAAGTTTTTTTCGATGGGTTTTACATGTTGGTAGATGTGATGTCAGGTATTTTTTCAAGTACAACATTTCCAATTTAAAAAAGAAAAAAGACAAATCATCACAAGCTGACATGAAAATTTGAAACTCAAAAAAACAAAAACAAAAAAAAACACATAATAATAATTACGGACATGACACTGTCAACATAACACTCAAAAGCCATGCTTGAAACTTGGAGGTGATGTTTTGATTTGATTTTGTTATTTTCAGCTTATCAATTCTTTGTTAGTTATTCAAAGCAGAAATATATTTCAGACTGTTGGAGGTCACTTATAGTACTTGGCGTTCCTATGCGGGCACCCATCTAAGTACTGATTAAACTTGGCACTGCTTATCTTTGGTGATGAAATGAGAACTGGGAAGACTTAGAGATGACAGAAAAATATTCGCAAATTTGATGATAATTTATTGGTTAAAATAATTTGTGATCAGTGAGGCTTGT
Organism: Acanthosepion lycidas; assembly: GCA_963932145.1. Lineage (NCBI taxonomy): Eukaryota > Metazoa > Mollusca > Cephalopoda > Sepiida > Sepiidae > Acanthosepion > Acanthosepion lycidas. The sequence goes on from OZ010573.1 coordinate 63,555,040, forward strand.
TATTACACACTCTCCTGAAAGGAGATAACATTCATGTAAAGCAATAAAATCCTTTTTACATTTGTGAACAATTCACTTAAGCAAAGACTGCATTCAAAAACAGGTTCAAAATATTAAAAGTACAGAAGTCGAAGATAAATTTTAAAACATAACCAAGAAATGATCTTATATTCCTATGCTAAAATGTGGAAAGTGGATTCATTCTATAAAAACAAATGTGAAACTTTTGCAAAAATATACTCAGTTCTATGTACAAAAAAAATCTGAAAAGTGGATCTAACAAATGTGCAGAATCTTTAGTAAAGTGGCTGGTTTTCAAATTACACTAGTTTTCTTTTATTATCTTATAACCATTCCTAGGATTAGATTAGTTAAAAAATATTAAGGATATTTTAAGCATGAAGTGCAGATCTTTTTATTATCTTAAAGCTTATAACCATTACTAGGTTTGGATTGGTCTAAAACTTAAACATAAGCATGAAGTGTGGCTATAACCGATTGATTTGCTGTGGTTTATCAACCCTTTCAATGTTACTTAAAACCAGGAAATATTTTTAGATTTTAAGAAATTTTTGTGGTATAACAATGATTTAGTGATACAAGTCTTACTAATTAACCCATTAACTGGGTGGGAAAGAGGTAAATTCATATCCCCTTTCCCAAGGCTATTTGCACATAAGTGAATATAATGAACCCAACTGGAATTAGAACTTGGCTCTCTGATTAACAATTCTGAGTCATTATCCATTACACCATCAACACATCCAAGCTTACAGCAACTGGTATCTCCAAGAGGTTACCCATCGAGGCACAGACGAGGATAGATTTTATTTAAATCAGGCAATGTACGGAAATTGGTGTTTCAACATGATATGGTGAGGTGAGGTGAGGTGAGGCTAAGATTTTTTATCATAGAGTTTATAAGCATAACTAAGCTCAGATTCATCAGGTCATGTGCCAATGCGTAATACACACTTAGGAGATCATGTACCTTTTGATACATGACTGATGTGGCAGATTTTGTCATTTCTTTCTGTGGTAGATCAGTTGCCATCCAAGGCTATAGAACCTGATCTATCCTGCTATTTACTCATAGCTGGGGCGGGGAGAAGATGATTCATATCTTTCCCAAGGGTATTAGCACTTTTTACTCTTGCTATGGTACAATGGCCTTGAGTATAAATGCGTTGGTTTGTGAATTTGATGACATAGTTGTTGTCAGTTCAATCCCTGGGTTAGTTAGTGTATACTTGCACTCGGTGGAAGTGAGCCAGCAATAACTAAATAAAATAAGAACTATATCCTTAGACATGAGCAGTGGAATAAGAACAGTCTACCCCTTTAAATTAAATAAAGGGTTCAGTTCAGAATTCCTGGCTGAAATGCTGTGATAAAAACAGCAAAGATGAAGACAATAGTTTGAATATAAATAGTGCAAATAAGTGTAATTCTCATCCCAGAAATTCTGAGAAATACTTGAATTTGTGAATTTGCTAAGCTCAGTTAAAATTACCCAATGCTATGACAACAAATTAACTGTAGCACTCTGCATTATACCAAGATCTTTTGCTTGAAAAAAATTACTATCTCTGGATAATAATAGACATCTTAGTTTCCATTGGGGTCTGAAAACTATGTTATGTCATAATCAATAACATCAACAATATAAGATACCACTGATGCTAACCTCCAGGAGAGTGAGTCATTGTGCCATCTTGGTTAACGTTTTTCCTTGACATGAAGGGGAAAGATTATATTGAATCAACTGCTGTTAGGAAAGTTGGTTCACTATGTCATGGTAAACAATTTTTTTCATCAGAATCTATCTTATACATTTATGAGTCTTATTTACGTTGTTCGGACTATTGTCCTCATTGTTGTTACCATATTCATGATGTTTCAGCCTTCTTCAGATGATTGGAATTTTGAACTGAACCCTTTATTTTATCCACTGAGGTAGATTGTTCTAGTTCCATATGTCATGCCTCTTCCACATTTGGAGGGAAAAGGGAGATTATTACCCCCTATTGAAATAATAGGCAGAAAACATCACTGAAAAATATGAAAACTTAAGGACTCAGTGCATATGCTAGGCCACAAAAATTTCCTAAGTTGGCCAAGCATAGAAATGAATACAATAAGGAAACCAATAATATGGAGTGCTAGAGAAAAGCAATAATAACAAAAAAAATTGCAATATGAGCTCTGGTAAAAAAGTGTTAACTGAGACATTAAGTTTATAAGTCTCCAAAATTTATACACTGATACATGACCCAGTGAATAAACATGTTGGTTGGATCCAAAGATTTGTGAGTTCAATACCTGGCTACTGCAGTTGTGAACAAGAACTTTTTGAGAGTTGAGTTAAAGGGAGATAACTGAGACATCCAGAAGAGGCATGGCACGTGGAACTAGAACATTCTACCCTGGCAGACAACATAATGGACTCAGTTTGAAATTCCAATCACCAAAAAGAAGGCTTTTGTTAATATGACAAAGATGAGGACAACAATCTGAACAATGTAAATAGTGTAAATAATTACAATAACTCATCTCAGAAATATAGACGTTTATAACGAGATTTTTCTAGTTCCACATGCCATGCCTCTTCCACATTTGGAGGAAAAAGGGAGTTCACCGCCTCCTGTGGAATGAGGTTTAAATAATAGACAGAGAACATCACAGGAAAATACAAAAACTTAAGGAATCAGCACATATGCTAGGCCACAAAAATATCCTAAGCCGGCCAAGCATAGAAATGAATATAATATAGGAACCAGTAATATGGTGTGCTAGAGAAAAGCAATAATAACAACGAAATTGCAATATACAAAATTGCAATTCGGAAAACAGTTCAAACAATGTAAATAATGTAAGTAACTACAATAGGTGCCTCATCTCAGAAATATGGACATTTATCAGTCTATCATTTGTCCAGGCATGCTTCTGCTATATATTTAGAGATTCTTGATAAAATAATAAAGAATCTCCAATGTTATCTGTCCTGATCTGGCATCTTGGCTTCAGTCACTTTCTTAAGGCTGTAATGTAGCTTCTGTGCCTTTTCTATAAATACTTTCATAGTAATTGTTCTGATGAACTTTCTCCTATGGTACCAAGACTTCATGAATTCAATCAAAGTAAAGATTGGTGACAAGGTCTTCTCATTTTACAGTTGAAATGACTAGATGTAATCAGAATTTCTATGCTAACAGTTTCTTCTATCACACTTCTTGCTTGTGGAACTCTTTTCTGGCCTCTCAACTTTGATCTCCAAAAATTTAAATGCAATGTCAAATGTTATCTTTTGTCTTAATTCTTGTTCTTTTATTGTTTTCTCTCCTTAGTAATGTCTTTTTCTCTTATTCATTCACACCTTTGCATCTTAGTGGCTTTATTGTCCTGGGTGAAATGATTAAAAAAATAGTAAAGAATGGTCTTTTGTAAAGCAAATTATAAAATATATTTAATAGGAGCAGATAGGTTTGCCAATTCTTTTGAACAGGAGTAGAGGTTTATCCCTTGTTTCCTCTTTAAAATTGGGTTTCCAGTTCCTTCTAAGGCCTTTTTCTTATGTAACCCTCTACCTCAAGTAGCTCTTGGGCCTTGTACAGGGTGAATATCATTGTAAAGAAAGAAAAAATATTTGAACCCTAAAATGAAACTGAATAAGTTTTTGAAATGAAAATTTATTTTAACATCACGACCAAAATGATTTTACATTAATAAAGGTGATTATTAATATAAATTTTATGCAACTATATATATATATATATATATATATATATATTATCCAACCATTGTTCTTTTTCTGCCCCTGAGCCTCACTTCTTCCAGTTTAAGAATCACTTCCTGATAACCAGTTGTATTTCCCTTCTTATATCCATTCAGTATACTCTCAAACAATGTGTCCAAATCTGGATGTGTACTGAGCAAAGCTCGTTCCAAAACATAGAGATCCACTCCTTTATCTTCAGCATTGTTTTCAAAGTGACTCAAACCAAAATCAATGAAAACTAAATCAAGATCACTGGGAGAACCACGCAATAGAATATTTGATGTGGTCAAATCACCATGAATGATATTGTTCTTGTGCATTTGGCCAATTGTTTCTCCTATTTTACATATCACTGTCTGTAAAGCACTATCATTGGGAAATTTCTGTTTACAATTATTAATATATTCTTGAATAGTTAGGGAATTTTCAATCTTTTCCATAATGATAGTCCCATGGTCCAAATCTGTCAAAAACACGGCTGGTGTACAAATTCCTAAAATACAAAATAAATATTACATTATAAAATGTACACGGAATATTCTGTACAAATTATGAACTAATCCTGAAACACCTAAATATTTCATATGAAGCATAATTATATAATTAATAATGTGTTATGTTAGTATTAGGTTGGTGCAAAAATAATGTCGTTTTCTCACATAGTAACATATGTGAGAAAACGACATTATTTTTGCACCAACCTAATATTTCAAAAACTTAGAACTCTGAGAGCGACATACTTCATTTAGGAGATTTGCAATTATTTACATTTTCATTTTTATTCTGATCTTTTTCACACCACCTTTTGAAATTGTTATATCCCTTCAGGATGTAGACTGTCATGGCTTCCCACTTTCGGGATGAAGACTGCCATGACTCTCCACTTTTACAACATAGATTATCATGGTTTCCTTTCTTTTATTATCTGTGAATTGCCATGAGTTCTTGGGAAAGATACTGGAGTAATTTCCTGTTGCCTTTTTCATGGTTTTGAATTCAGAGTAGTCCTCTTCCGAGACTGGCTACCATCCAAATCTTGAGAGCTCAGTCTACCCTGCTATTTAAACCATAACTTGGAGGAAAAGATATAGATTAGTACTTTTTCTAAGGGCATTTTTGTGAATGTCAATATCACAGATGAGTCAAGAATTTGAACTTGGCTTACCAAATCCACTTTCCATGCTAGTAACTCTTACACTAAGAGACTAAGCATGTATTTTAAGTTTACTTTCTGGTTTGAAATCAAGGTTTGGCTTATTTCGATACATGATTGATGAGGCAGATTTTTTTTCTTGCAGTAGGTTGCCATTTCTTTCTGTGGTAGGCTGTCCTACTATTTACCCATAGCAGGGGGGGGAGGAGAAGAAGAGGATTCATACCTTTCCCAAGGGTATTAGCATGTAAGTAAATGTAATGGATTCAACTGGAATTCGAACTTGGCTCTGCGATTCCTCAATCCAAGCTGGCTTATCCATTACTCCAATGTGCCTCCTCTTAGCTATGCACACATTTATAAAATAAATATCAACAACATTTTATCCACATTCTCAGTAACTTCATTGATACAATAACGAATGGTTAACAACATCTTACACCAAATATAATTAGTGATAAATAAATTACTATTTAAATGTTTTCCTGGAAATTCAAAATTTTATGATTGCAGTATTTACAAGAGTCACATTTGACCAAAATATGGAGTATTGATACCATATTTGGTTTAGAACTTTTCAATCCTCTTTTCAATTTGAAATCGATTGGGTTACGGAGTTTTGTTGCAATAAAGAGTTTGTCGTGTAATGGTTAGCAATCTTGTCCTGCTAAAACAATTATGACCGAGTAGTGAGTTCAAAGATTACTGGGCGCTCCATACTTTCGGCCTTGTGTCACATAAGCTACGCTTAGAAAAGAAAATGGTACTTGTCTTAAACTTGTACTGTTGACATCTTTCAGAGACGTCTCTGTCTGCAAACAGCGTGTATAACTCAAAAAATATTGTGGTGCCCGGTCTCGGAAAAACAGCTGCAGTACTTTATCACTGCACTAAAGAGGGGCATCGGTAGTAATACCGATGCTAACGCAACCACCTGTTGCGGGGGCTGGTCAATTTTTAGCTCTGGCCTGGGTGTACGAGCTCGGTGCCTCACATGAAACCGACATTGTGTCACATCTTGTCAGACGAGTGTAAAATATTATTAATATTAACCATAGATAAGCAAGCCTGTCTTGCTAGATCAATTTTTTTACGACTCACTGTGTACTTTCGGACTTGTGCCGCATAAACTATAAATCGTAATAATCACTTTTTTGAATTAATTCCGTGAATTTAAAAACCGACTTACTAGGAGATTTTATTTTGCTTAAATAAAGATTCAGTTTACTTTAGTTTTTAATTTTAATTACTGTCAGTGTCAGTCAGCTTTTGCAGGTATATTTTCTTACCACGGAGAATGTAGTAGTAATCATCGTTTTTTCTTGTCACGCTTTTTTTCAGGAAAATTTATTTACAAATTTTGGTTTGCAGTCAACTTTGCTCCAAGCATGATGATTCTCATACTCTAAATGCAAACACATACTGAAAGTGGGTGTTTTCTATGCAAAATAAAGGAAAAATAAATTATAAATATATAAACTTTATTCTGTGGATAGTTTTACGCTTTATCGCCTTCTAATTTTAGATTTGTTATCGTCATAACCAAGGCCTAGTCCTTTCTTTTGAATGGTGTACTACTGTAGACTGTAACCGTGGTGTAGAGAATATTTTAAAAGGAAGTTAAAATCTTTGAAAATTGAAAGTATATTTTTTTAATTTTGTTTGTTTGAGTCAAGTTTTTTGAGGGTGCAAACGCACATACATTGAGAATATAAAATAATTGCGAAATTTCTTTCCCGAGTTAAAGTATGAGGACATTTCAACCAAATACATTTATTTTATTTAAATAAATTTAAAAATCATTTAAAAAGATATAAAAACAATTTTCTTCACCTTTCATTCTACATCGTAACATTGCACGCGCTTCCGACTTCAGCCGTTGTTGAGTCAAACTTCGATCCAAACACTCATGTCGATAAGCTTTGGTGAAACGTTCTTTTACAATGCAAGGTCTGTCGTAAAAAATCGATTCATAGATTTTAGCTTCTGCACCTTGTTTAATCAAAGTCATGGATTCAATCATGATTGCAGATGTAAAAACTTTGTAGATAGACGTTAAAAAAACACGAGCTTTTGAGCGGAAACGGTGTCAAAATTTCAAGTTCCCTATTTAAATAATGAACGCTTTTTATTTAGCCGCATGAACTCGAACGGAATGTGACACATACACAAGCAGGCTGAGTTTAAAGTGGGAAACATATGCGTACATAGGATCAGAGGTCAAAGGTAGTCCAACTCTTATGCACTAGGGATTTACCCCAGCCCTCTTCGACAGAGATCAACTAGCGACTAAGAATTTTTTTTTACCAAAACAAATTCACATTTTTTTTAGATGGGGAGGAGAAAATTTTCTAGGGTGCAATCATACCGCCACCCTAGCAATGGTGATTTGCTACGCGTTGCTTAGATGTGGCACAAGGCCGTCACTGGATGCCTATACTAGGGCATCCACTGAGGATCGAACTCACTATATATATTCACCACTGTCAGTTGTACTGCCACCTTAGCAAAGGGGCTGTTTTGTTTTTTGAAGCTGTTGTTTTTTGGTTTGATTTTAGTTGACAAAATATTTTTTTTTTAAGAAAGGGGGAAAGTAATGGATAAGAAGATATAATTCCAATTAAATTTATCTTGATTATAATGAAGGAATCTTTCTTTATTAAGTTCAAAACGATTTGTCAGATTAAATTTTAAAACTATTTCTATTGCAACGGGAGTTAACTCTTATTTTATCACAGATGTATTATTTCCCCTTATCCATTCTATTCATACATACTGACAACTTTCCAGAAACTCCTGCAGACAAGCCTGCCCTAAATTTAATTCCCTGTATTGTTTTGGATCTTGTCGGTTCGGCCTAGAGGGGGCCATGTAGTCTGGTAAGCGTATATGTCCTCAGGCCTCACCTGCGCGCTGGAGAGGTCACTCTAGTCTCACCAGGGTCTCACTCCACCCCCAAAACTTTGATAAAGTCTCCACTCTTTGTAACATGTCGATTTCAAAATTTCCCAACTTGGGAGAAACAAACCCTCGAAGGAAAATAGGGGAAGGTAAGCACTTTTTTGAATTACCAAAAATTAGGGAATTATCCAATTTAAATGAAAATTTCAGTATATATGCATTAAGTATTTACTTTTCTAATAAATAGATTTTTTATTTAAAAAAAATTGAGAAAATATTATTCTTTTTGTAATAATAACCACCAATATTTTCAGGACTAAATTTTTATTGAAAAAAAAGTTGCAAATTTTTACATTTCCATAAAGATTAATCACTGACACATCTCTGCTGAAAAAATGTTTTACAAAGATTCCAACACAACACAAACAGGTTTATCATAAAGATTTTTTTAAAAACAGTATTTCAGTTTTCGGGAAAATTTTTCATGTGTTGAAATAAACATTTTTATTTTTAAGTGATCATTTTCTTGGTATTATCTTTCTAGAAATATAAAAAAATAAATAAGGACTAGAAGTTTTATTTTAATTACTAGCCAAAAACGTCTGGTTAGTATTACTAATAGTAAAAAAAAATCAGAAATCCTCCTTAGATCTTTGAATAAAAAATGATTTTACTGAGATATATTACCCTCTTAATTGATTTAAAAGAACTGTTCAGAAAGAAAATTACAATTTAAAAAAATAAGCAATACTGAAATTAGCATTTGTGTACCCCCTCCCAGTAGGCATGGGCCCCCCACATGGATAAGTTCAGGGTAGTAAGCACCAGCCCAGTCGATTATTATAGTTGATGATTGACAATATAAGTTAGGTAGAAAAAAGTATAAAGTACAAAAAGCAAAAAAATTCTGCTGAAACTAGCCTTTTGGGGCTCCAACCTTGTCAGATGTTCCTGCGTAGTATACACCGCACTGACCATGCAGATACATGATGTATATTATTAGTTAATGACTGACAATATAATTCTAGTTTAAAAATAATTTAAAAAAATGGCAGATGGGCATAGAACAGTGCTGAAAAAAATGACAAAGGTCACAGAGCACCCCCCCACACACACCATCGGGGGTTTTGGGGTTAAGACGCCCAGGCCCTGAGTCTCACTGTCAAATGATTGAAATTTGACCAAACAGGGTCCTACTTTTATCATGCAAGATATCTCCTTTATCCTGTTTGTTGCATTCACTTTCGTTCAAATTTCCTTCTCTCTCCAAAGTTAATAGTGAAATTGACACACACACACTCACATATACATACACATACTTTAACACACACACACATATACATACACATACTTTAACACACACTCACATATACATACACATACTTTAACACACACTCACATATACATACACATACTTTAACACACACTCACATATACATACACATACTTTAACACACACACACATATACATACACATACTTTAACACACACACACACATATACATACACATACTTTAACACACACTCATCCTGATCAAAACACATATAGCAGTGATAGGGTTTAAGTAACTGTTATCATTCTTTCCAGTATTGATGGCGGCTTCCTTCCTAACCCTTTGTTTGAAGTCATGTGGAACATCAACATCTTGATTATGTCATTATTTTTCTTCAGGTTACATGTGCTATCCATTTTAGTTGTTACTGTTATTGAAAGTCTTCTATGATGTTGCTTCTGTTATATGATACAGTTCTCTATTTGTAGCACTGCTCTACAAGTTTTGGAGAAGGATGGTCCTCATTAAAATCTACAGGCTTCATATGCATGAAGCCATGGACAGCAGAATGAATAAGAACAATCTGCGTCTTAAAGTTCAAAATTCCCTGAACATTACCTGGACTCTGACAGAAAACCTGAAGAAGGCAATTAGGATAATAGCATCAAAGATTAGACTGAATATAAATAATGGTAACTTTTTATACCAGAAATTCAAACATTTGTGTTGATCAATGATTCTATCAGAAAGTATCTTAGCATACCAATATAATAATATTTTATCCACAATATAGTGATACTCTAGGGTTTATGTTGGGGTTGTGTTTACAGGTGGTAATCTTTGGATAACATCCTTAATCCAAATATACACCAATTTTTGGCCTTTTAAAAATGCATGCAAAGATAATTAGTACAAAGATATGTTTTGCATATACTGATAAAATTTTATATCTCTTAAAATAAAATATACAATATTTAAAGTGCTCATAAGTTCACATCAGAAAGTTCTTGTGTTAAACGTCTTCCTTTAGCATATAATAGAGAGAGAGAAAAGAGTCCTTGTAAATGTGTATGTATGTATGTAAGTATCTCGTTGATAGTGGTAATTCTTTCAATTCTCTGTGGGATTTTTAGGTGTCTGAAAATGTAGGGCATGCGAGAATGGACAAAATTATTTTATCAACTTTCTGGTTCCTTTCCCTGGTCTGTTTTTACACTTTTCTGAGACAAAGGAATTCATTCCAGAATTGTTTCTTGATTTCTGATTGGTTCACAGATGTGACTCATTTGATCATCTTTTTTTCTTCAATTAACCTTTTGGCCTCTTTTATTTATTTCCTTTTTTCTTATCTTTTTGTTTTTATTTCTTAAAGAAATAAAAGCAAAAAGATAAGAAACCAAAATGGTTTACCAATTTTTAGTTTTCTAATTTTTTGAAATAGTGAGGTTTCTATTTTTTTTTTATCGCTACAATACAACACAGCAGTCATGTTTTGTTATCTCTCTGTGTAATAGAAGTTGTAGTATAGTTCTCCATGTTCTGAATAGCAACCAGGTTTGCTAGGCATAGTCACCTTGTGTTTGCCAGTTGTTCTCTACTTACACTTGTCTATCTAATTTGCATACGATACTACAATAGTATTATAGTAATGTATTAATGTTTATGTATATTGGTGAAGAAAAACAAGAACATGTATACATATAAGGCAAAATATTTTAACTACATATTTACAGAAAGTAGAATTAGACAATTTTTTTTTTCATGCAGCAAAATTAATACATAGAAGAACAAACATTTTCACAAAGGTCTATGTTTTTTTCTTCTATGTATTCATTTTGCTCAGGAAAAAAATGAAGTGTAAAAATGCCAATTTTTCCCTTGACACCACTTTTATTTTAACTACCTTCATTCTTCAGCAATATTTATTGTTTTACAAGGCAATGATTAGAATTGCAACAAAACCTAAGCATATGAAAGGAAATTTATACATTTTGTTTTGTTCTTGAGAACTGACAACAAAAATGATAAACACTATTTATTTATTAGATTGTTTCTTTACACTATTTATTTAATATATTGTTTATTGGAATGGTTGGCAAAACATCAGCTAATTACCAATTGATTCAAGCTTTATAAAATGGTAAAAAATAAGTATTTACTTATAGTTGGTTTGCATATTTTAATAATTTAGTAAATGTTTATAAATAAAAAACTGTTTTCAGATTTATTTCTTTATAAATTGGTAAATAATGAATATTGCATTGCATTAGTTCTAATTGTATTAGTTTTTAGAATGTTTTATAAAAATTCAATTTAATAAATAATGTTTATTATTTTTGTTGTAAATTCTCAAGAAAAAATGTATAAATTCACTTTCATCATATGTTTAAGATGTTTTTACAATTCTAATCATTGCATTTTAAAACAATAAACATTGCCAAATTTTGTTTTTGCTGAAATTTTGGTCTCCTTGTTATTATTTATTTTACTCAGATAGTAGTTAAAAAGTCTTCTTGTATTAAAACTTGATCGATGTCATAAAGGTAACGGACTAGCACCTTGAGGTCATGATGATGGGAGCATAAACTTTTCCAGTGGTCACTATAGGAAGGGGTCCAATTTTGTTCTCTTGTTCCTTTATTAATACTACTTACAGTTGGACTGTAATGTTCTAATTTAAGAGATAAAATGGAGAAACGAAAATGTACACCAACGGATGTATCATCTGAAACATTATTAGGCGGAACATATTGATAGATAGATCGAATCATGGGAGTTAACTCTTACAAATAGTTTATATTATCTCCCTTGCTACACATTTTTGAAAGAAGAAAAACGGAAGCAACTATGTAGGGTTAGTTGGTTATTACAGATTAAATGTTCAAGAAGAGAATAAAGGATATGAGATCTGGATTTGTACACTTATATTTTATTGAACATCCTAGAATATTATAGCTCTTCTCAAAGATTTTAATTTTGCTTTGTTTATAATTGTATCATCAATAGTATCTATCTATCTATCTATCTATCTATCTATGACTTTTCCTTTCTATCTATCTATTTATCTATCTTATAAGTGGAAGTTAAAACGGTTGAGCTTACCTCACAAACTAGTGCTATCTTCTTACTCACAAATAACCAGTACTATATACCTTTTTGTTTTCTTAAGTAACCAGTTCTATCATCTTACCTGTAAGTAATGGCTTACCACATGAAGAGGAAGTTCCTCCTTATCAATGGATTATAAAGGGAATGAGGATGAGTTGATTCAGTGCACATGGCATGGCAGGTCCTAGTTTTGAAGGTTTGAACTGGTGGAACTAAGGTTTGTAGCTTTTCTGTACATTTTCCATGAAAATAGAAATAGAGTAGAAAAGTTTCCTCTGTGGGAAAGATGTTGTAGGGTGGAAAATAATTCATCACCCACAAAGTCGTGTATACACTTTTGAAATCTGTCAAAGTTGTGAGGATTTTACAGCTCCAGCCTAGATATGGCAGCAATACTCCAACTTTGGTATGATTGTTTTCTTGTATGGATAAAACATGGCAGAAGTTAGGTACTTTCTGGAATGGTACAGGGAACTGACCATTTCTCCAGCATCTTTAGTGATGACTTGTATGTACGATTTCCATTTGAGGTCAAGAGTGAGTCCCAATAAACGTTCAGGGTAAGGGGTCTCATTGAGAATTGAACCATTCATCATAATTGGAGAAAAGTAATTGTTTGCTCTATAATATTTTTCTTTCTTTTTTTATTCAGTTGAGTTAGCTTGGACATTGATGAGTCTATCACACCAACCACCACATGCCTGCATCAAGTACGGAAGGTCATTAGGGAGGCATTCTGTGTCATATAGCTCGTCAATATAGGTAGTTGCTGGGCAGCCAACTCATTTTACTAGGTCTCCAGAACAGTAGATTATTTGTGTGTTCTTGTTTTTGCTCACCAGCAGTGTCCTGCAAAGCACATTCTGCATTCATGTAATATTGTAGAAATATCAGTGATGGATGGATAGAGCTGTGAATAAGTTTGTTGGATGTTGTCTCCAGGGGATGTTAAGTATAGCTCTCAGTATTCGAGTGTCGATTCCATCAAGTTTAGACTGTAGGGTTTGTAATAAGAGTAGAGCTAGAGAAGAAAGATTTAATCTCCCTTTTACATTTCTCCCATTATGGGCATTATGATAACAGAACAGAATGGCTGAAAGAAAAAAGAATGACAAACATGCTTGGTTCTCAGAGAGACTTTTATAATACGAAGACATACTCAAAACTATGCAGAGAACAATATTTCACATATATCTACACAGCAAAGTATAAGGAGGAACAAAAAATATATATATTGGAGATACTCATGATCTGGATAAGCCATTTTCAGAACTCCAGATTTAAACGGACCGGATTCATCGATGTCCCAAAGGGAAACAGCACCATATGCTTGTAAGCTGCTGGGGAGGTAGGTTTAGCTTCAGTCTGGGCCCATTGGCTCAGGCTAAAAGAAAGCAACCTTAACGTTTGGTTTCTATTCACGAACTGAGAAATGCCTGCCTCTTTGGTCACTGTATGGAGTAATGTCACAAAGCAGTCGTAATATAAACCATGTAATTTATGGGATATAAGTGCCTTCTGTATCCCTATAGGTTTTAGTTATTGTCCAGGCAGTGGCACCATACATTGAACCTGGTCAGTACCTAGATGGATGACCATTTGGGAATACCAGGTGCTGTAAACTTGGATGTGCAGGTGGTGTAATGGATAACTGCAAGGAATTGGAAATCAGAGAGCCAAGTTCCAATTCCAGTCGGATTCGTTGTATTTACATGAATCCACTTCTTCTGTTCCCAGCTATGGGTTAATTAGTAGGATTTGTATTAGTAAATCATTTTTATTTTCAAAAAATTCTTACAATCTAAAAAAAATTTTTCTGACTTGAAACAACCTGAAAAAGGTTGATAAGCCAAAAACAACAAAAAAACAAAACAAAACAACCCCCCCCCCCAAAAAAAAAAACAACAAAAACGTATCAATCAATCAATTTTAAACTGCTCAGCTATGAAGGAGAAAATAATATTGGATTAAAAATCTATTAATTCCTTAGAAATCACTTTGTTTATGTTTTGGATACAAAATAATAATAGTTGATATGTGGTTCAAAAGTTCTTAATGAGGGATTTGATTTCCTTGAGCCTTGATTCATGTGAAGTTTTTCGTAGTTGAACAGTCTGAAAGCATGTCAAGTTATAAAAGGGAATGCAGGTTCGAATCCTGACAAAGTGTTTGAATTTAATTTGAGAACAACAATTTCACAAGTTCACATTCTCTCTATTTTTTCTATCCTCACTCCAACCTCTTTTTAATTTCAAAACCGGCTCCCAAGGCCTTCATTCTTATCAGAGATAAGAATATATTTTCTAACAAGAGAGCTGGAAAATAAAAAGGAATTCCACCACCATTATTCTTTCCATGGTGCCATAAAGTCTGGAAGAAACCTCACAGCTTCTTCACTTCAACCTGTTTTCAGTACTTTTGAAACCGGCTCCCAGGGCCCTCATTCTTATCAGAGATAAGAATGTGTTTTCTAACCAATAGAGGGGCCAGGAAATTTGTACAACGATTTTGGAGGGAAAAGTCCACGATCCATCGGAGCCTACCAAAACTCCATAAATTTGGAGAATCCTGCCTATTTCGACAGTGAGATTTCTGCCCACCGTCTGTGAGGTCGACATTAGGAAGCTCCAGCACCTCTTTCACCAAAGAAGAACTACTAAAAAGGGCTGTCAAAAACGAACGTCGGTCCACTATTCAAGACCAATCCAAAGCTGCATCCCTTCACCACTCCTTCTGACGAGCCCACTGGACTTCTGTCGTCGACCAAAAAACTCACTCAGCTGCAGGATTCCTTCATCTGCGAACAAATTTCCAACTCTACAAGAACTGTGAGTGTATCTATCTGAACCTTAACAATAATATCTAATCACTTAAAGAACTCTTTAGGCGCCCAGAGAAATATTTTGAGCAAGCCTTTTTAAGTTAAGAACATTTTCTCTTTTCCTTTTTCTTTCTCTACTAATCGTCCTTTTATCCCTTTACCTTTTTTTCTGTATATGTTGTAAATAAACACTTTCTTCTTTTGTTGTTACTCACCGACCAGGAGTTTTTTCTTTATTCGTAAAAGAGAGAGTTTGTCCGCTCTAATCTTGATGTTTTACTTGCGTTTTTTCGCAAATTTTTAAATCTCAACCCTTTGATGCGGGGAAGCCGGGACAAATTTCCTAGCAAAAGGGCACATTCTCTTTATTACAGAATCTTGAAAAATCCACGCCGATAGACATAAATTATTCTGTTAAAAAAAAAAACAAACAGATATGCCTACTCACCACTAAATATAACATTTGGCAAACTTGGACATTCGTGCCTGCTAAAATACGAAAAATAAAACGGACTGTCAGAACGATGGCTTTTCCGTTGACACCACTATTATTTTTTTAACTACCTTCAATCCTCGACAATGTTTATTGTTTTAAAAAGTGATGAATAGAATTGTGATAAAACATAAACATATTATGAAAGTGAAGTTATATACACTCTCTTTCTTTTTGAGAATTTACAACCAAAATAATTAACATTGTTTCCGTTTTTTTGTGAGCCTAACATTTTTTAACATAAGTATCTCTAAAATAAATTGATTATTTTGTGACTTTGTCGAATTTGTTTTTTAAACTGTTTTTATTTATTTTATTTGTTCTATGCATTGCGTGGTGCTACCACCGCTCATTGTAGTATTTTTCTGTTTAGTTTACAATACATTTATTTTATTTTTTATTTTGGAGAGTTTCTTTGTAAAACCTCCAGATTTTTTAATACTGGGCTAGTTTTCATTAAATAAATTTATAAACCTAAATAAATACCTTTTGCTTTTGGAGGACATCTTTGTTATGGATTTCTCTTTATCCAAACCTCAAAACTTAAAGAAAAGTTAAAAAAAGAAAATATCTACGAACAGTACCAAATACAAGATGCCTTATTGAGTCCATAACAATTATAAAAAAACATTCTTATTACACTGTGAGAAAAAAACAAAACATTCCTCCACTGTGATCATACTTAAGACATTTTCCTTGTATCATGCGACTTTTGAAAACCTAATTTTAAAACTAATTTTAAGGGAATCGCATGATACATGATAAAATTAGCTTATGTAGTGCTGGCCCTGGCTACGCCGTTGACCAAATATCCATTTGCTATCGCCAAAAGTAAAAAGCTGTATTTAAGATAAACATGATTTTGATAAACGTAAAACTAAAACTGATGTTTTACTTCTCTATTCAATAATAATGCATGTAATATTCCTTGATTCACATATTAATATTGTATTATTATAAATACAAACATAGCGAATATGCATCTTTTCCATTATTTACGTTTAAGATCTTTCTCGTTCGGTTATGGCTGTGTAGTGTACGCGATTTACACAACGAGTATACAGCATTAATGGTACTTCTATCATTCTCTTTTACTTTTTTTTAAACTTATTTAACTAGAAGATAGGATAAAGAGAGAGAGGGAAGAGTTTAGTCTATTGTAATTTGGTCTCTCAAAAAAGGAACTCGTATGATACACAAGATAGATGATAAAATCATTTTTATAAGTCAAAATTATGGAGTCGCCCGAAACGCGAGATCGCGAGATCGCGCGTTACACGAGAATATACGCGACGGTATGTCGCGGCAAACTGAAAAATCTGAGGCTCTTGTACTCGTAACCCTAAACTGAGCTATGAGAAAGTTTAAAATCAATTGCTTCATTGTATGATATTAACCAGATATCACAATGAATGCTATCAGATAGTAACATGAAATACCCTCAAATGTTCATATTGTCTTTCAGTGGCTGGAGCTTCAACAATTTTTCCTTTTAAAAAGCCATTGAACACCCTGGGAGAGATAAATTTTCAGCTGTATCATTTGCTTTATTTACAAAGAAAACAACTTTTGTTTTCATCATGAGGAAGAAAGCTGACAGGAATGTAACGGAGAAGGATAATATTTTAAGTTTGACCGCTCAGAGCCACAGTCTGGGTAGCGAACCGCGATCACTTCATAAAATGCATATGCGCTCAATTCACATGAAAGAGATTTTTTTACCCATTGATAGTGAAAATCTTATTTCTTTTAAATTTTGAAAATATAGAATTAGTTTGAAATTATAGTGAATTATGTGTGTAATTGATTAACAAGATGAGAAAAAAAACAAAAACTCCTGAATTATACGCTTCATCCTTTGAAAGGACTTTTCAAGCTAAAATGTTTTTATAATTTTATTGATGGAATCTTGCATAGAGAGGGTATGAAACATGAACATTTACAATTATTTTATATTGAGAAATGCTGAAAATACGTGACTGCATAGATTTAAATTTTAAAACTTTTGGTTTATTTGGTTTGTGTTGTTTTACGGCATATCGACCTCAATGCCGACAAGATTTTTATTGTTGGTAATATTTTTTTTTTTTTTTAATGTATTGCTTGTTATTTAAAACCTATTTTTACACTTTCATAGTGTTTTTTGACTCTGGTTTGGGGGTTAACTATTATTATTTGTCCATAGCTGGAACTCTAACAAGTGCCACCACCCTGGGTCAGGGTGGACCTGTGTACACTAGCAATTAAAAGGTGGTTCCACGCTCTTCAAAACCTTCTGATCAGTGGGTTTGCTGTCGGATGTAGTTTATCGTCATACCAAGGACGGAAAAAAACTTTTGGTATCTGATGTCATTCATAACCGAGCTGACTTCATTCAACTTTAAAATGCTTTTATTTTCATTATCATGGTCATTACTTTTAAAGATTTCACATTTTAATAGCAATAGTTTTTTTTGTTAGAAAAGAAGATATGTTTGATGATCCTGGATGTAAATTGACTGTATAAGATTCTGAAATTAGTGAAATTTCTATACATTTTTGCCTTAATAAATTACCTTCTCCTCTAATTGATACTGTATTATTCAAATAAATAAAAAATGACCAGATTTATTACTACATAATCAGTCAGTTATGTGCCATCCGTGATACACGCTTAGACGGTCATGTATCTTTCGATACATGACTGACGAGGCAGATTTTTTTCCCCGCAGTAGGTTGCCATTTCTTTCTGAGGTAGACTAGTCCAGTTGCCATCCGGTCTATTTACCCAGCGGGAGAAAGAGAGGATTCATTTCTTAGCACGTGAGTGAATATAATGGATTCGACCGGAATTCGAGCTCGGCTCTCCGATTCCTCCTATCCATTACTCCACCGTGTCTCCTACATAATCTACATCTGTTATCGATAACAAAGATCGGGTGAACGAAAAAATGTTGTTGTAAATACTGAGAGAAAAAAACATTTTAAGGCAAGCAGTCCTTACAATAAAGTGTTCGATATCAAAGCTCATTAATATAATTAATACAAATATAAAGTTTGTCACTTAAAAAGGATGTTTATGATTGCTTTTCCACTGATCAATTGATTTTGGGTTGACGTATGACAAATTATAGAAATATGTTTCCTGTGGTCACAGAATTTTATTATAGCCATTAGACATTTTAAAACAACAAGCAAAAAGAAACATTCTTAATGTTTATGATTGCTTTGTAGACAGTAAATTTAAAAGAAAGGAAAATAAAACACACGCACACAAAAAAATGATTAGTTTTCATCCTTCATTATTTATGAGAGACTAAACGAAATGTGTACAGTGACAAGAATTAGAAAGAAGCATTCTAAAAACTAAACGAGGTTCTCAGAAACGGAAAAGTTTTTTTTGAGAAACAAAGGTAAGAACAATTTCTATGTGATATCTATCCTCTTATATGGCAGTGAATGTTGGATAGTCTCCCGATTAGGGGAAAAAACTGGAGGCAGCAGAAATGTGGTTCTACAGATGCTAAAAATTCTACTGACGAAGCGAGTAAGAAACAAGGAAGTTTTAAAGAAAAAAGCAGCAGAAAGAACACTTCTCAGAATCAGAAAGAGACAGCTGAAATATCTTGGACATATAAAGAGGAAAGAGGGCTTGGAGGACAACTCTCACAGGGAAAGAGAGATAGGGAACGGGCTACCTACCTGTTGAGCTTGTGCAAATTGATAGCGGAACAGGAGCTGGAAGGTTTGGCAACGGAAGAAACACTGCTAAGAGCCACGTGGGATAGGAAGTTGTGTGGTCAAATATCAAATGCAGATTAAATATGGACCAGAATCTGACAGGATCATAAAATCAAGAACAAATGTGTGCGTGTGTGTGTGTGCGTGTGTGTGCATGTATTGGGCTGGTCAAGAAGTTTGTTCATTTATTAAGTAGAATAATAAATAAATAAACCGAACCAATGTGTGTGTGTATATATATATATATATATATATATATATATATATATTGAGCGTTTTACTCCAAGCAAGGCGGCAGTGCCACTAATACGCAGTGGGATTCCGGATAGTGAAAGTAAGAGAAAAGACTGTGTATAGGGGGGGGGATTGAGGAAAGGATAAAAAGAAGAATGGGGATCAAGGTATCAGAAGATCACGATTGACGTTTCGTTTATATTTTTGAAGATTGTAGTTATCAGGGAAGCAAGTAAGTAAGAGGAAGGGAGTTTCACTGTTGGGAAGTGCAAGAGAAGAAGCTGTTGGAATAGAAGTGGCGTTTGCATTTAGCTATTTCAACAGTAAACGGTTGGGACCTAGATGCCAACTCTTAAATTCATGTAGTCGGGGCACCAGGGAAAACATCTTGTTAGAGCAGTTGCCATGAAAATATTTGTAGAAAAGACAGAGGGAAGCCAAATCACGTCTGTGGGAAAGTGACCGGAGTCGAGATGCCATGCCAGAACCGACTACATTGCAGATCCTTCTTTGGATTTTGCCGAGAACTTCGAGATGAACACCAGGGGCACCAGACCATATATGGCAACAGTATTCACTGCATGGATGAATAGTAGGTTTGTAGATGTGTAGGATGGACTTCTGGCACAACACAGAGAACCAACTTTCCCTGTAGTAGATGCAGCCAATGATTCAATGTAGTTTCTCCACCTCAAGCCAGTGGAAAACGTGCGGCCAAGAAGGCGCAGTGAGACGCTCACACGAAATCGAGCCTCAACCTTGCTGATAGGGGGCAACGAAGTTTCTCTATGATGGTTAAATGGGAACAGTTCCGTTTTGAAGGCATTAAAATTTACAAGCCATTTCCTGCTCCAGTTAACCACTGATTGGAGATCCTTTTCAAGACCAACGGCCAGGTTAGCTTTGTCAGCATTGCCGGATTTACTATTGAGACATTAGTAAATGGTAGTTTCATCTGCATAGATGCCTTCTTGAGAGCTGATGACAACAGGAAGATCACTGATGACGACCAGAAACAGTGTAGGACCAAGGATAGAGCTTTGGGGAACATTCGCGTTCGTATGAAAGGAACTGGAAGGTAGCCCGTTCAGGATGGCCTTCATTTCATGATTTGATAGGAATGATTGCATTAAATCAAATAATCGTCCTGTAATACCGTAGCCCTGAAGCTTACGTAGAATGCCAGTATGCCAAACATTGTCAAACGCCTTCGAGATATCTAGAGCCACAGCTTAAGCACTTGATATATTCAGTTATGGCCGTATGTACGTATATATGTGGGGTTATATATACGATGATCCACTCTATTATGAAAGTAGAAAGTTCGAGACTTCAGTTATGTGCCATGCTTAGGCGATCATGTATCTTTCGATACATGACTGACGAGGCAGATTTTTCAAGTAGTGGGTTGCCATTTCTTTCGGCGGTAAACCAGTCGCCATCCAAGGCTATAGAATCCGGTCTGTCCTGCTATTTACCCATAACTGGGGGGGGGGGAGAAGAAAAGGATTCATATGTTTCCCAAGGGTAAGTGAATATAATGGATTTGACTGGAATTCGAACTCGGCTCTCCGATTCCTCAATCCGCTATCAAGACTTACTAAAGTTAATTTATCTATCCATTTAAGCATAACGAAAGATCCTTTGGCAGAATTTACTTTTCGTTTTGAAAACTTCTAAAATTGAAGGAAATTTCGAACAGAAAACCACGAAGAATAGAAATAAGAATACTTTAAAACACACTGGTAACAATTGTAGACAATCAGTAAGGTACAGCCTCTTCCTCTTTTAATATAATGAAAATGTATTCTTTCGTTTCAAATAAAATTGCCGTCTGCAATATTCATGCCGGTGGAATTTTTTTCTGCTTAAAGTAAGCATGCCCTACCCCGAATCTATGATAATGAAATTACTACAGCTCAATTTTCATAAGGTAGTATTCATATAAAATTTAAATTTCATTATAATCTAATTATGTACAATAAATAAATCATATGCAATCCAACTGGAAAATTTGAAAATAATTACAATGTATCTAAGTAGAAATTAGAGACATGTCATAATAGATCATTGCATCTTAAATAAATCAACAATGTTTTGCAGCAATTTTTAACATCAACTTGAAATTTTTATTGTTATAAAGTTGAATAATTTTAACACATTCAACATTATGGATAAAAAATAGTGAATTTTATATAGTGTTTTTTCGAGATTTAGCATGAACAAAACAAATTCATGGATCTGGACGAAAAAAAAAAAAGACTACAGTATGACTTCAAAATCAACGAAAATCTTTCATCCTTTAATAGTTGTGGTTAGTTTAGTTTTTGACGTATATAAATGTCGGTAGAAAAAAGTAAATGTTGTTAAGATAGCGAGGAACACAAATCACTGCTCGGGGCCCTCCAACAGGCTTCTCCCAGGTCGAATGGGTTCGAGAGTAGTACGCATCGGCCCTGCGTGCCGGTTCAAAGAAACGTTCCGCCTGGAATTTTTATATAAGGTTTTATTTACAAAGAAAAGAGTACTGAACTGTTGCATAATATCAGCCCTGCTATATGGCAGTGAATACTGGACAATCTCCTCAAAGATGAAGAAGAGACTTGAAGCAACAGAAATAAGGTTATACAGAAGGATCCCGAGGAAATCAGAGAATGAACATGTGAGTAACGATGAAACGAAACGAAAATGGAAATAACGAAAATGAGTAACGAAAATGGAAATAAAAATCAAATTTATGATTTAGCATGAAAAGAGACAGTTGAAATTTCTAAGACGCATAATGAGGAAAGTGGACTTGGAAAGACAGATTGAAGGCAAGAAAGACAGAAAACAACACATAACTGGCCTAACGAGATTGAGTAAATGGATGGCGGAACAGGGTTTAAGAGATGTAACAAAAAGACAAAATTTATTAACAGCTCCAACGAGCAGGAAATTTTGAAGAGCCATGATTGCCAATGTCCTAAAGGGATACGACACAGAAGAAGAAGAAGTAGTAGTAGTAGTAGTGGATGGTGAGAATTGAAAGTAATATAATGTAATCGTGCCGGTATTTGTATTTGTACTTTTGACTTATGTTTGGTGTTGATTTCTCAATGTTAAGTCGCTTATTACTAATTCTTCACCTCCTAAAAAAGCAGACACCATTTATCTGAACTCGTTTCACCCCAAGCTAGTCAATAATGCTACTAGACCGTAGGGGGTTACAGGGAGTGAAAGTGAAAGAGAATGGGAAGACTGGATATGGGAATTGAGGAAAGGAACAGGGTGGCGATTGACGTTGCATTTAAATTTTTGAAGATTCAAATTATCAGGGAAGCAAGAAATCTGAAAGGATTTCCACAGTTGGGAAGTGCGAGAAAAGGAACTGAAGTGGGAGTTGCATCTAGCTACTTCAACAATAAAACAGTGAGACCAAGTGTCCAATCTAGTAGCACGTTTAAATTCATACAGTTGAGGCACTAGGGAAAAAAAGATTATCAGAACAGTTGACATGAAAATAATTATTAAAAAAAACTCAAGGAAGCCATGTTACATCGATGAGAAAGTGACTGAAGCCGAGATACACGGTCAGGATCGATTATATTATAGACCCTTCTTTGGATTTTGTCAAGAATTCCGAAATGTACAGCAGGAGCCCCAGAACAGATATGACAACAGTATTCAATGCACGGACGAATGGTAGATTTATAAATGTGCAAGATGGATTCTGACGATAAAAGATTTCTGGTCCGACACAGTGAACCAACTTTCCTTGCAGAAGACGTAGCAATTGATTCAATATAGTAGCTCCACTTCATATCAGTGGAAAAGGAAGGCGTAATGTGTTGCTCTCCTGGAATATAGCATCAGCTATGCTGGTGTCATAATCTGAGTTGTTAACCATGAATTATATATCATGAACAGAGCGTGTGAGCAACGATGAAGTCTTAGAGAGGTTGCAAACATAGAAGAAGCTTATACTTAACACTAGGAAGAGGCAGCTGAAGTTTCTGGGACGCATAACGAAGAAGGAGGGTCTGGAGAATCTGATACTCACGGGTCGAATAGAGGTAGAGACAAGGGAAAACAACGCGTGATATACCTGGCGGGCTTAAGCAAGTGGGTGACAGACGTGGTCTGGAGGAGGAAGCAGAGGAGAGGAAAGGAACATTGAGAGATGCAAGGGATAGAGGGAGGTGGAGAGCCATGATCGCCTACGCCCTGAAAAGACATGACACATAAAATGAAAGAAAGAATTCTGGTGGCAGGCAGAAAAGTTTCTCTATGGGGGTTAAATGAAAACAGTTTTGTTTTGGAGGCGTTAAAATTTACAAGCCATTTCTTGCCCCAGTTAATCACTGATTGGAAGTCCCTTTCAAGAGCAGTTGTCAGATTTACTTTGTCAGGTCTGCCCGATTTGCTACTGAGACAGGAGTGAGAGGAATTTGTGTGCTATTTGATTCAACCAACGTGTAAGTGAAAAACAGGTTCTTAAGTTAATAAATAAATAAATAAATAAAAATATTTATCAAGAAGTCGATATTTCTGTGCAATGGTTATCATGTAATGTTCATATTTTTACTACTTGATAGTCAAACTATAAACGATTAAATTACTTTTGTTTAATTGTTTGGATCCTAAGAAATCTCAGCTACTGTCAACGAGAACATGGCGAAAATATATAAATAAGCAAACCCAAAACAAATTTTGTAACGAATCAGAATACGACATTTCTTAATCCGGTGTCGTATCCTGTTTGAACTCCAATTCTTTTACTCAAACGGAAGTGCTCCCTTCGACGTTCACAGCTCATATGACACCCTTTTCCGGAATATCGCCCCAAAATACCAGAGTCATAAAACATCGTTTCCGACTAACTACGCGGTTTTTAACAGCAGCCGTTTCTGAGCCACTGACTCACTATAAAGTCAATGCCGATTTCACCCATAGAGGCAGACCCAACCTGGCCAGCAGTAGCGACAGACCCCACAATTCCATCAACAGTGATGTTTTCGACCAGCGATTATTTCTTGACTATATATGCTTGCTGATTTTCTCCATGTGTCTATATTGACAACTACTTTGTGTTCCATTCTGAAACAACTCTCAGTTTCCCACGACTGATATACGATATTCCGGAAATTTCTTGTAAATCACGGGAAATAGAAACCCATTTACTTATCTCAATCACGCCATATCTCCATTTTTTGCTTGTCACTTCCATTTTTTTTCTTGTTAACGGTAAGGCCGCCGTTACACTAATTTTCCAACTTTTCGTAGAATCCACTTTAGCTCCTTAAATACAGACGGACATCAGGGTAAAAATCAGTGGTTCATCTGAGGTGACAGTAGGAGCTACTCATCTTTATTAATCTTTCAGTCCAATTTTGATAATTCCTTAAAGTTGGACTACACACGACTTCCAGATGTAACAGGTTGACCAATAAACCTTCTTTTGCAAGCAACTTCACAATTTTATTCCCGTCAACGAAATTTTCGGAGCATTAATATTTCTTTTGGTACTGTACAGCCATTTCTTTAGTATACTCGTCGTCGTCCTCTTTATTTTGTGTGCAAGAATTTATTTTCTTCTTTGCTGATCGCTTCCTTTATAATGATCGCGTTGATGACTAAATTCGCCTCCAACGTTTAGGTCTAGAAGCTTCCAGTTTCACTAAAACCTCTCCCCATCATCCATTCCCTATCGCCGTTTGGCTTTGCAAGAGTTAGTTGGGTTTGAAAGAAAATCAGAGAAGGAAGTGCTGATGTCGTGAATCTGTTTAAGGTGGCCCTCAATTTGCCAGGAAGTGACCCACGTTTTTGATTTCATGACCTTCCTCTGCAGTACATATGGAATAAGACATTCAGAATCCAGTTACGAAACTGCAACAGACTACCGCTGACTCTGTTATAATTTCGCGTGTCTTTCTTTAGCATATCCGTCATGCTTAGTTAGTCCTCTTTATCCGCTGGTTCAACCGTTGAGATCTGTTGTAATCATGATCCGCTTCTTTCATCGTTTAGGTCTTTACCTGTATTCTAAGTGATAAATAAAATGATAAATAAATACATATTATTGTTGATTTTAAAATCTTTAATTTATTATTTCTTCAGAGATTACAATTTTGATATTTGTTTTGTTTTATATGTTGGAGTATACTTAAGTTTATCCAATCTTTCTTTGAAAACCAATCTCAAACATACCACCAATATCAACTTTTGACATGGTAGACCAAGATAACAAAATAGGAGGCATGAACTTTAGAGTTAATTTCGTGCCGCTAACATGGCAAACTGATTAAAGTAGAAACAGTTAAGAAATAGCTAAATTCACCATGACCCGTTCTTATCACTCTTCAAGCTAACGTAATGTCCACAAGATTAGTAAAATTTTGTATATTTAGTTATTGTTATGGGACCTTACCCATAATAACATAATGGACTATTCCATACGTAATAAATACTGGCCCTCAAGAGGAAGCAGAGAGTTTTGGCCGAGGCCACGGGCTCGGAGATCCCACGGGCTCGGAGATCCCACGGGCTCGGAGATCCCACGGGCTCGGAGATCCAACGTTAAACCAGCCTTGTGCCACATGATGCCCTCTGAAATACCGTTCAGTCCGAAGTCGGACGACCGGCTGATCGGTTGAACTCTCTGCCTTCGGGCGGGGAGGAACCCGAACGAGGCCACGCCGAAGAGCGGAGTCTCTTTCGGGGAGGTAAACCGACCCTGAACCCGTTTATACGGGTTCAAAGAGCATATTTTTGGCCGAGCCCACGCGCTCGGAGATCCCACGTTAAACCGGACTTGTGACACATGATGCCCTCGTGGGGTGGCGGCTAAATACCGTTCAGTCTGAAGTCTGGAGTGAAGTCCGTCAGGAGTCTGTCAGTCAGTCAGAGCGAGTCAGTCAGTCGAGTCAGAGGCAGTCCGAAACAGTCGCGTTCAGACAATTACTATTAAACCAGATTGTTCGTACTCACACTTTCTACTTCTCTGTATATATTCCTATTTGTAATATATCTGTGTTGTTCCATATACGTGTTCGAGTTCTTCTTTATTGGTTCTACCTTGGACTATCACCGTGGTACAAGGAACCGGACCATAACAGTCATCAAACAAGAAGTTCTCAGGAGACTCAAATAATTCCCACTTTCAAATTTTTACAAGAATGTTCACCCTGTACAAGGCCCAAAAGTCACTCGAAGTAGAGGGTTACAGAGTAAGCAGCACCGTTCTATAAGGATGTGTGGGGAAGATACCGGCTAACCCTAGACTTGAAAAGTTTAAGATTGTCGTGATCGGCGAAACATCCTCTTAGGTGTTGGTTACACAAAGCAGCGGTTCGGGGAACTTACATCACGTTAATGGAATACGAAGGGAATTAAGGTGGTTCGTTAAAGTGTTTAGCTTAGTCGTGAAGGTTAGAATTGGTGAAACTAAGGAATGTAGTTGGTCTGAATACTTGGAAATAGCGATAGAATAGCGTGAGATTTGCAACGTTTCGCCTGTGGGAAAAGTGTTGTAGGGTGGAAAATAATCAACACAAGGATACACAGACGCCTTTGAACTCTATCGAGACTGAGAAGAGAAGACCGGGCAACTCTTACCCATATATGGCAGCATTACTCCATTTTCGGCTTGATCTGCTTCTTGTGATGGTATAGGATAGCAGGAGGAGTCAGGTACTTACTGGAACGGTACAGAGAACCGATAATTTTTCCTGCATCTTTAGCGATGAACCGTATGTAAAACTTCCACTTGAGGTCTGGGTCCCAATAGACACTTCAAGGTTCTCTGAGAGAACACACGTTCATCGTGATAGGCGAAAATCCAGAGTCCGCTCAGTAACAATGGAACGTCACTAGTTTGATTTTCGAAGCATTGAATATGACCAGTCAGTTTTTCCCCACTGAGCTGTTAAAGCTCGATCAGAGAAAAGGTCAGCTACCAGGCTCTGGTCATTTAGGGTTTGGGAAGTGCATCCATATACCGTTATATCATCAGCATAGATATCCATGAAATATCTTAGGCAAATCATTTATGTAAAGTAGATTTAGTGTGTTGGGCCGAGAAGCGAGCCTTGGGGGACGTATGTGTTGAGGACTGGGCGTTAATAACTACATTCAGGGTCCTGCCCATTAGGAAGGATTTTATAATTGAGAAGACTCAAAGGATTCCAACCAGCTTAATGAGCCATATAACGAAACTTACCATCCGAATTCTAATGAATAGACCGGAAATGGGTCAGGAACAGCGCGCGTTCGTCAAAGACACTGTAAAAAGGAATGCGATATTTATGCTCAGAATGTTGTCAGAAACAGCAATGCAAATACAGAAGGTCGTGTACCTGTGTTTTATAGATTACATAAAGGCGTTCGATAAAGTACGCTATTGGAAGATCTATTGGAACTTTTCAGCAATCTTGATATATTAGAAAAGGATATTAGAATAATCAAGAACCTATACTGGTAGCAAACCGACTGCATACGGATAGAAAATGAGTTCAGAAGATATACAAAAATTGAAAGGGGTGTAAGACAAGGATGTGTCTTCTCACCGGACTTATTCAACCTATACAACGTGGTGATTCTGAGAGAAATAGAAGTCCTACCAGGATTCATTATTGGCGGCCACAATCTTAATAGTATAAGATATGCAGATGACACAGTGTTGATAGCAGACGCAGAAAAAATTTGTAAAATTCCTACAGAAGGTAGTGAAGAGAAACGAAATGAAAAGAGTAAACATCAACCGCAAGAAGACAGATTTGTTAGCAAAAGGATGAGCACAAACTGCCAATCGGAGATACTAGAACCAAACAAGTGCGGAAATTTAAATATTTGGTTTAAGTGTTTTAACAGAGGAAGGAAGTGTGACACTGAAATTTGAAGGCGTATTGGGTTAAGCAAAGAAGCATACCAAAAGCTAAGCAGAGCACTAAGAAATAGAAAAACTTCGGTAGAAACAAGGAAAAGAGTACTGAACTGCTACGTGATATCTGCCCCCCCCCCCCTGTATGGTAGGGAGTGTTGGACAATTTCTTCAAAGATGAAGAGACTTGAAGCAACAGAAATGTGGTTCTACAGAAAGTTGCTGAGTATACCATGGACCGAACATGTGAGCAACGACGAAGTTTTAGAGAAAACGAAAACGAAACTTATACTTAACATCAGGAAGATACAGTTGAGGTTTCTAGGGCACATAATGAGGAAAGTGGGTTTGGAAAGTCTGATACCCACAGGACAGATTGAGGACAAGGGAGACAGAGAAAAACAACGCATAATATACTTAGTGAGCTTGAGTAAATGGATAACAGAACAGGGTTCAGTAGAAAACAGAAAGACAAAATGTATTAAGAGCTACAAAGGACAAGAAATTGTGGAGAGCCATGATCGCCTACGTCCTCAAAGGACACGACACATAGAGAAAACCCTTTTTTGCGCCTTCACCCACTTTCACATGAAAAATCTTTTCACCGCACACCTGTATAGTAAATCATCAAAAGCATACCAAAATTGTTTTGTAAAAGTTTGTTACGAGTTCATAAATTGACTTTAACATTATTTACACTATTTACATTGTTCGTACTGTTGCACTCATCTTTGTTGTTATATTTACGACGTTTCGGTCGTTGTACGCTCCGGCCCTCATCAGGTAATTGGAATGTCCTTTCTCAATAATTCCATCATTGGTTGTACTCCCTCTGACAAGATCGGTAAGAATTTGCCTAAGTATCTGACCATGCTGATTATACGACGGAGTTCACTTTTGCAGGTGCAGGCAACTTCAGAAAGGCTTTTAGCATTTCCTTGCTTGGTTGAATTCAGTCTCCAGAAATTAATTGCCCAAAATATTCTAGAAGTGTTTTTAGAATTCACACTTTAAGCTTGAGTTCGGCTTTTTGTAATGTTTTAAGACCAACTTTTAGTCTTTCGTCTTGTTTTTCTATAGTTCTACCATAGATTAGAGCATCGTCAATAATTGTTTCAACTTCTTGAGTATTTTCAATAATATTCTTTTAAATATTTCCAGAGCTGATGTTAGACCAAAAGGTAATCTTTTGAAGAAATGTCTCGCAAAAATAGTAATGAAAGTCGTGAGTAGATAGTTATCTTTACTTAATGAAATTTGGTAGAATCCGCTGATAGCATCCAATTTAGAAAATACTTAGCTCCATTGAGTTTAAACGAAATATCATCTAAATTTGGAAATATGTAATGTTCCCTTTTCACTGGTAGATTCAGCTTAAACTTTGTGAATTGTTTGTATGTGAGAGTTTGGTGTAGGAGAAAGTCCTAGAGAAAATGAGGTGAAAGGTGCGTACGTGCATATGCGCGCGTTCCCCAGTGGAAAGCGTTTTCCTCGTTTGACCTACCTCTTATCGTTCCTGAGTGAAAAGGGAAAAAGAGCATGACAGAGAATGTCACTTTCTATTTATAGGCTTAGGAAGCGTTCCCTTAGCAACGATTTTTTTAGAAATGTAAATGGAGTAACACTTCAATACTTTCCTTCATATAGGGAGAATTTTATTCTGACAAAATGTCCATAAATTTTGTGTATTGTTTGTTTTGTCCCTAATGGGCCGAAAAGAAAAAAAAGAGTCGAACAGTGTGATTCCGATATGTATTTAAATATGTCGACAAAAATGTACTTGTCTGAAGTACTGTGTCATCAGGGTGCTATATAATTCTCTAGTGGGGCAGGGTCGTGGCACATCCAGGAAGATATGTCGATAGTGTAGAAAGACGAGTATCAGCGGTTGTTATTATTAGGTTGGTGCAAAAATAATGACGGTTTTTGACGTTAAAAAATACGTCAAAAACCGTCATTATTTTTGCACCAACCTAATAAAATTTTATTTTCCAATGCTCTACGTTGAATTTGATTGGAAGGCCTCGTTCGTTTGCTGTGCGTGGATGATGCTGGAGCACAAAATTTTAATAGAAGAAGCGCTGATTTGCAAAGTTGTTGAGCTGATGTTGGTGAAATTGCTACCGTGAGTCGAATACATGTTTACGAGAACATTTGAAGATATCTGATATTATTGTCGATTTTTCTCGGAGATGCAGCTATCCCCGAGTATTATTAAATCGTACTTGCAGATTTCTTAGTTTGTTCGTGTCAACATCTTTGAGTAAAAAAGTTCAGTGATTCGCTTTTGGGATTATTTCACACTTTATCTGTTGAGCCCAGAAGAAACAATGCCGTTTAAAGTTGAAAATGGAGTTGACTTCAGTGGTGTCTGAGTGGTATTTTTGGAGAAAATAAGCTGTGTGTTGCGTACCTAAGACTTGTACGACGGAAGTCGTATTTTTCGTTTTTTTGTAATGTCTGCCGGTTGAAGAAGTCAGGCGTAATGGCCCGAGAGAGAGAAAAAGGGTCAAACAAAAAGCAGTAGAGATGAGATGAGATGAGTGGTGTTTGTCTGCTGACCATGACATCGTAGTATTAATTGTAATGGCGATTAGGGATTTTTTGCGTCACAGGTGTTGTAAAAAATATTTTTGCTTACTTGGAGAACATCTTGTCCAGACTGTTACGTTGTGTTGATGTGTTTTAGAGATTTGAAATTTTCGATTTTGCTCTTTTCATCAGGTTTAATCACAAATTTTGTAACTGTAATTTATTTTGTTAAAAGGTTTTCGTGTTCGCTGTGCGTGGTAGGGTAGGTAGAGAAGTTGGTCGAAGTTTTATCTTCATTGGAGCTCGGTTTGAAAAAGTGTCTAAACGATGCATGAGTTTTTTTTTTATACAGCTTTGTGTGTTCTTGTATCCAGGAGAAAAATATTGCGTCATGGTCACCAATCTGTCGCGGGGGTAATGCTGGTTGTGTTTTGGTCGGAAAACACGTGTCTCTTAGTATATTTATCCTACAACAAAAATGGCGGACTCGGAATGTGAATTCGGGTAATAAATGAACAAAGTGACAACAAAACTATACATACATTCAAACGATCAATATGTATTAACGAAACAAAGTTATACATAGACAATATAGTATTGTTAAGTGTTACAAAACAACGAAAATGAACGAAGAAAACATTTAAACTATTGAATTGTTTATGTGTGTAGTTTGATGTAAGAGAAAGTCCCAGAGAAAATGAAGTGAAAGATGCGTACGTGCGCGTGTGCGTTCCTCAGTGGGAAAGCATTTTCCTCGTTGGACCTACATCTTACCGTCCCTGAGTAAAAAAGGAAAAAAGAGCATGACAGAGAATGTCACTACCTATTTATAAGCTTAGGGAGCGTCTCATAGCGGCTTTTTTAGGAAAGTAAGTGGGGTAACTTCTCAACAGTATAATAAAGCGTCTTTTTTCAAAACTATTTTAACTGGGTTTACGTTCATACACCCTCCGGCGTCAAATGAAGTTCCCTGTTTTATTTTGTCTAAACGTTTCACAAAATTCATTTTTATAGATCTTTTTCTAGATAAGTTCTCCCCCTTTACACATTTAATGACATTTATCTCCAAATTATATTTGTTCTTATCTTCTGTAGCGGTATTAAATTTTCCAATGCATTGGGATATTCCTTCAGGACTTGTGAAGGTGCCATTTTTTGATTTTAATAAAGATTTTTCTCTCAGATTTTTGTTTCGGTTGAGATAAATGCATATGTCAGCGCTTGTGTCGATAAATCTCACCGCCGTTTTACAATTTTTAAAATTTTTATACCACAAGTCATTTAAATCTGTTTCTGTTAGATCTCCTAGGAAATATTTCTTTTATTCATGTACTGTCTCTATATCGTATTAGTTTTAACTCTGGAGGCTACAGCTAAAAAATTCATTTTCCCGCATATCTTGCGGTGTTTCCCTTTCGCTGGACAGTTTTAAAAGTAAGACCTTGTTTTCTGTTACATCTACTGCAGTTGGTGTTTTTGCCACTTTTTCTTTTTGTATCTTGTAGAATGTAGATTATTTTTCTGGGTTTTTAGTTCGTCTACATTTTTCTCGTATTTCTTCTTTCATTTTTCTCGTGTATTTCTTCCATTTTGTGATTTTATATTTGCTCACTGCTCTTGGCCATCTCCGTAGCTTTCTCGGGTTTTCAAGATTTTAAATGGCAAGTCACATATAATTTATCATCCCACCCTAGGCTCAGTGGAACATGGTGTCAGGAATGGGATTCTTTTTAAAAGAAGAACATTATTTTCTAGTAGAAAACAGGGCCCAATTCGAAAAAAAAAAAAAAAAAATTATTGAAAAAAAAAAAAATGTTCAAATGAATTTCACCACAATTTACAAACCCGGGAAATTGGCAGAAATGTTCTCAGAGATTTCACCGCTTTCGAGAACCATCGACATTCTGAGGGGAAAAAAAAAATCACCCGTGTCACTACATTAATATTGCATGAATTGAAAAGTGAAGCCGAAAATATATTCCGGACATTTTTCTTCTCGACGACGAGAAGACGCAAATATATACGACTCAGGTTTGGGAAAAATTCAAAGTCTACTAACTACTTCATGCCTAAAAGAAATATAATTCATGAAAGGGCAAAATTTTATCTCAGGGTTTAGTTATCATGAGAACCTGTGGAAACCTTCATTCGCGCATTGCACGAATTAGCAGAAGCATGTGAGTTTCCAAAGAAAAATAACCAAACCAAAGACCATCTTTACAGAATAAGGACCTGTTGCGGGTGATGCTGGCTGTGTTTAGTTCGAAAACACGTGTCTCCAGGTATGTATTTGTCCACAACAATTATTGCGGACTCGAATATGAGTTCGGGTAATAGAAAATAAAGTAACAAATAAACTTAAAAAACGACAATGTATATATTAGCAAGAAGTTGTCGCAGTGTGCCCGATCACCACTCCTACCTTTCGTAAACAACCCCGGATATGCTTGCCGGTAGAGAAAGGTCATGGCCCTTGTGTGCTAAAAATAGCAACGCCCTCCTTTCAAACTGACAAAAAAAAAAAACACACACACAAAACTCAGTTTTCGTTCGCCACTAAACAAAAATAAAAGACCTTTAATTTCGAACCGAAATTAATTTAATCAAAAGTATCTTCGGTACCGAACATACTTTTTTGACTGTAATTTATACGGCCTGAAATTAATTATATTCATTTACTTGTTTATCGTCACCGCTTCTCTTGTATGAACAGTCTTATATAGATGCCAGAGACTTCACAGCGTTTTTTTAGCCGGCCAGGCCGCAGCCCGGCCTTCGGACTGGGTTGCGACCGTGGCAAAGTCTAGTTTGGACCGTATCAGGACCTGCTGAGACCAATTTGGACCAAAACTTGACTAAACTTTGACCAGCTTGTACATGTTATGACCAATATTTGACCAGTGACCCTATGCGGAAACGCTCGGGTTTCCCACGAAAAACGACCTTGTGTGACATCTTGACCTCGTGGGAGTCAAGTAAATATCGCCGGCCAGGAAGCAGCCCGGCCTTCGGGCTGGGTTGTGACCATGGCTACGTCTAGTTTTGACCATATCAGGACCTGCTAAGACAAGCCAAGTCCAACTTGGACTAAAACTTGACGAAGCTTTGACCAGCTTGGACATGTTATGACTAAAACATTGATTAAGCTTTGACCTGCTTGGACATGTTATGACCAATCTTTGACCAGTGAACCTATGCGGAAACGCTCGGGTTTCCCACGAAAAACGACCTTGTGTCACATCTTGACCCCGTGGGAGTCAAGTAAATACCGCCGGCCAGGGAGCCTTCCTGAATCGCGACTTTGACGTGTCCAGTCAAGTCGACCGAGCCCAGCAGCAGTTGTTCAAACAGTCCTTTTCTGGGCTAACTTCCGAAAGTCATTCGATCACCACTCTTCGAGGCTTCACTCACTTCACTCTCTGCTACTACTTGCCCTCTGAGACGCCAGCTCACTCCTGCGGTCTCCAGCTCACTCCTGCAGCTTCCAGCAGTCTCCAGCTCACTCCAGCTGTCTCCAACGGCCTGCGGCGCTTTACTGACGTCCCGCTACCTATTCCAGCACCCGCTGACGCCTGACGATCTGATCCAGTGCCCACTGACGTCCAGCGTAACGTCCTGATACCGTTCCCATCCACCGTTCGCAAATAAAGACACGATTTCCATCGTCTACAAGTGACCATCTGCGTTTGTCATCCTTCTTTGCTATTGCCGTCTCTTTGCCTTTTGGGTCCACCTTTTTAGTTGTACGGTCGATTGGCACTCACACCTCTCGGCCCACTGCAACAAAGTATACATAGACAATAACAGAATATTGTTGCGTGTGATAACAATTGCACAAAATTTGAGTTACTTTTTAATTGTAACAATAATTTTCATTATAATTGATCGATAAACAAACTCATCATTTTTCCTATATTTCCCGTTACATATAAGTAGAATAATAAAACGTTTAAGACAAAACGGTTTCATTACAATACATAGATTGCTGAACTAACTGATCTTACCTTGTGGACTGGCGCTACATGGTCTAAAAAACTGTACTAGATAACAAACCACCCCAGGACTAAAAGGGTTATCATATGTAACTCGAAGAGAAAATAATAATATAATCAAGATGTTGACATTCTACATTATTACTTCAAATAAAGGGTTAGGAAGGAAACACCCATTAATACTGGAAAGAGTGATAACAGCTACTCTACTTGAGAAACCTATTTTCTTGAAAAAATGTTTTAAGAGAGAGATTTTATCAATTTTAACCAACTGTAGTACAAGCTTCACGGTCAATGAATGCTGAATATTTCCTTAGGGAAACGGTTAATATTACTATTACCATTCAAATTTGCAATTATTTCGTCAAATAAAAATGGCTATTTTTCCTGCAATTCAGTTACTAGACAGTCGCTAGGGAAGAGCAGTGAATGGCTTAAAAGTTTTCCAAAGTATCTGACGAATGAGATATATTATTTTGTTACACCCCCGAAAAAAAACAACAACAACAAAAAAAACAGCTTTTAGGTTTGAATACTTTTTCGATATTCAATAACTATATTAAAATTCTGTGACTGCCGTTAGTCCATCCGTCCATCTGTCTGTCACACTCTCCAAAATAGCCATACATAGACGACCGATCGAAACCAAATTTGGGGGAGATTTGCAAACAGATAAGGGGGTACACAGTACAGTTGATTTTTACTAGGGTATTAAGTTTTATTGTTTAGCATACAAAATACTCCCACTATTTTAAAAACAATTTAATGATTAAAATAACAAATACTTATTTAGTAAAAATGCAATATTGTTTTTTTGCATATTCTTTTCTTTAAGTTTTTATATACAAGAATCCAGATTCCAGTTCACCCTGCGTTTGCGAGAACTATAAACAAATCACAAGGCCAAACGCTTCAAAAAGTTAAAATTTGGCCCTAGAAATAAATATTTATGCATGGTCAGTTGTATTTTGCATGCTCAAAAGTAAGAAATTTCTAGGGCACATAATAAGGGCTTGGAGAATTTGACACTCAGAGGACATATTGAAGGCAAGTGGGACACACGCATACGAATATACATTATCATCTGAATCCCACATAAAGAAACTATAATTATGATACACTTACATACATAAAACAATATTTACATTTTTTTTCAGTTAGGCTTGGAATCCGTTAATTTCTTGGAGCTTCGAAAGGACGCGTCGTCTCTCCTTGAGTTCCGAAAGATGAAACATGTTAGATTGATAAACGTTTCTTATTATCCTTTATCCTAGCACACACACACACACACACACACACACACACACACACACACACACACACACACACACACACACACACACGCACGCATATATATATATATATATATATATATATATATATATATATATATATATATAAATTGTAGCCTCTGTGCGTTTGTTATCGAACTTCTCCTAGGGTTTTGAAGATAGACCCCATAACCATACATATTCT
The DNA here is from genome assembly GCA_963932145.1 of Acanthosepion lycidas. NCBI lineage: Eukaryota > Metazoa > Mollusca > Cephalopoda > Sepiida > Sepiidae > Acanthosepion > Acanthosepion lycidas. Next base: position 63,591,382 of record OZ010573.1, read on the forward strand.
GAAACTACATTAGCCAGGGTACTTGGATAAGTATATTTATTTTGATCAAAGGGGGTTTCCGGGAGGCATAAGCACCCGTCCCCGAAAAATTTAAATTTGAACAAGTGAATAACTCCTAGGGTACTTTGGATCAAAGGGGGTCCCCAGAAGAAACAACCCCTACATTAAATTTTTTTCCCTTTGATTTAAATTAAATTTAAATTTGAACAAGGGAATGACTCCTATCCAAAATATAGGAGAAAGCCAGAAGATGGAGGTCACATCGGCAAAATCATTTAGTAATATTGAAATGCAACATTTTTCTCCATAAATTTTAACAATGATTTAAAATCAATCATCATTTTCTTCCCAAAAAATATGTGACACGCAGCAAGGCGCAGGTAATTCGGGTATTATATATATATATATATATATATATATATATATATATATATATATGGAGAGAGAGAGAGAGAGAGAATGGGAAAAAGAGGGAGGAGAGCACGCCAAACTGGTGTTTTACTGACAAACAAGCCTTGTTTTACAAATCAGCATTTTATATATTTACTGACAATAGGGAAATCCTTTCCTCTATCCCCACCCAGTAGCTGTAGTTAAGATCTTCTCGAAGGTTCAACACAACAAAATTTGTTTGTTATTGGTTGAAGAAGGTTCCAATCTCCATGACAGATTGGTAACGTTCGTTATCACGAACTCTCTAAAAAGAATGAAAATGAGTTGTAACTTGTAAAATCTGGGATATTCCCTCCTCCCTCTGTAAATTTTCTTGATCTTCAGATTATTTAACGTTTCTCTTCCCTCCCCACTCAACAAAAATGAATTAATTTGTAAATTAATTAAAAGTTGACTTAATTATTTTACTTTCTTCTGGTGGTCCACAGTAGGTTTTGAAGTGTTAACAAAAAGGTAGGTAGAGAGGGTATGTGTGCGTGAGGGGAGAGAGAGAAAGAGAGTGCGTGTGTGAGAAAGAGATAGAGAAGGAGAGTATGTGTCAGAGAGGGTGTAAGTGTATTTGTGATAGTGTAAGCGTGTGAAAAATAGAAAGTGTTAGTGCGTGAGAGATAGATAATGTGCGTGTGACAGAGTTATCAGTATGTATTTGTATGTGTGCCACAATTCTTGTAATTCAAGGAATAAATATCTGTATTTGTGTGCGTGCGTGCGTCTGCGTGAATGAGAAAGCGTGAGGGTGTATGTGAGTGTGTTTAAGAGAGAGGGAGAGAATGTCTGATGTGTGCAAGAAAGAGAGTGAGAGACCAGTATCACCAATAAATCGATTCATTTATTCTTGGTATGTAAAATAGAGAACTGCGTCATTCTTTTTCTTTTGATCTTGAAAAAATAACGATGGAAAAATTAAACTAGTTTTCTTTTCATATGCTAGCCTAAAAATAAAATATATAACTTCGAAAACTTCGTAAATAATTTATTTCTGTACACTATCACTAGTGTACTAGCTAGAATTAATCAATTTTCATTAAGTTTCTGTTTTAGAGAGTAAAAAAAAAAAAATTAATAATATAGAAAGAGGTGCGTATTTTTCATATGAACTTTTATTGATAACATTTTTCCGCCTTAAAGTTTGTTCTTTCTAACGCTTGCTTTCTTCATTTAAAAATATATGAAAACTGAAAAGCTATATTGGTTATATTTGCGATATGAGGCATTAAAACTACTACAGTTAAGTATTCAAAGTTGAACAAGCAAGTAACAAATAAACTTTCTCCAGACCAGTGTCAAATCGATTAAACTGGCCAACTGGATCCCAAATGGAACACCAACCTCCATTCGAACTAAAATTAGATTTCGCAGATTTTAGAAGTACTTTATTTAGAAAACTTAGGGTCAGGAATATGGAAGTATGTTCGTCCATATGTTTGCTTTAGGTTTCAAACTCAAATATCAGTCGTTTTACGAACCGGGGGTAAATCCAGCAGACCGACATTTTCTACAGGTATGGTTTTTCATGGAGTATGTTTTCTGCCATTCTTTTGCATTGTATGCTAAATATTCACTAGTGGTAGAGAAATCAATATTATATGGTACCTTAAAATAATCTATCAATAAATTCTAATTCACATCTTTTTATTGCTTTTTATTTTGCGTTTTTATTGTTTTGTTACCTGTTTCCGTAGTTTTTTTATGTTGGCACCTGACTTAGGTTCAGGTGAGTTTAAAAAATTTCATTTTCAGTCCTGTGAGGCTGTGAAGTGTTAGTTAGTGTGTTTTTCCGTTTGTCTGTGCATGCGTCCGTGAATGTGTGTTTTGTGGCTAGACAGGTTTGGGCTGCTGCGATGGTGACAACAGCAGCAGACACTGTATCCATCAGTTTCTCTATGTTGATTTATTTCTGCTACACTTCGAACAAGAGAGAAACACAGAAAACACATTGTCTTTTTACTTTGCTGCCTGTTCCTAAACAAGTGAGACCATCACATCTTAAAAAAAATCGGACGATAATGATGAGGAAAACAAGTCAGGGTCAGTATAACCTCCAACTCTCTACAATTGTATTTTAATTTCTATGTCTCTGTTCAAATGATTAGCAACGAAGATAATCGATTTTAAAGATATATTTATTGCGTTTTTTCTTCTGGTCATTGCAACATGTCTTATGTTTTGAATTAATCTTATATCTTCTTTGATAAACTTTTTTAACTGAAGATATTTTCAAACGCATTGTTATTTCACTGAGAAAATAAGTTTGAAAATAATTTGCTTTCTGTTTGGTACAGGTTACGAAAAAAACATGTACACACGTGTACATTTGCCACCGAATGTTTTTGTTAAGTTTTCCATTCATTTTTCGCTAATAATTTTCTATTTTCATTAAAAAAAAATTGTATTTTTTTTTTTTTTTGCAAATGCAATATTTGTTAAAGAAAAAAAAATCTAAAACAAATTTTTCATTAAAAAAGAACGAAATCTTATCCTAATTATTTAAATTAATTATTACATTTGGTTTTAATTGTAAGGATAAAAAAACAAAAGACAGAAAAATAATTTATTGCGTGTTTGGCTTTTGGGAGAGAAAGTTCAATCGAAGCTTATGTAAATAAATACAATTGATACACAGATCAGTTTTCTCAAGGCAGGAGTTTCCAAATTAAAAAAACAAACAAACAATCCTTTGGAATACAACGAACTGGCACTAAACAGAATCAAATTAGATGTTACGCCAACATCAACGTTAACTTATTTCCTCCATCAGTTTCTCTTTCTTTTTCTTCTTTTTTTTTTTTTTTACCAATATTGATAATCCCGTTATTTATTTTTATCCAGAGATAATGAAGGTTGAGGAACTTGGTTCCTAAAAAGCTTAAAGTAGCTGAACTAATCACTTCTTTTGACATTATTAATTTGTTTCTATGCTACAATAAAGTAGAAAAATATCAATAGATTTCCCTGTAGTACCAGAGCCCAGTTTTTCATTTTTTTTTTTTTATCTCTACACTTATTGTGCACTGCATTGACTTGTATTTCGCAGTAAAATTTGTGAATTTGACATATATTTTTAAAGTTTAAACATTTGTTGCTTCGAATAATCTAGGAATTAATTTTGTCCAAATGAATGTTTTTCTTTGTAAATAAATTTTTAAATAATATTATTATCAATAAACAAGATAATTTTTAATTGGATTTATTTTCAAAAATAAATTCTGAAAATTTAACGCTTCGTGGAATCTCGGATTAAGTTTGACTAAAATTAGTGCCAAAGCTTGAAATTTTATACAAACCATTGCTTTCACAACGAAATAAATCCTTTTTCATAGGATTCGTGATAATTACTTTTGACTAGTAGAGCAAGGCCTGTCGCCATGAGTGGTGCTGGGATCTGCCCCACCACCGTGAAAATGACGTGATGAAAATTCTTACTCATCCCTCTCCACACAGACTTAAAGACTGGTCCCGTCACTCAAAACACTTTGGCGACGGGTTTGGCCAGAACGCAAAGGTCCGACTGTAGGGATTTACTAAGTGTAGCTTAGATGTAGCACAAGGCCGCAAATATGGGGCACCTAGTGCGGATCGAACTCACGACTCAGTAGTAATTGACCGAGCGAGGAAATCTTGCTAACAATCGAAGTCTCCAAAGTGCGACTGTAAACGTGGTTTTTATCATAAATGTTTATAAAACGTGACAAAAGTTTAAAATTTTAAAAAGTTAAATCACTGAATCGGTAAAAAACAAAAAAACAGAATGACAGGCAATAGATTGTTATTATTGTTAAACTTTTTTTTTTTTTTTTTTTTTTTTTTTTTTTTAGAATATTTTGTGGTTTTGATGAAGCCAGAGTGTTTGGAAAAGAGTTGTTTCAATGGTTGTTAATTTTTATTTTCAAACATTAAACTTTAATGATGACAGACCAAGCAAAAGTGTGCCTTTAAATGATTAAAGGCACACTTTTGCTTGGTCTGTCATTAAATTTCCGAAAGAAAAAAAATCAATTTATTAATAACTACGAAGGACAGGAAATTGTGGAGAGCCATGATCGACTACGTCCTGAAGGGACGCGGCACACAAAGTTCTCAGGTTCTTTTTCTTTTTTTCGAGTTCGAAATTCCATTTTTAATCAGTAAGTAATAATAATTATTTAATTATGGATAGCTTTTGCAAAAAAAAAAAAAAAAGTGAATGTTAGTAAAGGTTGTATCCGAAGTAAAAACTTTACTTATACCTTAACAGAACTATTGGCATTTTTCTAAACCTATTTCTCGATGCTATTTGCTGTAATCGAGAGGGCGGCGTGACGATTACCGGCACGGAAAATGGAAGCCACAAGGCGAGTTCAAATATAGGCTGAGACAGATACGTTCACTTCGCAGAAGTAATTATGTAAAATGAAAGAATTTTTATTTACTTAGCTATGGGTAAAATAATAGGGAGGACTCTGTTCTCTAGCCTTGGTTGACTGCAAGTTTAGGAGAATGACAAGTCTGAATGTGAATACAAAACCACAGACAACCACTCCAATAGCACTCATGACAATTTATACATTAATATATGTAAATTGACATGAGTGCTATTCTTTCGTTTCTATAAGTTGTGGCGACTTCCATTTCTTTAATAAGTTGTGGAGAACCATGGTCGACAACGTTCTGAAAGAGCATTAAAAAAAAAAAAATAACACTTCGGGTAAACAGATTACTTCCTTTATATAATTTATATCTTGAGGGGTGTTATTTATTTTTAAGTGATTATTGTATAATAAAAACAATTACTATCAGTACACCAGAAAGCAACTTTCCATATATGATATGGAACCACCAGTGTTACACGAATTGTTGTGAGTGGGTTGGTCTGACAAGTACATTTCCAACCACTTTTTTTTTCTGTAGGAAAGTCCATTTTTGGTATGTGTTACAAAGCAAAGGTTTCAGTTTGTTGTGGTATATATTTCACAATATTAAACAATCTCATCTTTGAGTATTAATAAATAATAAACTTGTAATAATATATTTAACTTCGAGTATGTTACAAAAGAGCTAGTATATTAAGGACAAGAATCGTACGATATAACAGCAACATCCAAATCATTAAATTCAGCCTTTTCTTTAACTCAATAGGGGTAGATATGTTCGCCTATCGCACGGTTCACACCCCTCCCCGGTCTTTTGAGGTTTATCCCTCATTTTCTGTTTAGGATTGGGTTTCCGGTTTCTTCTAAAGTCAGCTTCAATGCTGTACTTCTAACGTCTCCGCCTAAACTCTTAAATTTTATTTACTATTTACTTATATATTTTATTTCATTTTTTTTTTATCTTAGGAGTAGAAAGGTTGGCCTATCATCCGATTCACACTTCTCCCCACTCTTTTGAACAAGAGTTCTTTGTTTCCTATTTAGGTTTTCTGGCTCCTCCTAAAAACTCTTTTCGTTCTTTTACTCCCAGTAGCCCCCCCCCTTGTGTCTTAGTGGCGTTATCGCCTTGCTTGGGGTGAATTAGTTAAAAAAAATTGTTTTACTCGTAAGTAGACTCGTAAGAAGCCGTTAGTATAAAAACTTCTCTAAAGTTGAACTTTTTTTTTTAAGAAAATGAATCAGAGAAAAGGAAAATTTATTTGTAAAGTTCATGACTTCTTCCATGTGTCGTATCCCTTCAGGACGTGAGCGATCATGACTCTCCACAACTTCTTATTCCTTGTAACCCTTAACAACATTTGTCTATCTGCCAAACTCTCATCCTTCGTTTCACCTCGTCAGGTAGGCGGCCTACAGTTTTCCCCTCCCTCTTGTGTTGGATATGCCCTTCTCCAATCTGTCCTTCCTTATATGTCCAAGAAATTTCACTTGTCTCTTTCTGATTTTCGGTATGTGTCCTTTTGTTGATTTTTTTTTATTTTTTTATTTTTGATGCTGATGCATTCTGTGCATGGAATCCTAACCATTTTTCTAGAGAACCCCGTTTTTACTGTCTCCAGTTTCCTCTTCATATGTGATGTGATCGTCCAGCATTTACACTGATATAGAAGAACATTGATATCATATAGCAGTTCAGCATATTTTCCTGTTTCTTAGTACTTTGCTTAGCTTTTGGAAGGCCACTTCCCCTAATCCAGTTCGCTTTCGGATTTCTACAAAGCATAAATTCCTAATCACATAAGAATAAGATGAAGAACTCAGAAAAAAAAATGAAAGATGAAAAAAAATGATAAGTTTAGTTTTCTACACGAAATGAATTAAGATTCTTGGTATTTGTTCCAGTAAAGGAGCAATTCGGATGATCGTCGATACATTTTTTGGGTGAATGTGAATTGACATTAATGAATCAAAAGCGCTTATATTTGTCTGAGCTAAATGTCAGCTTCAATTTCGTTTTAAGAATAAAACCTAGTCTGATAGAAAAAGACATTTAAGATACGCAGAATAAGTGAAAATGGACACTAAAACTGGAAAGAAATAAGCACAAGTTTAGTGGACAGGAGATGATTGCATATTGAGTGATCTGAAAGAAAATTGTTTACTTATTTTTTATTTTTTTACCAAAGAATGGATTGAATTAAAAGAATAATTTAGTTTGAAATAGGAGTACTCTGCATATATCATATCTAAAGTTCACGAAGCTGTCAATAAAAATTTAACTAAGAGTTTATTTGAGACATGGCTCAGTATATCCATTTAATTTAAATTTCGACGTAATTTTTTGGTTTAATTTCATTACCTGAATAGGAAGAACAAACTGACATCATCCATTGTTCAGGTTGTTTATTTCTGTTTCTCTGTAACTCAGAGAAATATTATTTACGTTGCTTTATATTGGAAAACTGCTTTAATTTAAACTTGCTGGCAATACAAACAATTTTTACCAATTAAAAAGGAACCTGTAGTGAGTGGGAAATAATAACTTTCTTCATCAACTCCCTTCAAATTCGGAGGAAGAAGGAAAAAAGTATCGAGCCTATGCGAATTTTTTAAAATATAAAATGAGGGGAAAAATTAATCAGAAAAGAGTGTCTGAAGTCATGTGAAAGGTTTCGTTTCAGTTCCTCGCAACCAGCGTTGAAGTACTCGCCAGTGTAAAATTACTCGTCATTTATGTTATTGGGTTCTAACCAGCACGCGATACTTCAAAGGATTTTCTTTCAACGCTCAAAGAAAGCTAAGTATTTCAAACTAGCTCTCTTCGTTTACTTTTGAACGTATGCAAATTATATATGCCTTCGGATGGTAACGAACTCTCTTACCGTTTGTCTTAAACATTTTTGATTATTATTTGGTGTCAGATCATTTAATCTGTTGTATGAATATTCCCTCTTCATGACAACACGTTAGAATTACGTACTTTAAGAATTCTTATTTGTCTTCCCGAAACTAGCTATTGACACTACTTCAAGCGTGTAAATTCGTAAATAAATTCCTTATCCTGTTTTGTTAAAATTACGCGTGTTTCCTTGTCATTATCATCCTTCTTTAATCTACTTGGCATTGCTAAATCAACCGTTCATTTTAACCCCGCTATATGGATATATAATTTTAATATATAATATTTAATTTAAATTTCGACGTAATTTTATAGTTTAATTTCGTTACCTGAATAGGGAGAAAAAAAATTGACACCATCCATTGATCGGGTCGTTTATTTCTGTTTCACCTTAACTTTGAGAAAAATTATTTGCGTTGTTTTATATTGGAAAACTGCTTTATTTTAAACTCGCTCGCAATACAAACAATCTTTCTTTACCAAATTAAAAAGGGACCTAATGAATTTTAATTAGAACAATGGAAAACTGGTATAAAATTATCCAATTCAACAAAAAACAGAGTTGCAAAAAGATCATTTTGCATGGTTCCTTTCTCATTCTTCTTAATAGAATAAGAAACGGATCGTTAATCGCTTTTTAGGCGACACTTGCCTAAATATAATCAATGACATAATTATACTCTGCCTTTTTCAATATTCATAATATGCCAGCAATTCCTTCTTTATTTTACATATTGACATTCCAATTAAAAACTAAACTCCCGTTTTTATTCGTCAAAAATTACTAATGATTTGAAGAATTATTGATTTTATTTTCTTCGTTCCATCCAGATAGGTTCTTCTATCGATCGATTCACACTCCTCCACGCTCTTGAACAGGAGTAGAGGTTTATTCATTGTTTAAGATTAGGTTTCCAGTTCCTTATAAAGTCTTTTTCATTCTTTCACTTCCAGTAGCCCTTTGCATCTTAGTGGCATTATTGCATTTTGGGGGTGAATTGATTAAAAAAAAACAAAAACAAATAAAAAAAATAAATCTAGTTTGATTTTTAGAATTTGTAGTAATGGGTATCATCAATCACTTGTTAGCTAATAAGTTGGTAGGCGTATTTAAATTGACTGGTCCGCTCGTAAAAAAGGAAAACGTTTTTTTTAACAATTTTTGCAGCTTACCTTTCATTAGAATTTCTTCAAGACACGTCATTTGTTAGTATCGAAAAATACTTATTTTTTAAAGAATTATTTTAGAAAGGTGATCTTGTTCATAATATAAATACAGTGTCAAATCAACCCTTGTTTTCTTAAAGAGTTATCTGTACTTTATTTTTATTTACAAATGTCAAGTTTGAAACTGTGCTTAGGTTATTGATAACTTCATATTATTGATGATGTCGTTTTCTTGCGCGCGGTCGGGCGGTCGAGCGTGCGCAAGCGAGGAGCAGTAGAGTTCACTTAGTTTTGTCCAACTTTGTGGTCCCATTCCCCGTAGGACCGCAGTCCGCGGTACGGGCGACCGTCACAAAGTCGGACAGACGGAGCGAACTGGGTTGCGCGTTTCCGTCCATCATTGTTCCACCCTCAACTATTGTCACCGCATTCATCATTACAATCTTTCTTTCACATCTTCCCTCCTCCCAGATAACCTATTGCTACTCTGCCTACACTTTCGACGAATTAGCCATATCGTCCCACATATGAAACTCTTTATTCTTGAAAGGATATTTGTCTGCACGATGACCACAGCGGCAGTAATTCCGTTTTCCTACCAAACTATGAAGGGGAATTTCAGATTCACCTGTCTGAAAACCCTATGGACATTGAATTGCATCAGAGAAATTCATAGCCTTATTCTTACTTCATTGTTCACTGAGTCTGAATCTGAATTACAATACTCGGAGAGTAATGACATATTGGCTGATGATTTTGTAGGGACATTATCCTTAACTTAGCAAAGTGAATTTTTATTGAATAGAAGACACACTAGATTTACCTTTTTTTGCAAACATGTAGACCGCACACACACATCAATCGCCCATGCACAAAAGTTCCAGGCTTTGACAGACAGTCGGCTCTAAAAACGGCGCTAGACCCTGTCTCGACAGCAGTTTTGAATCAGCCGGTCAGAAGTCAAACACATGCTGCTCAATGAAGCGAACACATGCTGCTCAATGAAAGAACTTTTGATTTACGCAGTAAGTCACTTGCATGAAGTAAATACACATATTCTACATTACAAAAAAAAAAAAGACCTTTCCTTTTCGTAATCTCACTTAAATTGTTTTATAAAATGTTTCGTTTATTACAAAATATTTGTTTATTATTGTTAATGTTTTCATACTCAAATTATTTGATCAAAATCTGGGTTGACAAACCATTCCTCAGTTTTACTGTCTTTCCTGATGAAGGTTTCCATTTAAGTATTAAAAAACAAAACCCTCTTGATTCAAGTTGGACCATACTACTTACCATGTGAACAATATGGTGTTATTTAATTTTCTTCTGTCTTAAAAAAAAAAAAAAAAAGGGAGGAGGGGTGCAAAATTCTTGTCTCCTCATAAATCAAAGTTACATAAAGGATCAACCCTGAAATAATAAAATTTCATAATTATGTGAACAATCTTTCGTTGATCATAATCATCATTTCTGTTACTGGGCATAGTTACAGGGTCACTGCACAGCTGAGCACCTGACCAATTCCCCCCATATATATGGGCAGAAAGTTGGAGAGTTATTCATTCATGGGTAGAGTGTGTTGGGCATGTAAACCTGACGGAGTCCATCCCTCTCCAAGTCATACCATAGCCGATGTCCTCCAACTTCAATGCTTGCCTTGGTTATGAACTGATTAGCCATTAATTGCATCAGAGGTATCCTCCTTTCTGGCCATTGATTATTCCAATGATAACATTGAATAGCCATTCTAGATATGCAAATTCAGTATTCAAGAATTTTCTTTCGATTAATCCATTCATTTAAGGTTTTTTATAAAATCAATTTTAAATATGAGTAAGAGTTCTGTGATTCTAAAAGAAAATAAACAATTGGAATTCTGTGATTGTCAACATACATAGATGATTAGTAGATAAATTGAATAGAGCCTTTTTATAATAATAATAATAATAATAATAAAACAATTTAGTAAGAAAAAATCCTTATAACCGTAAGTTATATGATACTGCGTGCAAATAGTCAACTACTGAAGAGTACTCGTTAAAGGATACCTCTTTTCTTGGTGGTTTTGATATTTTGGCAACCTGCTTTTACTTTTGCAACATGAATTTCTTGCAAGTCCTGTTCTCTTTTAAGAGTATCTAAGAATTTCCATATTGTTGGATAATGAGATGACACTTGCTGCAAAAAATAACCTATACCATCTTTCAAGGGTGTTATTAGTTCTAGATAAGTCAGCATTGACTCTCTCAAAGCAAGACTGCATACGTATTTCAAACATAGGTATTTTAAATAATTATCATTAAGTATAATTGTCCTTTTGATTAATTTTCATTCCAACAATTTACAATTCAAATAAATGTTTTTCGAATAATTGTTTTTGTACTGTACTACCCGGTCCAGTGACTGAACTTACAATTACTTCTTTAGTACCGATCTATTATTGTTAGTCCTGTTTCCAGTCTGAGTTTGTTTTGACCAGATCATACAAAATCTAAATGGAAATAGGTCAAGCAATAACTGAACAGTACTAAAAAAAAAAAAAAATGAGATATCCCTTTACATGGACTGCAGAGTAAAAACAAATCTACTCCCATAGTTTAAATAAAGGTTTCAGTTAAATATTCTCTGTGTCTTACTTATATTGACGGGCACCTGAAGAAGGCTGGAGAGCCCAAAGTCTGAAATGTAATAAAAATGATATTTAGTCTGAATATAAATAATAACTTCTCATCCCAGAAATTCAGACAGGGGTTACTTATGTTATATGACAACTCTCTAGCATATATTTTACTATTACATGTCTGTAAAAGTTCCTTACACTAGGACTGGATTATCCTTTAGGGCCCCTCAAACTTTTATAAAGCAATGATTTTCATTTTAAATAGTTTATAAACTGAAATGATATCAATATGACAAACTCATGTGAAATAATCACTTTGCAAGGAGCAAAGCAAGAAAAAGAATGTTTTAGTTTGTGTCATTGTGTTTCAAGTAGATAACATTTTAGTTCAGAATGTTTAAATCTTAGAAATTTTTATAAGCAATGATTTTAATTTTCTAGATGTTATAACTTCTAAATATTTTCCTAAACTGGAATGATATCAATATGGCAAACTTGTATTTATTTTGATTTATTGTCATAATGCTTGGTATTAAAAATCTTTTTCTTTTTTTTATTATGGTTGTATTGGAATTTTTTAATTTGGTTTTCAATATATAGTAAAATAGTGGTATTTCTTAAAGAATATTTTTTATCGACAAACAAAAGATAGCTAATTTAGTTTATTTAAAGAATTTGCAGTAAGTTTACTCCAAGCTATGTAATTGTCACTAAAAATATATTACAAGTAAAAAATATTCAAGACAAGTATGGGTGAGTTACAGGGTAATTCCGTCTGAGGAAGAGAGCATAATTTCCTTAGCCTAGGGACCTTGAAAGGTCATAAACCAGCTCTGGCCTCTTTTTTGAAAACTGGTCACTGAATACATAATAAAAATGTCTTTCTTTTTTTTAATCCATATTTTTAAAAATATGCAAAAAACCTTTGAACATAACCTAATAAATTTGTAACCTAACACTACTTGTTTACAGTTTGGCTTGATATCCATACTTGCTGGTAAACCTCTATTATGTTAAAGCTAGAGGTCCTTCTTAGCAATGAAACCTGAGCATATAAGATAAGAAAGATTTAATTTTCAATTACTTAATGGAATAACAGTTGGTGCTGATTAAACCTATCATCATTGTCTTTCAAATCCCCACTTCATAATCACTTATGTCCATAATTCATCTATGAGGTACTGAAGTTGGTACGACTCCTTTCTCATTAATGAGAGAATTATTATTGATCAGTCATTGGTCTTTGAATTAATTAATCCAGGAAAGATAGGTATGAAGCAATTGTTGTCTTGCTATTAGGCAATTAATCACACTGGTTAGACAAGATAGGTCATGGAAATCAAGAAGAAATGAATGAATGCAAGAAGAGAAAATGTATAATCATAAGCAAAAGAGACAGAACCAAGATGTGAGCTACATATTGGGGACATCAAAAATCAAGCAGGTACAGAAATTTAACTATCTGAATAGTGCAATATCAGACTGTTGAAAATGTGACACAGAAATCTAAAAGCGTATTGGAATAGTAAAACATGTAAAACCTAAGTAAATTATTAAGATATAGGAAGTTATCGTTAGAAACAAAAAAAAAACAAAAAAAAAACAAGTATTGAACTGCTATGTAATATCTAATCTCTGATATAGCAGTGAATGATGAACAATCTCTTCAAGCCTTTCAGAAACTAAGCAAACTATTAAGAGATAAGAAAATATCATTAGCAACAAAGAAAATAGTGTTGAGCTGCTACATAATATCTAAGTGAGCTGAAGAGACAGAGATGTGTTTCTACTGTTGAATCTGAAGAATAAAAGAATATGTCAGAAATTAAGTAGTTTTATAGAAAATAGGAACTAGAAGAACTTGTATATAATCAGAAAGAGTCAATTGAAATTTCTGATATAGACAATGAGGAAAGAGGGCCTGTAGAATTTAACATTCACATGGCATATTGAAGGCAAGAGAAGCAGTGGGAAACAGAAAGTAACCTCTTTAACCAGTTTGGTTAAATGGAAGGCAGAACAAGGATAGAGAGTGATGACCAAAGGATAAAAATTACTTAGAGCAACAAAAAATGGGAAGTTGAAGAGAGCCATGACCGTCTATCTCTTGAACTGATACAGTGATTTTGTGTTATGGAATGGATGGTAGAGAAATGATAAAGAGGGACAGTAAAAGGATTTCTTAATTTCTATAAATTAAAATAGCCTAAACATATTAAATAGGGTACATGTTAGGAGAATGATTTGCCAACTATGGTCACTTTACTGATGAATGCCCTGTATTAGTTGTAAAATTTAAAATAAAAATCCAATATTAATTATAGATTCATACAATTCCTGTATTATAGACTTCTTCAAAAAATCCAGTATTAATTATAAGTTGATAAAAAGATTCAGTATTAATTATAGGTTTATAAAAAACTAGCAGTAGAGCCCGGCGTTGCCCAGGGATGTAGCAGTAAGAGATAGATCAAGTATCGACCATCATAAAGACTGAAAAATAAAATTGACAAAGATTATTATTTAAGGTTGATGGACACGCATGTCTTAATTAGTATTTTTCTTTTTTTTTTTTTTTTTTTACAAATTAGTCAAACCCAAACAAAAACATTGTTTTCAATCGTTATGTGTCTATCGATTGAATAGAATTTTATTATAAACAATTGTCTTGTAAATGGAATTTTAAAAACATTCTGAATGTAAAAATAAAGAAAAATGTGTGCAAGACAATAAGAAACACTACCTGTCAAAAATAAAAAAGTGAAGATTTGTTGAAATCGGTTGAAAAATGTAGGAAATCCAATCACATATAAACGAACACACACACAAACAACCTGGGTTTTATAATAAGTATAACTCGATATGAGTTGTCCCCCTTTCATTCTCGCGATGCCTCTTAATCATGTTTTCAAATTGATTTCGTGCAAAAACAATTGTGTTTTTCCAATTTTTGGTGCTGTTAGAATCACCACAAGGTAATTTTACGTAGTCCTGTGAAGTTTTGTTGAAATCGGTTGAAAAATGTAGGAAATCCGATCCAATATACACACACACACACACACACACACACACACACACACACACACAAATCTGCGTTTTATAATAAGTAAGATATGGTATTAATTATAGGTTCATAAAAATCCAGTATTAATTAAATATTTATAAAAATATGCATTATAGATTCATAAAACTCCAGTATTAATTATAGGTTTCTACCTATAACCCAAAATAGAGAAGTACATATTAATGGGTGAATACTTTTTGGGACATGTCCTTATTTATTTGTTACATGGCATGGAGTTCCATATTTTATGAAAAGGGTTTAGTTTTTTGTTCAACCAACAGTCAAGAATTATTCGGTGAAGTCTCTTTTGCCAAATGGATACATATTTTTATGAATTATTATTTTCCATGGCCTGCAGAGAATTTGGAAACACATAAGATGAAGAATTCTGAGCAGAGTTTAGTTACAGTTTCTGGTAGAGAGTACATCATCTGGTGTGATCAACAGTTTGATCAAGGCCAGCATTCCTAAACCGTTGGTCACAATGAATTATGGCTTTGTGCTAGCAAAACTATTGATGGACAGCTCTGTCTACCCAAATTAACCCACAAGGCTTTGGTGTGGGTTTTCAAGAACTTTCCAAAGGTGCCACGTCTTATGCAATCTAATACATTGAATCATTTCTGATGCAATTTATGTACAATGACATCAAACAAGAAAGTGGCCCTTTAGAAAACCTTGTAATCACTGTCAAGTAGAGAAAGTTGAAAAAATGGTGTGGACATATAATAGACAATCAGCTTCATCCTACAGACAATAGAAGGAGCAAATAGAGTGAAAACATAGTCTGACAATACCAATGAGTGGACTGGAAGATCTTTCACAGAGAATCAGACTGGTACACAACTGAGACATATGGAGGGAGCTGGTCAGATGCTCAGCAACACAGTAACCCTACAACTGTAACCAGTCATAGGACTGATGATGATAATGATGAAACGTAAGGATTTTGAATACTGATTTTTAAAGCTGACGGTCCTTCCTTAGGAGATTGGTGCAAAACAATTTTTCTACCCTCATTTGGCTTTCTGTCAGACTCCACTATACTTAGCATGTATAAATGAAAACAAAACCTGTAACAGAGCTCAAAGCCATAATCAGGGCAATCTGCAGATGCAGGAATCTATATGTGGGTCAGCATTAATACCTAAGTTATCAGAAGATGTCAAAGGAATTATAGTCAACAATGCCTCAAATAATAGAACAAATACTTATAGACAACACTTGATCATTTCAGATGATTTAATAGTGGGTTTGAGTCTACTCACTGCTTGTTTTATTGTTATATTTCTTGTTTGTCTTCATCTTTTTTGAAGGGTTGTACCCTATTGAGATTGCTAATGTTAATTGATATGTGTGTGTGTTTGTGTGTATATGTGTAATTATTTATTTTACTACTTCTGTTTGAGCAGGTTAGGTTGTCTTCTCTCTTAATCTTTTGTCAGAATACCAGGCAACAAAACAGGGAGAAGTAGGTTCATGCTTTTCCTTAGAGAATTTGCACAAAGTGGATATGAATAGCCTTAGTTAGAATTCAAATTTTATTTGCTGATTCCATTTTCTGTGCCAATATTACATTGTCCGCCCCCCATGTTCAAGCAAACTCAAACATCATTGGCTATTTTCTTTCATTCTTGTTTTTCTTTAATGACTGTCATTAGTTCTTCACACCTCAAAGAAGTATGATTTTTTTTTTCATCTGATCCGTATGAGTTTTAGTTTGTTTCATTCTCTTCTGTTTTCCTTGTTTTGACTCCCACAAGTATACTTACTTAACAGCTCTTCTTTCCTCTTCCATTGTGCTTATTGAATCACAGTTTTCTAATCCATAGTGATTCTGCCAAACTTTGCAGTTTTCTGTAGAGCTACTTGTTTGCTTTGTGTTCTTTCCTTGATACACCAAGTATAGTCTTCAGTATCCTTGTATATGATTCATTAAGCCTATAACTCACTATCAGTCTAAGTATTAAATATATATTCCACCTGAAATATGTTAGGTTAATTCAGATAGCTATCTATATTTCTGAGATGAGGTGTTGTCACTACTTACACTGTTTACATTATTCGGAATGTTGTTCTCATCTTTGTCATATTCACACCATTTCAGACATTATACACTCCGGACTTCTTTAGGTGATATACGTTGGAATTTCAAACCAAACTCTTTATTTCATCCATGGGAGTAGATTGTTCTAGTTACACATGTCATGCCTTTTCTGAGTATCTCAGTTTCATGACACATGGCCTAGTGGATAAAGCATTGGTTGAAGTAATCCAAAAAGTAACTTGACCCAAAGAGTTGTGAGTTCAATACCTAGCCACAACAGATGTGAACAAAAACTTGGAGAATTGAGTTACTAAAGGAAAGTAACTGAAACTGAGATATCCAGAAAGTCCATGGCACGTTGCACTAAAACAATCTACCCACGTAGATGAAATAAAGGGTTTTGTTCAAAATCCCAAAGTATATCACCTGAAGAAGGCTGGAGTGTACAATGGCTGGAACGTGAATATGACAATAAAGATGAGGACAACAGTCCGAATAATGTAAATAGTGATTTGGAAGTGTTATTCACATAAACTCATAACATTATTATTCAGTCAATAAACTCCTTTCCTGGCTTTTTATGGAACTTGGCCATGATCAGGACACCCATATAATAAAGTAGGTAGTAAATGATTTCAACTGAGCCTGAAGCAACTAGTGTTTTATGACCAGCAGTAAAATGAGACCTTTAAAGCAACCATCCATGAATAGGGAAAAAAGGAATGAAGTAAATAAATGAAAACTTTCAGGATCAAGTGCCACTGAGTTGGAAGGTAGAGAATTCCAGTTGTATATACGGGTTTATATAGTCATAGTCAGTTGTGAGCCACCTGTTGAGGGTGACAAGCTGGAGATAGGGAATCATGTGCGGTCAGAGAGAGTAGCAGTTTTGATTGTGATGTAGAGACATTTGCAGTCAGAAATGGGCAGAGAGACAGTTGGAGTTCTCACTGGTCAAAGTGAAGATCTGCTCTGTTATGAGAAAAGACAGAAATAGAGGTGAGAACATTAGGGATATCGTCCAACTATTGCCCAGACAGTGCCATGTAATTCCTTGAATAAAGAACCCAATTTATTGAAAACAGGATTTGTGTTTTCTTTTCCTACTATGGTGATATTTCACCTTCCATTTCTTGGTGAATGTACATCAGGCCATCCCCAGATTTGTTTTGATACCAACACAGACAGGAACTGAAGAACAACATGGAGTGAAATCTTCTATTCAGTAAAAGACTGACCAACACCTGCAGGTGTAAGTTTACACTAATGTCATTTTTCAGGTAAATTGAGTTGATGAATTTTTGAAGGAATTTTTCAATATCTTTCAATTTGTTTGAATTGCTGATGAGTGTTACATGGAGGTAAGCAAGTTGGAATCCAAAGAAAAATTAAACATCTGAAGAATATAAGGAAAACCTTCCCATACTAGCTCCATCATTATTTACTTCATTATATTTGCTATATATTTAGAGATTATTGATAAAATCCAAAGAAGAATCTGCAATGTTATTGGTCCTGGTCTGGCATCTTGGTTTCAGTCCATTTCCCACTGTCATAACATAGCTGCCCTGTGCCTTTTCTATAAATACTTTAATGGTAAATGTTCTGATGAACTTTGCTTTATGGTATCTAGACTTTATGAATTTAAGCACAGAACTAGATTGGAGTCAAGGTTTCATCATTTTACAGTTGAAATGGGTAAGTTAAATGTAAGTTCTATGCTAACAGTTTCTTCTATTGCACTTCTCACTTGTGGAACTCTCTCCTGGCTTCTAGCTTTCCAGTCAACTTTGATCTTAAAAAATTTAAATGAAATATCAATCATTATCGTCTGTCTTCTTAATTCTTATTCTTTTATTCTCCTCTCTCCTCAATAGTAGTTTTTCTCATATTCTCTAACACTCAGTAACCTCTTGCATCTTAGTGGTTTTATTGCCTTTGCTTGGGATGAAATGATTAAAAAGCCAATAAAAAAACACCAAAATCATGAGGACAGATTGTTATGCAGCACTTTAACCAACTGGCTTTATTGTTCAGAAAAGCAAGAAAAACATTTTCTATTCGAATGTATTATTAAAATTTGTGAGTATTGTAGTGGTTCATGGCTCAGAAAGTGAAATTGGTCAGCTGAGTTCAAACTGAACCTTTCTTCTTAATTTTGTAAATTTACATTTGTTTTTTTCTCAGTTATCAATTTTCCCCAGAAAATTTTTATTCATGCTAACAACTAACATCTACCAGATTCAGCTGACCATCCCAGTATTGGATAAGTGAATATAGTCTTCCAAATATATATGCTAACAGTTTCTTTTTCTTGTGTTTTATCAGATGTACAATTGGTGCAATGGTTAGTGGCTTGGAATGGAAAACTGGTGAACTAAGTGTGCATTTCAATTGAGTTTCTTGCATTCTTTTTGACAAATATTATTAGGAAAGGTATGAATTCATCTCTTCCCCATCCAGCTATGGGTTAAGTAGTGTGGAATCTGTAATCATGGTTGCCAAACAATCTTGGAGAAGGACAACTCTGAATTCAATGATGTTGTACAAAGCTGGTTAGACATGGACTGTAGGTATCATTATCCTTGTCTGTACACATTTCCTCTGAGGTCCAACTAATTCAAGGGCAGATAATCCTTCCTTTTCTCTAAGATGGAAGTAGCCAGAATATCAACAATCATGTCTGTAAAACAAAAACAATATAGATTTCAACAACTATGGATGATTTCACTGGAGAGCAATTATCCAGAATGCTATTGACACAAATGGATGGTATCCTTGATTATGTGTGTGTGTATATAAGAGACAACAAAAATATTCCATACTCATTTCTGCAATGAAAAAGCAACAACAGCAAAAAGTTTTCTGATTTAAAATCAAGATGAAAGTTCCTTTATCCTATCAATCAGTCAAGTATATCTTAAATGTTTGATATTCCCAGCATACAAGATTTAACAATGACTTTATAATTATTATTATTTCAGTGAAGGCAAAGCCACAGGCCAATAGACAGCAAGCAGAAGTTTATACTATTTTGGTATGAGTTTAAAGGAAATAGTTGAGGTGTTTTAAATCAGGTTGCATTCCAGTTCGTTACTTCCAAGATTCAAGCCTCAGTTACCAAATTATTAATCACTAGATACCCTGACATTTTCTTTCTTAGAGTTCATTCAAACATTAGTTCTGCCTTTTGCATGGTTGGTACATTTGTAGAAAGTTAAACTGTTAACATATTTGCATACCAAAGATGAAACTATGCATGACCAATCTACATAGGTGTATGTGTGTATAGATAAGTGTAGGTGTTTGTGTGGATGGTTAAAGATATTTACAAATTACCAGGAAGTCCATACATACTTAGATTAAATAACTGTCATTAAACTTACATTTAGTAAGGTAATTTTATTTGGTTAGATTCATTTTTAATGTAATAGAAAAAGACAGAATAGAAGTCAGTCAATCAATTAGATAGAATAGTTTTATTTGAATATGTACTTTTCTTAGCAAAATGTTCAATTATTTTAAAATCTTTTCATTCAAATTTAATCTGTTCTTTGTAATTCAATAAAGAGTAATTATATATTAAAAATTTTAAGACCTAAAATTCTGAAATAGATAAAATAGCCCGTCTTCAATGAAATGCTTAAATGAATATATATGAGGGTGGATCAATAAGTCCATAGCCTTACACGGAATTATTAGCTGAATTTTCATTTGGAACTTTCATTATATAAATGTTCAATCTATATGATTAATGGAGAAGCATTAGGTTAAGTGCATTGACAAAGAAGATTATAGTGAAAAATATTTGTTTTTTTGTGTAAAATAAATGTTTTCATTATCTATCTATCTATCTGTGTGTAATTGCTTAAAATTTGCTGTATTTATTAGGAAAGAGTGTTCAATATCTGGGATAAAGTATTTGTAGATATAAACATTGTGCACATACAAATCAACACTGCATGGTGAATAGCAATTTCCCGCCTTCAGCAATCATCAGCCCATGTGTTCTGATGATTGCTTAAAGTGTGAAATTGCCTATCATCATGCAGTGTTGATTTATATGTCTATACTTTTTATATACATATAATGAAAACAACAATTTCTCACCTTTTTTAATGCAATGCATAAACATACATAATTTCTTGAAACTTTGGATGGACACATTGTCTCTCCTTGAAATTCGAATGCCACAAATTATACTAATGTTAGTTTAAAAAGTCAAATTCCCAGTCCTCACTTTCCAGTCTTGATAGAGTCCAAAAGCGTCTCTGCATCCATGTCAGTGATGAATTATTTCTCACACTGCAACACCTCTCTCACAGATGTGATGTAGCAAGCCGCGCACTACTCTATCGCTATTTCCATGGAAAGTGCTCTGCTGAACTACATTCCTTAGTTCCACTATTTCTAACCTTTATGGCTAGGACCCACCATACTATGCACATTGTAGCGAACCACCCTCATTCCCTCCGTATTCCATTGGTGAGAAGTAAGTTCTACTTAAGCAGCAGCTTCTTGTGAACCAATGCTCTGTGGAACCAACTCCCTTGCGGATATTTTCCCGATCACTACAATCTTAACCTGTTCCATTCTAAAGTTAACTGTTATCTTCCCCACCTATCCGCATAAACTGTGCCGCTTATTCTGTAACCTTCTGCCTTGAGTGGCTCCTGGGTTTTGTATAGGGTGAACCTCACTAAAAAATAATCAAAAGAAAACATTTTCAATTCCTGACTTTGTAAATTATTCTTGGTCACTGTGACCCTGTGTACCTCAACTGAAACATAGACCTTACATTCTCATCTGCAATATTTGAGAGATTGCCCACTCACTACTGAGGTGGTTGTTTATATATCTTTCTCTGTTCTGCAGAGATGCAGTTGGTCTGGTCATATGATTCTTCACCCAGCATCTATCTCAAGTCAGTCATATACCTGTCTCCCTTAATGGTTGAGTGCAAAGTTTATTCTGGCATGATCTGAGGTGAGACACATGATGGCTGGGACTTAATTTCAGGCAATGCCATTATTTGGTCCATCCTCACTTATGGGCAATGCAGATTTGGCTTTTTAGTCCTGCTAGGGTCTTACATTCTCTAGCATAGATGTGGCAATGTTAGGCATCTTTTGCAGTAGTTGTTACATAAAAGCAATATAAGATGTAATGAATTACTGGTGAATTTTGAAACCAATCCTACTTAGATGTGATCACATTCATTACATGTTAGATCACATAAAGTGGCAACATTTCCAGGAAAATTAACATCATGAGCCTTTTCTTTTACAATAATGTTCACCCTGTACATGGCCCAAGAGCCACTCGAAGTAGAGGGTTACAGAGTAAGAGGTAAGCAGCTCAATTTATGAGGATATGTGGAGAGCATAATGGTTAACCCTAGACTTGTACCAGTTAAGATTGTAATGATCAGGCAAGTATCTCCTTGGGAGTCAGTTCCACAAAGTAGCAGTTCATGGGAAGCTGTTCAAGTGGAACTTACATCCCACTAATGGAATTCAAAGGGAATGAGTGTGGTTCACTATAATGTATATGGCATGGTTGGTCCCAGACACTGAAGGTTAGAACTGGTGGAACTAATGAATGTAGTTCGTCTGAACACTTTCCATGATGATAGTGATAGAGCAGTGATAGGCTTGCAATGTTTTGTCCATGGCAAAGGGGTTCTAGGGTGGAAAATAATTTGTCACTCACAAGGATGCAGAGATAATTTTGGACTCTTATTGAGAGTGGAAAGTGAAGACTGGGCAGCTCCTGCCCATATATGGCAGCATTACACTTTTCAGCCTCATCTGGCTAACAAGAGCCAGATGAGGCTGAAAAGTGTAATGTAGAGGATTGCAGGAGGAATCAATTAATTACTGGAGTGGTACAGGGAATCAATCATTTTTCCAGCATATTTACTGATGGATCATATATACAAGTTCCACTCAGAACCTGGGTTGAGCATAAACCACAATAGCTGCTCAATACAAACATCAAAGTCTATTCTGACATGATCTGTAGTGAGACAAATACTACAACATTCTCAAACTGTGTAATAACTCAATATTCTAAAGCAGTGCTCAGATAATATCTAATCCTAATTCATTTCAAAACCCAAGAACTGGAATCTAGATTTTGAACAAATCTTTGATGATTTACAGATTTTTCTGTATTGTATATTTTCAATTTTATCATACCTTAGAAGTCTGAGTTTGAAGTAGTTCTCATTATAAATAATGTCTTATTGATATATTTTTCCAATGCACCTGTGTCTAATTAACTTACCTCTGGACAGGCAGGTGACATTTATAAACTCTTTTAATCAAATACAATTAATTAGCAACCAAGCACTGATTGCTGTTATTTTTATGAACAGTTAATGCATTATAAATAAATGAATGACATTTGTAAACAATGGACTTAATGCAACATTCAACTTTTGCAATGCAAAGCAACTGAGGTTTTATTCTTTTATCTACTCAACTGGCAGGTTTCATTTGCTTCATACTGGATGTAAAAAATGCCAGGTAAGCCAGTAAACTTTAATTCTTCTAATTGTCTAATAATTGTCAATATTTCAACATTATCTTTTGTTATTCTCTTGATATCGTCTTTTCAATTATCTCATTATTTTATTCGGTTCTTTCCTTCTAATTCCTTCTTCTCTATTTCCCTTTTCATTTTCTCCAAACAATTTTCATTCCTTGCTTCATTTTTCAACTTCTATTCTTTTCCTCTTAATCTGAACCTCCACGGTCTTCTAAGCAGGAGTAGAGGTTTATCCCTTGTTTCCATTTTAGGATTGGATTTCCAGTTTCTTCTAAAGTCTTTGCTTTCTCTTTCACTTCCATCTTAATGGCATTATTGCTTTGCTTGCAGTGAACTGATTTAAGAAAATAATCCTACTGTATTTTTTTGTGCTTTATACAAGATATTTTAAATGAAATTTAAAAGCAATAAGGTGGGTGTATTATACACAATTACATGTTTTCAGAAATAATTACTCAGTTTAAAAAATTCCTATTTGAAATAGCAAGATTGAAAATATACTCAGTTAGCACAATAGATAATAAAACACAAAGTAGGGAGGTGTTACTAACAATTGTTTGCAAAAGGTTTTTTTGATATGTCAGCAGTATTTGTTCTTTTGGAATTAGCATAATTGAATGTCTTTTGTCTCAGTTTTGCTCACAAGATAAAGTTGCTTTATATTTTTTTGTGATGTGAATGAACACTTGTTGCCATTTTTGTAATGTCAACGAATACTCATCACTTTCGTAATGCTTGTTGTAGTAGAGACTTTGTAATTGCAGATATAACTATAGTAACACCGTTGAACAATACTGGTGTCAGACGCCTTCAAATAACACTCACACTAATAGTACTTGCTCAATACTACTCGCTCGAAAACTAAGCACCAAACAGTAATCCGTGTAGTGATCATTATAGAGAAATAGTATAGTGAATACTATAGAGAATAGTGATTTGTATAGTAATAGAAGATAGCATAGAAATAGTGATCATTTAGATGCCATACTACTTTCTGTTTATGGGTTTCCTTTATGGTCATGTGATTTACCTATTCAAAATGGGATCGCTTGTGTTTGCTCTCTGGTGATCTGTGTTCAAACTCCAGTGCTGGCAGTGACACTATTCCTATATAACAATTTTGATTTTTTTGTTTTTTTATAAAGTTTTTTCTCTTCATTCTTAATGAATATTTTTTTTTATTTTCATAGTTTATAGAAATATAATAAAGAAATAAATATTAAAGTCATATCAAACAGAAAAGTGTAATAGATTAATTAACACTTTAAAATATATTACTTGGTATGACTAGTTAGCATCTTTCCTAGAAAATAAGTTTTGAAAGTTAAATTAGGAGAAGAAACATGTAATGTCTAAACATCCAGTTCATTGCTATTCTTTAATATTGTGAAAAATTTAATATTTTAATGAAATATATGTACAACATCGAGATTTTAATGCATAATATTGTACAACTTTTCAAAGGAACTTTGCATAGGGATGGCAGTACTACAGGGTTATACTATACTCAAGGATGTAATTTATTCCTTGTTTTTAGCTTCAGAAACATGATGCTGTATTATATTCAAGTTGTATTATAAACAAAAAATACAGTAATATATAATATATAAACAGGTATCATTTCTCCTATAAAAGTGCTTTTGAGTTATGTAGTAGAAATATGAATTGCTTGATCTACATTAGACTGGAGTTTCTAATAGAAATTGATATGTAAGATCAATTTCTATAAGTAACTCTTTTATTTAGCAAATTAGAAAAAAAATTTCTTAGTTTCATATCTTTTTTTGTATTAGGTTGGTGCAAAAATAATGTCGTTTTCTCACATATGTTACTATGTGAGAAAACGAAATTATTTTTGCACCGACCTAATATCTAACTTTATGTCAAAGGTCAATCATTATCTTTGTATTTTTCACTTGCTACTACATTCATATCACACACCTCATTCATCATTATCATTTTAACAGTAGTGCTCTATCTTAAGTTACTCTTAAGCCTTGTTTTTGGTAAATTCTAGTATATATATATATATATATATATACACACACACAGGGTGCGATGGATAAATTGTCATCTAATAAAATAACACTGACATCTCATTTTAACAGATATATTACCAAAGTTTCCCATTAAAAATATCTTGAAATCCTAAAGAATAAATTTATTCAATATAATTGCCATTGGCTTCAACCATGGTCTCCAAATGACTTCAGAATATCCTGCAACTTTTCTGGGCAGTCTCATTGTTTAAGTTGGTGAACGCAGCCATAATACTCGCCTTCAGTTCATCTTTGGTGTTGCAAGGATTTTTTTGTGCCCCACACATAATAATCAAGTGGGATGGAGTCTGGGAAGTTAGTTGGTCAGATGTAAGGGGTGATGTGGTTGCAGAAATTGTCTGAGAGCCATGACGGGCTTCTCCTGCTTGTGTGGCATGGTGCAGAGTCCTGTTGCCAAACATAGGATCTTCTAGCAGCCACTCTCTTGATCCAGCGCAAAACTACCTCCTCAAAATGTAGGTCTCCATGTTGAATCTGAGGCCCTCACCAACAAATTCAATTCTTTTCTTATTAGGATGATCAGAGTGAGTTTTCTGAGCTCCCATACCTTCGTAATCACCATCAGATTCATCCAAATCTTTCTGAATCCTCTGCACTGTCCTCAGATTGACACCCAAACACTCTGAAATATTTGTATTGGAGCTTCTAGTACAAATGCCTAGCAGTACAGCATGCTGTTTCCAAATTTCTGGTGGAGTAAATTGTCATGGTGTTCTTTTTCTTATAGACAGTGCCAAACTGACCATACTGTATTGTGCAGTTGACAAAAACAAACAACATGCATGGGCAAAATTAAAAATATAAAATAGCGACAATTTACCCATCGCACACACACACACACACACACACACACACACACACACACACACACACACACACACATATATATATATATATCTTGAACTGAGTTTGTAAAAGAGGGAAATTTGTCAATGGTGATAAAGCTGTTGAAGGCAATAATTGTCCAGGAGCAGCTGATAAGATATTTTGCAAGAATTTTTTTGTTCTGATTATTCTTAACTAGCAGCATGGCCTGGTGTTGCCTGTGCTTGATTCAAAAATCGTACAACTCATACAGCAATCGCTATCACTTGACTTAAAATATTTTTGCCCTTCCTTGCCTTTAAAGGAGTGCCCTTTGCCGTGCTGATGTTGCTACATGCCTTACTTCTTGCCTATCTCACACTGCAAATTTTTTCTAAGCTCTATACTAAACATTAAATCTGTTACGAAAAAAGAACTAAACAAAATGAACACAAAACGATCAGCTTTAAAAAAGGACTCATAACTGGAAAAACCGAATGAAAAAAGAATGTTAACAACAAATACTTTTTCACACCCAACCCACTTCTGCAGAATCAATGTTGAGTTTAAGCAAGCAAATGAGCCAATTGGAGTAAAGTGCCATCCAGATTTAAATTTTTCCCCACTTGTGATGAATGCAACTATTGATTTTTTTTTTTTTTTTTTTTTTTGCATGCTAATTAACATTCGTGTCAGTCAGCTGTGGCTCTCATGCTGGCCAATAGAATCTTCCTGCCTATTTGTGGCAGCCAGCTATAGGCTCTCACTCTGGCCAGTAGAAAATGGCCACAAACTACATGAAAACTGCCATAGAAGCATGAAAAAATCGATTATTTCCACTATCGATGGGAGTTGGGAAATGCCAAGTCAGTCTTGGCCTTTCCACTAACTTGGAGCATGTGCATGTAAATTTTGGTGCAAATCCGTCAAAAAATGCAGCTGTGCATTTGTAACACACACACATCCTACCTTTTATAGATAGAGATTTATCAGTGAATTGGGTTGTAATTTAAATCAGTTTGCATATGATTTTAAAGTATGAAAATCTTTTATGCCAGTGTCTTTTGTTTATTGAGAAACTTTATCATGGCAAGTGCAAAAATTTTATTTTGTAACTTGTATTTACACACAGAAGTAACTGGGAGAAAAATAACATTAAGCATTTAAATTCTAAATTAGAAAGCACTTTAAAATTCTAAATTATTATTGTGTAAATTGAAAGGTAAACTATAGATGATGCTAAAGGATGTAAATTTTTGGTATATTAAACAAAAGTGAATTGAAGTTGTTTCTGTTAACTTTTTATATAATTGTCATTTATTTATTTTCATGAGTTAACTGTTTTCTTTTAATTTTAAAAATAATTTATGCTCATACATAAATAGGTTGGCTTGAGGAAGGAGCATTTTTTCCAAGAAAGGAGATATTTGAAAAAAACCAGGGTGTAAGTTAATGTTCTGGCAAGAATCAATCATTGAACTTTCAAGAACTTTTCATCTACACAAGTTATTTTCTGTCTTAATATGTACAGTATTTTTGAGATTTAAATTTTCTTAAAAGGGCTTCCTCTTGCTATTTCTTTTATTAATATTGTCGTTGCAGAAACATTTTATTTATATCTGAATATATACACAAGCATGCACACACACACACGTGTGTTTGTGTTGCTTTTCTGAAAAATCAAAAACAAAAAAACAGTTTTTGTGAAGGAGAAAGAAGAATATGTGAGTGAACATGAAATAGAAGTTACTTATTTTTTTGATGAAAAAACTAAACTAAAACTCCATTTAGTTGATTTGTATGGATCTGAAATATGTTTGTTTATATACAGCAGTAGCAAACATCTTGAAGGCAGGAAATACATCTCTTTTCTCTCTGATTTGTATCTTTTTTTATATGTACATTGTGCAGGCATTGTTGTAAATATATGACTTGGGTGCATAAGTGTTTTTCAAAAAATTTTTTAAAATTAATTTTAATTTCTAAATGTGTTGAAAGGTATCAAAATTTAAATAATTTGATAAATTTTATAGATGTTAAAATGATGAAACTTTGCAACATGATAATTTGATATAAGTTTTAAATGATGTTCAACTTTTTTGCATAAATTATAAGCTGACTAAATTCTGCTTTAAGTTGTTTTTTTCTTAGGAATATTGTGTCTCATTAATAATATTTAATAAAAAATTTTGTTTGAAGTTGTTCAACTTATAAAATATGTATTAATGATGAACTCCTTATAATCTAAGAGTATAAAATTTATTTGTTTTTATCAAATTTTTATTTATATAGATTTTCATAATTATTTACGATGCTCATGTAATAATTAGTACAAATGAAAACATAAATTTTTGATTTTACATGGAACCCGTTAGATGAATTTAAGCAGTACAATCAGATTTGGATTTTGAAAACACAAATATTGAGAAAACTGATGTAAGAAAATTAAAAAAAAGCAAAACAATTTTTAAATAAAACACTAAACAATAAATAAAAAGAAAAAAATTTTTTAAATAAAATGCACTAAACAATAAATACAAATTTTCTCAAATTTTACCAGAAACAATTTTCTTAATATGCAATTGAAAGTAAATCTAATCACATTAACTGCAGAAGCATAAAATATTTTTTAAAAGATTATAATCAATATTTTGCAGATAGGAACAATCACTAATATTTGAGTGTAAATTCTGTTATTAATACTTATTGAAAGGTGAATCGGTGCAGTGAATAACAATTTAGTAAATAGGTCTAATAAACAAAGTTTGAATTTAGTTGCATTCCAACTAAAACTCTAAAAGAAAGTCTGAATTCATTTTTCCCAGTTTTATTGCCAGTTATCCCTGTATGCTTTTATTATTGGTATGATAAGAAATCAAAAAGAGAAAGAATATATGGATGCATCTATAATGAAATAGATAGTGCAAACAACTGATAAGACTTGCAGATTAATGATTGATAGGAGGCTTGAATCTTTCATATTTAACATTGCATTTGATTCTACTCAATTCTTCTATGTGCGATGTTCCTTCAGGACATATGTGATCATGAAAAGAGTGCTCAGCTATTATGTAATATCAATACCCTTCCATGGCAATGAATACTGGGTAATCTTTTCAGAGATGAAGAGATGACTGGAAGCAACAGAAATATTGTTCTACAAAAGGATACTGAGAATAACATGAACAGTTTGTAAGCAACAAAAATGTTGTAATGGAAATAAAAAAGGATGTTTATACTTAGAATCAGAAAAGATAGTTGAAATTTCTTGGACATGAAGAATGAAGGCTTTGAAAAATTGACACTCACAAGATATATCAAAGGCAAGAAGATCAGAGGGAAACCATCAAGTAACCTATCTAATGAGCTTCTGTAAATAGATAACAGGGGACAGGAAGGATAGAAAAAAGACAAACATTGCCAATAGCTATAAAGTACAGGAAGTTGTAGAGAGCCATGATTTCCCATGTCTTGAAGGGATACAGAAGAAGATCATTGATTTATGATAAAATTTGAATTGTGACTAAATTCTGTACCTTATCTACTAAGCCACTCATCAAAATAGAAGAAAAAGTGACTCGATCGTTTATAAGGATTTAAAATTTTTCCATAAACCATTTTTGGCATTGATGGTGTACTTTGGGGTTTTAGACAGGGTCACCAAAACTTGGTCATTATGAATTATGTTTGACCTTTTTTTTACTATTTCATGCACACACACACACACACGCATATGTTCTCTCATCTCTTACTGTTTTTCTACCTAATACTTTTTATCATGGTTATTTTCAAAAATTCTTTAACCTGAACCAATGACCTCTGAAAACTTTTAATGTTCTAACCTTTTCTGAGGAATTTGGCACCTCTCAAATTGTGCCCATTTGTCACAAGACTTTTAAGTATTATTCATCCATGTTAGTTTAGATAAAAAAAAGAGCCACTTAGTTAAAATTATGAGTGACACACTCTTGCCTAATTAGACAAATATTTGGCAGCAATTGACTGGCAAAGATTGTTAAAGGAAAAGGAAAAAATGGGCAGCCATTTTGCCAACAGACTATATTTTTCCATTCTTGCTATATGTTCAATAACACAAGGGTGATATATGAAATGAAATAACAGAGGTAAAAGAATTACTGTTTAATACAATTTCTCTGGCTTCTGTATATTTCTTTCTATTAGTGTATAATTTTCTGTCTCATTTTTTTTATATATAGTAAAGAAAAAATCTCATTGAAACTACTCTACATTCTCATTTCCCACAATATGTATAAAAAGAAAAAAATGTTATATAAAAATCTGTGTGTGTGAAAACAGTAAAAAAAGGTCAAACATAATTCATATATATATATATACACACACACCACAGGCAAAAAGTTTGGGGACACTTTGCATTCCTTTAAAGAAACACCTTAAATGAGATATTTTTGTATTTTAAAGTAAAAGATAAAATTTCAGTAACTACAGTGTATTTGCTTTTATTTTGACAATAAGATAAGTGCTTTGACTAAAAACACTTATACAACAGCATCATATATTTTATGTCAATAAAATAACCAGCTACATTATACACTGCTTTACAAATTCTGTTCATGAAAAAAATGTAGATGATAGACCTTCCTAAGCATTTTTCAAGCACTAAAAAAGCTTACTCTCACTTTTTGAGTATTCTCTTTGGACTCTCCCATCCAATTCATCCCATACTAATATAATGTGAAAGAGGTCAGGAGATTGAAGCAGCCAAGTTATAATTTCTAAGATTTTGTTCCTTTTTTTTTTTTTTGACTTGAGGTAATTTTGACATCATTTAGAAGAGTGTTTTGGATCATTGTATTGTTGAAAGGTGAATTATTTCCTAATTAATAGGCAAACAAGATGGTATAGTATGTCTTTGTAAAATCAAATGATGTTCTTTATTTCATGATTCTCTTGACCTGAATCGAATCTTCACCTCTTTTGGTAATCTCAAAAATCTACTTAGGGGTTAATGATGATAACAAAATTTAATGTTTCTCATAAAAAATATTCATAATTTAGCAGAATGTATTGTGGACAGACAATCCAAATTTTTGGTCGTAAGAGGTGCCTGGTGACAGACTGAAAAATAAAAGCAAATACACTGTAGTTACTAAAATTTTATCTTTTACTTTAAAAATACCCCAAATATATCATATTAAGGTGTTTATTAAAGAAATGCAGAGTGGCCACAAATATTTTTTGTTGTTTGTAAATTTTTATATATGTGTATCTATAGTGATAGGAATATTAATTTTTATTTTCCAAACATGGTCAGCATGTTTTGGTCGTGTTCATAGTTGATATTATTGAGTGTTGGATTTTTCTTTTTTTTTATTAATACTTCTATTATTTTTAGCCTTTTTTGTTTTTTAATATATATGTTAACCTAATTTCTCAAACTTATAAAGATACCTGTTTTAAAGTTTAATCAAATATACTACTCATACAATATACACTCTGTTTATATAACATTTGCCAATCCATTGCTATCATTATTTTTATGGGTTACCATTCTTTACTGTTAAACAGTAGGAAAAGGTTGCATAAACGTTCATGCCAAAGGGGTAAAAAAAAAAAAATGAGAAAATTATTTTCTAAGGGTTAGTATTTATGTTGAAGAAGAGGTAAAGATATCATGGAGCAAGTGTGTGAGCAACAATGAGGTTTTGGAGAGAATGCAGACAAGGAGGAAGCTTATATTTAAGATCAGGAAGAGGCAGATGAAATTTCTAGGGCATGTAATGAGAAAGGCAGGCCTGGGGAATCTGATACTCACAGGTTAAATAGAGGGAAAAAGAGACAAAGGAAAGCAATACATGACATACCTGGCAGGCTTAAGCAAGTGGATGACAGAACGTGGTCTGGGGGAGTTGGCAAAGGCACAAAACTTATTGAGAGCTACAAGGGATAGGGGGAAATGGAGAGCCATGATCGCCTAAGTCCTGAAAGGACATGGCACATAAAAAGAAAGAAGTATTTATGTTTGATTTCATTTTAATTATATACCAAAACTGTAAAAATGATATAGGTCATAAAATTAAGAAAAAAGGAGAATAAAACAAATATTCATTTCCTAAATTTAATATTTTTTTAACATTATATAGGCAGTAATATTTTGAACTTTTTTTTTAAATACCTTGTTTTCTACGTGGAACATGTAGTAGTTAGAGTGGCAAGGTGTTTTAAAAGTTACTAAACACAAAATGTAACCGTAGTATCTTGTCAGTCATTTTTAATGAAACTTGTATAAAAGAGAGATTGTTGCCTAAATACACAATTTTATATATATATATATATATATGATAAAAATATAGTTTTGAGGTATGCTATATTATGTGTAAAACTGGTTAATATCAGAGATAGAGCATATGTAAATAGAAAAGTGAACACTGAGGACAATACCAAGCAGCAACAGTCTGTTTCATGCTTTAATGCAATCATCATTGTCTGAAGATTGTGTTGAAACTACTACTTGTGTGAGTGTTACTATGTCAAAAGATTGCCAAAGACTTTGGAAAATTTATCAGATTACGTACAATCCCCTATACTGCGCCCAGATCAAATGTAACAGCGTCCTTGATGGTGCTGCAATTTCATTTTCCATTAGCATATATAGAATTATTCCAGTCTCTTCTATTTATCTATCTTTAGGCAATGGATTAAATCTGACATATTGTTATTTTTAATTTATTTTGTTTAAACATTATTTTTGATGGATACTCATATTTGAGTAGAAGTTCTGTTTTTTAATTAAACAGTATTTTTTATCCAACTACATCTACCAGCCTGAATATTTGAGAAATCTTGTCAGTTAAATATGCGTCCTCTGGCAGGATTTGAACCTGCATCCCCTATGGGGAACCATCATTGGGTCTGACAAGCATGACTGCTTGGCCCTGTAGGACTTCCAGTCAAACAAAGCCTGAATAGTGCTTTTGAAAACATACTCTCTGCCAATTCTTGAAATATTCATATCTGCTCTGTATTGTATCCTAACGTAAACAAAGACCATTTATTTTTAGAAAATGGATTAAATCCAACATATTGTTATTTTTAATTTATTTTGCTTAAATGTTATTTTTGATGGATACTCATATTCAAGTAGAAGTTGAACAGTATTTTTTTATCCAACTACCTACTGAATATTCAAGAAATCTTGTCAGATAAATATCTATCTTCATCTGTTTATATCTATCTTGAGAAAAGGTAATAAGTAAGCTGTGTATTTGTAACTCATATGTACCTATATTTTCATAAGAAAATCATTTCATATACCACATCATCAAATGTCTGTTTCTATCTATCTATCTATCTATGTTCATTCTGATATGTTCTGGAAAGAGATATATTTGTTCAAAGTAGCAAAGTGGTTTTGTACTACTGTAACCGAGTAGGACAAACTAGCAGGTAATCATAATGGACTGGTCCTCATCTAAGTGGTAGGCAATAGGCGAAGACTATAGGCGTAGCCAATAGGTGTTGTTTGTACCTCCACATCAGTCTGTATTTATGACTGACACCAGACAATCATATTACTGTGAGGGTGTATGCATATTCATTACATCACATTCATATCTATCTATTTATCTATCTATATCTATCTCCTTCTGTTCATATCTATCTATCTTGAGAAAAGGTAATAAGTAAACTGTTCATTTGTATCTCATATGTAACTGTTTTCATAAGAAAATTATTTTATATACTACATTATCAGATCAGAGCTCTTAAACCCCAGTTTTATATAAACACATTGATAAGTTTAATAAATAACAATCATCAGGTGTATTTAGGATATTTTGCAGTTTGCCTCTCAATATCTTTAGAAATCTTTTCTTTTATTCTTTGGTTATATTCTAATAACCCTTTCTGGTTGTTTGTGATACTGTTTGAATTGAATTCATCTTACTTATGAAATGGTATATCAGACAAGTTTACTAACCATTGTTTTATGATATTTAGCTATGTATTAGGTTGGTGCAAAAATAATTTCGTTTTCTCACATAGTAACATATGTTAGAAAACGAAATTATTTTTGCACCAACCTAATATTTATTAACTTTAGATTAGTTAGGAACAGAATTACAGTAATGAAGAACTTATTGGGAAATGGACTCACAATAGTAGGAATTGTTTTCAAGTTATATTGTTGCAACTCATTGGGAATTAGACTCACAATAATAGTAATTCACTGAGGGACCTGGAAATATGTTTACATAGTATTTATAAATTAGTAATCTTTGTATTATAATAAATAAATGCATCGATTTTTATTGACTAGTCAGATTCTATCTGAGGGATCAAAACATATGTTCATATAGTATTGATAATGGTATGATATATAATAAAAATAATAATAATAACAATAATATAATAGGTTTGTAGATATTCAATAGATGTGTACATAAAATAGTAAATTCATTCATTCATTTTCTACAGCTTATCAACCTTTTGTTGGTCATTTAAAAACTAAATATTTTTTTTAGATTGTAAGTATTATTTTTTTTCTGGAGATAATAATGGTTTAGTAATAAAAGTCTTACTAATTAACCCATAGAGGTGGATTCATGCCTTTGCTCATAAGTAAATATAACAAACTCAAAAGGAGTTGGAACTCAGCTTTCTGATTAATAATTCCGAGTCATTATTCATTGCATCACATGCACATCCAGGGTTATAGTATCTGGTATTACAAAAAAAAAATGGAAATACTTTTGATGCATCCTGATATTTTGTTTAGTTTTACATATTTGGGATTGATCAATTGATTGCCTTGTTTCTTATGGTTTATCAACCCGTTTTAGGTTATTTAAAGCCAAAACATATTTGGCATTGTAAGAATAATTCTGTTTCATTTTTTGCAAGTGAATATTACATTAACAATCTTTTTAGAATAACAATGATTTTTCTCTACACAAGACATATAAGAAGGGGTTCCAGCTGGTACTTTGTTCCAGGTCCCAAGAACTAAGAAGTGCCCCACAGCAACCATCCAACACCCATCCCCACTTGAGAACAAGCACTTTCTACTACCCCCAACTTGATATACATTTACATTTTAATCAAACATCACTATACTTATTGCATGATACTTCTTTTTTTATTAGTATTTATTATTAATTATTGTAGGCCTAGTTGCATAAGCATAACACCAAGAGTATCTAACTACAGCCTGATCATGGAAAGAAAGCATTTATGAAACTTTACAATTAGATTTACTGGACATCGAAAGCTCAATTTTGAGAAAAACCGTTGCCTGCCTTGGGACCCCAAAGGAGTTTGTACTGCCTTGCAAAATTTCTCTTGGAGATCCTGGGCAAAGGAAAGTGATTCATACCTTTCCCAAGGGTATCTGCAAATTTGAATGTAATGAACTTGTCTGAAATTTGAATTCAACTCTTTGATTTCAGATTCCAAGGTGCTATCTTACATAAGAAGCAAATAAATATGGTTTCCCAAAGTTTAGGCTTCATTTTATTTTATGTGTGAAATAAGCAATAAAATAGCTTTTTTTTATTAACATTCTTACATCAGCTTTTCAGAAGTCTTTCTAGGTGGGACATTTGCTTATTCAACATTTTATTGTCACCAACAATGTATCACTATCAATGAACAATCGAGATTCTTTCCTTTATGTTCATGTCAAGAAGAAATGTTTCCAGTCAAACAAGAGTTTATTTGGTTCTAGCTTCAATTTTCTGTGTCAGTCAAACATGCTGAGTTACTGATAATATACGCTTCAGTGTTGAATCATGGCAAATACAGTAGTTTCCCCTTATTCATGAAGGATATATTCAGTGACAGCCTTAGTGGATCCCTGAAACTGCAGACATGCCTATAATAAAGTTTAATTTATAAATTGGACACAATACGAGATTAGCAACAATCACTAATACTAAAATAGCATAATTATAACAACATATGATCAAAAATTATGTAGAGATGTCAAAATTAATTGCATACAAAAATTTAACTATCTGGGAAGTGTTTTAACAAAGGATGGATAATGTGACACACTGGAATAGCAAAAGATGCCTTTCAAAAACTAAATAAAGTGTTAACAGGAAAATTTCATTAGAAACAAAAAAAAGAGTGTTGAACTGCTATATAATATTAATTCTCCTATATGATAGTGAATGCTGAACAATTTTGTCACAGATGAAGAAGAGACATGCAGAAACAAAGATGTTCTACAGAAG
This sequence comes from Acanthosepion lycidas, assembly GCA_963932145.1. Classification (NCBI taxonomy): domain Eukaryota; kingdom Metazoa; phylum Mollusca; class Cephalopoda; order Sepiida; family Sepiidae; genus Acanthosepion; species Acanthosepion lycidas. The sequence continues at coordinate 63,627,617 of OZ010573.1, forward strand.
GATGCTGAGAATACAATAGTCAGGACATGTGAGTATTGAGGATGTTCTAAGGAAAATGGGAACAAAATAGACACTTTTACTTAGAATCAGAAAGTGAAGTGAAATTTCTAGGGCACATAATGAGGAAAGAGGACTTGGAAAATTTAACACTTGAAGGACATATTGAAGACAAGAATTGCAGAGAGAAACAGCAAGTAATTAATTTGTGTTAATGGATGGCAGAAAAAGGACTGAGAAAGATAGTAAAGATGCAAACATTACTTAGTCACAAATGATAGGAAGTTGTGGAGAGCTATGATTCTGAGGGGACATGTCACAAATAAGAATGTTTAAAAGATTTGTTCCTATGATAGATTTAAAAAAATAAATATTTTTTTCTTCCTTATTAATTTAAAATGTGTACTTCACAATAGCTGGATTCATTAAGATTTAAAATCAGAAGAGAAACTCTGCCAAGCCTTTCTATAGAAAAAAGTCCTTCATGTTACTATTGTAACCAATTCTTTATATGTATATTAGTTTCAACAATTTAACCATAAAATACTGAAATCTTGAGAAACATGTTACAACCATCTTTTAAATAATATACATTTTGCGAAGGTATGGACAGATTTTTATTGCAGGTAACCAAAAATTAACTAGCCTGGGGAAACGAGCCAACACCTCAAAATAAGGCTTCAGAAAAATTAAAAAGCAATATTTAAGGACAAGACAATGAAAGGCATGTCTGATTATGTATAGAGAGAAAAATGTGATCTCCAACCCCTGTAGAATGATGCAAAAATGTTAGACCAAGAAGAACACAAGAGGTCTGAAGTAATCAACTGTGATGATAGATATTTGCACTTAACCTATCCAAATTGCCCAAGGTCTCTGGCCTGCTGAACTGCCATTTATGAGAGGTCCAAGGCACATGCATGTTGTTCAGCTTGTTTATGAACATTGGTCATTTGCATATGAGGACGACCACTCACTTTAAAAGGTGGTATACAACGATTGTAAAGGGCAGAGAAAAACTGGAAATGGAAGTGAGCGGATGTGAAATTTCTTTTTTGCAAAGACTGTACTATTCATTAACATGGCTACAGAAATTAAATAACATCAACATATATGTTGGGCTATAAAAGCCTCCTCAGTAGACCTAGGATAGATATAAACACTATATGGGAGCTGTTAATAAAGTAAGAGATGGCAATGGAGGCAGTCAAGCTTGACAGCAAGGCTTTAGCAGCAGCCATAAGAGAAGCAGTAGCAGAGGAAGTCAAACTTGGCAGCAAGGCTTTAGCCGCTGTGATAGAATAGACAATAAGAACATTAGGTTTAAAGCTCCAAGTTCTAGCTTGATTGTCCTTGAGGATTAAAGTGTTGGTTTGTGAATTCAATCCATAAGCTGGATTCATACTTAGCAGAAACATGATTAGCAGTTCTAAAAATGAACAAGACATCTTTTGAGATTGCCAGAGGAATAAAAACAATCTAACCTTGTAATCAGGGGTTCTCAACTAAGGGGAATTACCCCCTAGGAGGGAATTTTGGGGTTTCACAGTGGGGGAGACTCTTTTACTTTTTCTTGTTTTTTATTTACAGAATTTGGAGCCCATCATGAGTTTCAAAAAAAGATAGTATGATGAATTTTATATTCAATATGGATTCATATCCATCATCATTAATAGAGAAGAAAGTCCTTACTGTGTATTTTGTTACAAAGCTTTGTAAAACTTCTCTATAAAAATAATCCATGCAAATGTATATGAACTAATACTGAAAAGAATGAAGATTTTCAATAATATATGGATATTATTTGGAATGCACCTTTTGAGTCGGACAATCTTGGAAAGTGGGTGAGGAATGACATTCTGATATATGGTGGAAAGTGTGCATTGGGCAAAGAAGGTTGAGAACCACTGTTAAATAAAGAGTTGAGTTTGGAATTTCCTGAAGGTTACCTAGATTGACAGACATCTGAAGAAGGCCTGAGGTCACAACAATTAATGGAGGCAGTAGAAATAAAGAATGTCATAAACAAAAGCAATATGCACAAGAGAAAATAGGGAAAAATATACAATGAAACACTTAGTAAAACTTTTCTTTGAAAGTAATGTACTTTTAAAAGACAGATATTGAAATAGTAAATAATATTAAAGTTGTTTACTAGGAAGAATAAGTTTTGTTTGAAGCACAAGCAAAATATACAAAATTCAACATTATTAATGCATATGACTAATACAATATTTTGTATATCTTGTAACTGAGTAAATTATTTTTAAAAGAAATGTTCAACTAGAGCAGTGATTCTCAACCACTGTGTCATGGCACACTAGTGTGGTGTGAAATATTGTCACAGCACACACACACATACATACATACATATATATATATAAAAGGTTATAGTTGTTCCAATGAGAGAAAAATATATATTTTAAAAAAAAAGAGAGAAACTGCAAATGTTTTTGGTTATAATGTAGATTTGTTTTAGTGTACATATTTTATTTTAGTGTATACATTATGAATATGAAGGAATATGAAGAATAAAATATATGTACACTAAATCAAATCCATGTTATAACTAAAAACAATTGTGATTTCTCTGTTATATATATATATATATATATATATATATAATGCCAGGCACAGGTTTCGCACTAAATAAGCTCCACAAATAGTTGAATAGAAACATTGAAATAAATTAAGTTCATATTTGTGTGTGTATTTTTTAAAAATCTATTGTTTTATGCCATAACATTTAAATATATACCCTTTAAAAATTTTGTTAAGTGTACCATGATATTTTTATTTGCTCCAAGGTGTGCCATTGCTTAAAAAGGCTGAGAAACACTGAACAAGAGTGTGTTCAGTAAATGTAAAAAAATGTTATACGCTCAGTGAAAAGATGGCATCTTGAAACACGTCTTCTCTTATTCAAATATCAAAAGTGTAAAATGAAAACAGATTTTTGAATGCAATTCAACTTTGTATAATCAGACATGGTGTAGATGTACAGAAGTCAACTAGCTACATTTTGACAGTAAGAAAGAATTTACTGATATCTTAAAGGGACCATTGGGAAGAATAGGCAGTTACTGCTTGGCTTTCCACACATAAAGATGCAAGTCCAATACATTGAACAAAACTGAAAAGGGAGTTTTGTTTAGCTTTTACCAAAATTGGAATGATACAGAGAGGATTAGTAAATCAAAGTTAGTATGCTTATCTTCATTGGTAGTTGCATAATTAAAAGAAAAAACTTGTATTTCCAACGAATGTTTTATTTTTATGGAAATATTTTGACTAGCAGTTACCAGTCTTGGTCAATCCTTAATTTGAGTAAAAAAAAGTGCAAAGAAGCTCAAAACGCTTAAGAATTCAAATCAAGGAAAATAAAGAAGAGTAGCTGAACAAATGGTAATAGCAACTGCAAAAAATGCCTGCAATAGGATAGCTGCAGCACAACTCCATCCTGTTTGGACATCTCTGCTCCAAAGTAAAATATATGACAAAAAAAAAAAAAATTCTCTATAAATTGCCTCTTTTTTGTTTATGCCTCAACTTGCTATTATGTTGCAAACGGCATCAACTCAGTTTGTTTTTCTTGATTTGAAATCTTAAGCATTTCAAGATTCTTTGCACTGTTTTTACTCAAATTAAGGAGTGACCAAGACTGTCGAAATATTTCTATAAAACTAGTCGAAATATTTCTATAAAAATAAATCATTCATTGGAACTACAAGTTTTTTCTTGTAATTAAGATTAGTAAATACATGAAGCATTCCATATTTTTGGCAAAACAAATAAGATTTTGCAGTTTGTAAAGGGGATTGACTTCTGTAATAAAATATAAGTTTACAATGTAATCCTATATGGTTTATACTTCGAAAAGTCCTACAATATGACAGTTTTATCTTGATGTCAGTTATAACTGGAAAATCATTGTTATATAATTTATATTTATCCCCCAAAAGTTTTTTAATACAATATTCATTAGTGAAAATAAAAATAATTATTCTTATACAATTAAAAAAACATTTTAGTTTTAAATAAATCACAAAGAGCTGAAGAACCATCAAACTTGTCAATCATTGTGTCATTCAAAGGTCAAAAATGAAAAGCAGCTTTTTTTGAGTGAAATTCAACCATATATAATCAAATGTGTTGTAGGGATATAGAAAGCAATTATCTCCTTTTTGACAGGAAGAATTTCCTTATGTCTTAAGTGGCCCTTGAGAGTCTCTTGAAAGCCCATTGAAGAGAATAGTCAGTTGGTACTTGGCTTCCCACAGATTAAGACATGTCCAATATGTTTCAAAATGGAACTGAAGAAAAACCAGAGGGCTGTACCATGTATTTCTTGGTGAAGTAATTTTACTTGTGTCCCTTTCACATACTACTTGCTTTCTTATATGTGCTCAAATTTTTCTGTGTGGGATAATTTGTGACATACATACCATCTATATTCATGAAATGAACAATCTCATATATTGTGTGACTTTCTAATTTTCACTTATAAAATGATTTTATCATGTATCTTGTGTATCATGCGAGTTCCTTTTTTTGAGTGACCAAATTACAATAGACTAACCTCTTTTCCTCTATCTCTTTATCCCATCTTCTAGTTAAATAAGTTAAAAAAGTAAAAGAGAATGATAAAAGTATCGTTAGTAACACTATGCTCGTTGTGTAAATGCATACAGCTATAAACAACCAAACGAAAAAAAGCAAAACATCTTATAAACGTAAAAATAGAACGGATGCATAGTCACTATGTTTGTATTTTATAATATGATACTAATATGTAAATATTACATGCATGATTATTGGATACAGTTAAGTAAAACATCAGTTTTATCAAAATAGTGTTTATTTTAATGTTTATTTTATGTGTATTTTAAATACAGCTGTACTTTTTGACTCCAGTAAATGGATATATAGTTTGGTCAATGGCATAGCCAGGGTCAGCAGTACATATGCTAATTTTATATCTCATGTATGATGCATCCCTCTTAAAATTAGCTTCAAAATTAGGTCTTTAAAAGTCGCATGATATGCGTGTATTTATGGTTTGTGTAATGACAAAAGTACACAGGTGTAGGCTTTAAGAAAGCTTTATTCAACTGCTGAATACAAGTTTCATGTATAGTGTTCTTTTATAGTCCCAGTAAACAGAAATAGCCCTCTCAAAGAGGAGAGTAACAAAACAAGGGGAGATCAATCTTGATTATTCACAACATTATGTACTATATTTTAATATGATTTACGTATGTGTACTCATGTTTTGTAAAATCATTTCACATTAATGTGGGTGTCCCTCAGATCTCTATCCTTGAACCTACATTGTTTCTTATCTTTATCAACGAGCATCCCGATGTCATCAGTTTCGAACTAGGTATTAGGCTGATGATGCAACTATTTACTAATGTCCTCATCGTAAGTCTGACAGGTCTGTCAAAATAAAACTAGCAGATATTCTTGAAAGTGACCTCCAAATGGTTGTAAATTCTAATGCCTCCAAAATGATATTGCTATCCTTTAATTATCATAGAGAACCATTTTTGCCCTCCATTAGTATGGCTGATGCTAATCTCTTGGAGAGTAACTCCTTGTGCTTTCTTGGTCTCACATTTTCTACTGATATGAAATAGAATGATTATATGAAGTCAGTTGTTAGGTCTGCTACTAAGAAAGTTGGTTCACTGTGTCAGACAATGTTTTTTGTCAGAATCCATCTTGTACATTTATATATCTACCATTTGCCCATACATTGAATATTGCTACCATATCTAATCTGGTGCTCCAGCCATATCTTGAGATTCTCGACAAAATCCGAAGAAGTTTCTGTAATGTAAACAATCCTGACCTGGCATTTTGACTTTAGTCATTTTGCTATCACTGTGAAATGGCTTTCCTCTGTCTTTTCTATAAGTATTATCATGGCAATTGTTCCAATGATCTCTTCTCAATGGTATCATGGCTGCCTGAATTTAAGCATACTATTAGATTGAAAAATAGGCCATATTGTTTTACTGTTGAAATAGCTAGATGTAACCTTTGTGTTATATAGGAATAAAATGTTGCTGCCGACACTTGAGTTTGAACATAGATTGCCAGTGAGCAAACAAAGGCGATCCCATTATTGAATTAAGTGGATCATGTGACCATAGAGAAAACACACATATAGGAAGTTGTATGATGTCAACATTGATCATTATTCTACTCTATTAGTATACAGACCTCTGTTCTTTACTCTATTCACTATACTATTTCTCTATTTAGATCACTATATGGATTACTTTACGAGCGAGTATTATCAAGCAAGTACTATTAGTACGAGTGTTATTCAAAGGTATCTGACACCAGCATTGTTCAACAGCATTACTTTAGTTGTATCTGCGATTACAAAGTCTCTACTAGAATGATCATTACAAAAGTGACAATGAATGTTTGTTGACATCACAAAAAAGTTGTATTCTAATAGTTTCTTTTCTCATACTTCTTACCTGTGGAACTCCCTTCCAGTTTCTTGCTTCCTTGCCACCTACCTTCTTCAAAGATTTAAATGCAATGTTAATCCCCATCTGTTCTTCTGAACACTGTTCTTTTATTGTCCATTTGCCTCACTAAAGTCTTCTCAGTCTTTTTCACTCCCAGTAACCTCTTAGTAGCATTATTGACTTGTTTGAGATGAAATGATTAAAAAAAATGTTTTCAAGTTCTGGAGTTCATCTTTTTGTGTTATACTAGCCCTCCCTACATTCTTGTTAGAATGCTAGCATATCACAGATATATTAATAGTAGACAGTGAAGAGTCAAGTTAACCAAGATATTTCATTTCTCTTTCTAAGCACTCCATTAATGGCAACATAGTTGCAGACAAATTGTTCCAGTGGTTTTTAGTCAGTATGAATAAAAATTTTGTGTTTTTTTAAAAAAAAAAAAAATTAAAATAGAATGTATAGATCAATGACATAATTCAGAAACTCAGAATTTTACAAAAATTGAGTGATAGATATTTGCACCCCAAGCAACGCAGTAAAGCCACTAAGATGAAAGGGACTTCTGAGTGTGAAAGATGAGAAAAAAAGATGAGAAAAAGAAAAACATTATTAAGGAGAGAGAACAATAAAAGAACAGGAATTAAGAAGACAGAAGATAATGATTGACATTGGATTTAAACTTTTGAAGATAAAAATTGACTGGAAAGCAAGAAACTGGAAGAGCTCCACAAGTGAAAAGTGCAAGAGAAGAAAATGATAGCATAGAACTTACAGACATTTCAACTATAAAATAAGATCTTGCGGCTAATCTAGTGCTTCACTTAATTTGTAAAGTCGAGATACCAAAGAGGAGAGCTCATCAGAACAAATGCTATGAGAATATTTATAGAAAAACACAGGAAAGAAAAGTTTTTTTTATTTTTTTTTTTATTGGTATGTGAATTTTAAAACTTATTCTGATTATTCTAATTGTGACAAGATTTACTGGTCATAACACTAGCATAGTAACTATAAAAAATAATATAATAATTTTTACATACATATAGATTATTTATATTTAATACATTTGCATGTTTAAACTATATGTTTGGTTATTATTGTTGACGAAGGAGTCACAGGGTATATACTAAAATCTTCAGCACTTTTCTCAGTATTCTCAGACCCCAACTATGATCACAAATTTTTCTTTCATTCTTAGCCTGCCATTAGAATTTCTGACACTGTTCCAAATGCTCCACATGTTATATAAGCACAACTGTAACCTACACATTTGTTGCTGTTGTTGGTGGTGCTGCCTAATCTAAATTTTTTTGAGTAGTTTTATTTAAACCAGTTTCCTCAAGAGTACAAAAGATGAGTTATGTCCCCTGGATTCAATACCCCAGTTGCAAATTCAAATCTAGTTCTTAATGGGAGATAAATAGAGATAAAACAATTATCTTTCTTTTACAAATTAACATTGGTCTAGTTTTCATAAATAAAACAGATATCCCGCCACCACAAAAAAAATACATCAAGATTTTGAGAAAAGCTTTTTTATTGAGTTTAATTTTTAAAATATATAATTTAACCTTTAACACTGTATGTAACTTCATTTGCAGTACAAAAGGTTTATCCTACTATTGAAGGTGACTCTGATCTCTGAATTTGTTTGAATTTCATAGTTGTGTTGTCATATCCTGCTATGGCAACAGAAAACATTCTTGAGTGAAATTAACAATAAGGTTACTGCAATTGAGAGGCCTGAAAAAGAATGCAGTGGAAAGGGAAGTAATACTAATAATGCACACACACACACACACACACAAAATATTAATAGGAAATTACAGTTTGTAGGTTTTTTTATTTCACCGGCAGATATCATGTCAATTTAGAAAAATATATTATAGGCAGATTTTATTTTGCAGAAATTTGAGACCATTATTTTATTTTTAAGCTTTTAAAGTTAGTAACTCAGTATCAATTTTATAACAAAGATTTCTTTGCTTTTTGTTTTTTTTAAATCTTAACAAACTGTTTAATTTTGAATATTTAAAAAAGAAATTCATACATGTTGCATGCCATTTAAATAACGGCTAAGATTTAAGCAAAATTCTAGCTATTTTATTTAACCACATAACTTGCAAGAAATTTTGTCTTTGAGTGACTAACAAGATATGACAAGAAATATTTCTTTTTTCTATGTATTCTTACCCTGGAAGCAAACAAATAAGAATTGAAAATAATTTCTAAATGAAGTCAATGAATGCAATGCTTAGTCTAGAGTAGCTGATGAGATATGACATCACATATTGAGATTGATTGTACATAGGGAATTAAAGGAGAAAAAAAATACTGTTTTCACTAAAATAAAAATAAAATATTGTCTTGGAAATAGGATATATCTATTTTAATCAGAATTAAAGAGGATTGGGCTCCATCAAGCTATCTTTCCCTAGAAACACTACAGCTGCAATGGCTGCAGTACATGTGGTGCCCCTATGACCCCAAAGGGTTACTGGAGTTGTGATCATGATTATTACATAAATACAAGAGCTTTATTGTATATGTTTACATTCCAGTACACTTAATTAACAAAATGTGATATTATATACATATATAAATTTATCTGTAAAGTATGAACATATATTTCAATAAGTTATATATATATATATATATATATATATATATATATATTTATTTATTTATATATACTTGTGAAACGTGTGATATTTGTTTTAAATATTTGACTACAGTAAATAGATAAATAATTTGGTCACCAGCATAGCCAGGGCCAGCAGTACATATGTTAATTTTATATCTCGTGTATGATGTGACCTCCTTAAAATTAGTTTCAAAATTAGGTCTTCAAAAGTTGCATGATATGTGAGTATATATGGTGTGCGTGTGTGTGTGTGTATATATATATATATATATATATATTTTATTAAGACTTCCATTATTTTTAATCCTTTTTTTACATGTGGGTGAGGTTATGTTTGTATTTTCTACTAGTATGTTTCGGATGGAGGCTGGTAAGTTTGTGTGTGTTTAAATGGGTTCTAATAGAGCTGTGTTCAGATAGGTGTGACGTAAGGCGTCTCTTAATAATAAAAAAGAAAAAGCCAACACTTAATAATATATATATATATATATATATAATTTTTTTCTTTATGAAATATCTTCAAATCACAAATTGCTCAAAAGTTCTTCATGGGCATTTTGTTTGAAAAGAAAATTTGAAATTAAATATTGTTCAATGTTGGAATCTCTTCTTTATATAGTTCCTTTTGCTAATACAGAGTTTTCACTGATCCCTTCTTGTTCCTTTGTCATATGTAATCTGTGAGAAGAGAAGGAATGGCCTTCCTCAATAAACAAAGAAAACCTCCTTCAAAGGAAACTTGTTTCATTTTCATGGTTACACTTGATAACAGTAAAAGAATAGATCAACCAAAATATTGTGCTAACAACATTATCTGTACAAGGAAGAGATTCAAGCAGCCAAACAATGTTGGATATATTAAGGAAAGTTGGTTCTCTGTGTCGCGCCAGAAAGTTTTTCCACCTGCGTACATCCTTCAAATCTATAAATCAACCATTTTCCCTTGCATGGAATACTGCTACCATATATGGTCTGGAGCCCCCACTGTTCATCTTAAAAATTCAGAGATGTATATGCAATGTGATTAGCCCTGATCTGGCATCTTGTTTACAGTCACTCTCTCATAGATGTGCAGTTACCTCTATCTGTCTTTTCTGCAAATACTTTCACAGTAACTGCTCTGACAAGCCACTTTTACTGGTTCCCAAACTGCATGAATTTAAACATGCTACTAGGTTGGCATCTCAGTCCCTCAGTTTCACTGTCAAAACATTTAAATGTAGCCATCTCTTCTACTCCAATAGCTTCATGCTTCACACTTCCCATCTGTGGAACTCTCTTCCTCTTACTTGCTTTCTTGATAGCTGTAATCTCCAAATATTAAAATGGAATGTCAATCAACATCTCCAGATGCCTTGATCTATTTCCCATCCTTTTCTTCATCCTTTTATCATCATGCCTCTTTACTCTTGCTCCTACTCTCTGTAACCCCTTGCGTGATAGTGGCGCTCCCACCTTGCTTGGGGAAATGCTTAAAAAAAAAAAATTAATGGCTATTGTCAAATTTTAGACAAGAAAAGGTAAGTTCTATCTCAGTAAATGAAATTTTAATGATTGTCCATACTAGAATTTTCATATCTTTATGTTTGGCTGATGTTAAAAAATATATTTACTTCAACAGAAATTTTTTATTCAAAATCTCACTTTTTATAAATCATTGTTAAATTCCATTTTTGTTTTAACTGTAAAATTATTTTGTACATTGCTTTTATTATGTATAAAATATTTTGATAAGAAGGAAATGATTATGTAATATCAAAAGGACATGTTATAAAGTGTTACTTCTAAAGACATTTTTATGTTTTTAACTGAAATTTATTGTATTTTTTTCTGTTTTAATGGGTGAGTAGTGTAACAGATAAGAGTATTTCCATTATTTACATTGTTCAGACTGTTGTCCTCATCTTTATTTACATATTCACAATGTTTTTCCCATTGTACTCTCCGGCCTTCTTCAGGTGATTGGAATTTCAAATTGAACCCTTTATTTCCTCCACTGTGGTAGATTGTTTTAGTTCACGTGTCATGCCTCTTCTGGATGTTTTAGATCACGTGTCATGTCTCTTCTGGATGTTTTAGATCACGTGTCATGCCTCTTCTGGATGTTTTAGATCACGTGTCATGTCTCTTCTGGATGTTTTAGATCACATGTCATGCCTCTTCTGGATGTTTTAGATCACGTGTCATGTCTCTTCTGGTTATCTCCCTTTAACTCGACTCTCAAAGACACATGGCTCAGTAGATAAAAGCATTGTTTGGATCCAGTGACTTGACCCAAACAGTTGTGAGTTCAATACTTGTTTACTGCAGTGATGAACAAAAACTTGGAGAGTTGAGTTAAAGGGAGATAACTGAAACATGAGGAAGACGCATGACATCCAGACTGAGACATCCAGAAGATGTGGAACATGGAACTAGAACAGTCTACTCCCGGTGGACAAAATAAAGACTTCAGTTTGAAATTCCATTCATCTGATAAGGCAGGAGTGTACAATGGTTGAAAGGTTATGAATATGGCAATAAAGATGAAGACAACAGTCTGAACAATGTAAATAATGTAAATAATTACAATATCTCAGAAATATAGACAGATGAGAGTATAGAAATTGAAATCAGCAAGCTTAGTTCAAATTTTAAGCTAGTCTGTTTTTTGAGAAAAGCATTATTATATCTATTCTCCTTCTAGCAATAGGCTAAACAGCGGGGCAGACTGGGTTCTCCAGCCTTTTCTTGTTTCCTTTCTCTTATACAGGTTATAAAGGTGAGAACCTGTATAAAAGAAAAAAAATGTGGAGTAATGAGAAATCATTCTAATAATTTTCCCAATTTCCATTTATAGCAATTCACAGAGAATAAAGAAAAATGTGTGGAGAGCCATCATTTACGTCCTGAAGGCATGTGGCCTTAAAATAAATTGAGGGATACTCACAGCATATAAAAAAAAATAATGAAAATGTTAAGAGAATTTAACAAATAAAATTATTTAATTTCAAAAATTGATTTTTAACAACTTAAGATCATTGGAACATTTAACTCGTGCAAATTAAAAATAAAAGCTGTTCTCTATTAATCATCTGAGAGACCCTTTTCTTCCTTCCATCAGTATGGATGATGCTAACCTTCAGAAAAGTGACTTGGGGTAACATGAAGTAGAAAGATTATATTGAATCCATTGGTAGGTCAGCTGCTAAGAAATTTGGTTCACTGTGCTGTGCAAGACTTTTTCTCTCCAGACTCTATCTTATATATCTATAAGTCTACTATTTGCCTATACTTAGAATATTGCTGTTGCATCTTGTCTGGTGCTCCTGCTATATATTTAGAGATTATTGATAAAATCCAAATAAGAATCAGCTTGGCTTCCGTCGCTTTTCCACTCCTGTAAAGTTACCGCCCGGTGTCTTTTCTATAAATACTTTCATGGAAATTGTTGAGATGAGCTTTTCACTATGCTACCTAGACTTTATGAATTTAAGTGCAGTACTAGATTGGCAACAAGTTCTCATCAATTTACAGTTGAGTTGGCTAGATATAACCATAAGTACTGTACTAAAAGTTTCTTTTCTTGCACTTCTTGTATGTGGAAATCTTTTTCAGCTCTATGCTTTCCAGTTAACTTTAATCTTCAAAAATTTAAATGCAATGTCAATCATTATCTACTGTCTTCCTGGTTAACTCTTCTGTTGTTTTTGTTCCTTAGTAATGTTTCTGTTTTTTAATTCTTCCACACCCAGTAATCCCTTGTCTCTTAGTGGCTTTAAATCCAAAGTAAAAATAAAATAAAAGTAGCTTTCTTTCAATAAGTGATTTAATATTAGCAAACTTGCATAGCTAAGACATTCAATTAAAAAAAAAAAAAAAAAAAAAAAAAGAACCTAAAATCAAATAAGTACAACAATTTAAATATCTGCGAAGTATTTTAACAGAGGCCAGAAAGTGCAAAACTGAAATACAAAGAAGCATTAATATAGCAAAAGATGACTTCCAGAAGCTAAGCAAAGTATAAAAAAACAGAAAAATTTTGCTAGAAACAAAGAAAAGGAGTTATGTAATATCAGTTCTCTTATATGGCAGTGAATGCTAGACAATCTCTGCACAGATACAGAAGACACTTGAAGCATCAGAAATGTTGTTCTACAGAAGGATGCTGAGAGTACCACGGACCAAACATGTGAGTAACAACAAAGTTTTAGAGAAGATCAAAACAAGAAGAACACTTATACTTAACATCAGAAAGAGATACTTGAAATTTTTAGGGTATGTAATGAGGAAAGAAGACTTGGAGAATTTGATACTCACAGGACAGATTGAAGGCAAGAGGGATAGAGTGAAACAATGCATAACCTACATAATGAGCTTGAGAAAATGGATAGTGGAACAAGGTTTAGGAGAGATAACAAAAATTTATTAAAAGCTACAAAAACAGGAAATTGTGGGGAGCCATGATTGTCAATGTCCTGAAAGGACACAGCATATAGAAGAACTCATTTTTACAAAACATTTTCTTATTGCATAGTAAAAACACACGTAATCAGTATTATATGCACATTCATTACAAGTGGAAAAAAACAGAACAAAGATATGACTTAAAAAAAACTAACAAAAAAAAGATGGCATTGAATGTCTTAGCTATTCAAGTTTGCTAATATTAAATCACTTATTGAAAGAAAGCTACGTTTCTCACGGTGGCCTCGTAGTAAAAAAAAAAGAAAAGAAAAGAAGGCCAACACTTAGGGTGTGACTGTCAACATTCCTAAAATGTCTGCCAGTAGCTGGGTACTCACCTTCATTACTCACACATGACAGAATTGAAACTTGACTTTTGCTTGTAAGCTTAGCCAATGGAAACCTGTTCCTCAATACAAAACTATAACTATTTTCTCTTTTCTTTTCTCATTTTATTGCTGCTGATAGAAATATTAGCTGTTGTAGATACTCCTGTAGAATCTATTTCAACTTTCACTCAAACATGACTACTATTATAGTTCAAGAGTTAAAACTATTGAACAAATGATTGACTGATTTGTTTTGTTTTTTAAAATAGTTTATCAACTCTCTATGCATTATTTAAAGGAAAAGCATATTTTGGAATGTAAGAATAATTTTTTTTGTGAGTGGATAATGCATTAACAATTTCTTGGAGATAACAAAATACATGCCCTACTATTTAACTCATAGCTAGGGGAGGGTATTTGTGCCTAAGTGAATATTTGATCAAAAGTAAGCTACAAAGTGTATGGTTCAATTACCTATCAGAAGAGAGAAAACTTAGTTGAAACTATGATCAGTCAGTCTTAGTGTTGTAACCTAGAGAAGGTTACTGAATAGAATAATCAAACAAAGGTTGGTAATGAACAATAATACTTAAGACGAGAACAGCACATATAAGATTTGCCAGTGGCATCTAGAAGTAGGCAACTGCTAGAAGTGAGTCAAGTGAATTCCACAATGAATCTCCAGCTGCAGATCAACATATAGTATTTACCACTGTATTTATGTGAATAGGGACATACCCATTATCATCTGTAGGTATGCTATAACACTTCAATAATGTTTTTGTGTTAGAGTATTGGAATGGAAGTCTGTGTTGGATTAGTGATACTTGTTGGCTCAAACTTTTTCCCTGTAGAAAAGACAATATGTATTGAAATCTGGACAAAAAAATGCTATATTTTAGATGGCAGTCTTTGGTATTTAAATTTCTTAATGTCCAGATATAAGGTTATAAATAAGGTATTATTGCCTATATACTATCCATCTCCAAGGACAATGATGGTTCCTTTCATTAGTAGGCTGATTGATTGTTTTGTTTTTTATGGTTTATCAACCTGTGGTAGGTTATTTAAAGCCAGAACATATTTTGGATTGTAGGAGGTTGCTTACAGTATGTGGTATTATCAGAAAGAACAGCATGTGTGTGAGTGGGATTTAGGTCAGTAAGGAGTTGTACAAGTCCAGATTCATTGTCTCAACCTCATCTTCCTGATCCAGCAGCATGGTAAGCATTAGGAAGCTATTAAAGGATTAGTTATAGAGAATGGTTAAATCCTGCATCAGTGCAATTTATTGTTTGGTTTGTGTTTTATGGTTTATCAACCCTTTGTGGGTTATTTAAATCCAAATCATATTTTGGATTGTAAGAATAATTCTTTTCTTTTTTGTAAGTGAATATTGCATTAACAATTTTTTGAGAATAACGATGATTTTTCCAGATACAAGTCCTATTATTTAAACCATAGCTCGGGGAGGAGATGGATTCTTACTTTTCCCAAGGGCATTAATGCATCAGCCTCCACCAGAATTTGAACTCGGCCTGCTATTTCCACATCTTTATGTTCTTATATTACAGTATTGGACTAAAGATAAAAACAAATCTGTAAATCATTTAAGGTTGGTTTAGTAGAAAAAAGAGCAGAAAGGTTTTCCCCTGTTTGTTAATCTGGTAATTCATGATACCCAAGTGGTATGAATATATTTGGATAATGGCTGAAAAAAAAAAAAATAGTATGACATTGGAGAAAGTAAAGTCTACACTTGAAAAGTCTGGAGTAGATTTTGATCTCCATAATTTGTGACAGAGTACAATGGAAGTTAATCAGATGATATTAACAAAAATTATAATACTAGCCGATTCCCTGGAAATCCTGCAGAAATTTCACATGCCTCTGCTCTCTCACATTTTGCTTCTATTTTCTCATTACAATCATCTTTGCCTTCCAATCTATTGCCCATCTAAATGTTATACAAACATGAATTAATTTCATATATGACAAAAGAAATAATGCACAATGTTTTTTCATTACATAACATGTTTCGGGGCTTCTATTCCCTTCATCAGCCAAAGATTTATATTGATTTAATTTTTAAGTTCAAATGCCACAGCCCAATACAGACTTGTAATGAGCAAGAATTCAAAATTCTTAGAAAGAGAAGATAATTCAGGAATTTGAAATTCTTAAGGAGAGAAAAAAATGAGGAGGAAGTTAGTTTTTTTTTTCACTTTTCTGAGTCTCTTTCTGTTCAACATGATGGGTATAGTAGAAAGTTCAGTAGAATTAGTTTTGCCCCTATGTTTTTTTTTGCTTCAGCTTGATGGCTATAGGAAAGCCCAATTATGTCAAGCTTCACTAGTCAGTAGCCCTGTGAAAAAAGAGATATACTTCTTGAAGTTGGTGAGAATGAATGAATGAAAGTGTAGTGATTTGTTTATTTTAAGCCAATTAATATCTATGTTCCATGTTTGCTGACAGTGGAGGCATTCATGAGACTCTTGCCAGCTCAAGGTTTTGGGGGTTTTTCTCCTTTCCACCAAAGTTTACATGTTTTATTGTCATTTAAAAAAAAAATTAATTGATTTTATTTTATTTAGGTTATGTCATACAACTGTTACTTTCAATTAGTCTAATTTAAAACAGTACTTGTTGGAATCATTTGTATAATTCTCTGGAAAGAGATCATCTTTATTCCAGTCCCATCATATAAACTGGCATGCAAAATTTTGGGGCCACCTTGATTTATAAACACAGTTTTGCACTTTAAAAATACGCTAGCACTAATTACAAGAGTGATCGCCTTCCACTCACATGCAAACAACTAAAATTAAAGATGATCAAAGCAATGTCTAAAATATAATATGACAAACTACCTAGTGATTCCATTTGAAAATGAATGTATGCAGTTAGAAATAAGAACAAATGTTGGAACAAGTCTGTCACTCAAAATGGAACACATTAAAGGAAGCACAAGTGACAACAGTAAAAGAAAAAAAAAGACCTAGATAAATTGTTGACCTAATTAAAGAAAGCAGATAATAGCAAACAAATAACAGATTATATGAGGTTAAACAGAAATAAATGCAAGCAAGCAAAAATTGAATGGTTTAATGAGAAATGTGCAAAGATATAAAAAAATTGCAGGACATAGATATAGCAGACATGTACAAAAAGGTCAAAGAATTAGCAAGAGAGAAAACATGCTCTTTAGCAGAATGTTTAAAATCTAAAAGAGGGAACAATCATAATGGAAAAAGAAAAGATACTATAAAGATGGAATGAATATACAAGAGAGCACTTCTATAACTAGAGAGGAAAATCTAAATGCATAGAAGCATACAAGTACCTGCAATACTAAAATCAA
This sequence comes from Acanthosepion lycidas, assembly GCA_963932145.1. Lineage (NCBI taxonomy): Eukaryota > Metazoa > Mollusca > Cephalopoda > Sepiida > Sepiidae > Acanthosepion > Acanthosepion lycidas. Next base: position 63,644,885 of record OZ010573.1, read on the forward strand.
TAGTTAGGTCAGCATTGGCTAAAATGAAGAGGAACAACACAACAAAACCAGAAAAAGTTATAAGAGAGATGCTGATAGCTTTAGGCAACTTGGGTATCAATAAGTTTCCTCTCCTTTATGTACCATGCCCCCCTCAGGACATTGGTGATCATGGCTCTCCACAACTTACTGTCCCTTGTAGCTCTTAACAAATTCTGTCTTTCTGTTATTTCTCCTAAACCCTGTTCTACCATCCATTTACTCAAGCTCACTAAGTATGTTATATACTTTTTCCTTCTGTCTCTCGTAGCTTCAATCTGTCCTGTGAGTATCAGATTTTCCAAGCCCTCCTTCTTCATTATATGACTTAGAAACCTCAACTGTCTCCTTCTGGCGTTAAGTATAAGTTTCCTTTTTGTTTCCATTTTCTTTAAAATTTTGTTGTTGCTTACATGTTCAAACCATGGTATACTCAGCATCCTCCTATATTTCTGTTGTTTCAAGTCACTTCATGTTTGAGATCATCCAGCATTCACTGCCATATAGGAGGACAGATATCACGTAACAGTTTTGTACTCTTTTTCTTGTTTCTAGTGAAGTTTTTCTATTTCTTAGTACTCTGCTTAACTTTTGGAATGTATCTTTGGTTATGTGCCTTAAGATTTGCAGTGTCACTCTTTCTATCCTCTGTTAAAAGAGGATGATTCTAAATTTTTTATTAGGGAATCATGGGAATTTTTTTTTATTTTCCGTGATCATGAGATCACTACACCCGAAATAGCAGAAAAGATGTCCCAAGTATATACTTCCATACCAGGTAAACTGAACCATGAATAAAATCACTTTTCAGTTGAACCAACAGATCTTTTGTCTTTCACACTAGGGTAATATCTTGGGAAGGCCATATTTGATATTTTTCTCCCCATGAGATATCTTGCCTTCAGTTTCTTTGTTAAACCTACACCAGTACTTTCCCAGTTTTATTCAGACCAATACAAATGGGAATCAAAACATGTAAGCTGTAAAAGAAACAAGCAGAACAAGGAACAAAAAGGCATAAAGGGGTCATAAAAGAGTATGAATTGTATAAAATAACAAAAGGAGAATGTTGTGGAGAGCTCTGATTGGCAATATGCTCAATGGATATGTCCCATAGTGAAAGTGAGTATGTGTTAAATGTAAAACTTTCTATCAGTTAAATGATAAAGCAATGAATTGGTAAGCAACATATCTCTTGGCAGTCACATGGCACTTTTAAAGTTTTCATATAGGTTTCATATGGATTAAATTTGTGAATTAATACATGCAGTGTACTGAGAAGTTATAAGCCCACTGAAAGGAATAACCCACATGATATTTGCATATTCCCCCAGAGGTTCACCCATAACATATTGTTTTTCAAGTTTCTTTAACCCTTTCCTCTCCAAATTCTGATGTTTGGCCATGGAAATGCTGATTTGGGGAATCCCCTCCCAATAAAAATATATTTACAGAGAATTTAGCTTTGATTTCAATTATTATTTTATAGCAGTTCTCAGCTATCATCACAGATTAGAACGGAAGAAAGAAAAGTAGAAAGAAAAAAAGCAAGCCAAACATAAACAAAATGACAAGTAAAATCAAGAATGGTAATGGTAATATAAACTGTTTCTTTATAAGGAAACATTTAGCATTCATAACCAGTGCAGTCAATGCTGGTGAAATTTACAAAATCTTTCAATTAAAATAAATTACAGGAAAATAGGTTTATCATGTCCACTAACTTTTATAACTTTTCCAGTATTAATGGTATTTTCTTCCAAAAAGTTTTTTCAAAGAAAGAATATTTTCAAGAAAGTAATTTACTGAGGTGTAAATTCATGAAGTTTTGAAAGAAACCTGAAAAGTATTTGAAATGTAAAGATGGTTTTTGAACAATAGAGCTTATGTTGTTCATCCTGATGCTTTAGATACTCAACATTCACAGATAATTATTATTGATATTTATAAGTAAATGCTCAGTGATAAAAAAAACAAAAAAACAAACCCAACTCAACATTGGACTGGAAATCATAATTGTCCACATTCTGGCTAAAAAATATCCTTTTTTTCTCAAAAACTTTTACCCTTTTGAATCTTATATTGTCACAAAGAAATGTCTGGGATATTTTTAAAAAAATTGCATTTTACTGTTTGATATTTAAAATAAGGCCAATGACATTTTCTTGTATGTCTGGCATGTAACCAAAAGTTCTTGGGAAGGAAAAGCAGCTCTTTAAATGGATTCAGGCAAATCCAATGTCTTTTAAAAAAGTCTTCCCTCACTTTTACATGCACACACACACACAAAACCAAATGCACGCATGCGAAAGTGCAACTTGGAAGTTCATAAAATTTGAAAATCACTTCAAACTGAATGTAGTTGTATGAACTTTTTCTGCAACTCCTTGTGCAAACAAGGGACATTTGGAAGGAGACGGTGAAAACTAGATCTTTGGGTAAGTAATTTTTTTCATGAGTATATTCTGCAAACTTACAGGTCATACCTAGTATATACATTCATGTGTGTATGCATGCCCACACACTTGTACACAGAGCCAAGTCTCTTTCTCTCTCAACCTCTCTCCCTCATAACCATGCTAAGTATAGTAAACACACGCATGTGCACACACACAGACGCACACACACACACACGTATATATAATTTCAGATATAACAAAAAATATATATCTATAAAAAGGCAATATGAATAAAGACAAGAGGAAAATTTATCTTAGCCTTTGCATTTCATCCTCAAAATATTATCAAAATATAAATCTGCACTCCAGATTTTTTCAAATATCTCCATTCCTGAAAGAATTACTTCTTTCAAAAACCAACATACATAACTATAAAAATGTTAAAAAATTAAAAGAAAATGGTTTCTGTTATTTGACATATGTGACATAAATTAATCCCAAACTAAAATAATATAAATATTAATTACATTATAAAAAAAATTCAACATCTTATATTCACTTTTATTTACTTATGTCACTTAGCATTCTCCATAATTTATCTTGACTTTTCAGTTAGCCAGATAAATATTTATGAGTTACAGTGGAACCTCAGTTCACGAATTTAATTCGTTCCTGAAGCCCGTTCATAACTTGAAATGTTTGTAAACCGAAACTATTTTTCCAATAGGAATCAATGTAGAGAAAAAAAAATCACATTACAATAAAATTGGAAAAGAAAAGCACAACACACGAATGTATACAACATGGTGGTCGATTCAGAAATTATTCCGTTTGAGTTAACTCGGTTTGGCAACGTTGTTCAAGAACCAAAATTTTGTTCAGTAACTGAGGTATTTTCATCTCAAATTTTCTGTTCGAAAACAGATTTTTTCGACATGTGAGACATTCAAGAACTGAGGTTGCACTGTATTTAAAAATTTTGAAAAACTAACATTTTTACTTTTGCTTATTTTATTTATTTGTTACAAAATAAAATCCTTAACACATTGGCTAAGATAAGTTTTCCTTTCATTTTTATTATATTGTCCTTTTACAGATATATATTTTAGTTATATCTGAAATTTTATATATAAAAATTCTTCTTGTATAAATCTACTATGGGATAAAGTCTACCCCAAAATCAACCAATTCTAGTAGATTTTAGATAATGCTCAATTAGCTTGTTTGTAGAGCAATATTCTTAATCATCATTGTAAAAGATATAACAACCTTACTAAGCTACTGCGATCTTACCTGTTGGATTTTCAGACTGGTTTACTTATATTTTTATATCTTTTGCCATTCTGTATTTAAATACACCCAAATATGATCCTATCAATAAAAACATTATTTAGTCTGAAGATGGTGAGTAATTGAATGACAAAATGGAAAAATCCTTTGTGATGCATCTCGAAAAGACTTTTTCAAGATAAATAATGTTTTTATTGATGGGATATGTAGGGAGAAGAGAAAAATGCAACAAATGGTTGACCAATTTTTCTCCATTTTATCATTTAATTACCCACCACATATATATATATATATATATATATATATATATATATATATATGTGTGTGTGTAAAAATTTCACATAGAGTATATCTGTAAAAGGACAATATGAATAAAGACAAAAGGAAAAATTAGTATTTAAATTATTTTAGTTTGTGATTAATTTATGTGTTACATATTTTTAATAACACAAGGTCATGGGTTTAAATGTTTTTTTTTAATTTTTTTAACATTTTTGTAGTCATGTATGTAGGCTTTGGAAAATAGTAATTCTTTCAGGAATGTGGATATTGGAAAATATCTGGTGCACAGATTTATATGACATTTCAGCTAAGCTGATGAATATTTATCAGCATTTCTAAACTCAAAAATTTAAAAAAAACAAATAACATTTATTCTCTTGTATATAAATACTTGTTAACAAAATAAAACCCTTGCATTTACCTTGATAAAACAGAGGACAAAACATGTTGGCTAAAATAAGTTTTCCTTTTGCCCTTACTCATACATACATACATTATATATATATATATATATATATATATATATATATATATATATATATATATATATATAATAAAAAGGTAATCTATATGGAATTTCCAAGAGGATAAAGATTGAAGAAGAGCTCTATGTCAGACACAGAGCAAAATTATTAATTAATGAATATCAAACACTTAAAATACCATAGGTAATAATCTTTATTTCATGAAAGCTATAAAAATAGCTTCCAATCCTTCAGACCTGCAAACCAAATATAAACAGAAAAAATTACTCCAGGTTAAAGTCAAGTGATACAGATATATTGAGGGAAAGGGAGAAAGAGAAGGAAAGATTTAAATTATATTCATGAACATGTAATGGTGACAGGGGTGGGGAGAAAGAAAACCTGAGGATTTATTCTCAGTAGACTTTAAGGGTTGAGGTGATCTGATTTAATATGATATAATGCTACAATGTTGCATTGTTATTTAGAGGTTGAATGAAAATATTGTTAAATCAATGGAAGTTAAGAAACACTGTCTGTGTCTGTTACTGGCTAAGAATCTGACGTATATATATATCTGATTTAACAAACTTTTATAAATTTATCTTAAAAATAGTGTTTGGTTAAAGACATTTTAAAAAATATATTTAGAAGTCAGCAAAAGATTTAGAATTTACCATACAATAGTATAAATTAGTAATATAATTCCCCAAGAGATTTAAATTAAATTACCCAAGAGATTTAAATAAAATAATTATTAATTATTAAGATACCCAGAGAAACTTAGTTTATTCTATTTATAAAATATATTATTCAGTATGTGTTTATTATATTTTAAGTGTATGGAGGTACTTTAAATTAAAAGTAAAATAAATGGGATCCTAATTCTCCAGTGTATATCTATTATGAGTTTAGTTCAAAAAGTATCCAAAATTATATTTATATGAAATCCGTTTTATATAGCTTTATAGCTTTTATGAAATAAAGATTATTACCTATGATATTTTAAGTGTTTGATATTCATTAATTTATATAATCCAAGTCAGTCAAAAGAATGATACTGGTAGATATAGTAAAATTTCTCTTTCATTGATTTTCTTAGATTTTATTCCAGCTCTGTTCTTGGCCCTTTTTCTAACTCAAAATGTCTACTCTAGATTTGAGCACTTTTTATCTTGTTAATGTAGGTTTCTTAAATGCATTTTATTTTTTTCCTCTTTTCTGGCATTTGTTTTACTTTTTGCTCTTTTTATTTTTGTTGTTTCATTGATTCAATCAATGGCTGTCTACTATTCGTTTCTGAGCATACCCAACTCCCAAAATTGCTAGCAAATCCCTATTACAGATGCCTGCTCAACCTACAGAGTCAACCTGTCGTTTATACTCCCACTAAACTGAGCAGATCTTAGCTACAGTTTCTGAGAGAGAGTGAATGATCTGGCATGATCAACTTTCTGAACAAGGCCGGTATGCTCAAAGCCTCAGTCACAATGACTTGTGACTTTGTGCTAGCATAACCATCTAACCAATTTCACTCAAAAGACTTGGGTTAACCTGTGGTATAGTTTTCAGACACTTCCAAAGGTGTTGTGTGCTGAGATCAACTCTGAAGGTCAATATTATCAAGCCATTACCTACCTGATAAATTGACCATGTTGATATTTAAACATAGGGTCTTATAACCAGAAAAGAAATGTTCTAACCACTTGGCCATTCATTGATTATATAAAGAGAGTCGGTGGAAAGAAACTCCCTATTTAAAATTGTTAATAGCTTTATTAATTATTGGTCAGTTTTCATGAAAATTGTTTCATTTTGAACAGTATAGTAAAAATTCAGTACAGTGTTAAGATTCTAACTTTTGCACATTCAATTTGGATGTTGAAGGATGACTGCTTTTGTGGGTATTGACCACAGAGCCTGTACTCTTGGAATGCCAATTTCTGATGCTTCTGGCATCTTCTACAAAAGCATGAAATCCCTGAACACTGTACCACCATCTCTGCACTTGTATCTTGGACTACAACTTATTTTGTAATGGGATACTAGCTGAGCACACTCAAACAGACATTCTAGGATACACTTGTCACTCTGAAATAAAAACTAGAAATTAGCAATGAAATTCTAACACTTTTTAGATCGCAATATATTTTGCTTCATGCATGTATTACTTATAACTTTTGTTAATACAAGTTATAAGTAATTTTCAATAGGTAGTTTCTTTCTACCCACCCTGTATACACATACACACATGCAAAAACACAAATGAATGAATTTTGTCATTCAATGAGGATTATTGTTTGTACAGATATACATTATTAAAGCAATAATATTCTTGATATGGCAACTGAAAGCTTTGAAACGCAGGTTAAAAATCCCTCTTCATTAAACTTAATCTAAAAATATCAAATTCAAATGTGTCTTACAAACTTTACTTCAAAGTGTATTTCTTTCTCTCCTCTTTCTCTCAAGATATGTTTATAGAGAAAATAATGAGAAATGAAAGAGAGAGAACACCTTTGGTGATTTGATTTGGCCTTCCTCCCTTGGTGCTCTTTTTACCCCTTTCAAATGAATTCTTGCTCTATTTTATATATCACAAATTCTTAGATAAACATAGTGAATATTATTTTCAAATACACAGAAAGCAAATGACAAAATGAAAAAACTGAAAACCTGATTAATTTTCTAACTCTTCTTGGCAGTAATATTTTAAAAGGAAATTCATTAGAAATGAATTGCAATGAAATTCTAACACATTTTAGATTGCAATATATTTTGCTTCATGCATGCATTAACTTTTGTTAATACAAACGTTATAAGTAATAATGAAGAGATATATCTGTACAAACAATAATCCTCATTGAATGACAAAATTCATTCATTTATGTTTTTGTATGTGAGTATGTGTATACAGGGTGGGTAGAAAGAAACTACCTATTAAAAATTACTTATAACTTATTGATTATTGCTGAAGGGACATTTTCTGGGAAACATAATGAGGAAGGAGGGCTTGAAAAATTTGATACACACAGGACAGATTGAAGGTAAGAGAGACAAAGAAAAACAACACACAAGTTTACCTGGTGAGCCTGACTAAATGGATTATGGGGCAGTGTATGGGAGAGAATGGCAAAAAGACAAAAGATATTAAGAACTACAAGGAACAGGAAATTGTTGAGAGCCATGAAAGCCAAACATCCTGAAGGAACATGGCACATAGAAGAGCTTTGGCCCACCTTTTATTTTTAGGTTTTATCAAAATATAAGAATTTTGAGTGAAAGAATAACCTTATACAACAATAAAATGAAAAAAAAAATTGTTTATAAAATCTCAAACAAGTATAGGAAAGAATATCAAAAAACTAGTTGTCACCTTAAAGTCTGACTTGAGGAACATGAGAAATCCGTAGACAGAGAAGAAGTGAATAGGTCTACCATGATAATGGTAATATTAGCCATTATCCTACAAGGAAACCTTTGCCATTCATTGACCAAACAGCCGGTACTTCTGTCAGGTGAAATTTATAAATTCACTTTTACAGGAAAATAGGTTTCTCAAGTCCATTAGCTGTTACTGCTCTTTCCAATATTGATGGGGGTTTCCTTCCTAACCTTTTATTTGGAGTAGTGTGGAATGTCAGCATTTTGATTATGCCATTATTTTCTCTTTGTGTTACATGTGATATCCATTTTAGCTGTTACTATGTGATGTCCATTTTAATTGTTTCAATAATCCTCAAGTGATGTGATTTCTGTTATTTAGTACAGTTCTTTGTTTATGATTCTGTAGTATGGCTGACCCTATTTAGAAAGAGAAGTGCTCATATTACCTTCACTGGGAAGAGGTCTAAATAATGGAGAACAAGAACATCACTGAAGAGTAAGAAAACAAGAATACAATATTGGAACTGGAAAAGTGGAATGCACTAATGGGTCAATAAGTTAGGCTAGTATGAATTGTTTTTTTTTTTTTTTTGCTATATCCTTTCATGACACAGACAATCATACCTCCATAGTTTTCTTTTCTTTATTATAATAGGATTGTTATGCATTCCTGGGAAAAGATAGAAGAGGGGTTCCCTGTTGTCTTTTCCATACTTTGAACTTTTTTTACACCGATTGCCATCCAGAGTTAGAGAATCTAGTCTACTGTGCTATTTAAGCTATAGTTGGGGGATAAAATTTAGCAATATTTCTGCATATTGAGTTTAGCAACACAGGTTGCTAAGAATGGAATCATGTATGGCTCACATTCCTTGAGCTGAGCTGGTCACTTTCTTCCAGTAGCAATTTCTGAAGAAAAGTGATTTCCTTCTTTTGTAGGAGTTTGTACAGTTTCCAGTCTGTATCTTCTATCAACAATGTGCCATATTTTCAAATACCTCTTTCTTCATTATGTATCCTAGAAATTTAATTCTCTTTTAACTGTCTCTTTCTGATTCTCAGTATAAGTGTCCTTTTTGTTCCCATTTAACTTTCTCATGGTTATCCCAACCTAACAAAAGGTCCTATTTACCCTTTTAAGGAATGCACATCCCCTGATTCAGTTCTTCTTGAAAGCCTATATCTATTGATTTTGTATCCAAAATGTAAACAAAGTAGTTTTGAAAGAATTAATGAATTTTTATTTTTAATCTGACATGATTTATTACTTCAAATGTAAATTTTATTGAATAGTCATGAATATGCACAGTTCAAAAATCAAGGTATCTACTCAAACACTCAAATAATGTTTGAAGTAATAAGAAATTAAAAATATAAATCCATTTAATTCTTTAGAAATTCACTTGTCAATAAATAAAAATTATATTAATGTTCACATTTTTTCTTATTTTGATCCTTGATTTAAGACACTTTTATCTACATGATAAATATTGTCATTTTTTTTAATCCAGTCAGTATGGCTTATCAAATTCATGACTTTATAAGTAATCATTTGTTGACTAAACAAACAGGATATTCATTGATCCTGAATATTTATAATAGTTTTTTTTTTTTTTTCATTTTTAGACATTCATTACTCTTATCTTTTCTTATCTAGATCTATTTTCCTTATATTTTTTCACTGAACCATTATTTCATCTCTTTGCTTTATTCTTCCTGCTCTTATTTTTCTTCCTTTTTTAATTAAAAAAAAAAATTTCTGATCAATTTTATATACTTTTCATCTTTTCCTCCTTTTCTTTCATTCAATTTCATTTTTATTCTGTCATGTTTTTTCATGCCTTTTTCATTTTTTCCTGTTTTCACAGTCTTTCCTTTTTCTTTTTCTTTTCCATAGCCACTTTAGTCATTCTTTCTTTTTCTGTCTTTGTTTTTGTATATTTTATTCTTCTTTGAATGTATTACTTTTTTCTTTAATCTTTTTTTTTATTTTTCTGAATTCATTTTCCTATGATGTATTTATTTTACAATCACAACAGAATTCTGATGAATACAGACAAAATATATTCAATTACCATCTCAGCCGAAGGCAGTTAAAGTGTGGTGACTGAGAAATAAATAAATAAGACTAAAATTTTACCATCTCTAAAAATAGATGTATACTTAAAATTGCCAGGAAAATAAAGCCATAGTATGACCAACCAATTAGAAAGCTTTAACAACTGGGATGTAAGAAAATAAATAATAATGAGACCAAAATTTCATCAACTCTAAAAATAGATAGTTTGACCAACCAATCAGAAAACTTTTGCAACAAGGATAATCTTGTGAGCCAATGAGAAGCAGAGCACCCTTTTCAAACTGGGAAGCTCAGCTTGTCAAACTCTTTGCTTTTGGACAGAAAGGAACTTCCTATGGGCAGATTCTCATCTGGAGAAAATAAACAACCACCTGATCACATGTATGCAGGGTCTACAGGAAATTTTTGCCCGAATGTATGTGCTCAGAAAGCCCCATGTTAAAAATTGGCCCTTGTACTACGTCCTGCTATGTGGGGAGCTTTGGTAAATACTGAATTGATAAATTAATTTTGTCCATTCTCCAATGATGTGGTAATTGTAACATACCTTGAGACAATAATACAACATTTGCATGACTAGTTGGTAACTTTAGACAGCTAAACCATCCTTGCTACTTTGAAAACATACATTCCTTTACCACATGGTCAAGCAGCAGCAACTACATTTGAGTACATACATAAACTTAAACTCTTAAAACTTTAACTTTCATCTTATGCTTTGGTATTATTATATTGTGTATATATAAATATTTATTTTGTATTACCATTGCTCTGTTCATTTTCATTTAGTCATTACACAAGGCCAATATACACCCAAATCAATTCTACCGTCATTGGTTGGATCAGACATAGTAATAAGATACACAGCTCCTCTATAACTGATAACCTCCATAAAAGAACAGTCTTATTTGCTATGAATTAACTAAATCTAGAAAATATATCAATGAATTTCACACATTTTTTTTTACTTAATGCAGTCTGTATTCATAGTATTGACTTTTTAAGGAATAACTGCTATAACTAGGGGAATTATTTTTAGAGATATCTCAGAAATTACTACCAACTAATAGTGGACATATATTTTAGTATAGTAGGACTATGACTTATGATATGAAATTGGTTGGTTAATTTTGTTTAGTATAATATCATCCTCTATGGGTTATTTAATACTGAAATGTAAATATTCTGAATGCCATTTTATGACTTTAAATATAGATAAAATAGATTGTTGGTAATTTTACCATAAAATGTTTTGCTGATCATTTTACTATAAATATGTATTGTTGGAAATTTTTTTATATAAAAATATATTGCTGTTATTTTTACTATAAAAATATATTTTTATACTTCCATAGTGTTTTGAAGGGGGGGGGGTGTTTCCTATTTGCCCATAGCTAGGACCCTAACAGGTGCTACCACCCTGGGTCAGAGTGGAGCTGGGAATAATAGCAATTAAAAGGTGATTCCAGGCTCCTCAAAGCCTCCAATCTCCTGATCAGCGGTCTTGCTGCAAAATGTAGTTTGTCATACTAAGGACTGCATAAAGTTGAAGGTTAAACTAAGCCTTTTGGAGAGATTGAGTCAGACAGCTATGCAGTCAGAGGATGGTCATGATATCAAATTCACTATAATAAATTGTCTCAACCTCAGACAGCTTCATCCAGAAAGCTGCCTTTGTCCAGAGGTTTAAAGAAAAAATCAACAAAGTTAATATTATATTATTTAACCAAGATTTCTTACTGTACTGCAGGAATAATAATAACTGGCCATGCATATTCGAGGATACCTGTTTACTAGGGTGGCCAACCAATCCCTATTGTAGATGCTCGCTCTGGCATGTTTATGTTTGCTCAACACCCACAGAGCCTACCTGTGGTTTATACTGCAACTATGCTGAGCAGACCTTAGTTACAATTCCTGGGAGAGAATGTGTTGGCCATGATGACTTGTGGCTTTGTGGTAGCATGGCTATCGGCAACCCTCAAGAGTTCTGTCTACCCAATTTCACTCACAAGGCTTGGGTCAATTCATTGTTTTCAGGCACTTTCCAAAGGTTCCGCACACTGTGGTCAGCCTCAATCCATTCCAATAACATCAGGAAGTCTCCTTCCTGACAGATCAACCATAGTGAGATTTGAACCCAGGCCTCATGGTCAGAAATCAAATGTTCTAACCACTTGGCCATGCACCCATATAGAAATAACAGGATAACAACAAACACAATCAATAAAAAATGCAAATTCATTACTACGGTTAATTTGGTAGGCCAGACAAAAATCATTTGCAGGTCAGATGTGGTCCAGAGGCTGGGAGTTGCTAATCCCTGGACTCTTAACTCTTGGATCTTTAACTTTGGTAAGTCTAGGAGAAGGATTATTCAAAATTAAAAAAAAACTGTAGAGATGTCTGCAAGAAACCACTCCACTATCTTTCCCAAGAAGCCATCCTAAAGTGATACAGCATTTTTCACAAAAATCTTGATAATGAGGTTCTAGAATGCATGAAAATAAAGCTAGGATAATTTTATTGTTTCTCTGGTGTTTTTCTTCACATGCATGGAATGCAAGCATAGTTGAGGGCCAACATTTACTTGGATCTCAATTTTTTTCATTTTTATGTCATGTCAAAAGTAGACAATCATAAGAGACAAAGAGGCAGAAATTAACCTCAATTATGGTTCAACAATTTAGCTGTCATTTTTGTGTTGTTAAAGACAGCAACTAAAGGTGTTCACATGAGTTTCAGAAATTTAGAGAGTATGAAAGATAAGGTAGGGATTCATAAATGACAACAATAGAGTCAATGATAAAAAACATTTAGGAAAGGCATAATTATATAATTTTCTTTCTTGGTCTTACTTTTTCTGTCTTTATGTATGAGGTGCCATGGAAATGTTTTGAGAACATTAAGCATGAAATGGCTTCTTCTTTCTTGTGTGAAATGTCTGGTGAGACATGAGAAATACTGGATAGCTTAGGAGTCAAACAGATTGATCAATCTGTTGAAATACCCCAAACTTTTGCATAGTGCCTTTCTGCTCTCTCCTCACAAAAATAATTCCTCAAGCAAATGTTTTAGGTACATTGTGTCAGATGTGCATTAAAATTATATAACTTAAAATTATGTTTCTACATTTAATCCAAAATTTCAATAGAGATTAATGGCAAGTCAAAAAAAAAAGTTATTCTGAAAATAATTTTTCATATAATTTGAATATATAACAGAAAATTGATATTTTAACAAATACTACAGTATGATTAATGAGCAAATGTTTTAAGAATTTAAATATAACTTAGTAAAATGAGAATATAAATTAATTTAGCATTATTCAGAAACAAATAAAATTCACATTTTATTACATTTATATATTTTATTACTGAATGATACATTGCAACTGAAGAAGGCTGGAGTGCAAAACAACCAAAATTGGATAATAACAACAAAGAAGCAGAGATTAGTCTGATTGTAAATAATGATAACGCCTCATTCTAGAAATTCAAGTCAGAAGGTGATCAGGTGATAATAGCAACAAAGATGAGGATATTAGTCTGATTTGTAAATAAATAGAAATAACATTCTCAATTTTTATTTATGAGCAGAGATCAAGATTTTTGTGAAAAATGCTGTATCACTTTAGGATGGCTTCTTGGGAAAGATAGTGGAGTGGTTTCTTGCAGACATCTCTACAGTTTTTTTTTAATTTTGAATAATCCTTCTCCTAGACTTACCAAAGTTAAAGAGCCTAGTCCAGGGATCAGCAACTCCCAGCCTCTGGACCACATCTGACCTGCAAATGATTTTTGTCTGGCCTACCAAATTAACCGTAGTAATGAATTTGCCTTTTTTATTGATTGTGTTTGTTGTTATCCTGTTATTCCTATATGGGTGCATGGCCAAGTGGTTAGAACATTTGCTTTCTGACCATGAGGCCTGGGTTCAAACCTCACTATGGTTGATCTATTAGGAAGGAGACTTCCTGATGTTATTGGAATGGATTGAGGCTGATCACAGTGTGCGGAACCTTTGGAAAGTGCCTGAAAAGTGGAAAAATGAATTAAAACTGTGAGAACTGTTTTCAGGACTAGATAATAAAAAGAGAGATCAAGTTGTGAATTTGAGTAGACATGATTGTGATTGTGAAAAAGGATCATGAATCAAAAGATATTAGTAGAAATGATGGTGTGAAAAACTGAGCAAGATGTTTCTTAAGCAAACACATTCAGTGGTGCATCTACTATTAAACTAACGTAACAATCTCCAGGACCCCTAATTCCATGAGGGCCCCCCGAATCAATTTTTTTAATGAGTGAAATTTTCAACAAATGTTTTTTTAAATAAGGTCATTTTAGTGACCGAATCATATGCCAATGGGTTGAAGTAGCTAATATTGGCCTTAGTGTATGCTCTAATATCCATTTCATATAGCCGCAAAATTCCCTTGTAACTGGTCAAATTTAAAAATTTTCATAGGGGCTTTCACTGTCTGAACCCCCAGCTCTATGAGCTTATTGAACTTGCTAGAATCAATTCAATATACATTTTGAATCTATTGTTGCTGGTTGTGAAGGGGCTATCATATCTGTTCAAGCTACAGGGCTCCCAAAATGTAGGTCTGCCACTGAGCTTACCTTTCTTTTGAGACTTTCTACAGTTTTGAGCAAATGTTTTAAATACATTGTGTCAAGTGCATTAATAAACTATAGAACTTAAATTTCTGATTTTGGATTTAATCCCAAATTTTAAATAGAGGTAAATAAAAAATCAAAAGTAAAGAGATTTATTGGGGGGAAAAGAAAAAGAGAGAACATCAAATCTCTTATCTCAAGTATTTTGAATGGCACAAATGAAAAAACCCAAGACTCTTAACCTGGTGTGATAGTTGCAAAGAAACAAACATTTTTTACAGAGAAATAAAAATATTTTTAACAATATATAAATTGTACAAATTACAATATAAACCTTGCACAAAATTTCCCAAAATATCAAAACAGCTTAACAGTTCTTCCAAATACAGATCAGTTTTCTCTTACAGTTTGTGCAAAGCAAATGTTTTCCCTAACAACAAAGAGATTTTCAGAGCTTTTTTTCAGCGCAACAATTCATATAAATCAATTTCTTAGCAACAAAAGAAATTTACTTACATTGAAAAGTTCACAATTCAAAATGACGCTGGTTCAAAGGTTGGAAGTTGAAATTTGAAATGGGGTGAGAAAGGGTTGACCTATCTCAGCAGCTGCTTTTCTGGAGTCCTTTTGACAAATGTTAAAATTTTTGGAAAAGGTGCCTTCAAGTTTGAGATAAACTCTCACGGGTTTATGAAAGCCATTCATATCAGAATTTAGAAGATTATTCTTTTTCTTCTATCTTCCTTGTCAACAGTGACAATGGAATTAGTCTGTTATCATCCCAGGTCACCACATGTTTTATTTCTTTTCTCAACAGCAGTAGTCCCTGATGACAGCCTTTTTCCCAAGTGGCATTATTCCTTCCCCACAAAAGTCTGAGTCAGTCTACCCTTTTCTGTTTTATCTTTTTCTGGTGTATCTTTTTTCTACTTTTGCAGTCAAAATTTTCCCTCTTATATGGCAAAGACATCGATCAAAACTGACTTGTAAACCAATTCCTTAGGGGCCTACAACCCCATTTTTAACACCCTTGGTTAAAAAATCTAGGGTCACTATCCAATCAATCTGTCTCCATTTTTAATTCAAATTTGGCTGGCTTTGTAAAAAATTAAAGCTGGGAACATCCTGCAAAATTTTAACATGGAAAGTTTAAAATGGCTAACTTTATTTTAGCATCAATTTATTGGCATCAATTTGGAGTCTCTCTTTAATCATTATGCATCAGTTTTTATTCATGTTTTTTTTTTTCATATAAACCATTTGGCAGTTTCTTTTTAAAAAAAATGTGTTAGTAAATTTCTAATTTTCTTAATTAGTTTTTAATACAATTTATTATTATCTTTTTTATTAAAAATATTTTCTAGAATATTTTTTTACAGTTTCAACATTTTAATTATTTATTCTCATACAATTTTAATATTATCCACTTTCTTAAAAATAATTTTTATAAAACATCTCATTTTTTTCCCCACATTTTGAATATACAATAGGTAATAGATTTTAACAAGGACTACAAAAATTGTTTATTTTATGAGTGTAAGTCATAACAATGATCAATTACATCTGAAGATCACATTCCAGCAAGTATTAATAATTTCTGTCTTAATTTCTGGGAAGAGAAGTTATCATTTTTTTATATTATTTACAATCAGAATAATGCCCCCAACATTGTTGTTATTTGCAGAACTTTTCAACCAGTGTACCCTTTTGATTTCTTCAGGTATCTGTTGGACTGGATAACCTTCAAGGAATTTTTGAATTGACCCTTTACTTAAGCTAACTTCAGAATTGTTTCATAGGGCAATAGCTTAGAAGATTAAAGTATTTTTTCATGTGAGTTCAATCCCTGAACCAGATAGTACAGACTTGAACTTAGTGGAAACAAGACTAACAATAAATGAGCAGCACTAAAAAAACACGAGATATTCTTAGACATGGAGAGTGGAATAAGATCAATCGGTAAATTTTGGTTTTGTTTCCTGAGTGCTAATGTCCCTTAAAATTTTTCCAAAATTGTCATAATTCCGTGCAAGTGTACATGCTGAACTCGAATTAACAATTAAATTATGAAGAAATCTTACCGTTTTGGAACTATCGACAAGAAAAAATCGGGCTTCTTGTTGGCTTTTTTGCTATTCAAAATGGAAAAAAGGTTCTGTTGTGTTATTTAATTTGTTTTTGTTATAAATAAAACTACACTTACAAAAAAAAATTACATTTCTTTACGGTAGTGCGTAGTGATTTTCTGCAAGGAAAGTCTGTAAAAGAAGTAAATAGGCCAAATTTTCTGATTACGCCTGCGTAGGTACTACACAGTGAATAAGTAATCATGATGGCAGTAATGGGGGACAAATGACCAACAAGAAGTCTGATTTTTTTCTTGTTGATAACTCCAAAATGGTAAGATTTATAATTTAATTGATAATTCGAGATCAGCATGTACACTCGCATGGAATTATGACGATTTGGAAAAAATTTTAAGGGATATTAGTGCTCAGGAGACAAAATTAAAATTTACCAATCAATCTACACTTGTCAATTAAATAAAAGGATCAGTTTGTAAATTCCCTGATGTTTACTTGAATCAACCTCTGAAAAAGGCCAAAAAGCACAATGGCCAAAACATTGTGATAATAACAACAAAGATGAGGACATTAGTCTGATTGTAAATAATGTAAATAAATATAAATAACATTCGCAATCCTTATTTATGAAAAGATATTTGGAGTGGAAAGATTACTTAAAAGTGTGCAAACTGTTTTCAGATCTAGATAATAAAAAGAGATCAATGATGGTGTAAAAAGAACTGTTGATAAACTGAGCAAGATTTGATTCTTAGACAAACACTATTAAGACTTTCTTTTCTTTTGAAACTTTCTACAATTTTGAGCAAATGTTTTAATCACATTAAATTTAAAATTTGTGATTAAATCTAAAATCACAGTTGTAAGTTCTATAATTTATTAATGCACTTGACATAATGTGATTAAACAAAAATAAGGTTTAGAAATTAAGTCAATTTTGAAGATATATATATCTTAGTTTAATTTATTAAACTAAAACAACTTATGTAAGAGTTGAAAATATTTCTGTATTTTTCATTTAACTTTTGACACAGATCAGATTTACATTTTCATAAAATAACAAAATTTAAATGTCAAAAGTTAAATGAAAAATACAGAAATATTTTCAACTCTTACATAAGTTGTTTTACTTTAATAAATTAAACTAAGATATATATATCTTCAAAATTGACTTAATTTCTAAACCTTATTTTTGTATATGGAAATTGATGTACTGACAAGACTAAAAAAAACATGCATCTATCAAATACAATTTATGCATATTCAATTGAATGTATATAGCACCTACACTTCCCAGACATATAACTTTACATAAATTATGCATCAAATAAGAAATGCACATATGTACAGGGTGGGTGCTGACTCCCATCCCCAAATCAGTATTCTGATATTTGATCATAAAAATTCTGATTTTAGGATGTGGGTCAAGCTGAGTGCTTTTCAGCAACCCCTTAATACATGTGCTATATTAAAACCTTACACATACAATATACTTTTACAAATACATAAATATGTAAAATAATATTGCTTTCAAATGTTATATCAGATTTTATTATATAAATCAACTTGCTCAGGGTAAAATTGGCATTAAGGATATATTTACTTGAGCAATATATTGCATGGATTTTAGTTTATAATATTCTAATTAAAAATGTATATATTGATAACATTTTTCTTTTAATTTTGAATTATTTCACCCCAATCAAGGCAATAAAGTTACTAAGATGTAAGGGTTTACTGAGTGTGAGAGAATGTAAGAAAAAGAAAACATTATTAAGGAGAGAGAAGAATAAAAGAACAGGAATTAAGGGAATAGAAGATAACAGTTGGCATTACATTTAAAGTTTTGAAGATCAAAGTTGATGGGGAAGCAAGATGAAAGAGTGTACCACAAATGAGAAGATCAAGAGAAGAAACTATTAGCATAGAACTTACGGTTACATCTTGTCATTTCAATTGTAAAATGATGAGACCTTGCCACCAATCTAGTCCTGCACTTAAATTCATAAAATCTAGGTACCAAAGATGAAAGCTCATTAGAACAATTACCATGAAAGTATTTATAGAAAAGGTACAGGAAAACTACATGAGAGCAGTGGGAAAGTCACTGAAGCCAAGATGCTAGGTCAGGACCAATAATATTGACAATTTTTCTTTGTATTTTATCAAGAACTAGCAGCATGGCCCGGCGTTGCCCTTACTTGATTAAAAAATCATACGACTCATACAGCAATCACTTGACTTAAAATATTTTTGCCCTTCCTTGCCTTTAAAGGAGTGCCCTTTGCCGTGCAGATGTTGCTACACACCTTACTTCTTGCCTATCTCACACTGCAAATTTTTTCAAAGCTCTATACTAAACATTAAATCTGTTATGAAAAAAGAACTAAACAAAATGAACACAAAATGATCAGCTTTAAAAAAGGACTTGTAACTGGAAAAACTGAATGAAAAAAGAATGTTAACAACAAATACTTTTTCACACCCAACCCAGTTCTGTGGAATCAGAATCAACGTTGAGTTTAAGCAAGCGAATGAGCCAATTGGAGTAAAGTGCCAGGCAGATTTAAATTTTCCCACTTGTGATGAATGCAGATATCGATTTTTTTTTTTTTTTTTTTTTTTTTGCATGGTAGCATGCTAGTAAACATTTGTGACAGCCAGCTGTTGGCACTCACGCTGGCCAATAGAATCTTCCTGCCTATTTGTGGCAGCCAGCTATTGGCTCTCACTCTGGCCAGTAGAAAATGGCTGCAAACTGCATGAAAAAAAATCAATCATTTCCACTATCGATGGGAGTTGGGAAATGCAATGTCAGTCTTGGCCTTCCTGCTAACTTGGAGCATGTGAATGTAAATTTTGGTGCAAATCCATCAAAAATTGTGTCCGTGCATTCGTCACACACACACACACACACATCCTGCCTTTTATAGATAGGGATCTCTAAATATATAACAGGAGCACCAGCCCAGATGTGACAGTAATATTCAGTGTATAGATGAATGGTAGATTTATGTGTAAGATATTTTTTCCGAATGTAAATGTGTTGTCTTGCATTAATAGATTATTTACCTTAAGATTTCTTATGCCACTCAAAAGACATCCTCTCTCAAGAATTTGCAATATTTCTCTACATGTATCATGATATCATGATCAACTATGAGGATATCTATAATCTTACTACCTACAATGGTTGTCCAAAACATTACTTCAACTTACTCCTTTTGTCTTCCAGGAAGAACCTAACTCTTGTCCAGGACCACCAGGTCCACCCAATATAGCTCTACACTCATTACTAAATATTGTTGAAAAATCAATTTTAATATCCTCCTTGATTGCCTAAATTATATGTTTCTAATTGTGATGTTTGCTTGAATGTGGTAGTCTGGTAGCTTTCTTTTCATGTCTTTCATGTCATGTCAAAATTGTTAATATCCTAAATTCTTTCTGCTTAATTTCAATTCTTGATATATTTTTCTGCTGATAAATCCACTTTTATTGTGTATTTGCTTTTTTAATTTTTCTCAAATCTCCTTTTGTGAATTTTTTAAAGCCTATTTTTTCTTGTTTAATGTTTTTAATTTCATTTTTTGATTGTTCTGTTAAACTTTTCCCAATTTTCAACATTGTGTTCCCATCACTTAATAATTTTACAATTATCTTGTTATCCTTCCTTTTTTTTATACTAAAATGCTTTCCAATGTAATCAAGAATAACTCAAAGTAGACGGCTATTGCTAAACTGGTTATAATGAGGCATGATATGAAGAAGTGAAGGTTATAAAGATACTGATTGATGTTTGTCTTGATGCATTAAGATTGTTTAAGGAAGTATCTACATAGAAATCTCTTCCACAAAGTAGCAGTTAATTGGGAAAGAGCTGTTTAACTTTCTCTTTACATCTGAAATTACAGGGGAAATGAGGGTGATTTAACTCTGTGAAAGTAACATGTACTAACAGTAAAGATATAAACTGGTAGAACTAAAGAATGAAGCTCATTTGCTGTAGAAACTGTGATAGAATAGCGTTTGTCGTAATCTTTACAATAACTATATTTTTATATATATATTTATTTATGATATGATGAACAATTTGTGAGTTGTATAATAAAATTACATATAATTAAATAGGTTATTGTAAATAAATATTAAAAGAAACATTATAAGCTGAAACTCATGATATATTGTCAAATATGAATAAAAGTGTATACTGAAAGTTTTATCAACATTGGTTAGTTAATACTAATTTTATTATAAAAAAATAACTTGGCTCTTGACCCAGGGCAGCACTACCTGATGTAGGTCTCTGTTGAGTCTAAGGCTCTGTGGGGTGATTATTAGAGGTATAATGTTGCCATCACTAGTGATCACTCTAAATACCATGATGTTGACTGGATATATCATCCAACTCTTTTTGAATCCTCTGCACTGTCCTCAGATTAACACACAAACATTCTGAAATATTCATATTGGAGCTTCCAGCACTAATGCCAAGCAGTACAGCATGCCGTTTCCAAATTTCTGGCAAATTATGTCATGGGGCTCTTTATCTCACAGACGGTGCCCAATGGACCCTACTATACTGTGCAGTCAAGACATCAAAAACAAACAATGAACATGCTAATGATACCTGCTAGAGTACAACAGTTAGTGCAATGGCCATTATAAATCAATATCATCATGCCTTTTTTTAGAATCTGACCCATTTCAAAATATCATATTCAGAAATGCTAAATAATTTTGCTGCATGGATGATACATTACTCATATAACCACACAAAAATAAATTGCTAGATCTCATAAACTAAACCAAATCAAACCTACAATTGAATTCACCTGTGTAAAAGAAACTTACCTTTCCTTGATATTCTGTTAATTCAAACTGATTCTGTTGTAACATTAAATGCCTACAATAAATCAATAAATAGAAACAAACTTATATATTTCTACTGACATCGCAATAAGAACAAATCTGGAATAATTATAGGTTTTTATCTAAGAGCCCTTGAAATTTGCAGTCCTGAATATTGACTATAAGAAGAAAATACATTGAATATACTTTTAAAATCCTTCACTTGGAAAGTACACAAAACTCACAAAATTAAAATAGAAAATTAAAGTATAAACAACATAAGAACTAATCTTATTATATCATCTACAAAATCTATAACTGATAAACTTGAAAGAAATTTAGCTAATATAAGAATTATCAGAAACACTGTTGACAACTGTTAAACATTTAGTCAATGTAAAACAGTTAATTTTACATCAGAATTGAGTCTGCCAAATATGTAGAATGTAGACATGATCCCCAAAATACATCAGCAAAATATTGAGATTTAAAGAAAAAGAATATATAGACATAAAAGGGGCTTAAAATTAAGTAACACATTCAACACATTTGTGTGACATTGAAAACTGCCATTGTAATAAATGTAAATATAATTTATTCAGATGAAGATGCATTGAACATGCCATAATCTATGAGGTTCCTATGACTAGCTTATTTCAGTATATCCCTTTTATTTACTAAATCAGTAATGAAACAATGCAATGTATTAAAACCATAAAAATTAGTTAAAACAAATGAGCCACTTGATATGAAT
Source organism: Acanthosepion lycidas (assembly GCA_963932145.1). NCBI lineage: Eukaryota > Metazoa > Mollusca > Cephalopoda > Sepiida > Sepiidae > Acanthosepion > Acanthosepion lycidas. The sequence goes on from OZ010573.1 coordinate 63,667,119, forward strand.
CATGTTTTTTTTTTTTAACTAATGTAGATTTTCTGATGATGCATGATTATTAATGAAATATATTAAGGTAAGAAATGTTAAAAAAAAATGTGATGTATTTCCTATTCTGTAGAATTCTAATCCAACTTTACTCTCTCACTCACTCACACACGCATTCATAATCGCTCTCTCTTTCTTTCTTTTGAAAAATTATCACATGTATTTCTTTTTTCTCTTTTTTGCCAAACATCTCTCTCTTACTAAAACTGTCAAGGCTGTGTGAGTGTTTTTCTTTCTTTCTTTCATTCTTTATTTCTCCACTATTTTCCTTTTCTCATGGTTACTGTCCTAGATGCCCAATCAAGTATATCTAGCTTGAGAAACAAATGTCTTGACAAATCTTAAACTGCAGTCATTTCTAGGTGGTTTCTCTTTCAATCCTGACATCACATTGCATAACAAGATACAGTAAGCATGAAAAAAAAATCAACATAAAATTGAAAGTTTGATCAAATGACAAGATAGTCAATGTGTGTATATATATATATATATATATATATATATATATATATACGTTTAAATGTGTCAATGTCTGGACCTCAAGTAATTTTAAGTATAAAAGAATAGAATTTTTAAATTACATCTAACTCACTCATGTCTTCTCTTTGCCCCCTGACTTCCTCACTTTGTTAATTTACATATGCTTAATACGGCCCATCAAAAATGTGTAAATTTTTTTTCATTTCTGGTTTCAACCTTTGGAAGTAAAGTCTGATGATCCGCAGTCCTTTAAAAGGGCTGTGGTGAAATAATTTATTACTTGGAACCTTAAAGCGGTCTGTTTTTATTTAAATTATTTGCTCTGGATTTTATCCTCCTTGGGTTTACCCATACGGATTATCTAGTTTTTCATAAACTGACATATATATATATATATATATATATATATATATATATATATATATATATATATGTGTTGTGGTAGGATCCACCTAATTTGCATAGTGGAGTACCGACCATATAAATATGGTTGGTACCGGGAAGAGAGGGAAGGAATCAAGAGATTCAACCAGAGACTCTGCCTGACTGCGACTCAGTCAACACATTCTCCAGGAACGGTCTTCCCAGGAATATACAAAAGACTATATGTAAATATTGTGCACACTTTCTTGTTTCAATACATTTTGTTCTAAGTACATTTTGTGTTGCATTATTATTCCATGCATTAGTCAAGTTTCAACAATATAGTAAGGTAAAATTCCATTGGTATATAATCCAAGTGGATCCTAGTAAAATAAAAATATTAGAACTGATCGACAAAAAAAGAGCTCAATGTATTTTATTTAATTCATACAGAACAATGTAATTAATAGCCTATTCTCCATATGAAGTAATAGGATTTTTTTTATTATTAATTATATATATGTATATGTGAAAAGTTTTTTTTGTGCCACACCAACCTAGTATAATTTTTAAAATGGGGAACATTTTATTAATCAAACTCAAATATAAAAGTATCGTCTTGATTAAAAATCAAAAAACATAAGGGACCTTTCATTTGACATTTTGCCAGAAGTAAATATCATTAGAATTAAAATTAAACCACTGAAAGAAAAAAAATCTCCTTGAAATAGATCTTAAAAGACAAGTGGGAGGATGAAAAACATTTTTTAAGTTCAACCAGGAATGAATCAGAGATTCAACCAAAAAGTGCCAATTATGTTTAAGTTCTCTTTGTCTGCAATGTTGACGATAACCGTTTCCAAGATGTTAAGATGGTGTTTGGCTCAGGTTCTGTGCAGCACAGAGAAGAACTCTTCTGAATAACTGGTCCAGCAAGTGACAGTATTTAATAAATGATCATAGTGGGGCTTACACAAAATGATTTTAATCTGTTCTCTTTCTAGCTGAATAACTCAAACAGTTTTTCAGTGCTTATGATAAATGATGTTAAGATGGATAAACATCTTATCTGCAAACCTGGAAAAAGAAACTCAATTAATTTCATGTATTTTTTAGATATTAAACATTATGTGGGATGGACAATTATCCTATGCTGTTACACCCAGTATCTGATAAAATGAATGTAATATCTGGTCGTATTATGTAAGATGGAATATATGAAAACCGTTTGAATGTTTTAATAGTTTTCATTCTGTTGCCTATGTTTTGTTTAATAAGAATTTCACCAGAACACCTGAAAAACTAATGAAAAATTGTTAACATGGCATATATATATATATATATATATATGGTGATGACAAAGATATTCTTTTTTATATTTTTTTGTTTTAATGACATGGTAGCACAAAGTTTTGGGAATATAAGCTTGATAATGAATAGGGCTTTTGAACTAGGTTAAATTTCAAATCCACTGTACATTGATAACCTTAGTGTGAGAATCTCCAATCCTTTGGTCATGACATTTGATAAAGATTTATGTTGCCACTACTTTTTTTTTTTTTTTTAAAGCAATTCACCCCAAGCAAGGCAGGAATACCGCTAGCATGCAAGGAGTTACAGAGGATTGAGAACAAGATTAAAGAGGTATGTTTAGGGAAAGGATACAGAGAAGGACAGGGAACAAGCTCAGGGTGTCAGATGTCAATTGACATTACAGTTGAGTATTTGAAGACTAGCAGCATGGTCCGGCGTTGCCCGTGCTTGATTCAAAAATCGTACGACTCGTACAGCAATCGCTATCACTTGACTTAAAATATTTTTGCCCTTCCTTGCCTTTAAAGGAGTGCCCTTTGGTGTGCTGATGTTGCTACATGCCTTACTTCTTGCCTATCTCATACTGCAAATTTTTTCTAAGCTCTATACTAAACATTAAATCTGTTACGAAAAAAGAACTAAACAAAATGAACACAAAACGATCAGCTTTAAAAAAAGGACTCATAACTGGGAAAACCGAATGAAAAAAGAATGTTATCAACAAATACTTTTTCACACCCAACCCAATTCTGCAGAATCAGAATCAACGTTGAGTTTAAGCAAGCGAATGAGCCAATTGGAGTAAAGTGCCATGCAGATTTAAATTTTTCCCACTTGTGACGAATGCAGATATCGATTTTTTTTTTTTTTTTTTTTTTTTTTTTTGCATGCTAGTTCGTGTCAGTCAGCTGTTGGCTCTCACACTGGCCAATAGAATCTTCCTGCTTATTCATGACAGTCAGCTATTGGCTCTCACTCTGGCCAGTAGAAAATGGCCACAAACTACATGAAAAGTGCCGTAGAAGCACGAAAAAATTGATTATTTCCATTATCGATGGGTGTTGGGAAATGCAAAGTCAGTCTTGTAAATTTTTGTGCAAATCCATCGAAATTGAAGCCGTGCATTTGTTACACACACACACATCCTGCCTTTTATAGATAGAGATTATTGTCATCGGGGAAGCAAGTAAGGGGAAGGGAGTTCCACAGATGAGAAGTGTGAGAGAAGAAGCTGTTTGAATAGAAGAGACAGTTACATTTAACTGTTTTGAGAGTGAAAGGGTGAGACTGAGATGCCAGCCTGGTAGCTTGCTTAAATTCATGCAGTCTGGGAACCAGCGAAAGTAGTTCATTGGAACAGTTGCTGTGAAAATACTTGTAGAAGAGACAAAGGGAAACCATGGCACATCTGTGGGAAAGCAATTGTAGACTAGATGCCAGATCAGGACCCATCTGACATGATACAAGAAAGGAAAAAGGCACAATGTGCCCATTGCATTAGCCACTCAGAATAATCAGATTGTCATTACAAGTGGCTTCTTCTGGACTCCATAGTCCAAGATGATACACATGAAATTCATGCTGTCTGTGAGTATCCTGAAAGTTTTGAACAATGATCGTCTTACTGGCCCACTTTTTCTCACAAGACTTCAAAGACTGCCTGCATTGATTTTCTGGACACAGTGATGAAGCCCTGGATCTAGAGAGTGGCCTTAATGTAATCCAACAGGAATCTACCCCCTAAACTCATGGAGCCTAGAAAACCTAGGAGAATTTTTACAGTCAATTTACTCTTGACATGTAGCCTTCTTGCTTTCCTGATTTTAATTCCCTAGACTACTACATCCAGCAACCTTCAACAAGTCATTCATTTTATGTGGACATTGGTTGGCTTCCCTCTCAATGAAACCCTCAATGATCAAAATGACTGAGAACCAGCTGGTCTTATTATTCAGTTATTTCTGAAGCTGCATCAGGGAGATATCTTTGAGACTTAGGGTCATTTTATTGAATAACCCTTCTACTGCTTTTCTAAGTAGAATATGTTAATGGATATTTTTGAAAATATGCTGATTTGTTTTGTAAAATATCTTTGTTTTTATTTATATTATAATTTGTTTTCAATTCCCTAACTACATACTCTGTAAACTAGTTAATACTAGATAGTTGTCCGTTTTAATATACCTTCAAGATCTGTCAGAAAAATATGCAGCCATTCAATTAATCAAAATAATAATCTCTATTAATCATGTGAAAGACCCCTTTCTTCTTTCCATTAGCATGGCTGATGCTAACCTCTAGGAGAGTTACTCTTTCCACCATTTTGGGCTAACATTCTTGGTTGAAGTGGAAAGACTACATTGAATCCACTGCTAGGTCAGCTTCAAGTTGATTCACTGTGCATGAGCTAGACAATTTTTCCTTCCAGAATCTATCTTACATATCTATAAGTCTATCATTGACCTTGCTTAAAATATTGCTGCCACATATGGTACAGTGCTCCTGCTATATATTTAGAGATTCTTGATAAAATCTAAAGAAGAATCAGCAATATTATTGGTCCTGACTTGGGTTTTTGGCGTCAGTCACTTTCCCACCACTGTAAAGTTGCCTCCATGTGCCTTTTGTATAAATAATTTCATGGTGATTGTTTGGATCAGCTCTTCACTATGGTACTTAGACTTTATAAATTTAAGTGCAGTACTAGATTGGCAACAAGTTCTCATCAGTTTACTGTTTAATTGGCAAGATGTAACCATACAACAGTTTCTTCTCTCACACTTCTTGCTTGTGGAACTCTCTTCTTGTTCCATGCTTTACAGTTAACTTTGATCTTCAAAAATTTAAATGCAATGTCAGTCTTTATCTACTGTCATCCTGATTACTCTTCTATTGCTCTCACTCTTTAGTAATGTTTTTGTTTTTTAATTCTTCCACATACAGTAACCCCTTATGTGGCTTTATTGCATTGTTTGGGGCAAATCTAATTAAAAAATAAAGTAGGTCAATATTGCTTTAATTCCTTTCAAAGTACTTCTTTTGGGATGTCATACACTTGGGCAAGTGTCCTTCTCACTTTGGGAAATAGTCTGCAAGGTCCATTTTCAGGATTGTCATCAGTGAACTTATATTCTTCCGATTCTTCTCTATAGCATTTCAATGGACCCAGAAGTTGTTGCAGCCCCATTTGAACTATAATGGGAGTGCTGTGAGACCTGGGGGATTTGTCTAAAACCCTACCCAATATATGAAGAATTTACCAGCTGTTATTGTAATTATGGCAGTCACAAAGTATGCAAGCTCACACAGTGTTTTCACATATTGTCTTAGCAACCACATGCTCTGATTGGTTACCGAGTTATCCAAATGGTTACTGAATTATTAAAAAAAGCTGTATACTTTCTGGATAAACCATATATTCATACTTACATGGGGCACCTTGACGTGGTGTAATGGTTAGCAAGCTGGTCTTGCTAGATCAATCCTCACTGGGAGCCCCATACTGCCAGCCTTGTGCCACATCTAAGCCACGCTTCGTCAAATCACCATACTCATACTTACATACACAAATTTTTTTTGTATACTTTTGTATCAATCTAATATGTAAAATAAATATGCACAGCAACTTTCAACACTTATTTCAACACTAGTTTCAGTTTAATAAAGGAACTAAGATTTATATTTTTTATAATTTTATTGGTTTTTGTTTGAAGATTATCTTTCCTTTAAACTATCAACACCATTTCCATGTAAGACTTAAGTTATTGGCATCTCAGGATTGAGTCAAGTGCTTGAAGTTTTTTAATTCGTTTCACCCCATCCAAAGCAATAAAGTCACTAAGATGAAAAGGTTTACTGAATGTGAGAAAATATAAGAAAAAATGGAACACTATTAAGGAGAGAGGACAATAAAAGAACAGGAATTAAAATAAATAGAAGATAATGATTGACAGTGCATTTAAATTTTTGAATATCAAAGTTGATTTGAAAGGAAGAAGCCAGAAGAGAGCCCCACAAGTGAGAAGTATGAGAAAAAACTGTTGGCATACATCTGGTCATTTCAATTGTAAAATGAGACCTTGCTGCCAATCTAGTACTGCACTTAGATTCATATAGGCTATTTTCCAAAGAGGAAAGTTCATCCAAACAATTACCATGAAAGTATTTATAGAAAAGACACAGGGAAGCTATGTTACAATGGTGGGAAAGAAACTAAGATGACAGGTCAGGAACAAAATAAAGCAACTTTAAGGTTATAATGAAAAGATTCTCCAAGTGGACAGACTTATACTTGAAAAAATCTAGATCATATATAACATAAGTATTTATATTTCATATTTTTAACTGAGATAAACTAGTTTATACTTCAATTTGCATACAAAATGTTGAATAACACTAGAGTTTTGGATAGAATACAAAGAACGCACTTTAGTTCATCTAAAAAAAATTCCTTTGCAGTTTGATGGATAATTATGAGGTGGTGTCAAAAAGTTCCCAGACTAGTTACAGGTTAAAAAAAAAAAAATAAAAAAAAAGTAATATATTTACCTACATTTTAACATCTCCCTCAAAATAGTCACCTTGTGCAGCAATATACTGGTCCCTCTGTTTCTACCACTTTTGGAATCCAGCTGAGAAGGACCCTTTGCTATTGACTCTGGATTTCAGCAACAGTGTTAAAACAGCAACCTTTGAGCTGCATTTTCAGCTTGGAGAAGAGATGGAAGTCTGCAGGTGCTAAATCTGGTGAATATGGCAGGTGCTGAAGCAATACAATGTCGTTTTTGGCTAGAAACTGACAAGTGAGGTGAGCTCAGTGACAGGATGCCTTGTCATCATGAAGAATCCAATTCTTTGTACTCTACGGATCTGGTTGATTTCATCAAATATCATTCTTCAAACACTTCAAAACATTGCAACAGAACTCTTGATTGATGGTCTGGCCCTGGGGGACAAATTCCCACACAATAATGTCAAAAGAAAAATGATGAGCATGTTCTTACATGACAAAATCTTGGCTACAGTATACACATGATCACAAAAACACAAATTTCACAACTTGTGAAGTGAACACAGCAATGTCACTCAAGGCATTAGTGCATGAAGGTCATTGATAGCTCTCACTGCATGCAATCATGTGTTACCATCTGTTGGCATACTACAGAACTAGCATAGAAACCTTTTGATACCATTTTGTATTTCTCAATTATTTGATCTCGTACATGGAAAGTGATCAATTATATTTTTGATTTCATTTGAAAATGGCTGAACACTGTTTTGATATTTGCATGATATAAAAGTTAAGGCTGAGTTTCCGCTTTGAGATAATGATTGAATGACTACTTATTATAACTAAGCTAGGATTAACTAAAGTGCCAAAATTTGATGACAACTGTACACTGGAAGGTTTTGCATTTCTCTACCGCTTGAACAAGTTGTGTAGGGTAAATTGTAAATTTTATATTTTTAATTTCAGCATGTCCATTGTGTGTTTTGATTTTTGTCAACTGTAGAGTATAGAGCACCATGACACAATTCACTATGCCAGAAATTTGGAAATGGCATGCTGTACTGGTTGGCATTGGTGCCAAATGCTCCAATATGAACATTTCAGAGTGTTTGGGTGTCAATCTGAGAACAGTGAAGAGAATTTGGAAAGACTTGGATGAGTCTAATGGTGATTACAAAGGTATGTCAGCTTGGAAAACTCACTCTGTTCATTCTGATAAAAGAACTCTCAAATTTGTTGGTGACGGCCTCAGATTCAACATAGAGGCCTACATCAAGTGCTTTGAGGAGGTAGTGCTGCCCTGGGTCAAGAGAGTGGCTTCTGGAAGACACTGTGTCTAGTAACAGGACTCTGCAACATGCCACAAAAGCAAGAGAACCCAGTCATGGCTGTCAGAGAGTTTCTGTGACCACATTACCCCTTACATCTGGCCACCTGACACCCCAAACTGCAACCCTATTGAATATTATGAGTGGGGTGCAGTTGAATAAGCAACTAACAAAACTCCTTGTAACACCAAAGATAAACTGAAGGTAAGGATTATGGCAGCATTCACCAACTTAAACAATGAGACCGACCAGAAGAGTTGCATGAGATTCCAAAGTTGTCTGGAGACTGGTTGAAGCCAATGGAAATTTTATTGAATAAATTTACTCTTTAGTATTTCAAGATATTTTTGTGTAATTTTGGTAAATATATCTGTTAAAATGAGATGTCAGTGTTATTTTCATTTGTGCATAATTTGGACAACAATTTATCCATCTCACCTTGTAGAAATGGACTCAGCAAGGTGATTGTAAAAACGTAGTTTAGCTATGGAAGTGTAACTATGGCAATTATGCAAAACAGACAAGATTTATATTGATTTTGATAACAGTATAATACATCTTTTTCATTGATTATCAGTAATTCTATGTCAAATGGTTAACAAGAGTTTCAATATCTTTCCGTCATTAACATATTATTCATAATTTGTAAAAATTTGGAAACATTTTATTATAAGTTATTTCATGGAATTTTGATTGTCTTGCCTTTTATAGCATTTTCTAGCATTTTGTTTGTGAATAGTTGCTTTGAACTCTCATCATCATGAACAGACACTCAGCTGGCCATGAAATGCACATTCTACATAAAGCCTGAGCAAGCATTTTGAGGGTGTCACTCGCATATTTGATTCATACAAAATTTGACATAGTCATGTTGCCTAATTGGAAACCTTTCTTATAAATCAAATGATAATCAGAATCAATTCATTAACATAAGAAATCAAATCATGTTTTTCAATAGCTTTGTTTGTTTAGTGGCATATCAACTCCTTATTTAATGCCAAAATTTCATTTTCTTGGGAGCATTAGTAATTTCTTTTACAAAATGTATTGCAGGTAATTTTTTTTTCCAAAATATATTACTGGTAATAATTTTTTTTATTTAATTTTAATTTAAAAAAAAATATATTGCTGGTAATTTTACTGTAAAAATAGTCAGAGCCCTTGCTGCCAGATGTAGTTTATCATCATACACAGGATGATCAATAGCTTCATCAGATCAAGACTTTCATCAGATCAAGACTTTCATATGGATGTCATGCATAGCACCCAACCCATTCAGAAATGCTTAAACTGTTAACTGTATACAACTGCTTTCTTGTATCAATAATTAAAAATAGCTTTAAGCAAATTAACCCTGTAGGTTTTAGAGAAGACCAACTTTCATCCAACCTTGTGGACTGGTGCTACAGAATCACAAACAAATAACTGTACCAAATAACAGAAACCACATCACTTGAGGACATTCAATAGCTGTAAATAAAATTGAAAGCGCAAAAGAGTAAGAGAAAATAATGACATAATCAAGATGTTTGCATCCCACATTAATTCGAACAAAAGATTAGGAAGGAAGCTCCTATCAATATTGGAAGGAGTCATAACAGTGGATTCGAGAAACCTATTTTCCTGGAAAAGTGAAAGAAATTGAGAAAACACTATTGAAGAGAAAGGACAATAAAAGTTTTTTATTGATTAATTTGTTTTCTACAGATAACGTTTTTAGACTTTAAGAATTTTTTTAGATAATAATGGTTTAGTGATACAAGTCTTACTAAGTAACCCATAGCTGAGGAGAGAACAGGTGGATTCATACTTTTCCCAAAGGTATTTGTGTGTAAGTGAATATAACAAACTCAACCGGAATTGGAACTCGGCTCTTTGATTAACAATTCCAAGCCATTATCTATTACACTACCCACACATCCAAGCTTACAGCACCTGGTATTCCTAGATGGTCACCTATCTAAGTAGTGACTAGGATTGATGTTGCTTAACTTTGGTAATTGTATGGAAACTGGTGTTTCAACATGATGTGGTTATAAGCTGACAATGAAAGAATAGGATTCAAAAAAGCAAAAGATGAAGATTGATGTTACATTTAAAATTTTGAAGATCATAGTTGACAGAAAAGCAAGAAGCCAAAAGAGAGGTCCACAGGTGAGAAGTGCAAGAGAAGAAACTGTTAGAATAGAACTTATGGTTACATTTAGCAATTTCAACAGTAAAATGATGAGACCTAACTGCCAATCTAGTTCTACACTTATTCATGAAATCAATATAGCAAAGAGAAGAGTAATATTTATTTTGAGTAATACAAAAATGTGGCACAAGGCCAAAAGTGGGGATAGAGGAAGGCTGGTCTTCAATCTGTCTTATTGTAAACTTAGCTAGCCACAATTATTGACTCAAACATACCACAGTATTCCTTATACCAAAACAACACATTTTTATTTATCATTCATACTACAGCCACCATAATATCTCAAAGTCTCTATGTAGTGCTAACTAGTTCTCATATGTATAATTTCTCTGTGGGGGTGGGGAATAAAAATAACAACATTTAAATGAGAAGAGTTTATCAGAACAATTAGCATGAAAATATTTATAGAAAATGCACAAGGAAACAACACTATTGCATATTGCAGTAGGAAAGTGATTGAAGCTGAGCTGTCACATCAGGACTGATAACATTGTAGATTTTTCTTTGGATTTTGTCAAGAATCTTTAGATACATAGCAGAAACACCAGAACAGATGTGGCAGCAATATTCAATTCATGTGAATGTAAGATTTCTTTTGAAACTAATGAAAAAGATGCAATAAATATCATATTTTTGATGTCAGTCATTGTTAATGAGCATCACTAAGCCAGTCTTTTAATTGAACTGCAGGATTTGGAGTATATACAATGCGGTATAGTAACCACTGAGCCAACTGAATTATCTCTGAATGTGAGTGGTGTTTATGTCTTTGGACATTTCAAATATGTGCAAATTCATTTCTATTTGAATAGATCAACTAACACATCACATCCTTCCCACCTTCTCTTGACCCAGCTTTGTATCATTGGAGGTGGCTAACTTAAATAGGTTGTCAAGTAGAAACCTGGGTAGACTGGTCTCTACCCAGGTAATGTGTAGGTTGTTGGCTGATGGTTTAGCAAGCCGAGGGTGGGCTGACTGAAATATTTCTACAGAGACTTGGATCATTAATTTGGAATGTTGCTGTTAACAGTTTTAGTTGTTGCTATAGTAGTGGGGCCCATGTAACAAAATAGCTATTCATGCAAGAGTATCTCAGATTTTACAGGCATGTAAATACGATAAACAAAAGAAGATAAAGGATAACTAAGACATTTTATGACAGTCAAATCATTGCCTGCTTAAAGAAATAGCATTATAATCACAAAAACCTTCATACGTACATTTGTTTTTATAAATTCAGGATATTTGTAATATAGAGTTTATGTTAATAAAGTAATTCCAAACAATATACTTGTCGGTTATAAAAAACAAATAAGCAAATAATACTGAAATTACTAATATTAAAAACAGAGAAGAAAACTTATTGATATTAATAACATATTGATAATAATTAATAAAAAATATATTATTGGTATTAGAAATAGATAAGAAAATATAATTTTAACCATATTATTGATATTAATAACAAATAAGAGAACTATATTATTGATATTAAAAAGAGATAAAAAAATAATACTATATTATTGATATTAAAAAGAGATAAAAAAAATAATACTATATTATTGATATTAAAAATAGATACAAAAAATAATACAATGTTGATATTAATAACAAGTAATAAGAGAAAACAATATTTTTTTATATTAATGACAAGTGAACTATATTAATGATATCAATAAGATAATAAAGTAATACAATATCATTGTTAATAATAACTGAAGAAAACACAATATTAAGCATATTATTGATATTTTAATGTTTATTCACATCATTTTTCATTATCAAAGTGCAATAATTTTTCTTATTTTATCTTTTAAATTTAAAATTTAAATATTTTCTCATTAAAATTTTTTCTGAAACTGTAATTCTGAAACAGTAATAGATATAGAATTTGGTCTGATGTTTTGAATGACTCTATAAATTTAGAGATCCTTGATAAAATCAAAAGAAGAATCTGGAATATTACTGGTCCTGACCTGGCATCTTAGCTACAGTCACATTCCCACTACCATACCATAGCTTCCCTTGCCTTTTCTATAAATACTTTCATGGTAATTGTTTGGATGAACTTTCCTCTATGGTGCCTAGACTTTATGAATTTAAGTGCAGTACTAGATTGGCAGTAAGGTCTCATTATTTTACAGTTGAAATGGCTAAATGTAACTGTAAGTTTTATGCTAACAGTTTCTTCTCTCACACTTCTCACTTGTGGGACTCTCTTCCAGCTTCTTGCTTTTCAGTCAATTTTGATCTTCAAAAATTTAAATGCACTGTCAATCATTATCTTCTATTTTTTTTTAATTCCTGTTCTTTTATTGTCTTCTCTCCTTAAAAGTGATTTTTTCTCATATTCTTTCACGCTCAGCAACCCTTTTCACCTTAGTGGTTTTATTGCTTTGCTTAGGGTGAAATGATTAAAAGAAAAGGAATATAAAAATTGCCTAAGTTTTAGCAGCTATGTTATGCAGTTCAACTAGTTCAATCACAAACAGTGTATGATCTATTCATCTTTCTACAAAAATGAATTCCAACACAAAAGCTTTGTGAAGTATGGGAAACCACATATATATGTTCATGAGTAAATACAAAGATAATGCACTTCCTTTTTTAATTTATTTGATAAAGTATTATCCATTATTCATGTTTTCTACTATTTCTTTCATTTTAATTTCTAATACTTTTCATTGAAACTCTCAGATCATTGTTCTATTGACATTTATAATTACTATGGATTAAAAATAAACAATAAGCATCCAGTGAAATTTGAACTCACATTTTTTTTTCTCAGAAAGCATTTATATTTCAACCAGCTGTCTTACCAATTAGGCTATGAAGACCAATCAGTTACTGAAGCACAAATCTGACAAGATAGCTTCCTTTATGTATTTCCCCCTAAATTTGGTAAACTGCCTGATTATTTATGTTTATTAATTGACAATACTTCAGATAATGAATTCAGATAATTTATATTGTAAAAGAAGAGTTGATTTTCTGTCTATCACACACATTGTGCATATAGCATTGCATGTTCATATTTAATATATATGTATGTATTGTGTATGAGTGACTTACCTATACTTGTACCATTTAGTGTACACACAAACACATGTGCACATGTACACACATACATATACAATTTGACTGAATTTGAAATAAGTCATTGGAATAATACATTCTCCTCTCACTCAGTCTGAGCAACACATATACTGGGCTGAGCAATAAAATCTTAAAGTTGGAGATGAGAAAAAAAACGTTAACTTTTTTAACCCTAAAAAAAATCAGATAATTGTAAGATTTTATTGAACTTTTGAAAAATTATTTGGTAATGAATAAAATTATTTTATTAAGCTTTTTGTTTTTAGATTTTGTAGAAATATTTTTAGGACAGTCATTGAAATAAAATATACATGAGCAAAAACAATTTGAATGAAATTGAAATGGACATCAGTGTCACAAGTGTTAATTTCCGCAGGTAACAGGAAAAGAGTATATTAGATTCGAAATTTGATCATCTTGCTGTTAGGGAATAAACAGGTACTGAACAACTTCTTTATGTGGCGTGTCCTCTCAGGATGTAGACAGTCATGACTCTCCACTATTTCCTGTCCCTCATAGCTCTTAATAAATTTTGTCTTTCTGATATTTATCCTAAAACCTGTCCCACTGTCCATTTACTCAAACTCACTAAGTATGTTATGCATTGGTTTCCTCTGTCCCTCTTGTCTTCAGTCTGTCCTGTGAGTATTAGATTTTCTAAGCCCTCTTTCCTTATTATGTACTCTAGAAATTTCAACCGTTTCTTCCTGATGTTAAGTATAAGTTTCCTTTTTGTTTCCATTTTCTCTAAAACTTCATCATTGCTCATATATTCAGTTCATGGTATCCTCAGTATCCTTCTTTAGAACCACATTTCTGTTGCTTTGAGTCTCTTTTTCATGTTTGAGGAGATTGTCCAGCATTCACTGTCATATAGGAGGATAGATATCCTATTACAGTTTAGTACACTTTTCTTTGTTTTTAACAAAGCTTTTTTGTTTCTTAATATTCTGCTTAGCTTTTGGAATGCATCTTTGGATATCTCAATCCCTTTTGGATTTCAGTGTCACTCTTTCCATCCCTGATATTTAGAATTGTTGTACTTGTTTGAATTTTGGTATCTCCAGTTTGTAATTTTCATCTTGGACTCATCCTTTTGCTAACAACCATGTATTCTGCCTTCTTGCAGTTGATGTTTAATCCTTTCTTCTCGCTTTTTTTCACTACCTTACCTGAACTAGTATTACTAAAAGTTATACTATTCAGTATAAATCAAGATTGGTAAAATGAACAAATTAGATAGATTCAAATTTTAGCAGGTATATTATTAAAACATATTCTGTTAAACAGTTTCAGACGAAAATGTTTTTTTTTTTAAATTATTAAAACATTAGGGTTTTATTGAGTGGCATTTAAGCTATTAGGTTGGTGCAAAATAATGACGGTTTTTGACGTATTTTTTAACGGTAAAAACCGACATTATTTTTGCACCAACCTAATAGCTCTTGCAGAAGGCTCTTGATTGGGCCTTCATCACAATAAGTAGGGAGGAGTATATGCGATAGGCAACAATAAACTACAAAATTGATCTCTGCATTTAAGTATTGCATTGATATTTAAGCTTATCATTTAAAAGTTCAACATTAATTAGTCTGTCATCATTTAATTTAAAGATGGATGTAGGTCCATACTTTCTGTACAAACAATGATTTTTATTTCATGGGTGACTTTCGCTGGATTTCTCGGTTAATTATGATTATTCTCAAATTCATTTCCAATTTATAAAAATTGTTATTGTACAAAAAATTTAGTCACAAAAAATCATGTAAAAAAAAATTGCCGAAAACAATTGCAGTAATGAAAACTTGGGAATCCTAAATTTCAGGATTATGGGTCTGGATTCAGCACAGAATGCTTTTAATTTGCTCATGGAGTTGTCCTGATTCCAAAATGGTATGATATGTTGGGCTACAGTCTCTAGGAGTAAAGTTGAAAAAGTGTGACACACTGACATTCACATTTACATTTATTATCTAGATAAGATCCCAACTGAATAGATACCAACTTAAAATATAATTTAATTGATTTATAATTTATGAAAAAAGATAAAAATTACACAGCATTTAAAACAAATCAAATTATTAATCGCCAAAGTTTCAGTTTTTAAGCATTTGTAGTTATTAGAATTTTTATACTTTTCAAGTGACACTCTTCAGAATTGAGCTGAGTACTTTTCTGTTAAATATTCACATACATTTTGTGTCTACTGTGACATGCTTGCATGAGGTATAAATAAAAGGACACCATATCAAATAGTCAGAGTCCAAGCAGTCCATGTGATAATATGGGTAACAGCTAGATGTACCAGTTTGAGTCAGTCATTTAAAATTGTTCCTGTGTCTAGTCTATTTCCTGTTGTATGAAAATTGTCATCATAAGAAGAACCTGGATTATAAAAAAGGAAAAACAATTCTTGTAAAACAACAACAATTTCTGGAAAAGAAAAATTTTGTATTTACATTTTGTCAGCTGTCTTCTTTTCCTTTCCTTTTTCTTTGTGGATGGGTTGAATATTTTTACAAGGAAAATGTTTCCCTCAACCTTCGACATATATGTTTGTGAAAAAGACAAGAGAAGGAGCCTTGTTTCTATATTTATTTCTGGTTATATTTTTCAACATTCACTAACAAACTTAGGAGGGCTGTCCATGACTGATACAGGAGCATGGGACTGTTTTGAGGGTTGATGCTAGTGAAGTTATAAAGTGAGCAAAAACAACAGTGCAATACCAGGTGTAAAAGCAAAATTGTCCATCTATTAGATTAAGCTTTGAACCATTGTATCTTAGAAATGATTAAAGATATCTTACTGGAATTTTCCAAGGTTTTTTATAGCACTATTGGACTCTACTTTGAGCAAGAAGAATATATTTTTACTCTCTAAGCTTAACAGAAGAATTATGAGGAAATTGAACATAAACAAAAATGACATGTTCATCATTAATTAATAATAGCTAAGGATCAGAAGCTCATGAAGAATTGAAATTAAGTTGAAATATATATATATATATATATATATATATATATATATATATATATATATATATTATTCCAAGATCATTTTCCAACTTATTCAAGATGATCTTTGCCCTCTCTAACATTCTAACTTTCTGTCCTGGAGTAACGAGTTGCCTCACACATTTCATGTATGATTTCATTTTAAAGTCTTTTTTCACTGCTCTTTGGACTGTTATAAGCGAAATTCCTCTCACACGTGCCAAATGTCTTATAGATTGAGTTGGATTTTTCTAATTGATCTCTTTAGCACTAAGTTGAAATGATAATCCCTCTTCCTGTTGTGACCTCCTGATCCAGTTTTCCTATCTACTGTTCCCTCTTTCTTAAACTTATTCACCATTCTCTTGATGGTTCTTAAATGGACTTTGAAGATGGAAGCCAGAGAATGAATGTTGGTACCATTACTGAATGATATTTTCCTCTCACCATTGCTCAGTTGGGAAGACATGAAACAATTTTAACCTGTTCTTGTTTTAGCTGAATAAATGAAAGGGTTTTTCAGTGATTCTTACAACAAATGGTGTCAAGATGGCTAATTTGAAAACCTGGAAAAAAATATCTCAATTAGTTTAGTGTTTTTTTTTTAGATATTAAACATTTTGTAGGATAGACAATTATGCTGTTACATGATTTGGACAATTTTGCTGTTACACTCTGTATATAGTGGGATTTTTTCAAAATTTGCTATAGCACATTCACATATGCACACACAAACTATATCTTTAAACATGCACACATGCACAAAATAATCAAATTCCTGCCTTGTGACTAAGAAAGTTGTGTATTTCTTATTGGCTAAAATAGTCACTGTTCAAGCCAAGTGTAACAGTCTAGACCAGTGTTTCTCAGTCAGTATTCTCTGGAACCCTAGAATTTCACAAGAGATTACTAGGTGTTCTGTGAAAAGCAGTGATGAATAGGTTGATGTCTAGTGATTTTAGTCAGCCAGTATCTGATTACTATTGAATGAGTTCATGTCAGCCATCTTTACCAGTTTGTAGACTGGAGCCATTACGTAACATCCTAGTTAAGAAGAATGTAATGTGTTGAATAGGCACATGGCCAAATGGTTAGTATTATTAATTTTCTGACCATGAAACCCAGGTTTGAATCTCACTATGGTCAATTTGGCAGGAAGGTGATTTCTTGATCTTATCAGCCTGGGGAGGTGATCCCAGTGTGCAGAACTTTTTTGGAAAATGCCTGAAAGCATACCATGGTTAACCCAAGCCTTGTGAGTGACATTGGGTAGACAGAACTATTTGGGAGCTATTGACAGTTGTCCTAGTACAAAGTTAAAAGTCATTGTGACTGTGGGTTTGAACATACAGGCCTTGTGTTATATCTTCTCTCTCTTGTCTTCTCTTCTGGCCAGTGATCACTAGTTGGTTTTGGTTCAGAGATAAAAGAACTTCAACAAGAGAATTTTAAACTTACTATTTTATTAAACATATACATGTATATATCTCTACCTATCCAGTGAACTTTCTCTCTTCCCAAGAGGGAGCAGACATGAAAAGGAAACACGTCTACATTGTTTGACGGTTTAGACTTGATTCCCCAAAAAACCTTTCTCTATCTATCATTCTGACACTAGTTCAGCCAATCAAAATTGACTTCCTTCATTTTGTCTTGTATCTGACCCATCAGATCAAACTGAGGAAATCAAAGCAAAAATACATTTCTCTAAAAAAATGATAGTCTGCTAAACTATTATTTAACACTTGTTCAGACTGTTAATCATGCTAGATAATGCACTCTCTTCCAGAAACTGTAACTAAGGTCTACAATCACTATCCCACTGATGTGCTGTGGCCTTCCTCTGTCACTTCTACAAATATTTTAAATGTGCTACCATGCTGGCATCTCGGTCTCACCCTTTCACTGTCAAAACAGTTAAATGTTCTTCTCAAATAGCTTCTTCTCCTGCACTTCCCATCTGTGGAACTCCTTTCCCCTTAATTGCTTCCCCAATGACTATAATCTTCCAATATTCAAGTGTAAAGTCAATCAACATCTGACACCCTGAGCATGTTCCCTGTTCACCTCTGTATTCCTTCCTCAAACACTCCTCTTTACTCTTGTTCTCAATTCTCTGTAACCCCTTGCATGCTAGTGGCACTCCCACCTTGCTTGGGGCGAATTGCCTTAAAATATATATGTATGTGTAAATCCCATGCCTTACCATTCTTGAAAGAATTGAACAGCAATATAATGAGAAAAAATAAGTGTAAGATTTTGCTTTGTTTAATAAAGCATCCTCTGAAAGAAAGAAAGAATAATGAAAGGAAAGGAAAAACTAATTGAAGAAATGAGAAAAAGAAAGAAATTTACATTTTGAGAGGAACTGCAGCTGAATTTCAAGCATTTCATTGCTACCATGACAACAACCTAAATTTCAACCAATTAAATGCAAGCGTTCAACAGTTAAAAATTCAACCCCAGCCAAAATAAAACATGCATGCTTGTTTTCATTGGTCCCTTTTCATAATATTTGGTTGTCAAAGAAACATAAATGTTGTGATTGTTTTATCTGATAATTATCTGATAAAAATTACAGAAGCAGAAATTTAAATTTAAAGAATAACTCATATTGTTTATGATAAGCA
The DNA here is from genome assembly GCA_963932145.1 of Acanthosepion lycidas. Taxonomy (NCBI): domain Eukaryota; kingdom Metazoa; phylum Mollusca; class Cephalopoda; order Sepiida; family Sepiidae; genus Acanthosepion; species Acanthosepion lycidas. Next base: position 63,686,075 of record OZ010573.1, read on the forward strand.
AACTCAACATGAATTTTATTACGTCTTGTCTATCACAGGTAAACATGCAGGTCCTTGTGACATCAGAACACAAAGCGTGTTGTTCTTTTGCTTAAAATATTTGCAGATTTCATTCTAGAATGAAATATGATATCCATTTGGATGTATATGATCTATGACTTGAATTTGTTTTTATTTTTCAAAGTTTATCAAAAAATGAATTTTATTACATTCAAATACTTTAAACTAAATGAAGCTTAACTTCTTTGAATTTCACATTTTTATACAAACCTGTGTGTGCATATTTGTGTATGTGCATATCTGTAAATGATTGCATGTACATGCGCACATATCTGTGTATATGTACATGCTTATGTACGTATGATTGTGCATGTACGAGTATTTGTGTGTGTGTGAGTGTTAAAGTTCACATGCTTAATAGCAATGTTTTTATTTGTAAAACCAGAAAGAGAAACAACGGGATATTTTTGAAGAAAATTTCTTCCAAGCAGTGTTGTCAAAATTTTTAAAGAACCTTCATTTGTTTTTCTTTATATTTTAAAATTAAATTAGAAATAAAATAATTAACAAAATTTCTAATTAATGAAATGAAGTAGTAATGGGATTATATATGTATAAGATGGGAAGGTGTATATGGAAGTGATGGTTATATACTGAGGAAATACCAAATTATAATTATTTTGTTTGAAAAAAAAAAAAAAAAGAAACAAACAAAAAATTTTAAACTTGAAAATTAAAAAAATTTAAATTCAGTGTTCCCACATTCATTCTATTTTTTTATTGAGTAAAATCTGTTAAAAGTTTATAAAAATGGGACTGTTTTTTGGGTAGGCATTGTAAGTTTCATAAAAAAAGATAAGAATAATAAAAATAACTCTACAAGAAAATATTGTCAAGAAGATCTCTTGACCTGCTTATACTGAATATCAATATACGGAATTTAAATTATCTGGAATAATTTGTTCATCCATAGTAAATAAGCATGTGAAACAACAAATAGGTTTACTGAGTGACATTGAGCTGTTCAGATAAATTAGAAATAAAGCAAATAAATAATGGAATTTCATACAAAGTGAGAATGTTTATTCTTCTCCCTAACTTTTTCTCAGAAGTGATTAAAAGAAAAAAATTACTTGTTATTCAGCCATGTACATTATACCAGTTCATAAAGTTTTTCCGACACTATTCTTTACTTTCTTTACTTTGAATAATTAATTATTCAATCACAAGAAATCCTAAATGAAATCTTATAACCAGTAAAACTGCTTTTACATATTTTGCTCTTACTAAAACACTCTCACAGATACCTTTAAAGAATTATAACTGATATATACTGGACTTTCTTATCATTTTTCCACATATGAGAGTAGAACAACTTGGTTCTTAGAACTGAACAGCCAGACAATTTGCACATATGACTTGATTATAGTCATGAAGGGTTGTGCAGAACCAGGCACACTTTTTGGAAGAGCTGAATACAGAGAAATGGTGAAGATAGGGTGCCACAAGGTTCTCCAACCAACCTCCTCAGGTTCTATATTTAGAGATATCTTTTTCTTAGACTGGTTGCCAACCAGGGTTATAGGGTCTGTCCTGTTATTTACCCAGAGTTAGGGGGAGAAAACATGGGTTCATACTAAGTGTATCTGTATGTAAATGAATGTAATGAATCTGAGCTGCTATCCATTAGTCTACTGTGCCCTCATATCTCTCTTTGTCGCTCTCTCTCTATATATAATATATATAATAAAACACACACACAGACACACACACACATATATATATATATATATATATATTTTTAAAAAAATCATGCAAAGGGTTACAGAGAGTGGGAACAAGACGTAAGGAAACATGATTGAGGAAAGGATAAAGAGAAGGATGAGGAATTAGATCAAAGCATCAAAAGATGTTGATTGACATTACATTTGAATATTTGAAGACGGGGAAGCAAATAAGAGGAAGGGAGTTCCACAGACGGTAATACAAGACATGAAGCTATTGGAGTAGAAGAGACAGCTACATTTAACTGTTTCAACAGTGAAAGGGTGGGACCGAGATGCCAACCTAGTAATATGCTTAAATTCATGCAGTTTGGGAGCCAGTGAAAATACCTCTCCAGAACAGTTACCATGAAAGTACTTTTAGAAAAGACAGAGGGAAGCAATGACACATCTGTGAGAAAGTGACTGTAGGTGAGATGCCAGACCAGGACTAAGCACATTGCATATATGTCTCTGGATTTTGTTGAGGACCTTGAGACAAACAGCAGGGACTCCATTGAAGGACATATGTTTGATTTATAGATTTGAAGGAAGGACTCTGGTGAGAAAAACTTTCTGTCATGACACAGAAAACCAATTTTCCTTGTGGTAGATGAATCAATGTATGTTTTCCATCTTAGGTCAGCAGACAACATGAGACCATGCAGGTGTAGAGAGGGGTGCTCTCATGGAGTTAAGCATCAGACATTCTTCTGTGGTGGGTAAATGAGAGCAGTTTTGATTTTAAGGAATTAAAGTTTAACAGCCATTTCCTGCCCCAGTCAACCACAGACTGGAGGTCCTTTTCGAGACATATAATAAATTATATATATATATATATATGCCAGAGTAACACAAATAGTGAAAAAAACTGAATGTATTAAAAGTGCTCAATACAAAGTTGGAAGACCAGACTTGCAGAGCTGATTAATATTTAGAAAGGATGAAAGCTGACCAGAGGACACTACCACAGTTTCGAACCTATGGTCTCCTCAGGTGGTTTGTTCAGCAAATCAACTACACAGAGCTCAACAACTTAAGCACTTTCGAAACCAGAAGTAGTCGGGGGGATTTCTAACTTTAATTGGGTTCAAATGACCCCAAGCTGAACTTCTTAAAATGTCTGCCATCAACAGACAGACTGTTCCTTTCACATATATATATAATTTTCACCACTTAGTTTTATTTGCTAATGATTATATTTTTTCTGAAGATGTGTTAGCCGAAAGGTACATTAAATTTTAATCATCTAACCCCTGCATTATCAGCAGTATTTAAGAATGTATTTTTTATTTATTAATCTGACATATTTTTATTTTATTGCTTAAATGTTATTTTTACTGTCCTTTTCCACAAATATCTGATTTTTTTACATATATATATATATTTCCACCACTTAGTTTTATTTGCTGATGATTATATTTTATCTGAAGATGTGTTGGCCAAAAGGTACCTTAAATTTTAATCATCCTGATACTTTTGTATCATTTTTTTATGAGTAAAATATGGTCCCTTTTTCTTAAGATCATTTCAGCCTGGTGTGGCAAGAATAATCTGTTTATATATATATATATATATATATATATATATATATATATATATACACACATATATGTAGTCATCCACAGACAGACTGTTTCACTGTATCACAGCTCATCAATGTGGCTAGACATCTGATCGCTTCAGGCCGGGACTGAAACTCAACAAATTTGGTATCTGTCAGAGATTTTAACCCCTAGGCCATTGATGCCTGGCAGAGAGAGAGGCAATTTTTTGCGTATTTAATTTTCATGAACACACCAGTCACTTAGAGAACTCAATTGGCTTGGAGTCTTGCATTATCAGCAGTATTTAAGAATGTATTTTTTATTTATTAATCTGACATATTTTTATTTTATTGCTTAAATCTTATTTTTAGTGGATACCCATATTTGATTAAATTCTCTGTTTATTTATTAAACAGTTTCTAAGGGAAGGTTGGTTCAAATCCTACCTGAGAATGCATATGTTAATGAGATATTTTGAATATTCAGGTGGGTAGATGGAAATAAATAAATAAATAAATATACTGTTTGATAAAACAGCCCATCTGCTCAAATATGGCTACTGACTAAAAATAATGTTTAAACAATATATATATATAAATATATATATATATGTAACTACCACGTAAATGTCTAGAGAGTGTGTTGATCGCAAGGTCATCTACAGTAAATTTGTGCACTGGTTCTTACAACATTTGACCATTCCTGGCAGATCTATTATGACAGTGTGGGATACCTACTTACAAAAGTGATGGAAAAAAAGAAAAGAAAAAGATTCTAAATGAATTCAGCTAGATAAAAAAAAAGTTTTAAAATGCCCAGCACCTCTTGTTTGTGCAAATGTGTAATCATACCAACATAACAAATTTAGTTTGAAGTTCTGAAAGGCAAAACATGTCACAAGTAAATTCTTCCCACTTTCCCCAATATAGTTATATATATATATATATATATATATATATATATATGAATAAGGCCAAAAGTTTTTTAATTTTTTTATGCAATTAATATTTAGATTATTTTAGCTTATTGTAAAATAAAATCCTTAAATTTGCCATGATAAAATCCATCAGAGGACAAAACTCATCGGCTAAGATAAGTTTTTCTTTTGTCATTATACATACTGTCTTTTTCCACATATATCTGAATTTTTTTACATATATATATATATATATATATATATATATATATATATGCATACATGTTATTACTGAGGCTGCAAGTGATTCTTCTGATTTCAACTTCAGTAACAAAGTGTGTAGGTCAGCCAATAGGCATATTCAGTGTTCGAGATATCACCATCCAGAAAGCCAAGCTGCTGCAGGAAAACTGACATGTATAATAAATAAATGTAGTGTGACATGCAAGTCCATGGCAGTTCTAATAAGCCACATTAGGCAAGATATCCAAATGTGTGCATGTTCTCAAAATGGATTGAGTTTCTAAAATGGTTGTTCACAGTCAAAAGTTGATTTCTTAAAAGAAATATAGTATATTAAAAATTAATAGTGAAAATATTTTTCAAATTGTAGTTAAATAAAATGTATTCTAACCTACCCCACCCCCAAATCTTTAAATATACAAATAGAAAAAAATGCCGTAAGAATTTTTGCCGTTAACAATAAAATTTAAAAAAAAATCCAGACGACATGCATTTAACGGATGTCAGATTTCATTGAAGAATACATCCCTACTCCTTACCAAAACATAGCTAATAACGAATACATCAAAATATAGACATAAAGAACATGCAAACACCCCTGTCTAGTAGAAGTGAATTAATCTGTAACCTTGGAAACGTGAATTATGATTTTAGCTGTCTTTAAAAACCCAGTAATTTTAAAAGTTACTCCAAAATTCGCTTGAGGATGAAATGGAACTAATATCTTTAATTTAATTACAAAATTAAATTCGAACCTTCCATTTTTGAAACATGGTTAGAACTGTGTAGCGGAAAAACCATATTTTAAATCAATTAATTTATAATATATATATATATATATATATATATATATATTGTGTATTTGGGCAGCCTTCCCAAAGAAGAAATTAAAGCTTATCAACCAGGGTCAAATGGTTGGGATTTATTCCAAAAAGATAAATTAGAAATAAACTGTTTAAAGACTAAGGAAATTTATTAAAAGAGCAAAATAAATTCAGAGTGCAGACATGTATGAAAGTATGTATTGTCTTGCCTCAAACCTGGCTAAAAACAAATGTGATACATAAATAAATATGCAAATTCATATGTAGTCAATGTATACAATTGAAGATTTTTCCAATATTTTAACAAATATCTTGAGAAGTCGAAAAAGAAATGAAACTTATAGAGTTGATTTGTGATTTTTTTTTAACCATTTTTAATTTCTTATAATTTCCTGATGTTATATATATATATATATATATATATATATATATATATATAAACAACACTATAAGAATAAAATCAAATCCAGAATAATTGTCTTCTATTTAGGAGCACACAGAATTTGTAGCCATCAATATTTACATAAAGGAAAGTACATTGAAAATACTTGTAAACTCTTCCAATATCCTAATTATTTTATATATAATGTTTGTCATAAAGGTCATCAGATTCATAGAATTTGAAAAGAAAATAATATAGTCCAGATAAAACTAGTTACATAATCCTACCTACCAACTCCATAATGACTTTAACTGAAAAGAATTTATCTAAATGTAATCTAAAAATTGTTACAACTACTTCAAAAACAATAAGAGATTTAATTAATACAAAAAAGATAATAACAAACTAAAATATGAAGCAGGAATGTACATAATAACCGTAAAAGAATGTCACAAGCAATACATAGGTGAAAAATATCAGATTAAAGATAAATCCATTAATTCTTTAGAAATTGCTTTGTTTACATTTAGGGCATAAAACTGAGCAGATATGGTCTCTCTAGAAAAGTAATCTGAGTGAAGGAGATGTGCTTTCTTTAAACAGGGTAAAAAGAGTGTTGTTTACTGGGAAGTCCTTCATAGCTGAGTGGTAAAGCATTGCTGGTTCAGAAGATTATATGAACACAAAAGGAAACTTTTTAAGAAAAAACAATACATTCAGTGCATTAGATATTCATCATAATAAAGTCTAACTAAAGCTCAAAGATGTTTGACAGTTTGGCATGTTGACCTTCTACCACAAGCTCAAGGGCTAGAATATTTGAGCAGGATATTTGACTTTTCAATCATTCTTAACAAATGTAACCTAGAGAAGGTTACTGAATAGAATAATCAAACAAAGGTTGGTAATGAATGATAATACTTAAGACAAGAACAACACATATAAGATTTGCCAGCGGCATGTAGAAGAAGTAGTCAACTGCTACAAGTGAGTCAAGTGAATTCCATAATGAATTTCCAGCTGCAAATCAAAATACAGTATTTACTACTGTATTTATGTGAATGGGGACATACCCATTATCATCTGTAGTCATGCTACAACAACAAATCAGGTAATGAAAGTTTTGTTGACCGGTCACACATTGAGATCATATCTCTATCCTTGGACCTATGCTGTTCCTTATCTTCATCAATGACCTTCTTGATATCATCAGTTTCTAACAAGATAAATATTTTGATGATAAGACTATTTACTCCTCACTTTATAGTAAGTCTGATAAGTCTGTAAAAATAAGACAGGCAACTGGAACACACTTTGTCTGTGTTTGTACAATACATCAAAATATAAATGATGATTGGTAGAGACATCTTGGTACACTGACTCAATATGAGTAAATATCATTTAACAGATTAACATCAATGCATAGCTGTTGTTATATGCAATGAAGCACCCACTAACTGCTACATTATTGATTGCTCAACTTGTAACAATTTGATGGAGGATTTTGTTTTATATTGTGGGTTCAGTCTAACCAGATTAAAAATGAAAAATTATAATCCAAGTATTGTCCCCACAATTATAACAAAATACAAAGAAATGATTTCTTAGCAGAGACAAGAGATAAAAAATAGATAGGCATAATTACACATTTATATACAGGTTATTTACACAAGAAAATCTTGAGTTTGTTGTGGTCACAAAAGACCAAAGTTCAAATGTTTGAAAAGTTCTGCAGCATTCCTTATGTTAAGGAATGGGACATATAGTCATGTGCTTTGGTAAATATAGGTGTATGTGTTAGTCACATATTAGTACAGTGTATGTGTGACTGATGATGATTGAATGTATGTGATGATAAAACACATTAGTGGACCATACATGTGGCTGTTGGCTGAAAGTGTGGGCGAAGCACATGTATGGGTGTGTGTGCAGACGCATGAAAATTGTCTTCAATAGTTTTCAAAACATGAAAAGACAAGATAGGAATAACTTATTGCTTAAGAATATGTATTCTTCAACAAATTAATGGACAAATGAAGCAGAATTCTTAGAAAATAGACTAAAAATTACCTCAACAATTACAGGAACTCAAAAATTGCATAGTCTTATTCCTATGATAGGAATTGGTGGATATGATGTGTGCTTGAAAAATATCCCAATAAAGAAGTGGTAAAATTGACATTTTTACAACTGAAGAGCTCTTCCATATCTTTCTGTTATCCATTACATCCAGATATATTAATTTTAAATTATTCTGATTTTCTTAGTTTAGCTGATCCAATAACTGACACTGGAAGAACTTATAAACTTTCAAAAATTGAGATGGAAAAATCTTAAAATATTTTAGGAAAGAGAATTTTTTAAAATAACCTTAAATAAAGATACAATCAAGGTCAGTTATCACAAAAATATTGAGTGAAAAAGTAAATGGTTTATATATCAAAATTTTAATTTCCTATTCAAACATATATTCTAACAAGAAAAATAAGTTTGATTTTTAATCTTTTTGTAAATGTTAAGAATCATTTTTAAATATTCATTTTAATGCCTCATTTTTACAGATGAAAACTTAATTTAAACTTTACTTATAAATATATATAAAATACCAAAAATTTGATTGTTTTGCACATTTAGTGTACCATGTCAAATGTCAAAAATTTGTTAGCTATTAAAATTATATGTTGCAGATTTTCATATTATTTTATGTTAACATTAATTCATGAAATTTTTTAAATAATTATTTTCATTACGTCACTTTTTCATATAAAAATCTATTTGTTGTATAATAAAAATGTGAACAAAACCAAAAATAAAGTTGTTTATTTTTCACTGAATTGGTCAACATTTAACAACAAGTAACACAAATAGTGTTGATTTTATAATCAGCATTCAAAGAGCTTTCTGAAGATATACAACTTGATCATATTGGGAGATATGAAAATGTTAGCATACAGTGGCAAATACCAAAATCCACCATTTTGAATTTAGCCCAACTCAGTAAAACCCTTGTAACTCAGGCCACAGTCAAAAGTCCACCAAAAAAATTTTGTACATATTTTATCATAAAAGCAGACAAATTTGTTGTAAAATTAAAAAAAAAAATTAAAGATATGGTTTATGAGAAATTAGGGGCTAAGATCAAATTATCTTATTTAAACAAATAAATAAATAAATCACCTTTTAGATCTATCCAAGTACTTTAAAATGGTATAGCTTTGTAGGTAAAAAAACAACTCAGCTATTGATATTTAATATTTAAATATCTATAGCTCAGTTGTTTTTTTTCCAAAATTTTACCAAATTCACCAATTTTCCAAAATTCACCTTTTTGGCAAGAGTCAAAGGCTCTTATCTTGGGAACCCTTTGACTTAGAGATATAAAATAAGTACCATTCAATTTCTAGCATGAAGCTCTTAAATGTATGAAATTTGAAAAAAATCTGTGTTGGCCATACCCTTGTTGATTTGACACAGAATGACTCTATTCAGCTCTATGATGCAGGGATTACAGGTAGATCACATTGAAACGTCAGTTCTCACTATGATGATCACCAAAGTTAAGTAATGTTGAGACTGGTCAGTACCTAGATAGGCTTGGTTTGGTTTGATTTGATTTGTTTAATATCAAAATTTAATTTCCTTGGGTGCTTAATTAATTTTTTTTTTTTTTTTTTTTTTTTTTTTTGCTATTAAAATCTATTGCTGGAAAGTCTTACTATAAGAATGTATTTTAATACTTTCATAGTGTTTTGTTTTTGTTTTGGGGTTTACTATATGCCCATAGCCATGACTCTAACAGGTGTTACCATGCTGGGTCTAGAAAACCACAGCAATTAAGAAGTGTTTCCATACTCCTCAAAACCTCCTGATCAAAGGCTTTGCTGCTGGATGTAGTTTGTCATACCCAGGATGCAATTAGATGGGTAACTGCTTGAAAATGCTAGGTTTGATGTTACTCAACTTTAGTGATTTTATGGGAGCTAGTATTATCCACGTGATGTAGCTTTAAGCCTTTGTATTGTGTAAACCATAGTGTAAAACAATGTTTTTATGTGGAACATGGGTGGGGCTTGGAATGGATTACTTTCAATTACGCATGTAGTGAGTGATATGTTTATAAAAAACGGGAATCCAGAACAGATTATATTTGTATATAGACCCCACTGAAAGTTGTAAAATCCAAATAGAAATTTGTGCATTTATATAAATATATGTGGCAATTCTTGTTTCTCTTTGAAAAAAAAAAAATATTGAGAAAACTTCTTCATAATTTCCCACCAAAACTTTATTTCTTTTTCCAAGTGAAGTTTATAGTTCACAAACTGATAACCCTAACCTCTTATCAGATGAAGTCATTATAATACAATGAGTTTAGTATAGAGGGTGGCAGAGGTGATCTACTCTCATTTGATAGTTTGATGTAACCACACCCATTGTTTTGTGTGTGTGTGTGTGTGCATGTGTGACACAGAGACAGAATAAAAAATGTTTGAATAGGTGATGGTAGAAAATAAAAAAGTTGGTCATATATATATATATATATATATATATAAAAGGAAAAACAATCTTAGACAACACTTCATTCCCTTAATATATCAAGGTAAATGTAAGGATCTTATTTTGTAACATGTATTTATATATGGAAAGTTTTTAAAATTTTTAAATTTAAGAAAGCACTAAAATATTCTGAAAGATAATTATCTAAGTCAGAGTAAACTATGAAAGAATCTAAGTGATGTAATTTAATGGCTTTAAAATGAAAATGTTGCTGTTGAATCTTTATTTTCTTATTTATTTACAGATATATATTTTAGTTATATCCAAAAATGTATGCATACATACACACGTGTGCCACATTTAAGCTACACTTAAAGAAATCATTTTTCTGGGTGCTTCCTACTACTGGCCTTGTGTCACATCTAAATTATGCTTGGTAAATCACTATATATGAGAGAGTGGAGATGAGAATCAACACTGAATGCTGACAATCAGTTCTATGCTACAATACAACCTTCAGATTAAGATGTGAAAATTTCATTGAGGCATGAAACTGACAGTTACCATACTGTGCTGATTCCTATGTTCAAATGTTTTTTTTTTTTTTTTTTTTGACAGCATGTTTAACCCTGTTCAAGGCCTGGTGGCCACTGGAGGCAGAGGGTTACTTTAAGGAGTAGTTTATATGGATAAGAGGGGAAGATAGCGATTAATTCTTGACTTGAACAGGTTAAGATTGTAGTGATTGGGGAAACATACTCTTGGGAGTCTATTCCACAGGGCAATGGTTCACGGGAAGAAGCTATTTGAGTGGAACTTCTTGCCAATGGAATATGGAGGGAATGTGGGTAGTTTGCTACTATGTAAGTGACATGGCAGGTACTAACTGTGAAGATTAGATCTGGTGGAACCAAGGAATATAGTTTGTCCAAGCACTTTCCATGGAAGTAGTGATAGAGCAGTGAGAGACTCACCATTTCTTGTCTGTGAGAGAGAGGTTGGAAGGTGGAAAATAATTCTTCTCCAACAGTCTATTTCTATAGATATTGAACATTAAGAGACCTAAATTTATTTTGGGGAGATATAAATTTTGTTCTATAATGTATTATTATATGTTAAAATCTTTCAAATGTAAATTCGATTCCTTGGTAAGAATTGTTGGATTTTTCCAATCTTGCTTTAAAAATCTCCTACAGACATAGCAGTATGGAATTTAGTGCTATGAACCTGTTAAATTATAGTCTTTTTGTTGAGAAGATGAAAAAGTACAAAGCAAATTATAAAGGCCATCAAATGCAACATACACTTAAGTGAGACAGAAGAACAAATTTGTTTAGGCATGAGTTGAGTTCAAATCTGGACTAGTCAGTTGCATTCACTTTCATGCAAATGCCCTTGGGAATAAAATGAATACATTTATTCTCCTTCTAACTATAGGTTAAATAGCAGGGTAGACTGGACTCTCAAGCTTTGACAAGTCTAAGAGAAGAAAAACTTTCATTTTCAAACAATTGTTAAAACAACAAGAAATGACTAACTTTTCCAAGAAGCCATGGTAATTCACAGATAAAAAGAAAACAGGCCATGATTACCCATGTCCAGAAGGGAGATGGCATATAAAAAATTAAAATTTTTTGAAATGAGGAATTATCATTATTATATATTATATTATTATATATTATTATATGCCTTGTTATTTGAACCAACATGCTCATTTTAGTTGTTACACTCACAATATTTCAGCTGTTGTACCACATGGACTTCTTCAGGAGTCTCTCCTGGAAATTGGTAACCTTATTAGAATTTCATATTAAACTCTTTATTCAATTCACAAGGATATACTGTTCATATTCTACTTTCCATGCTGAGGGGATAATTCATATCAGTTAATATTCTAATTCAGTCAGACTTGTGTCAATGAAAACATATCTGTTTCCTCAGTAGTTGTGAGTTGAAGCCTTGGGTCTGGCAATGCTGAAAAGTGACATATTCTGGCTCAGTGGAAGAAATGGACAAGAAACACAACGGAGAATTAAACTGGCATCTTATAACTGATATGAAAGTATATAATAATTATCTATCATTTCAGTCAAAAGATAAACAAGGGGCAATATATATATATGTGTGTGTGTGTGTTCATTTTTTTTTTCTTAATCATTTCACCACAAGCAAGACTTGGAGTGGAAGAGAATGAGAAGATTTTAGAAGGAGCTGGAAATACAATCCTAAACAGGAAATAAGGGATAAATCTCTACTCCTGTTCAAAAGATGAGGAAGGGGTGTGATTTTATATATATATATATATACATATATATATATATATATATATATATATATATTAGGGTCATGACCCTGTATCATAAAAATAAAAAAAAAATAATGAAGAAATGTTTAATTCAGTTTATTTTTTAAAAAAATGCTACCCTCAACACAAAATTTCTAAAATTGTATAGTAGGACTATTACTTTCTGGAGCCTTCTAGAACTTGTTTGTGCTTATTTGTAAGTTTGTATTTTATGCTATAGCTATAAATTGTTAAATGCATTAAAAAGTACATAAGTATTATTGTTGTAACCTCGGAAGAGTTACTGAATGATGACTAACCAAAATGGAGGTTGGAAATGAAATGGTTATAACATCTTTATAACATCAAGAAAATACAATACTTGCCAGTAGTATGAAGTAGGTAAACGACTGCTAATGGTGGACTACTTAGACTTCCACTTACAATAGTGTCCAATGTATTTATGAGGATTGGGGCATACCCCTTAATGTTCATAAGTATGGTATATAACAACTATCCAATTACATTATTAGTAAATTGAAAAATAAAGCTTCGGAAATATTTTAATTTTTTACCATAATTGTGTATATGGTAAAATCAAGTATCCGGTTTGTGGGGGTGACCTTTTATAAGAACTAAAACAAAATAATGCATTTTTCATTATGTTTGAACAAAAGTTTATCAATTTATGATACAGGAACATAGTGTTACAATATATATATATATATATATATATGACAAATAAAATATATTTTCCAATATCAAGAACTTAGTAGAAACAGAAGATACCAGTTCTGAAAAATTATTTGAGAAACAGGATTTATTGCTTAATATCTCTCTTCCCCGTCTTTAAACTTTCAACTCATTTTCCCTGATTCCCACTCTTGCTTTTCTATTCCTTTCTCTTCTCTTTGCTTCATCTGCTTTCTCTCTGCCATACACTGAGCAGTTTTAAAAAAAGATTTGGTTATATCATTGATGTTACTGATTAGGGTAACAGAAAACAAAAGCTTCAACCCCACACTTTTTCTCTTTATCTAGCCACATATTTATATATCCTACCAGAGGGTGCATATTTTTCTAAGATTTCTTTAATATTCAGACCAGTAGATGGAAATAAATAAATAAAAACAGACCATCTTTTCAAATATGAGTATCAATTAAAAATAATGTTTAAGCAATAAATTAAAATATGTTGGATTAATAAATGAAAAATCCATCCCTAAAAATTGTCTTTGTTGATTTTATGAAATTGAGGTCTGTGGCCAAAAGCACTTTTCAGGCTTTGTTTAACCAGAAGTTTCTTTATGGTTGAGAGGTCAAGCACATCACACACACACACACACACACACACACACACACACACATATATATATTCAAGTATTTGAGCAGCTATACCTCTTTAATACAAGTCTCGTTAAAAATGACTGACAAGGTACTGCGGTTAAGTTTTTTATTTAATTTTTCTTATCTTATAATTTTTTCTTTACAGACATACATTACGTAGAAATAGTCTGAATGTTCTGTATGTCCAAGCATTTTTGCCTATTCTTTTAGCCGTTACTAGCAGCATGGCCCGGCGTTGCTCGTGCTTGATTCAAAAATCGTACGACTCATACACCAATCGCTCTCACTTGACTTAAAATATTTTTGCCCTTCCTTGCCTTTAAAGGATTGCCCTTTGACATGCTGATGTTGCTACATGCCTTACTTCTTGCCTATCTCACACTGCAAATTTTTTCTAAGCTCTATACTAAACATTAAATCTGTTACAAAAAAAGAACTAAACAAAATGAACACAAAATGATCAGCTTTAAAAAAGGACTCGTAACTGGAAAAACCGAATGAAAAAAGAATGTTAACAACAAATACGTTTTCACACCCAACCCAGTTTTGTGGAATCAGAATCAACATTGAGTTTAAGCAAGTGAATGAGCCAATTGGAGTAAAGTGCCAGGCAGATTTAAATTTTTCCTACTTGTGACAAATGCAGCTATCAATTTTTTTTTTTTTTTTTTTTTGCATTCGTGTCAGTCAGCTGTTGGCTCTCACGCTGGCCAATAGAATCTTCCTGCCTATTCGTGGCAGCCAGCTATAGGCTCTCACTCTGGCCAGTAGAAAATGGCCACAAACTACATGAAAACTGCCATAGAAGCATGAAAAAATCAATTATTTCCACCATCTATTGATGGGAGTTGGGAAATGCAAAGGTGGTCTTCGCCTTTCCACTAACTTGGAGCATGTGCATGTAAATTTTGGTGCAAATCCGTCGAAAATTGTGGCCGTGCATTCGTTACACACACACACACACACACACATCCTGCCTTTTGTAGATAGAGATTAAGGATGATTTTCTTTTTACTTTTAACTGAATGTATTGATTTTTTTTAATGTAGTAATGTTTTTATTTCTAAACACACACACTGACATACACACACACACACATATATATATATATATATATATATATATATATATATATATATATAATGGAGGCGTGGTGTAGTAATGGATAGTAGCTTAAATTGAGGAATCAGAGAGATGAGTTCTAATTCAAGTCGAGTTAATTCACTTACATGCTAATACCATTGGGAAATGTATGAATCTATCTTTTTCCCACCAGCTATGGGTAAATAACAGGACATACTGTGTCCTGTAGCCTAGATTGGTGATCAGTCTTGCAGAAGGACAACTCTGAATTCCAAATTTGCAGAGGGTTGTTTGGAGATGTTGTTGCACACTGTGTACCAGTTCTCTGTATTTGGTTCTTTCAAAAAGTGTGGTTGGTTCTGCACAAGCCTTGACCCCTATAATCAAATGGTATGTGCGGGTAGTATGGCTGTTGATTCTAAGAACTAAGCTGTTTGACTTGTATGTCAAAAACAATGGGAGTGTTCAGTATGTATATGCATGTATGTAATCTGAAAAGAAGATAGAGACTAAATGTCATAATCTTTTTTTTAACCTAGCAAAGTAGGGAAAAAATGGATCCTAGCATGGCTGTTACTGTGGCCATCGGAATGTTTTGATACCTGAGTTGACATCCATTTCTATGTTTTTGCTGCTTACTAATATTTATGTATCTGACATTAAAGCATACTGGGAAATCACCATAGTAACTAAAACAGACTCTTGCCAATTAAGCCAAGCTTGTCCAGTCTCATAATCAACACTTGCCTCTGTTAACAAGTGGATTGAACAGGAAGCTTAGAGATTTCTTAGGACTTTATACATTTTATATATCTTATATCTATATCTTATCTTGTCCAATCTCAATATGCTGTGTGTTTGATACCATAACATTGCAAAAGCAGCACATTATAAAACAATTTGTATTAGCACAATACCATTAAAATGTATTAACTGTAACTCCATCATCCATAGTGTCATACCAATAATAATTATAATAATAATAACAACAACAATTCATGGGTATTTTTCAAATCTTGTATGAATTTCTCTCTATGCAGTGACCATATATTTTTACATCACTTTGATAATGAAAATATATATAAAGTGACCAGTTAGTCACAATAGTCAGAGTGCTGAAACAATGATGCATGCAGAGTATTTTTTGTTGTTGCCTTTTGAGGCTTTTAAGGCACATTTGATGGGGGTGCTACATACAGGGTGCGATGGATAAATTGTCATTTAACACTGACATCTCATTTTAACAGATATGTTTACCAAAATTGCACAAAAATATCTTGAAATACGAAAGAGTAAATTTATTCAATAAAATCACCATTGGCTTCAACCATGGCCTCCAGACGATTTTTGAATATCTTGAAAATCTTCTGGATGTCCACCTTGTTCAAATTGGTGAATGCTGTCATAATCCTTGCTTTCAGTTCATTTTTGGTGTTACAAGGAGTTTTGTTGGTCTCTCACTCAACTGCGCCCCACCCATAATAATCAAGAGTTGTAGTCTGGGAATTAGGTGGCCAGATGTAAGGAGTGATGTGGTTGCAGAAATTGTCTGACAGCCATGACTGGATTCACTTGCTTGTGTAGCATGGTGCAGAGTCCTGTTGTCAGATGTAGGGTCTTCAGACAGACACTCTTTGGACCTAGGGCAGAACTACCTCCTTAATGCACTTGATGTAGGCTATCACCAATATATTTGGGAGTTTTTTTCTTATCAAAATGATCCAAGTGAGTTTTTTGAGCTGACATAACTTTATAATCACCATTAGATACATCCAACTTTTCCAGATCCTCTGAACTGTTTTCAGATTGACATCTAAACACTCTGAAATGTTCATATTTGAGCTTTTGGCATGAATACCAAGCAGAAGTATAGTATGCCATTTCCAAATTTTTGGTGGAGTAAATTGCGTCATGTGTTCTTTTGGTCCAAATGACCATATTATACTGTGCTGTCAACAAAATCAAAAACAATGTGTATGTGTGAAATTAAAAATATAAAATAGTGACAATTTATCCATCTCACCGTGTACATGTTGTAATTTGAGATCAGAAAGGCTTGACTTTTATTTAATCTAGACAACTTGTAATAAGAATAAATTCCTTTTCTGACATCTGTTCCTCTCTCTCTATATCCTATATACTAATGAATAAAGCAAGGAACTATTGACTACAAAAGTCTAATATTTTAAGTCTGCCATTTGTCCATGTTTTGAGTATTGCTGCCATATATACTTCTATGTATTTAGAGATTCTTGATGAAATCCAAAGAAGGATCTGCAATGTTATCAGTCCTGACCTGGTATTGATGTTTCCCACCACAATGATGGAACTTCCCTGTGACTTTTCTATAAATGTTTTTCTTTTATGGCTTCTTGCTTTCCAGTCAAATTTGATCTTCAAAAATTTAAACTGTGACAGTTGTTATCTTTGTTTTTTTTTTAATTTCTGTTTTTTTTTCATTGTTTTCTCTCTTTAATAATGTTCTTTTTCTTATATTCTCCCACACTTAGTCACCTCCTTTGCATTTTAGTAACTTTATTGCTTGGGATGAAATGATTAAAAGAAGATGTATTGCAGCTTTTTACACCGCAATCCATGAAATGAAAAATCATTGGTCATTCGATAAATTTTTGATTATATTAAATTTGATGCCATGATTGATATTTTCATAATATATTTGTAACAAAAATGGGTTACCATTTGTAACAAGATTTGGTTGAAAACTTTCAAAATAAATGAATTCAGCATGTACATTGATTTTAAATATATTTATATATAGAATTAGGTGTAATAGTTCAGAAAAGAAAAAAAAAAATTAATGTGCTAAGTTGTAGTGTGTGTGTGTGTGTGTGATATGCCACATGGTTCGGTTAAAACTGAAAAGTCTGCCTGGATGGAAAACGAAACATAAATTGTCACTATTGAAGAAAGAAAAAATAGAGGGTTTGTGTCATTACTTTTCATATTGCTTTATACAATGCCACCTAGTAGGCATTAGAAGTTCTTTGGCAGACAAAGTGGGATAATCTCACAGATTAAACACTATTATTACACATTCCTGTTTGGCATGATTTGAAGTTAAAAATTATAAAAACAGTGAAAAGGTTTTTTTCAAGTGTTTTTGACTAATGATTTAGATGAGAATTTAATGATTCATAAGCTACATTTGAGAGCTGAAAATTTCTCAGCCTGTCCCACAAGTCCTGCCAAAGAATTCTGATGTTTAGTCATTTGGTCAGATTTTGAAAAGTGGGTTGGGCTGAGAACTTTTCAACATCCCTTTTTATATGCTAAAAAAAATTACAGCATAAGTAATATCTACAAACAAATTAGTAACAGTAAATATTTTTAAAAAGTTATTTGTTTTCATAAACAATTTCATTTTGCCAATATATTAACTCTAAAGAACAGTGAACTTCTGCCATTTTGCTTCTTCATTTTATTATTATTGTGAAAATTTCACATGCCGCAAACAAAAGATTCTTTCCGACAAAGAGCTCCATAAATAT
Organism: Acanthosepion lycidas; assembly: GCA_963932145.1. Classification (NCBI taxonomy): domain Eukaryota; kingdom Metazoa; phylum Mollusca; class Cephalopoda; order Sepiida; family Sepiidae; genus Acanthosepion; species Acanthosepion lycidas. The sequence continues at coordinate 63,704,470 of OZ010573.1, forward strand.
ATGGTCCTGCATAAGAAATGTTGCAAAACTAGATTTGCAGGCAAGATAGAAATATTCTATATAAAGTTGAAACTAATAAAAATAGGTATATGCAAATACAGAATGAAATAAAGAGTCTGTTGCAGTTAGAGAGAGAAAGAGAAGATGAGACAAGACCTTCTCATTCCATGTGCAGAATGTTCCACAGCTTTACCATACTTTGTGCTATTGTTGTAATTTCTAAAGCAAGTCATCTTTTTATGTTGTGGAATTACCAGCCCCATGTCCAACTGGTTTTGGAGCCACGATGTCAGGTCAGGCTGAATAAAATTGTCAGTTCTTTTTTTGTATTTTATCAATACATAGCAGAAGCACAAGACCAGATGTGGCAGCAATATAAGATGCATGGGTGATTGGTTGAATTATACATACAAACAGTAATATACAAATAATTAATGGAATGAATTGTGAGATGAAATAGAAATATGAACTTGTTTCTAAAATGGGAAAAATCACTAGTGATGTCTATTTAGGAACTAAATTACTTTATTTGGTATTGGCAAATCATCTAAAACATTAGTTGAAATCTCAAAACTTAGACTAAAAAGTGGTCATTGAAATTTAGATTATTGTTGTAAATTAGGGAAGCTTACGGAAGAGAATAATGACACAAAGGTTGCTAATGAACAATAATACTTAAGACATTAACAACACATATGAGATTTGCCAGTTATCTATTTTCTCCAGTAGGCCAAACTTTATTTACTTGGAAGAAAAAACATGCAATTGTTTGTCTCTTCTGAGAATTTTATTTTCAGCCACACATTTCTTTCTGATACAGTAAAACACTGCTTGGCTTGACATTGTTAAATGTTGCATTAAAAACTTATGTCTAATTCAGAACATTCCCTGCAGACAGAATTTACAATCTTATTGATTTTATAAAGAACTAAATCTTTTGTATATAATTATAAACTTACAAGAAAAAATGCCTCAGTCACCAGGCAGTACAAATGACTGCATACTTTTAACAATGAAATGTTCAAATTAATGTAAACTTTTAACCAACCCGGATCAAATTAAGGTAATCTTTAGCCATCCACAGCATGGCGATCTTTATTTAAGGTCAGCTCATAATGTAAGTCAGAGCCAGAACTGGAGGCCTATCTCAAATCTCATTGTTTCACTAGAAGTGAAGATTTTTAGTTTCGGTTTTGGTTTGTGGTTTGTTTTAGAAATTCAAAATAAAGTAGAAATTAAGTACATAATTAGTTTGTCTCAAAAAGTTAATCTTCTATCTTGGTGTATCTTTTCTTTACTAAGGTCTCATTACAATTAATATATTATTTAGTGGAACTTTGGAGTCATCATTTCCTGCATATGAAATAAAGTATACGAAATGCATTTTAATTTTTCAATAAATTATTCACATTAAAACAGTTTTAATGAAACAAAAACCATATCGAAACTATGAACTCTGGAACAAAAATATGACATGAAACAAAACAAATTAAACATGAAAGTAACTTTTTAATTTATTTGTTTTATTGTTTAGACTTAAAGTAAATATTGTTATATGAACATATTTGTCATAAATATACTTTTTATGATAGATTTTGTTATAAATATACTTTTTATAACTAACGTTTACAATCTCTAACAATATCTGATTAAATTTATGGAATTATGACATTAACATTACATAACATTCTTAATAACTGATTTTTGATTTATTTTGTAGTAAAAAAATATCACATTTGCTCCTATATTATGTTCAACAGTAAACTAAAATTTAACATACTTTTTAAAAAAATAACTTTGAGAGAGAAAAACACAACATGTTCAGAAAAGATTAAATTCTATCATCTATATATTTATTATGAATAACAATATCATAGAAAACTTTATGTACCAAATAATAGCATTTTTAAATAAAGTCAGTAGAATTTAAAAAAGAATTGAGAAAAAAAGTCTTCGGTAGAAAAGTCTGTTAAAAATTAAACATAAAACATTATTAAAATTAACTTTCTTGGGAGAGATTTTGTAACATTTGTAATAAAGATGAGAAAAATTCAATTAATAAATTAATTAATAAATTTTTAAATTGAGTCTACATTTCAGTTATGAAACATGGTAAAAATTTAACATACTTTTTTAATTTGTTAGAAAGAAAAATACAAATTACACAAAAATAAATAAAATTGTTCACCAGTGCATTTGCTTTTATACATACATTTCGGAGATGAGGAATTTAGCTTTATGTGAAAAATGTTAAATTGACTTCCAAGTAACAAGACCTGGTTTCATAAATTTATATGGTGAATTTCATATAAAAAATGTTTGCTTTGGCAATGAAAACATAAAATAATATATCAAGTCAGAAATAAAATGAATAAATCTTATACTTACTTAATTAAATAGGCTAAAGTTATTCCAAAGGGAAAAAGCAAACATTTCTTAAGCTGACTACAGCAGAGAACTATCACAGATCCAAACTTAAACTAAAGATTTCCGCTCCCACTGGAATGACAAGATGAATATGAAGAGACTTGAGGCAACAGAAATGTGGTTCTGCAGAAGGATACTGAGAATATGATTTATCAATCAACCATCCATGGTATGCTTGCACCATATTATGCAATAAATTCTAGAACAAGACACTACCATGAAGACATGCATAAGGTAATATAAAAAATGTGTCTACAAGACAATACAATAATTACAGAACATACACACAATCCATCGCTTCAGAAGGGGAAGAAACCTCCAAAAAGAGGCTACCAATGCTTACAGGCTCAAATATAAATAACATATATTTATTAGGTTGGTGCAAAAATAATATCGTTTTTGGACGTTAAAAAATACGTCAAAAAACAATATTATTTTTGCACCAACCTAATACCTATTCCTGAATAAAGTACACTGTTTGTGGGGCCTAGAATATGCTGATTGTGTCACCAGCAGCTGTTAAAAGAGTCCCCCACCTAGAGGGACCGCCGAGCAAGTAAATGCTTACATACTCGTATATAAATGATAAATATTTACTGATTCCTGAAACAAGTCAATGTTTATAGACACAAATATAATGCTCAATATTTACCTGTTACCAAAGCAAGTAAATGCTTGCAAACACAAATATAAAAAAAAAAAAACAATATTTACCTGTTCCCATGCCAAGTGTCCTCTTATAATCTCATATTTAAATGACCAATATGTACCTATTTCCAAACCAAGTAAATGCTGATAATCTTATATATATATATATTATATATATATATATATTATATATATATTATATATATATATATATATATATATTATATATATATATATATATATATATATATATGTATATACTCATCCTTTTGGCTGGGATGAAAGCATATTATCTGTTTCCTCCTTTTTTTTTAGATGAAAGAATAGGAGAAGGTGTTCAGTCCTGGGGCTTGCTGCTTTGCAGCAGCATCTTCCTCAGTGCCCTAAGTAAGGTGTAGTTAGTATAATATCAAGTCCAATGCGACAATGGTCACAGGGACTGAGCGATTTTTGTCGTTATGCCCTTATGCATGTCTATGGGCACCACATGTAAAAAAGGCATTGTGTCACATCTTGCCTTACTGGGGGGATCAGGTAAATACTATCACTTGAGCACTTCAACATTGTGTAATGGTTAGCAAGCTTGTTTTACTAGATCAATTAAAACTGAGTAGTGAGCTTGATCCACACTGGGTGCTTTCATACTTTCGGTCTTGTGTCACATATAAGCTTACTATATATATATATATATATATATACACACACACACATCGGGTGTAACAGCAAAATTGTCCAATTGTTAGATTAAGCTTTGAACTGGGGTATCTTAGGAAGTATTAACGATATCTTACTGGAATTCACTGACGTTTTTCTAACACTATTGGATTCTACAATGAGTAATAGGCATGCATAATTAATCTCTAAGCTTAACAGAAGAATCCTGATGGAATCAATCATAAATGAAAATGACATGTTCATCATACCTAAGGATTGGAAGCTCATGAAGGATTGATATATTCAAAGTTCAAATATACATATATTATTCCAGAATCATTTTCCAACTTATTCAAGATGATCTTCACTCTCTACCCTTCTAACCTTCTGTCCTGAAGTAATAAGGTGCTTCAGAGATTTTACATACAATTTCATTTTCAAGTCTTTTTTTAATGCTTTTTGGACTATCATAGCTGAAACTCTTCTCTCGCGTGCCAAACATCTTATGAATTAAGCTGGATCTTTTCTAATTGATCTCTTTAGCTCTAAGTTGTAATGATGATCCCTCTTCCTGTTTTGACCTCCTGATCCAGTTTTCCTCTCAACTGTCCTCTCTTTTTTAAACTTATTCACTGTTCTCTTAATGGTTCTTGAATGGACTTTGAAAATGGAAGTATGGATGCTGGTACCATTACTGAAGTCCTGAATGATCTTTTTCTTCTCACCACTTCTCAAGTGGGAAAATATAGTGGGACCGACACAAAACTTTTTTCTAGCTGAATAACTCAAAGAGATTTTCCAGTGATTTTTATGACAAGTGGTGTCAAGATGGCTAAATATCTTATCTGAAAACCTGGAAAAAAGAAACTCAATTAGTTTAGTGCTTTTTTAGATATTAAACATTTTATGGGATGGTTAATGGATGTTAAATGATTTATTTAGTTTTCTAATATTCTAAAAGTTTCCTTTTTTGGGAGGCTAAGTGTTATGGAGTGGTTTCACAGTGGAGGCTTGTATTTGTACTGTCGGTCCTAAAATAGGTGCGATGTACAAAACGTTAGGAACTTGATATAATAGGTAATGACGCAGAGTAATCTAGTTGCGGTTGCTGATACTTTAGTATCCAACTAAAGGTCGTCTGGCATCGACTGACTGAGCGACTGCCTCCTCTTACTACTCCTACTTATTATAGGTGGGAGAGTCTATTAACTATAGAATAGGTGTGTTCCACTATAACACTAAGTGAGTGTAGAAATTGTCCATAATGATTATTGTCCGAAACACATTTGATTAATTCGTTAGCAATTTTAAAATGGGCTCATTGTTAATGTTTTTGTTGATTTTGTGGGATGGATAATTTTGCTGTTACACCCCATATATATAATTCAAATAAATGTAATTTGTCACTTAGCTGATGGATATTATATTCAGCTTCATCCACACCTTGACTCTACAGTTTTGTAGGTGAACTTTTTGGTAATTGTTCAATCCACTCCTCAGGAGGTTTTAGTAATTAACTGCTTTTTTTTTCTCATTTTGTGTTTTCTTTATACTAAGTTTGATGATGTAATCAGTTTATGTGCTAGTTGGGATGCTCTTAGTTGGGCAGTAATCTTTCTTTTATACAAATTTCATTGAATGTTACAAACAAGAAAAATTTTACAGGGTTTTTTTTTTCATTAAATTTTTTAATATTCTTACAGTTTACATTTTTGGGAGGCTTAGTGAGTGTAGAAATGATTTATTGTCCAAAACACATTTGATAAATTCATTAGCAATTTTTCAAGGGGCTCATTGTTAATATTTTTCTGTGTTCATGTTTTAAGTTGTATTGTGTGGAAACAGTAGAAATTCTAAACTGTGCTAGAAGAAATTTGGTTGTGATTCCATGTTGGGGTGTCTTTTAAAAAACATCTTACATGTTACTACAGTTGTCAAAGAGGTTAAAGTTGAGACTTAGCATAAATTATTTAATATAAAGATCATCAATTATCTCAAGATAGCTTTTAGTATTAGATTTATACATAAATGTCTGATTTCAACATTAAATAACCAAACAAGGCTTGACATGTAAAATCAACCAACTCAAATTCATATTATAGCAGGTATCCTACATGTATATTTACTAAACTTAGGTTAGTCTTCCACAAGTCATTAAGTGTGTAGCACTCAGTAAATACTGAACTCACAACACAGAAATAACATGAGATGCCTGAAAAAAATGCATAATATATATAAAATCATGCAAAATTTATCATATTTTTTTTTAGATTTCAACCCAGATCTCGTACATACATTCTATCACAAAAGATGCTGGAAAAATGGTCTGTTCCCTGTACTGCTCCAGTTAGTACCTTACTCCTTCTATTGTCTTCTTTTACAAGAGCCAGATCAGGCCGAAAATGATGTCCTGGTGCCATATATTGGCAGAAGCTGCCAATATATGGCACCGGAGTCTAAAGGTATCTCCATGTCCTTCTGGGTGATAAATTAATTTTCCATTCTACAACAACTTTCTCACAGATGAAACATTGCAAGTCTCTCACTGCTCTATTGATATTTCCATGGAAAGAACTTGGACAAACTACATTCCTTAGTTCCACCAGCTCTAACCTTCGTGGCTAAGACCAGCCATACTTCACACACAGTAGCAAACACCCTCACTCCTGTCATATTTCACTGGTGAGATGTAAGTTCCACTCAAGTAGCTTCTTCCCATAAACCACTGCTTTGTGGAACCGACTCCCAAAAGGATGCTTCCCAGATCCCTAAAATCTTAACCTGTTCAAGTCTAGGGTTAATCATTATCTTCCCCCATATATCTGTACAAACTGTATCTCTTACTCTGTTGGCCTCTACATTGAGTGGCTCCAGGGCCTTGTACAAGGTGAACGTCAATGTAAAAGAAAAACTAGTAACATTATTGATGTAATAGAAAGCAACTATAACTCAATCTCTTCATTTAAGGATAAATATATACAATTTACATTCAAGATTATTGTAAATGAAAGTGTGGGTGTGTGCTTGTTTTTTTTTGTTTTTTTTTCATTCTCTGGAAACAGAATCAATAAAAGCAGTGGCTATGATTGAAGTATATTGTTTTTTCTGCCAGTCTGACTGGACAAGTCCAGTGGAAACCATCTAAAAGTAGAGATGTTATTCTGGGTTTGTTATCTATATATGTGATGGGCAGGTATTTGTAGGTCAGAAAAAGAAGCTCTGTGATCAAGATCGGGGGTGCGGTATACAGAGTAGGAAAGAAAAAAGACAAAGACAGAGAGAGTGTGTTGAAGTAGGAAGAATCATATTGTGGAATAGATTTACCTGACCACAAGATGGATTAAGAGTCTGCTTGTTTATGCTTGTCTGGAGGATGAGAGAATTAAGTTACCAACCTGCTATCCTTTAATCAGTTAATTAGCAATTATACTTACATACACAAACATACATACATACATACATACATACATATATATATATATATATATATAAATATAAAAGTGAACATAGAAGTCAACACTTAGAGCCTCTAAGTGTTGACTTCTATGTTCACTTTTATATTTACACACGCTCTATCTCTGATATTGAGCACTTTATTCCATAAATATAGCACACCTTAAGACTATATTTCTTTATATATATATATATATATATGTATGGTAGTTAGGAGCCCTAACTCTTGCGTAGCGACTTGAGCGGCCACTCTGATCAACAGTTGTATAATACTGGGGTGTTTGTAGTGCCATGATGTGCATGGAAAGGTGTCCTTGCAGTCACCTTCAGTGGGCAACCCTGAGGCCACATTATGGTGCAGGCTGTGCCAACTCCTCTCAGCTCATGTCGCGGTCGATAACCATCTGCTTCTCTTACTTCAGACCTTCTCATCTTTCAACAATTACTCCACATGAAGACTCAAAAGAACCAAAAAAGTAAACCTAAACCAGCCCCTCAAAAATCACCTAAACGCCTCAACATTTCGTTCTCCAACATCCGTGGCATTAGAACAAATTTCTGCAGTATGGAATCTTTCCTCACTGCAAACTGCCCAGATATACTGGCTCTGTGTGAAACCAACTTTGTCTCGTCTATTCCCTCCTCTGATCTCTCGATCCCGGGCTACCTTCCTCTCCTCAGAAAAGAATCTCTAACCTGGCCTCGGTGTCTACATCAAGGACCATCTCCTTCTGGCCAGAGACTTGTCTCTTGAATCGCCAGACCATTCATACATGTGTCTCCAACTATCTTTCCTCAATGCCGTAAGCTATCTCTTCTCCCTCTATCGCTCTCCATCCTCTCAAGACTGTGGAATACTCAATAGCATATCTGACAGCATAGACAAGGCCCTCTCTCTCCATCCGTTTGCTCACATATTCGTGTTTGGTGACTTTAACGCCAATCATACCAAGTGGCTCGAGAATGCTACTACTGACCAGGCAGGCATTCAAACACTTAATTTCTCAATTTCTCAATCCCTCACACAGATAGTTAACTTCCCCACATGTTTTTCCCTCAACCTGGAAGGCAAGGCCTCTCTTCTCGATCTGTGTTTTACCTCCATCCTCGAATCTTGTAGCACCATGCAGCTCTGCCCTCTTGGTAACTCCGATCATGCTGTAGTATCTATTAACATTTCCTTCAACTCCACCCCCTGCAAAGAACCTCCTATCACTAGAATCTCATTCTACTATCAACGAGTGGATTGGGACTCGTTCTGTGAGTTCCTCTGCGATGTCCCCTGGGATGTTGTCTTTACACTCCCTGTCCAAGAATATGCTTTTGAGGTCTTATCCTAGGTTAAAGTTGGAATTGACGCTTTCATCCCCTCAAGGAAATTTAAGGTCAAGTTGCACTCCTCCCCTTGGTTCTCCGCTGCTTGCTCAGCCGCCATTGCCCATAGGAACCACTTCTTTCATCTATTTTGTAGCGACATGTCGGACTGCAATAGATGTCTCTTTGCCTCTGCCTGTAACGAGTGTAAGCATGTCCTCAACGAAGCTAAGTCAATATTTGCTGCTTGGATGAAGGAGTGTATAGCATCTTGCAAATTTGGCTCCAAAGATTATTGGCGGCTCTGCAACAGCATCCTGAACAATAGAAAACCCTCCATACCTCCTTTGTTCAACCAGTTTGAGGTCCTGACCTCCTCTACTGACAAGGCTGAATGCTTTGCTCGGAAATTCTCATTTAATTCAATGCTCGACTCCTCCAGTGTACCCATACCAGACTTCCCTCTAAGAACTGAGGCCCTATTGAGCAGGTTACATATAACCCTGTAATTGGTATTGGGCGTTATCTCCAATTTAGACCCCCACAAGGCTAGTGGTGGAGATGGCATACCAGCCATTGTCTTGAAAAAATGCGCGCCTGAGCTAGCGCCTGCCCTCTCTAAACTATATAACTACTGCCTCAAGGAAACCTGTTTTCCTGACTGCTGGAAGTCCTCATCCATTGTTCCTGTCTTTAAGAACTCTGGAGACCCCTCTGACCCCTCTAATTACCATCCTATTAGTCTCCTACCCCTCTTTGGCAAAGTCTTCAAAGCCCTAATCAACGAAGTGGTTAACCACCTTACCTCACACGACCTGCTCTCAGACAAGCAATATGGTTTTTGCAACGCCCGATCTACAGCTGATGTGCTTACGGCCATTACAGAAACTGTCTACCAAGCCCTTCAAAATAATGGTGAGGCTCATGCCGTGGCCCTAGACATCTCCAAAGCATTTGATAGGGTTTGGCATGCCAGCCTTCTTCGCAAGCTCCAGGGTTATGGTATTACAGGTTGATTGTTTCACCTAATACAATCATTCCTGTCAGACCGTGAATTGAAGGTCATTCTCAACGGATTCTCCTCCAGTTCCTATCCCACGATCGCAGGTGTTCCCCAAGACTCCATCCTTGGCCCCATTCTATTCCTTATTTTCATCAACGTTCTTCCTGATGCCATAGATTCCCAAGTTGGCATCTACGTGGATGACACTACAATTTACTCTTGCTGACAAAACTAACCTGGCCGCTCATCTTCAAATGGACCTCTAATCGGTTGTTAATTGGGGCAAGAATTGGCTGGTCAACTTTAACGCCTCAAAAACTAAACTACTCTCTATTAATCACCATAGAGATCCTTCCCTGACCCCCATTAGAATGTCTGATAGTCAACTTCTTGAGAGCACCTCTCTGCGGCTGCTCGGTTTCACGTTGACTGCTGACCTGAGATAGAACAAATACATTGAGCCAATTGCTTTGTCCACCGCGAGAAAAGTTGGCTCTCTGTGCCATGCCAGGAAATTTTTCTCTCCGGAATTGATACTTCAAATATACGAATCAACCATTCGCCCTTGCATGGAGTATTGCTGCCATATATGGTCTGGTGCACCTTCTGTTTACCTCGAAGTTCTTCTCAAGATCCAGAGGCAGATATGTAATATAATTGGCCCTGATCTGGCATCTCATCTACAGTTGCTCTCTCACAGATGAGCTGTCGCCTCTCTCTGTCTTTTTTACAAATATTTTCATGGTAATTGCTCCGATGAGCTGCTGTCACTGGTTCCCAGACTTCATGAATTCAAGCGCCCTATGAGGCTGGCATCCCACTCTCACCCTTTCACTGTAGAAACTTTTAAGTGTAGCCGTCTCTTCTACTCCAATAGCTTCATACCTCGCACCTCTCGCCTGTGGAACATCCTTCCCTATTACTGTTTCCCTGAGAGCTATAATCTCCAACTATTCAAATGTAATGTCAATTGACATCTCCAGTTACCTTGATCTATCCACTATCCTTCTCCTCATCCTTTCTTCTATCACTCCTATCTGCTCTCGCCCCAAATCTTCTGCAACCCCCTGCATCCTAGGGGCTTCCCGCCTTGCTCAGGGCGTAATGCTTAAAAAATATATAAATATATATATAAATAAATTTCCAAGAGGATTGAATCCAGGTAAAACTCAATGTCCAGGACAGAGTAAGAATATAATAAAAAAGGCTCAAACCCTAATATTTCATCGTTATAATTTATTACATTGGAATCGTAATCACGATCCAATTCATCAGACCTACAAATTCAAAAACAAATTGGAAAATCTAACTCCGGATATAAAAAATAAAATTTTAGTGAGTGTGTATGTGTGGGAAAGCTCTAGTGAGGGGTAACAGAAGAAAGAAGAATGGGAAGGCCTAAAGGTGAAGGTAGGGATTAAAATTTAACAGAGTAATGTAATAAATTATAACCATAGAATATTAGTGTTAGAGCCATTTTTATTCTAGATATATATATATATATATATATATATATATATATATATATATATATATATAAAGCAAAGTTTTAAAAGACCATCATGAATGTATATATATGATAAGAATAATAAAAACATAAAAAATTGAATTTAAAAAAAAATTGAATGGCATATTTCTAGAGGATAACACTAATGGCGTATAGTCTTCGCAAGTAAAGTGCACAATATTAGGAAATAGATTATTAATTATAAACAAATAAAATAAAAGGTCCCTAAATGTATCTTTCTGTCTTTATATTTTGTAGATGTAATCCACACATCAGGGGGTTAGGTAACTGAATTGAATTTATTAACAGATATCATACATTTGTTAAGTTTTCAAGCTTTTTATTTTATATGTATTAGGTATACCACACACACACACACACACATATATATATATATATGTGTGTGTGTGTGTATGTGTATGTAGGATGTATAATAGTATCCAAAATGAAAGTGGAGATAATGAGACAAAATGGGAAAACTTATAAACAACATGTTTCACCAATGTCTGTTGGGCTTGGCTTCAAGGTGGTACAAAAGATAAAAATATTAAGATTTTTTTAGCATAAGAGAGGCAATAAATTAAATTACCTGATCAGATCCAATGACTAGAAAGTGATTGTTTATATATATATATATATATATAAAATATTTTGCTAGCAAAATATAATTTTACTATTAACATCCTTGATAAGTGAGTAACATATCAATAAAAATCAAAGTAGGGACAGATGAGTTCAAAATTTAATTTAATTTTTGCCATTAATGCTCTGTTTCATGATATTGAGTACTTTAATTAAAAACATTGCTTTCCTTAAAATTGTTACTTTCCCAAAATTCACTGGTCAACTCTTTTTTGATTGGCATGACACAATATTTGTTATTGTTCTATCCATCTCTCTCTCTCTCTATATATATATATATATATATATATAAAATGTTGTAGCATACATACAGACGATAATGGGTATATCCCCATTCACATAAATATAGTAGTAAATACTGTATGTTGGTCTGTATGTTGGTTTGGAGATTCATTGTGTAATTCACTTGTCTCAATTCTAGAAGTTGACTACTTCTTCTATGTGCTGTTGACAAATCTTATATGTGTTGTTCGTCTCCTAAGTATTATTGTTCATTACAAACCTTCATGTGATTATTCTGTTCAATAACCTTCCCTAGGTTGCAACAAATATATAGCATCAACAAAAAATCCATTTTTAGGCATACTTATTGACTTCAGTTATAAAAACAAATTTACTACATCTCTATACAAAAAACAAATAGTCACAAATCCTGCCTACTGAACTACCATACTGAATGTCCTCAAAAATATAAACTAGCCTTGATCAAAACCCCAATCAATTAAGCCTTTTTTATCTACTCAACAAGAATCATATTTTACAAAGAAGTTAATAACATCAAACAAATGATAGTAAACAATAACTTCCTCAACAAACTTGTCGACCACCAAATAAACTCTATCTTAACTCCATTCACAACAATAACAAAAACAAAAAAGAAAACAATAATAACACTATTGACTTATGCAACACAAATCAGATACAAAAAAATTATGAATTAGATGAACAAGCCATAACCAACATTATACACCAATATAATAAAACCACTAAACTCACAAACAAATTAAACTAATTGTTTACAACACAAAAACAACCAATCTCATTGTTAAAAATAATACAAATACTTTTAAATCCTTTGTAGACCAGACAAATGTAATATACATGTTGTCCTATTTCATGAATGTCTCAGAAACTTTGTCAAAAGAATTTCCAGTACCTATATCAGTCATACCACTACAAACCTCTCTTGCTGTCTTACATACCATCTCTTAGAATGTAGTGCCATGAAACAGCCTATAATAACAACACAAAAAAAACACTAACAAACTTACACCTGCTGAAATATGGAAAATGCTAACAATAGTAAAGCTATGCTCAAAAATAATTGTAAAAACGCCTACAAATTCCCAAAGCAATTAGTATATATATATATATATATATATATATATATATATATATATATATATGAGAGAGAGAGAGAGGGTGCGATGGATAAATTGTCATCTAAGTTATGCAAAAATGAAAATAATGCTGACATTTCATTTTAACAGATATATTTACCAAAATTACACAAAAATATCTCAAAATACTAAAGAGTAAATTTATTCAATACAATCTCCATTGGCTTCAAGCACGATCTCCAGACTACTTTGGAATCTCCTGCAACTGGTCTCCTAGTTTTGGTTGGTGAATGTTGCCATAATCCTTGCCTTCAGTTTATCTTTGGTGTTACAAGGAGTTTTGTTGGTTTCTTGCTCAGCTGAAACCCACACATAATAATCAAGGGGGTTGCAGTCTGGGGAGTTAGGTGGCCAGAGATGTAAGGGGTGATGTGGTTGCAGAAATTGACAGACATGACTGAGTTCTCCTGCTAGTGTGGCATGGTGCAGAGTCCTGTTGCCAGACATAGGGTTTTCCAGCATCCATCCTCTTGATCCAAGGCAGCACTACCTTAAGGCACTTGATATAGACCTCTGTGCTGAGTCTGAGGCATAACATTGCTATCACTAGTGATCACACCAAACACCTTTATAATCACCATTAGATTCATCCAACTCTTTCCAAATCCTCTGCACTGTTTTCAGATTGACACCCAAACACTCTGAAATGTTCATATTGTAGCTTCAAGCAGTACAGCATGCCGTTTCCAAATTTCTGGCATAGTGAATTGCGTCATGGTGCTCTTTTTCTTATAGATGGTGCCCAACTGACCCTACTTTATTGTGTAGTTGACAAAATCAAAAACAGACAATGCTTATGTATGAAATTAAAAAAATATAAAATGGCAATAATTTACCCATCACACCCTGTATATAGTATATGTGTGTGTGTGCATGCATGTGTGTGCAGAAATAGATATCTATACATACAGTGTGTATGTTTGAGTGCACATATGTGTGGGGCATGTACATTAATATGTCAAGAGCCTAATAATAATAGAAAAAAATATTTTATATAATAAATATTTACTTTTCAAAATAATCTCTAATCTTTGTCAATGCATTTGATTCAGTGGGAAATATTAATTACTTACAACAAACCCTTCAAAAAATAAATCTGATGTTTGGTCAGATTTTGGGAATTGGGCTGGGCTGAGAACTTTTCTGCACCCCCAATAGATTGACCCTAATATAATGAAAATTTCAAATGAAAATTCAAGTAGTAACTCTGTTAGGCTATGGACTTACTGACCCATCCTGTACTGCACCTGTATTGATTGACGACTTTGTTATACAGCAATGAAAGGAATGTGATATATTGGCAAAAATATGTATACATTAAATTTAACTCTTTTGATGTTTACTAAATGCGTGTGAACAAAATATAGTCGTTTTTTTTTTCTTTTATTCATTAGGTATGAGGTACCCTTTTATAAAAAAAATTAGGCTACATTGTTATGCTGGTATTAAATATCTGCAGTTGAAAGGGTTAAATTCAACTTGTTATGAAGATATGATAACAACTTCAGAGACTAATGGTCATTCTTCTTTTTTTACTATGATGTTTGCCAGTATAAGGCCCAAGAGCCACTCGAGGTAGATGGTTACAGATTGAGAGCTACAGTTTATGGGTCTATGTGGGGGAAGATAACTGTTAACCCATGACTTGAATAGCTTAAGATTGTAGTGATCAGGGAAGTATCAACTTGGGAGTCCACAACTTGTAGGAAGAAACTGCTTAAGTGGAACTTACATCTCATCAATGGAATATGAAGAAAATGAGGGTGGTTCCCTATAATGTGTGGATCTTAGCCATGAAGGTTAGAACTGATGGAGCTACTGAATGTAGTTTGTCTGAAGACTTTCCATGGAAATAGTGATAGAGCAGCAAGAGGCTTGTGATGTTTTATCTGGAGAAAAGAGGCTGTTGGGTGGAAAATAATTTGTCTCCAACAATGGTGTGGAGATACTATTGGAGTCTGTCAAGACTGGAAAGTGAAGACTGAGCAGCTCCTGCCTATATATGGCAGTAGTACTCCATTTTCAGCCTGATTTGGCTCTTGTAAAGTTTGGATGGTTGATTTTTGTTTAGCAGCATATCAACAACTCTATGGGCTATTTAATACTGAAATCTAAATATTGTGAACACAATTTTATGCCTTCAATTAAAGATAAAATGTATTGTTGGTCATTTTGCTATAAAATGTATTGTTGGTAATTTTTATGATAAATAAGTATTTTTGGTAATTTTTACTATAAAAATGTATTTTTATACTCTCATAGTGTTTTTTTTTGTTTGGAGTTTCACTATTTGCCCATAGCTGAGACCCTAACAAGTGCTCTTGTAACCCCTTTTACTTACCACCTACACTCGGTGGTGTAACCATGTTTAGTTGTCTGATTAGGACAATGCTTTGACCACAGGGTAAACTCTGCACTGTTCAGTGCTAATGCTGGTTCAAGCTAGTTGTTGATCACTAGCTGCATCGATCCACACCAACTCTGCCCACATTGTGTTCTTGATCTCAGAGCAGTGAAAGATCAAATTTTGTAGTATCGCAGCACTGGTTCAAGCCATGGTAGGTGCTATATTAAGGAAAAAAAATGTCTTCAAGATGAAATATAAAACAAGAGATTCATGGGGTTAATCTTCAATAGGATTATATAGCTCTAGGTATAATAGAAACTAACCCTTCTTGCATCAATCTCTATAGTGATACTAGGCCTTATCTAAACTTCTGTTTCAAAGTTCTTGGAATTGGGAAATCTGGTGGCAGCTGATGTGGATTTCAGAAGCAGTCAATATGGGTTCTCAGCCTAAGTCCCTGAGCTCCCAATGTGGTCTTCTTATATGCAATTTGACCCAAAACTGGCATGGTGCCAAAGAGTTTCGGTGATTCCTCAATCCTCATATTAATCACAATAAAAGTTTTCTTTGTTCCCTATTTCTGCTTTCTTAATCAATCAAATTTGGAGAATTATCCACCTTCTTTGGGAGTAGTCATAGGGATTGCTCCTCCCCTAATTCCAGTCTGCTTCATTTCACATCTCATACCACCACTCCACATAGGTAGGGCTAAATTCTGCCTCTTCCTCCTTCCTTCTAGGTATTCTAAAACTGCACACATCTCAGGGCTGGCATAACTGTCTTTGTGACAAATCTAATTTTTAAAGTGTGTAGGTGAAAGGGCATAGTTTATTCTCCTCATTAATTTCAATTCCACTTCCTTACTATTATCTCTATCCAGTGAGAACACACACCATACCATTGCTTTTCATTTTAACCTTCTGAGCAATAGATAGAATTTATTTCCCAATTTGTTTTCATCAATGAAAATATATTTGTTTACCTAAATTCTCAACAAACAGATGCTGTTTTCCATCCTTGGACTGATTGCCATCTTAGTATTAGGTTGGTGCAAAAATAATGACATAATAATGTTGTTTTTTGACGTATTTTTTAACGTCAAAATACAACATTATTACGTCATTATTTTTGCACCAACCTAATAAAAACATAAGCCAGATCACCTGCCTGTTATGACAGGATCGATTTTCATAATCCTATCCCTCATAGCGGGATCATTCCCTGTTTTCATTTCTCAATTCGTTTTTGCTAACAAAAATGTAATTCTCATCTGCCTCTCTTTTTGCCAATTTCCCAAGAAATAGATAAAGCCATTTCCCAATTTGATTTACCCGCATGCCAGATTTTTAATAGTAAACTCTTGGTGCATCATTCTAATTCATAGGGGTGAGACAATCCAGATTGCCCTTTTTGTCATTTCCACATTACCAGAGAAAATATCTTTCATTCTTTCTATATCTTCCAGTTTATATTTCATTTTGAGCTTAACCTTTTTCCTCCTTAGAATTAACATTTAACCACCTCATGACCTCAGTGTCACATTACCAGCTTGGGTCAGGAAGGACCTAGGAACAACAGTAATTAAGAGGTGGTTCCACGCTCCTCAAAACCTCGTGATCAGAGGCCTTGCTGATGGATGTATTTTATAGTCAGGACAATCTTGTAAAAGTAGAGGATAGCAGGAGGAGTCAGGTACTTACTGGAGTAATACAGGTAACCAACCCTTCTTCCACTATCTTTAGCAATGGATTGTATGCATGAGTTCCACTTGAGATCTGGGTTGAGGTATAGGTGCTCAGAGCATGGGTCCACTCTTATGTTACCAATAAATACTGAGTAGTTGTTGTAACCTAGGGAAGGTTACTGAATAGAATACATGAAGGTTGGTAATGAATGATAATACTTAGGACATGAACAACACATATAAGATTCACCAGCGGCATGTAGAAGAAGTAGTCAACTGCTAGAAGTGAGTCAAGTGAATTCCACAATGAATCTCCAATTGCAGGATATCTACCAACTGCCCCATGCAGTCAAATGTAACACAAGGCTGAATTTAATGTGGGGTATGCGAGCCTGTATGCTCGGTAAAAAATTCCCTGTAGACCCTGTATAAAAACAGGGTCGGGTAGTTGTTTCCCCGAGACGAGACTCTGCCCTTCAACATAGGCTCGTCTGGGGATCCTCTCTTCCCGGAGGCAGAGAGTTTGACCAGCACAGATGGAGATGAATCTCCAACTGCAGACTAACATACAGTATTTACTACTGTATTCATGTGAATGGGGACATACCCATTATCATTATCATCAGTAGGTATGCTACAACAGTAGTCAAAAGTAGAACAAACTGGGAACAAAAATCTTTTATATGATTTCTATAGTGAGTATACTGAAATATAAACACATTAGTAGTTCAGAAGTTTGAAGTTTCATTTTGGCTGTTGTCTCTGTTCCCATCAGCTCAATCAAAAAATTAGTTCAATTTTAGGTTTCAAATGATTAAATGAGGCTTTCCTATAAGTAATCTTCTAGTTTGTATTTTAATAGAGGATACAAAATGTCACAATGAAATACAAATGCACATTGGAATAGTAAAAAATGCCTTCCAAAAATTAAAAGTATTAAGAAACAGGAAAATTTTGTTAGAAACAAAGAAAAATGTGCTGATCTATTAAATAATAACAGTTCTCCTCTATGTCAGTGAATGTTAAAAAATCTCCTCACAGATGAAGAAAAGACAAGGTAATAGAAATGTGGTTTTGCAGAACGCTATTGGGAGTACTATAGTCTGAACATGCGAGTCACAAGGAAGTTTTAAAAGAAATGGAAACAAACAAATCAGAAAGAGAGTTGAAATTTTTATGACATCATAAGGAAAGAAGGCTTGGAGAATCTAAATTATTAAAAGGAGGAGGGCCAGAGGAAAGCAGCAAGTAACCTATGTAATGAGCTTGTGTAAATGGATGGCATAGCATAAGACAAAACATACAAAAAGCTAGAAAGGATAGGAATTTGTGGAGAGCCATTACTGCTCATGTCCTGAAGGGGCATGGTACATAGAAGAAGCATTCTAGATATAAAATCTGCAGAATGCATAATATTAAATGTGATATCTGTCAATGAATTCAATAGATTTATCTTTTTCTGATGAGCAAGATGGTATATCTTAAAAACTTCAAGTTGGAAGATAAGTTATTTGAACTTTTATTTCTCTATTAATTAAATATCTACTAAAATATAAATGTATACAATGTCACTTACAAATCCTTATCCAATTTCAGATTTCATAAGGCTCCATCTGTCATTTGTGACAATAAGTAGCAGCCATTTTTCCTTCAGAGTCTGATGAGGTAAGTTAATTATGGGTGAGTGGATTGATCATTCTTTTCTTTTTCTGCTATTTTTGCATGACAGATTAGGCTCAAGATGATGTTATAAAATAAAATAAGACATATCTCGGCTGATTTGCAGGCAAATAAACTAACATACTTAAGAGTGAGAGCCGGATGTGAACGGGACAAGGCCCCGTCACAAAATGACCATTATCATCGTTTACGCATATTCCCAATGCATGAGTTCCAGTCGAAAAATAAAATATTTAAAAGTGTTTCTATTTTTTGACCAATAAAAATGCTTCCCTCCTAATTATACTCGCATCATTTTTCAAGCCTGTTAAGCCATAAAAAACACCATAAAAAGGGTCACACGGAAGTACAACAGCAGTCAGCAGGAGGGCAGGGAAGAGACCTGTCACGGTCAGCCAGTAGCAGTCAGCAGGAGGAGCGCCACACCAACCAGTGAGAACTACTATGAGAGATCAACCCAGGTTGACAGCCGGCTTATGAACTATACCACAAGGTAGCTGTCCCAAACCCACATGTTCGTATTGAAATAAATCACGTAAATCTATTCTGCTGTTGTCGTATTTCCTTCTTGCAACCATACGCTTGTCTATAACAATGATTTGCAATGGAACAGAGTACAGGGAGATTGGAATTCATGCCTTCATCCAATTGAAAACATTTTACTATTCGATGAAATACTAATCAAATATTCTATTATGGAATGAAATATTAATCAAACATTTGTTATTATTAAATGAAATACTAATAAACATTTTTATTACTGGATGAAATACTAATAAAAAATTGTTATTACTGGTTGAAATACTAATAAAATATTGTTATTATTAAATAAAATACTAATAAAAAATTTTTATTGTTGGATGGAATACTAATCCTAAAACTTTTATTATTGGATGAAATACTAATAAAAAATGTTTATTATTGAATGAAATACTAATCAAACATTTTTTTATTTGATAAAATAGGAATAAAAAATATTTTATTAGTGGATGAAATACTAATAAATATTTTTTATTATTAGATGAAATACTAATCAAAAGATTTTATTAGAATATGAAATACTAATCATAAAATTTTTACTAATAAAAAATGTCATTATTGGATAAAATAATAATCATAAATTTTTTATTAATAAATGAAGTACTTAAAAAATATACTTGGATTAAATACTAATCAAACTTTTTCATTCATTGGCTAAAATACTAATCAGATTTTCTTTATTATTGAATGAAATACTAATCAAAAATGTTGTAATTGGATTAAATATTAATTAAAAAGTAATAATGGTTGATAACATCATCTAAAAAGGTAAGTTCAATTATTCTCTTAAAAATAAAAAAAATAAGCTCAAAGGATTGAGCAGTTGCCATATTTGGACAGGCTTTCCAAAGAAAAAGGTATATTGAGTTGCACCAATAGCTAATCCTTGATTTCTAATTCACTTTATGACCATAGATTGATGGTTTGAATAATTGGGAGGAAAAGTTGTGATTAAATTTTAATAAACGTAATACTAGTCAAAAATGAATAATTTTATAGTTAACGTTTACCTTTTCATTTTGTTGTTACTTATTGAATAAAGTAACTAATTTCCAATTTAGTGTTTACTCACTGAAATCAAAGTATGTATTACGGTGTATTGGAAAGTAATTACGTTTTTCAGAAAGATTATAAAAACCAATGCAAATTTATTTATCAAAAATATAATCATCTTCATTTTCAATGACTGTAGCCCAACAGTGGAGTGAATTTTGATTTTGCTTCTTAGAAATAGTAACTACTTTGAAATTTATAATTTACTCATTGTAATAAAAGTATGCATATTGAGCTGACACAGAAAGGAAACTACAGAATGAAGTAAAGGAAAGCATGAAGAAAAGACTATGCACCAATTCTAAAAAGACAATGTCTGGTTGTCAGCAAAAGGAACAACCCAAGATGCAAACTACAAATTGGAGATATCAAAATCAAGCTAGTACAAAAATTAAAAGGACAGGAAATTGTAGGAGAACCCTGATCACCAATAACCTGAAGATAATGGGCTTTTTTTAAAGTTTTTTTTTATTAATGTTCTTTTTTTTTTTTTTTCTTGTGGATCTATACCATTTGTAGTAAGATTGGATATTTGTAAAGATTTGATTTTTCATGAATTTGCTTCCGCCATTTCCTGTTTGAATGCCAATCTCTTTCTTTTCTTCCTGGTGGTCTCACCTTTTCATCTGTTGTATTCAAACAAATATTCTTTTGTTGTTTATCTTTCATTACCTTTAACAAATTCCTGAAATCTATCTTGCACACCTGTAACAGACTCTACCCCAGCTGAAAAAAAAAAATCTCACTTGACTGATCTATTAAATAGAGAACAAAGAAAATAAAAAACGTAATTGTCATCCTTCCATCAACAAATCTAACAAAATAGGAATTTTTTGTTGGATTTCTCAAAAATTAATGGTAAAAACTTTGATATAAAACAATTAAAAATATGATTGCAAAAGAAATTAAAGTAGATATTTAGAGATTTTAGATTCTATATACAAAATACTTTGGGCATGTGGTGCAATGGTTAGCAAACTAGACTTAATAAATTAATTACATCTGAAAAGTGAGTTTGATCCTCACTGAGTCCCCCATACTTTTGGCCTTGTGCTAAATCTAAGCTACATTTAGTAAATTGCGATAGACAAAATACTTAAGATTTATTTTTTTTAAATGAAATAAAAATTTTCAGCTATATTTATTTTTTATTATTACTTATATTATTTACAGCTAAGTGCCTCAAAACTGAAAACAATATTTAGATATTTGTTAATATTCATTCACTAAAGCCATGTAGACTCCCTGTGGTGTATGGAACCTCAGCTTTCAACATACTAGGTATTGTAGCTGTGGTTTTTATATTATTATTCATAATTATTAGCCCTTTACACAACCAGTTTTGAATTGAGCATTGACCTTCTCCTAAACTGGTTGTC
>OZ010573.1:63733801-64076301 GCA_963932145.1 Acanthosepion lycidas
ACCGAAAATAAAACATTGTCAAAGATGTGAAATAAAAAAAAAGATTCTTTTGATGTCAGGAAATTATCTTTAGGTTTGGGGAAGGGAAGAACGCCGGAACTTACTGTGTAATCATTGAAGGTTTAACCATAAACCCCCCAAAAGTCACCCGGGGCAAACTGTGACCTTTCTCTTTGTTTTTACTTGTCTCTTTCTCTCTCTCTCCATCATTTCGGCTACCTAACACCTTAGTATATTTCCTCCATCATAAAGAGCTAATTTTTTAAATAAGCATCTCCCTCGAATAATCGCTCCCATCAAGATTTTTTTTTATTAACGCCCCCTCGAATAATCGCTTCCTTCGAATAAGCGTACCTATCAGGAAGAATTTAAACACCCCCTTGAATTATCACCTCTCGAATAAACGCTCTTACCAAGAAGTAATTTTAACGTCCTCCATAATAGGAAAGTCTGTTTATAATTTCAAATAAGCGATCTCTTCCAAACATACAAAGTGGCCCCGCAAAAATATACTTACTCTTTAAATAACAATGCTTTAAGTGACTTGCAAACAAGATTAATGGTTAAAAATAAAATTAAGAATGTTTATTAACCTAAAAAGTAGATTGACATATTAAATGAAATTAAATGCATGGATCTGGAAAAAAAAAAGGAAAAAAATTAAAGAAGTTTTAAGAAGTCAAAGAAGTGAGTACATTTTTGGATACCCTAGATAAAAAACAAAGCAAAAAAAATTCGTTAGAAACAATGAAAAGATTACCGAACTTACGTGATGTCTGTCCTCCTCTATGGCAGTGAATGCTGGACAATCTTCTCAGAGATGAAGAAGAAACTTGAAGGAACAGAAATGTGGTTCTACAGAAGGATACTGAGGATATCATGGACTGAACATGTGAGCAACGATGAAGTTTTAGAGAAAATGGAAACCAAAAGAAAACTTATATTTAACATCAGGAAGAGACAGTTGAAATTTCTGGAGCAAGTAATGAGAGAGGAGTGCTTGAAACATCTGAAACTCCCGGGCAAGAGGGACAGAGGAAGACGACCCATAACATACTTTACTTAATGAGCTTGAGTAAATGGATGGTGGAACCAGGTTTAGGAGAAATAACAAAAAGACAAAACTTATTAAGAGCTACAAAGGACAGGAAATTGTGGAGAGCCATGATCGCTTACATCCTGAGGGGGCATGGCACATAAAGAAGAAAATATATAAAATTTTCTTATATCAACTTACAAGGGCGGAACAAATTAAAAATACCCTGGTAAATTTTGATCTGTCGATGCTGTGAATAGCGTTCCTCTTCTTTGTTTTCAGATCTCTCTTTTGTAAATTTTATTTACAATTCCAAATAAAACGATAGAAATTCCCACCTCATTCGCTTATTTTATTCCAACTTTCATAAAATGTATGTTGATCATCCCTCGTTCGTATTTCCAAAACTTCATTTGACTCTAAAAAAATCAATTTTACTTGGCCTAATATCTTTTCAAAGGTTCACCGAATAATTTTTATAATTTAAAATTTTTTCCATCATCGGTTTTTGGGTTCCAAGCTATTCTTCTATAGTCCCCTTTATCAGCACGTATGTGGGTTGCGAGCACTAATGGATCATATGCAATATAGGTGAACAATTAAACTAGAAAATAGAAAATAAATACAATGCCTCTAAACACAAATTAGAGACATGTCATAATACATCATTCCATCTTAAATAAATCAACAATGTTTTGCGGCAATTTTTAACATCAACTTGAGACTTTTCTTGTTAAAATGTTGAGTAATTTAACACCTTCAACATGATGGATAAAAATAGTGAATTTTGTATAGTGTGTTTTTTTTTGTTTTTTTTTTAAACTTAGCTTGGGCAAAGCAAATTCGCGGATTTGGACAGCTTCACTCCCAGACTGACGTCAAAATCCACGAAAATTTTTCATCCTTTAATAGTTAGTTTGTAATAGTTTTTAATAGTCAGTTAGTTTAGTTTGTAACATATAAATGTAGGGAGAAAAAAAGCAAATATTGGTAACATAGTGATGCTCTCAATGCACTTCCCGGAGCATTCAAACAGGCTTCGTCCTCTCCACGGTCGAGGGTAGTACACACTGGCCCTAGTCGCAAGTATTTAGGATTTCTAATACTAGAAAGATCAGAATAATCAAGAACCTATACTGGCAGCAAACAGCATGCATGCGCATAGGGAACGAGTTCAGTGAATACACAAAAATAGAAAGGGGCGTAAGACAAGGATGCGTCTTCTCACCAGACCTATTTAACCTATACAGAGAGATAATTCTGAGAGAATTGGAAACCCTACCCGGATTTAGCATCGGCGGCCACAATCTTAACAACATAAGATACGCAGATCACACAGTACTGATAGCAGACACAGAAATGAAATTACAAAATCTCCTACAGAAGGTAGCGACGGAGAGTGAGAAGAAAGGACTAAGCATAAACTACAAGAAGACGGAGTGCATGGTCGTCAATAAGACGATGAGCCCTAAATGCGATTTGAAGGTCGGAAACACTAGAATCAAGCAGCTGCGGAAGTTTAAATATCTGGGAAGCGTCTTGACAGAGGACGGTAAGTGTGACACTGAGATCTGTAAGCGTATTGGGATGGCCAAGGGCATATTCCGAAAGTTGGGCAGAGTACTGCGAGACAGGAGGGCATTTTTGATAACAAAGAAAAGATTACTGAACTGTTACGTGACAGATGTCACGTAACAGTTCAGTCATCTTACGGCAGCGAATGTTGGGCGATTTCCTCAAAGATGAAGAAGAAGAAGAAACTCGAGGCGACAGAGATGTGGTTCTACAGAAGGAAGCTAAGGATATCATGGACCGAGCGTGTGAGCAAAGATGAGATCTTAGAGAGGTTGCAAATAAGGAGGAGTCTTATACTTAACTAGCAGGAGAGCCCGGCGATGTAACAGTAAGAAATAGATCAAGTATCGACCATCATAAAGACTGAAAAATAAAATTGACAAAGATTATTGTTTAAGGTTGACGGACACGCCTGTCTTAATTAGTTTTTTTTTGTTTTTTTTACGAATTGATCAAACCCAAACTGAAACAAAAACATTATTTTCAATCGTTATGAGTCTACCGATTGAATAGAATTTTATTATAAACAATTGTCTTGTAAATGGAATTTTTAAAGCATTCTGAATGTAAAAATAAAGAAAAAAGTGTGCAAGACATTAAGAAACACTACCTGCGAAAAAAAAAGTGAAGTTTTGTTGAAATCAGTTTAAAAATGTAGGAAATCCGATCCCATATATAAACGAACACAGACACACACGCACACAACCTGGGTTTTATAATAAGTATAACTCGATATGAGTTGTCCCCCTTTCATTCTGGCGACAGAATCGTGTTTTATCGTGTTTTCAAATTGATTTCGTACAAAAACAGCTGTGCTTTTCCAATTTTTGGCGCTGTCAGAACCACCGCAAGGTAATTTTACGCAGTCCTGTGAAGTTTTGTTGAAATCGGTTGAAAAATGTAGGAAATCCGATCCAATATATAAACGTACACACACACACACACACACACAATCTGCGTTTTATAATAAGTAAGATATCAGGAAGAGGCAGCTGAGGTTTCTGGGACACATAATGAGGAAGGAGGACCTGGAGAATCTGATACTCACGGGTCAAATAGAGGGAAAGAGAAACAAGGGAAACAACGCGTGATATACCTGGCGGACTTAGATGACAGAACGTGATCTGGGGGAGGAAGCAGAGGAAAGTAACTTGTTGGGAGCTGCAAGGGATAGAGGGAGGTGGAGAGCCATGATCACCTACCCCCTAGCGATAACAGCTAGTGAACTTGAGGGACCTATTTTCTTGAAGAACTGTTTTACTTTTAAGAGAAAGATTTGATAAATTTCAACCGACTGTTTCTTCAATGAATGCCGAACGTTTCTTTATGAAAAGGTAATTCATACCATTACCATGACCAATATATTCTGAAGGGCTCATCAGTCTTCGTGACAAATATTTTGTCACTGCTATTTGAAAATCTATTATCTTGATTTTCTAATTTGTAAAGGGTAAACAGAATCATTCCAAATTATAAAAGATAAGCGTTTCAATTTTTTCACATGTGGATGATTTTTCAGTAACCGTCG
The DNA here is from genome assembly GCA_963932145.1 of Acanthosepion lycidas. Taxonomy (NCBI): domain Eukaryota; kingdom Metazoa; phylum Mollusca; class Cephalopoda; order Sepiida; family Sepiidae; genus Acanthosepion; species Acanthosepion lycidas. The sequence goes on from OZ010573.1 coordinate 63,737,941, forward strand.
TCCTTGAATAAGTGCCTCCCTCGAAAAAAAAAGGCCTGTAAATCAGTGCCCCGGGCGCTTATTTAAAGAAACACGATATCTTAACATCGTTGAGTACTACCTTCTTTGACATGGAGTGTAGCATTTTTAGATATTTGAATCAGATGATTAATAAGTTCTTCACTGACTAGTCGAAATTAAATTGATGCTTCTTTTTTAAATCGAGTTCACCTCAAGCAAGGAAGTAAAGCCACTAAGACACAAAAAGCTACTGGGTGTGGAAGAATTAAAAACAGAAACATTACCAATGAGCGATAACAAAGAAAGTAATCAGGCGGATAGTAGATAGCGATTGACATTACATTTATATTTTCGAAGATTAAAGTTGGCTGGAAAGTATGGAACCGGAAGGGGGTTCAACAAGCGAGAAGTGCGAGAAAAGAAATTGTTAGCATAGAACTTCCGTTACTTAGTATTGCACTTAAATTCAAAAAGTAGGTATTATAGCTCATCCTAACAATTATGATGAAAGTATTTATAGAAACGGCACAAAGAGGCAACCTTTATTTTGTAGAGATACAATTTAAAATGTTGTACCGCTCTTTATAGGGTTTCTTTTGTTTATCTATAAGTGTGTCACTCAGTGAAGATCAAATTCGTTACACTGCAGTAATAAGGGTTTACTACACTAACACGTTGATTATTGCAGTACTCTACAACGAGGCACCATATTAAAATATACCAAATCGTTGATATTCTGGCAGAATTTAGGTAATAATGGCACCGGTAAAAATAGCACAAGTGGAAGAATAGAGAAAAAAATCTCAATCTGATAGTAGTTGTTTTTATAATCTGTTTTGTATAAATGTATCCTTGGAAGGAAATCTTCTTTTTTTCCTTTATTACTTAATATGACTTCCATAATGAGGGTTGTGATAAAGCCACTGAGATCAATGGTGTGTACATGGCGGGTCCCGGATAAGTGAACCAGAAATAAATAAACAAGCAACAACTGTCCTCTTGATTAGAAATTTAACTTTAAATGGCTTAAAATTAAACAGCTACTGGTGTTTAATTTTAATCTGTTTCAATAATCTATTTTCCACTTGTGCCTTTTTTTTCCGATTTTTTCACTTGTGGCATTATTATCTGTGCCATTATTAACGTTCACTCTCAGTTGTATGCAAACTACAAAAATGATATAAAAATTAAAGAAAACCAAAGTAATGGTTTAAAGCAGTGTTTCTCAATCGGTGTTCTCCGGAACCCTAGGCTTACGCAAGAGGGCGCTACGGGTTCCGCGAGAAACAGTGATAAATAGTCTAATGCATTTTTTAGTCATTTTTGTTTAATTTTATATTCGTAATTTTACTATACACGTGCGGCATACTGATGGAAAATCCTTGATTATTATAATTAAATTATAATCATAATGGGTATTTATGTTTAATTTCGTGTTTGCCTACAGTTTTTTTTTTTTTTTTGTGAATGAAATCCTCGGTGTGTGGTTATGCATTGGCTTGGCTTTGCGCTCCTTAAGTCTAAAAAAAGACGAGCATATTCTCTCATCTTCTCTATTTTCCCTCTTGTTCCCAGATGTAGTCGAACGTAGATAAAGAACGCTACCGCTGGGGCGCGTTCGCTTCCTTGGTTCTCTGAACTCACTTACACACGCACATACACACAACTGTCTTTTCACAGACATACCCACAGCAATGTATTTTCCTTTGCATTCAATTGTGTACACATGCATTTGCTTTTTTTTTGTTAATACATGCATATAATTACCGTTTGTTTTATATTTGTTGTGTTGAATTTTATTCTTACCCGGACTCATATGAGTCCACCAATATATTTTGCGGTATAAATGTTCCAGGAGTCCATAAATATTAACTATACAACGTACACACACTCGTATCAAAAGTGTAAAATCTTACAACAAAGTGGTGACTTATTTTCATTCAAGCATCATAGTATCCCGCAACAAGATCTCATAAATGAGCAATATGTTTTTTTTTCGCATTGCTAATAAAGCTGACATTTTTTCCTTAAACCAGTTATCCGGAAAATATATAAGAGAGATATTAATAATAGTATATAATAATTTTTATGCCGGGGCTTCTTGAAACATGAAAACTATTTTAAGTGTTCTATAATATAAGGGTAAGAAGGTTTAGAAACGTTGGCTTAAAGCGTCATATGAAAAATCTACATCATGGCTCCATTTGTAAACAGGCATACATATTCGCAGTAAAGAATAAGTACAACACTTTGGAACATGTTGGTGATCACCTTAACAGTTGTAGTGACAATAAAAGCAAAAGAAGTCACCTCGAAGAAAAACAAGAGAAAAAATATGTGGCTGACAAGTAAAATTCCCGACTTAATCAATGAGAGACAGCAGATAGTGCTAATAAACGACAGAAAGTATACAAGAGTAAACAAAAGCATATGAGAGAAGTGCCAAAGGACTAAAGAGGATTGGCAAAACAGGAAATGCACACAGATCGAAAAACCTGAAGGACACAGATGCAGCAGGCATACACAAAAAGACCAAGAAAAATAACAGGATAGAAAACATGCTCTTCGCCATGATTTATGAAATCCAAAGCAAGAACGTCATTATTGAAAAAGAAAAGGTACTGTAACTGTGTGATGAATCCATAGTAAAAAGGAGAAAACGTATAGCATATAAAAGCTTGGAAGAGCCCGTGATGTAAAAATCAGAAATCAGAATAGCACTAGTCAAGAAGAAGAGGAACATGTAATAGAACTAAATGAGGTTGTTACAGAAATGCGGACAAAGATAAGTGTATTGAAATGAAAAATGAAATAGTGGCGTTAATATCGGGAGATCAAAGCAGATCAAATATTTATAGCATTGCCAATGAGAACAGGTGCAAATTAATGTGAGCTTCAATGAACATTCAGCTTGATGGGCAACATAACAAAACTAATAATTTGGGTACTAATGAAGAGAAATCGGAGAAGGATCACGGCAAAAATAAGAGAAGAATAACATAGTTTTATACTAATAAATATGCACTATTCAGGGTCAGAATGCAGTCAGAACAAGCAAGAGAAATTAACCCCCCCCCCAAAAAAAAACGAAAAACAAAAAAAAATCTTTTTCATAGATTACTAAAGTATTCTATAAAGTACGACGTGAAATACATGAAATTTTAGAAAACCTTGATCTACATGAAAATGATATACGAAAAATCCGCAGTCTCTATTTGTAACAAGCGTGTGTGCGAACAGACAACGAATTAAGTGAAGCGGAATACGATAACTATGTACTTTCTCGTTGGATTTATTGTTCAACCTGTTTATCGAAATGATTCTACGAGAAATTATTATCGGCGGACGTAACCATAACGACATACTCTACGCAAATGATACTGTATATCCGATTCAGAAAGAAAACTGAACGTACTGTTAGATAAAGTAACCAAGGAAAGCAAGATGAAAGCACTGGCCATTAGTTGTAAGAAGACAGAATGACCGGTGATGAGCAAAAGGGACAGTCCACGATTCTAATTACACATTGGGAGGGTCAATATTAAACAAGTAAGGAAATGAAAAAACAGATGATAGAAAGTGTAACAGAAATTTAAAAATCCATTGAAATAACAAAATATCTTCAGAAACTGAGGTACGAAGGTAAGTAAAAAATATCTGCATTTTCGCCATAACATATCTTGAGGTTTGTCACATATCTTCTGCTCATGCGTGCATATAGGTGTTAATATTGTGGTCACGTGATCGAAGTTTGATCTTGATCGCGCCAGTTTTCTTGCTGTTGTTACAGTATAAATCTAATCGTAAGGAGGAACAAAGTGCAGTGATCAGAATCTGCAGAGAACATGCTACTTAATCGATGGTAACTCGTCGGCAGGGTCGGCGCGTCTTACACCCGAAAACCCCAATCGGTGGGAGGCGCATTTTAGGGGCTCCGTTGTGACTGCCATTTTTTTCAGCACTGTTTTATGGTCATCCGCCATTTTTAAAATTATATTTAAAGTGACGTTACATTGTCAGTCATTAACTAATAATATACATCGTGTATCTGCATGGTCGGTGCGGTGCGTATTACGCAGGAACCCCCGAAGATGTTAGAGCCCCAAAAGGGCTAGTTTCAACAGCGTTTATTTTGCTTTTTGTACTTTTTATTTATTTATTTATTTTCTACCTAAGTTATATAGTCAATCGACAGCACCGGTGCTTACTACACCGACCCGAACCTCTAAACCGCGTGGGGAATCCATGCCTACTGGGAAGTAGAAGTGCTAATTTTAATAGCGCTTATATTTAAAATTGTAATTTTTTTTTCTGAAAAGTTCTTTAAGTGAATAATATATCTCGGAAAAATTTGAGATCGACATGTTGTAGAGAGGAGGACGTATCAAAGTTTAAAGGCGGGAGGAAGTCGAGACCCTTGCGCCCATCCTGCTTGCTGGTTCGCCATTATCCTCTCTCGAGCTTGCCGAATCTTCTCGTCAGTGGTGGAAGTTGATGAGCGTTTCGCTTGTTTAGAGACTTTTAACTTCTCGATCCATTCATGCACACTTCTACCCGGTAGTGTACTGTCGCCGTATTGTGTTAAAAGCCTCCGGTGAATTTCAGTCCCTGATACACCTGCCGACTAGAGAGATTTGATCACTGCGCTTTGACGACTAGAACGCTATGAAATGTTTACTCTCTTGTATAGAATGAAGTCTAGTTAATTTCGTCATAGATGAAGAAAAAATTTGAGTCACCTGAAATTTGTTTCTATTTTGAGAATACCTTAAGGTGCGACAAATAAGTTTTAATGAGAATATGAACTACAAAGAAACTGTTGCTAACAACCAGAAAAAGATTTGCAAACATTATGAGGAAAGAAGGTTTGGAGAATTTAACACTTACAGGATACATCGACGACCAGCAGAGGAAAGTAGTAAATAACATGCTTGACAAGTTTATGTAAACGGATGGAGGAAGACATGCTACAAAGTGAAAGGTGGGAGACGTAAAGGATACAGCATTGCTGAAAGCTGCAAAAGACAGGATGTTGTGGAAAGTCATGATTGCCTGCGTTCAGAAGGAACACGACACACAGAGAGAGAGAGAGAGAGAGGCATGCCTGACGAAGAATTATACTAAACGTTTTTGTCGATGTTTTGTGTTCTTCTGATCAGATAATAATAATAATTATCCATTTATATGGAAAATATTCGGCATTCATTGACCGAACAGCCATTGCTACTGTTGCGGGAGGTATATTGGCCCACAAACATATATTAAATGACGAAAGACAACAACAAACAAAACGTAGACTTGAGTAAAATATATATATATATATATATATATATATATATATATATATATATATATATAGATTGATAATATTAGTGGTAAATATACATATATATGCAAAATCCACAGGTGCATATATTTTCCTCTCAATTCGTTGTTGGAAGTTTTACCTGATGATTCTGAATCCTTAAAAAAGGATTTAGGTGAAATAAATTATCGTAATGGTACCTTAAAGTGGTTTGTTTTTCATTACATATTAGCTCTGTCCTCACATTGAGCTCTCAGGATTTCATCCTCTTTGGATTTACCAATTCGGTTTACCAAGTTCCTTATAACTTAAATATATATATATATATATATATATATATATATATATATATATATATATATATTGCCAAGTTTATTTTTGTCAGAGAAAATACATCGACAAAAGTAAGGTTACAGTGCACTAGCGGACATAGAGGGTGGGAAGAGCGTTGTAGTCGTTGTAAAGTGTTGTCATGATAAGGACATTTTTGTTTGTGCCGGTTAAGTATTGTCCTGGAAAGGAAAGTTTTGTAGTCGTTGAAGAGTGTTTCCCTGAAAAGGACAGTTTATCGCATATCGTTGCTGCTGGCGAGGATGGCTGGCTGGTACATGCTGGAACAAATACTACACTTTGATCAAATACTGCTTTTTGAGCTTTGAGGCCTTTTTATATCCTGAATCAGTTTTACAACAATCGCTGGTCCTGGAAGGTTAAGGTTCTTCTTCCGGTTATTCTTTTAAAATGAGGCAGTGCCAACACGATACGACACTACTATTAATCGGCAGGGTCCATCTTGCGTATTTACAAATCTACCATTCGTTCGTGCATTGAATACTGTTGCCATATCTGGTCTAGCGACCCTGCAGTTCATCTCGAGGTTCTTTGACAAAATACGAAAAAGTATCTTGACTTGGTATCTCGACTTCAGTCACTTTCTCACAGACATGATGTGGCTTCCCTCTGTCTTTTCTACAAATATTTTCATGGCAATAGCTCTGACGAGCTTTTTCCCTTGGTGCCCCGTCAACAAGAATTTAAGCGTGCTACTAGATCGGCATCTAGGTCTCACCCTTTTACTTTGGAAAGAGTTAAATGTAACCGCCACTTCTACTCCGACAGTTTCTTTTCTCGCACTTCCCGACAGTGGAACGCCCTTCCGTTTACTTGCTTTCCTGATAATTACAATCTTCCAAAATTTAAATGCAACGTTAACTGCCATCTTCTGTTGACTTGAACCCCGTTCATCTTTTATCCTTTTCACAATCCCCCGTATACACAGTCTTTTCTCTCGCTTTTACTCTCTGTAACCCTCCTGCATACCAGTGGCCCTCCCGCCTTGCTTGGGATGAAAGGATAAAAAAAAAAAAAGAAAGAAATTTATAAAATATTTCTATTAAAACAACTTTTCCGGAAAAATAGGTTTCTCAAGTCTACTTGTTCTCGCTCTTTTCAGCATTGATGGAGAGATTCTTCCCTAACCTTTTGTTTGAAGCAATGTGGAATATCAACACCCATCTGATGGAACTACTCAGCAACCTTGATATATTCGCGAGGGATATCAGAATATTCGAGAACCTATACTGGTAGCAAACAGCATGCATACGCATAGGGAACGAGTTCAGTGAATATACGAAAATAGAAAGGGGCGTAAGGCAAGGATGCGTTTTCTCACCCGACCTTTTCAACCTATACAGCGAAGCAATCCTGAGAGAATTGGAAACCCTACTGGGATTTAGCATTGGCGGATATAATCACAGTACTGATAGCAGACACGGAAGAGAAATTACAACATTTCCTACAGAAAATAGCGACGGAGAGTGAGAAGAAAGGACTAAGCATAAACTACAACATAGAATGCATGGCCATCAGTAAGAGGATGAGCCCAAAATGCGACTTGCAGGTCAGGAACACTAGAATCAAGCAGCCGCGGAAGTTTAAATATCTGGGAGGCGTTTTGACAGATGACGGTAAGTACGACACTGAGATCCGTAGATGTATTGGGATGGCCGAGAACGCATCCCAAAAGCTAGGAGATAGAATTTCTTTGGTAACAAAGAAAAGAATAATGAGCTGTTACGTGACATATGTTCTTCTTTACGGCAGCGAATGTTGGACGATATCCTCAAAGATGAAGAAGAGATGTCGTTCTACAGAAGGATTCTAAGGATGTCATGGACCGAGCATGTAAGCAACGATGAGGTCTTAGAGAGGTTACAAACAAGGAGAAGGCTTATAATTAACCCCAGAAAGAGGCAGCTGGAGTTTCTGGGACACATAGTGAGGAAGGAGGGCCTGGAGAATCTAATACGCACGGGTTAAACAGAGGGGAAAAGAGACGAGGGAAAACAGCGCATGACATACCTGACGAGCTTGAGCAGGTGGATGACAGAACGTGGTCCGGGGGAGGAAGCAGAAGAAAGGAACTTGCTCGGAGGAGGTGGAGAGCCATGATCACCTATTTCCTGAAAGGACATGACACATAAAAAGAAAGAAAGATTATATTAACTATATCATTATTTTCTCTTCGAGTTACTAATGGGCTATTCGTTTTTTAGTTGTTGCCGCTGTCCTCAAGTGATGCAGTGTCTGTTATTTGGTACCGTAAATTTGTTGGTTTGTGATCCTGTAGCGCCAGTCCACGAGGTTCAAAGAACGATAGTCCCCTTTAAAACGTTCACGGTTCATTCTCTCAAAAAAACCATATTTAATCATTGATCTCGACAAGCGACAATTACTTGATAAGTAATTTAGATCTGACGAGGCTAAGAACGTGACTAGTATTTTTTTTTAAGGTTGTTTTTTTTTTATACATTCAGTTTTTTCGGGGTTTATTTTGGCGGTTTACCTAACTAAAGCAAACAGAGAAAAAAAAAAGAAAAGAAGGCACACAGTCTTTAGGTTTTCTGTACGCATTCGGTACTACTGTAATAATCCCTTTCTTTCTTTTTTTTTTTTTAAACTTTACATATTCACGTGTGTAATTGTTATTGCGGCATGATACGAAATTTCAATTCCGAGTTTTTTTTTGGCATCATATTAGTTGTGGGTTAGGAACTTCGAAAGTGGTGTAGCAAGTTTTTTTCACTAGCAATTACGACTGATAATGAGTTCGATTCTCACTGGATGCCCCATACTTTTGGCCTTGTGCCACATCTAAGCTACGATGAGAAAAAAGGAGCACTTTGATGTGGTGTCGTGGTTTAGCAAGCTTGTCTCGCTAGAGATCAATAACGACTGAGTCAGTAAGTAAGTTCGATCCTCACTAAAATTATGCTCCATATTTGCCGCCTAGTGCCACACCTAAGCTACGCTTAAAATTCCTAATAGAGAGATAAAATAAAATATTGGTTTGTGTTGGGAGGTGATATATGTCGTGTTGTTTGTAGGCATACAACGTTGTTATTATCGTTCGGTTGAGAAATTAAGTTGGTCAATTGTCGAGTCTATGAAATTATTTTCATTTAATGTTTCAAAAGAAAGTGTCACTTAAATAAAAATATGTTGTCGCATGATTATGGGAAGGTTTCAAAAATGAATCAGGTCAAATTATACTTGGACTCGTCGACATAACACTTTTTTTTTATTACTTACTCACACAATTCCTTCAAACCTTAACATTGGCGTTCTACAATATGTTCGACTTTGCGATTCACAAAAAAGAAAAAAAAAGAAAAAAAGAAAAGTAAAATACACTATCAGACCTATCATAAAAATCTTCTTTGTAAAAATTTATTTCATCTCAATCGTACTGTCTGTCATATTGAGTCCAAAAGACAAATTTTTTAGTACTTTCTCTCCAATTTTGATAAGAACAGATAGAAAATAAAACCAGTAGTAACTGAAAGAAAGCGAATTTTTAAAATTCTGCGCTCTTTGTGATTTGAGCTCGAAAAATAATGTTATTTAAAAATAAATTATTAGCAAATAAGGCGTGTTCAAATGACAAAACAGTAAAAAAAACACGTTGTCGTTATGAAATATGTATTGAATAAGAAACTAGTTTTCAAGTCTTTTATATTTTTGTTTTTTTGTGTCAAAAAAAATGAGACGAGAATACTAAATACAAAAGAGAAAAAAATGAAAAACATCTATGGAATCTTGTTTTGACCGTAAAGATTTTCTTTTTACTTACTCCATTCTCCAATGATTTTTATTGGCGAGTTGTAAGGTGACATGCGTCTATAAAAAAAAACAAAAAACACCTTTTTCAAAATGAAAACATTTTTTTTTTAAGCAAAAAAAAAAAAAAAAATTTAAAAAAAATTGCTTTCTTTTTAAAATGTGTTTTTTATTTTATTTTATTCTAATTTTTAAATCCATCAGATGAGGGTTTTCTTAACTTTTAAAATCATTACTGCCATTAATTAATTTTAAAAGTAAATAAAAACTTTAACTTGTCAAACTTTTTTAGTTTTCTGTTTTTATTATTAACTAAAAAATTAAAAAAAATTGATATGCATAACTTAACATTTAACTTTAACAACACAGATATAAGCTGCATTCCAAAGTGCTCACAAGAATAAAAAAAAAAGTGTATTATTAACTTAAATTATAAATAAATCTAAAAAAATGTTAAATAAAATTATAAAATAAGAAATCTTTAAAAAAAAATTACATAAGTCAACTCTCTCAATCTCCAACGTTTGTTTTTGTCGTCAAAGCGAACTAAAGTGTTTACTTTAACTTAAAACATTAGGTTCGTTAGAATTTGGGATTTTTTTCCTTCAAAGTGTATATTCAAAATGTCATAGATGTTTAGTTTAACAATCGTATTCTGTGAAGTTGTTCAATGTTCATCATCAGAATCCTAAATTTTTAGTCACAAATTATTTCACACCTTCTCTAACTGACGCTACGATATGACATTACCTGTCCTTTCCGCATAACAGCAGTAACTTACTTATTCAAGCTACCCACCTCCTTTTCCTTCCAAGCAACAACAGTAAACTTTTGTTCATCTCGCTGCTTCTTTTTTTTTCTATTAACTTTTTCTTTTTTTCACTTTCCTTTCTTTTTTGTCCTTTTTTCTTCTTCTCCGAGCCTTGTAAAAGTGCCCCATGGCTAGTGTGTTTGTGTGTGTAGCCGTAAAAACTTCACAGAATTATCAGCTGACATAAAATGTCAACGGGGAAATATTATGTAACTCATTCACTAGCGAAATGTATCTTGTAAAAGAAAACAAAACTGGATTCCTTTTTTACTTTGCTGTCTGCGTGATTAAACAAAAAAGAAGAGTTAGGACGTAGCTAGCAGCAAAAAGTAAGTTTAAAATTTGGAGCACGAATAAAACAATCCATCAGGTAAGAACTTAAACTTTAGAGATCAAACTAAAAAAAAAAAATGCATAAAAATAAAACCGAAAATGTAGTAAAAATAAAAAATCTTGAAAAGTGTACAACATTTTTTCCTAGAGACAAGTTGTGATGCACACACCTGAACCTAACCTGTTTTTATTGATTGATTGTCTTTTTTTGTTTGAGTAAAAAGATCTCATGGAATGATAGCACCTCGTACACTTTCTTCTTTCTGGTTTTACTTTTTTTTTTTACCTGCATGGAAATGTAGTGAAAAAAACTTGCCAGAAATTTAGCAATAATCTTCGGTATTTACTTTCTTTCATTTGTTTTTCTTACGGTAGGTAATCGTAATTGACAAATTGAAAATATTTCCTCTTCTTCTTAGATGAAGTTTTCGTGTCATACATAATTTACTGAAGCAATGACATTTCACAAGGCGTTGGAAAAGACGAAAAAAGTAAAACGAAAATGTTTCTTTTTTTAGGACAAAGAGTGACATAAAGATCGACAGTTCATAATTTTTTTGCCCAATTACTAGTTAATTTAAAAGATTTCTCTTTGATTGTAAGAATGGATTATTATTTTATAATGTCTCTAATTTAAAGCAAGTTATTTGCTCTAAATAATAAATCTTCTAAATGAAAACGTGTTACTAGTAAAAAGGATACAATCTCACAAAAAGTCTGTTTTTGTTTGGAAATAAGTTAGACACACGTGTCCTTACAAACTGCCTGTACCATTTAGTACAGTATAAGTCATATTGGTTAACTACCAATATGATTTATTTACTGTACTAATGTACTTGAATAAGAAAGTAAAACGTTTCTTTGTATCTTTTCCTACGGTGTCTGTACTTTTACTTACTCATTAACCTTTTCGAACTTTTGAAATGGGCTCTTTAGTTTTAACTTTCTTTATTCAATATTTAATCATTAAGGCAAACGGGAAATTAGCAATATAAGGTCTAAAAAATCGTAACTGTCATATACGGAATTAAATGGAAAACCACGTCTTTTTAATTTTATAAGTTTTAATTTTGTTAAGTTCGAAATAATATGCTTTTTTCACATAATCTGTTTTTATTTGAGAACGTGCATGGCTTTTAGAGATCACGAAAAATTTTATTCTTTCGACGTTAACTCTCTTACGATTAATTAATAAATCTCACTGTCATCTTGGGGGTTGTCATTGTCAAACAAAAAATTGAATTCTGTTATTTTTATTCAGTTATAAATTATTAGGTGCTATGATTCTTCCAAATTCGTCAGCTAAGCGAAAGTTAAATAAAAAGTGATTATCTGTAAAAAAGTAAATATATATTTTCAGGGCCATTATTACTCAATCAATATGCAATGAATAATAAACAGTCAAAAAACAATAATGAATACTTTGTGGAAACAAAAAATGACGACTTTTTAAGAGAGATCCAAATCAAGCGGTTGAAAAGTAACATTTTTTTAAAAAATTCAAATCTAACAGCAAAAACAGTTTTTAATAATTCGTTCAGGAAACCCTTACTTTTCTTGACTATTATATTATTTCTTGAAATTGAAAGAAAAAATATTCACTCTTTTTTTTTTAAAAAAAATTAAGGGGTAAAGGTTCAAATTTAAGTGAAATTTCTGAAAACTAAAAAAGTAAGATTCTGCTTAAAACTGCCCGAGGGTGAAAGTGAAATAACACGTTTTTTTGTTGAACGTTAAAAAAAAAAAATGAACAACAAAAAAAAAACTCAAAACAAGTGATGACATTTTTCAGGTGTACGTTTTAATTTAAACAGTTTCTAATAACTGCTGAAAAATGTAATTAAATTTTATCTTGCTGATGAAATTGGATTGATACATTTTTTATGACGGAGAGGGTAATTTTTCTTTTTAAAATAAAGAGAAAGAAAATAAAAGAGTTAGGAGGAATGAGAAAAAAATTCTTGCTTCTTACACACACTGCCGACAACCCTGTGTTCATCAACCGGATCCAATAACATTTTTTTTGTAATAAATTTCATTTCATGTTGTTATTGTTTGTAATGATAAACATCTCTTTTCCCGTGTTAAACTAATTGTTGCATTAAAAGATGAATTTAATTTTGTTAACAAAAAAATACAACAGCAAAATAACAAAAAATACATTACCTCGCAATAACACTTTAAAACAGCACATCCTTAAAAAAAAAAAAAAAAACATAACTCACCTCACAGAGGTAATTGAATGAAATCCCATACCTATTTTAATGGGTGAAAAAAAAGTATTCGTACGATTTAAATCAAATTTTTTTTCAGTTTTCTATGGATCCTAAGTTATTATGCATCTATGTCATTTATGAAAAGTGTTTAGATGGAAATACAATAAATTAAAAATTTGTATGTGTACGAATATTTGTTTCCCCCCGTTACAAAAAAAAGCATAACTGACTTAATTATTTTTAAGGATCAAAAATTTTCATGGATTTTGACATCATTCTGGTCTGGGATCTTTTTTTATGTTTTCGTCCAAATCCGTGAATTTTGCTCATGATAAGTCTCGAAAAAATGCTATAAAATGCACTAGTTTTTTATTCATAAATTTAAAATTCAACTTTTTAACAAGAAAAATCTCAAGTTGAACAATTACCGAAAAAATTTGAAAAAAAGAATTCAATGAATAATAATGAATAATGTATTGTAATTTTAGCCAAATTACAAACAGAAAATGCGCATGTCATATTGTTTACAATTTGCTGTATCAGAGATTGTGTTTAGATATATAGCCAGTGTGGACATAGGAATCAACAATTGCTGTGTAATACTGTTTTTACAGAGTGCAGGGAAACCACATTGATTCTATGTAAATAATCCTGTCATGTTTTTATGGGTACTCGTACTACTATGTTACTATGACATTCATATTTCACACACTTACTTTATTGAGCCTGAAACCAAATTTAAAGCAACATCAAGTGCCTTAACTTGTATATGCTAAGTACGGTAGTTAGGAACATTATAGCACACACACACACACATTATCAACACTGAATAATGACTGTCAGCTACACACCTCAAATTATCTTCAGATCAACAATAGTTATATAATCAATCTTCAAATAGTCTGAACATTGCTGGAAGTGTGAAACTGATTGTTACCATGCAGTGTTGATTTTTGTGTCCATACTGTCTACAGCTATCTGTCTCTATCTCAATTACACACACACGTGTGTGTCTGTGCAAAGTACTTGGGTAAAAAACAAAACAAAAAACTATGGCACCTTCCTTGATGAATTTCATCTTAACACCAAGAAACTGAATAGACAAATGGAAAGAATCAGTATTAAAATAAGTAGACACAATATGTCTATATTATTCAATGAAGATATGCAGTCTAAATATATATATATATATATATATATATATATATATATATATATATATATAATATATATGTGTGTGTGTGTGTGTGGCATATTTAGGCAACAAGTATTCTTCCAAACAAGATTGATTAAAAAGAACTGAAAGGTCTGTTTAATTTTTTAATAAAATATCAATTAAAATTTAAACAGATAGATTTTTTTTGTTCTTTTTAATCAAACTTGTCTGTATATATATATATATATATATATATATATATATATATGTGTGTGTGTGTGTGAATTTAATATTTGCAGAAAAAGTGCACATGTAGTAAAAGTTTTCAATATAAAATACAGAGCTTTGATTATAATATAATAATAAATAGTTCTGCTCTGTCAATTTTATGTTCTGTTGAATTTTCCAGATGGTGAAGAAATGAATAAATTTCAGGTTAATAGTTCCTTCCTTTATGAACTGAAGATTGTGACAATACTTGAAACTGACAGTTGCAGAAAGCTAAAATTATATATATATATATATATATATATAAAATAAGGAAAAAACTTAAAAATACATTGTCAGTAATAACTTTATTTCGATGAATATAAGTGTATTTATCTCATCAGATTGACTTCATTTTAAAATGTAGTTGGTCAGATAAGGTGAATATACTTATGTTCATCAAAATAGATTTATTACTGACAATGGATTTTTAAGGTTTTTTTCCTAATTATTATAATTTGCTCTGTATCATACATTGATTTCTCATATAGACTAAAAATCCTCTTTGAAATAATCCCTACCAATTAAAATTTGATATATATATATATATATATATATATAGTTAAAAATGGAAATATCTATGTGAAAGAATGCTCAATATCAGAGATAGAACAGTTATAGATAGTGGACATTGCACACAAACACATTATAGGTTTATCTATTGTCTGGTTCACACTCCTCAGCCTTGTGAACAGGTATAGAGGTTTATCCCTTATTTCCTGTTTAGGATTGGGTTTCCAGTTCTTCTAATGTCTGCTTCAGCTCTATACTCCTAATGCTTGTTCTTCTGTACATCTGTACAAGGCTGCTCAAAATAAAGTTGCCAGTTTATTTATTGAAGTAATGTAAATTGAAGAAATTTGGCTACAGTGTACATGGCATGATGGGTCTTAGCTGTGAAGGTTAGAACTAGTGGAATTAAGGAAAGTAGTTCCTCAGAACCTAATATCTTTCTGCATATGTGCATATAAATGCAATATGCTTACATTTTTGTATATGGAATGAAAATCACTCAAGAATATATACTTTTAAGCAATGAATATTTGATTTGTTATGCTTTCTTGTTTTTAATTATAATTAAATTTTCTTCAAATGGAAATAAGGCTTTTTTTGGTACTGTTTTAATTTTTATATCTTAAAATGTTTTTATATAGTAAATGAAATATTGGCTTATTCCTAATACAAGAAACACACTGAGCACCTTCAAAAAAAACATTGACAACCAAGTTATTGAATCAAGCAATAAAGTTTATTACAAATAATATATATATAGTCATCCACAAACAGACTGTTTAATATATAAATAATGTCATCCACAGTCAGACACATGACTATATATATATATATATAGTCATCCACAGACAGACCGTTTCGCTGTATCACAGCTCCTCAGTATGGCTAGACGTCTGATTGCTTCAAAGCCGGTATCGAAACCTGACTGATTTGACATCAGTCAGATATCTTACCCTTAGGCCATTGTTGCACAACAGAGAGGAAGGGAATTTTAACGTTTTTTTTTCTATATGAAATACTCCAACAGCTCAGAGAACTCAATTCGTACTTGAAGAGTAATGCTTAATATCAGTAGGAGCCACTGTCTTCAAAAAACCCTTTCCCTAGAGAGCTCTACTGGATTTCCAGGAGTGTATATTGTCATCCACATTCCCTAGAGAGCTCTACTGGATTTCCAGGAGTGTATATTGTCATCCACAGACAGACTGTTTTGCTGTATCACAGCTCCTCAGTGTGGCTAGACATCTGATTGCTTCAAGCTGGGATTGAAACCCAACTGATTTGACATCAGTCAGATATCTTACCATTAGGCCATTGTTGCATTTGCAGAATTTTAATGTTTTTTTTTTCTATACAAAATATACCAGTGGCTCAGAGAACTCAATTTGTATTTGAAGAGTACTTAAAACAGGGAACATTTTTATTAATAAAAAAGTCAGATGCAAATATATCATCTCGATTAAAAATTTTAAGGTACCTAAATTTCAATTCTTAATTGAGACAATACTTATATATCACTTTTTGATTAATAAAAATGTTCCTTCTTTTAAGACAACTATTTAGTTGGTGTGGTACTAAAAATCTTTATATAAATATTGAATGTTAGATTATAGTTTTATATATAGATCAACCAGCAGGTTAGGTTTAAGGCTCCAAGTTCTCTACTCAGGATTGTCCAATAGCCTTAGTGGATTGAAGTGTTATATAATGGTTGGCCACTTGTATCTTAATTGAATAACTTCAGTTATATGCACGTATATATACTTATATACACATGTTATGATGTTAAATATAATTATTCTCTGTTCTGTGTTTCACAGAACTACATCTAATCTTATCTAGAAAATATAATGATAGCATTATTTTGATACAGCTCCTTGTTTTTAATTATAATTAAATTTTCTTTAATTGAAAGTCATTTTTTTTGTACTGTTTTCATTCACATATCTTAAAATGGTATTATAGAGATATGTAGAGATATGTAGTAAACGAAATATTCCAAATACCTTCACTTACAAAAAATGACAACCACTTTATTAGATCAACCAATACAATTCGATGAAACAAAATATTTTACAATGTTATTAAAGTTCAGTGTGTAATTGCGTAAAAAGTTTCCAGGAACATTTGCCTTAAACATTTTTGCTATAGGAAAACTTGCCTCAGAATTTTTGTCATAGAAAACTTTGCCATATAGAATTTTTGCTGTAAGACAATTTTGCTACATTTTTTATTTTTTTAATATGCAAAGTACCTTGTTATCAAGTGTAGTGTAGAAGGCTTCCACAATGCAGTACAGAGCTCCTTGACTAACATGCACCCAAATTTGTGTAAACTAATTGCGTATTTGAAAAAGGAAGAGACATTAGCAAAAAAGAAAAAGTGTGATTTAGATCGAGGAGCTGCAGTACAAATGAAGAAAATATATTAGGTTGGTGCAAAAATAATATCGTTTTTTGACGTTAAAAAGTACGTCAAAAAACGATATTATTTTTGCACCAACCTAATAGATTGACAGCGGAAAATGCTTCATTACAGTCCAACACAAAATACACATTATTTATGAAGCATTGCTTGGAATTTTCACACATTTTAAATTATTTCTTTGTTAATTTGATATATTTTTAGTCTTTTATTTTTTAAATAAGTGTTTACTATTTAATTTCTTTTCTGATGCTTGACCTTGTAAAAAAGACATCCATATATACTTGATAACAAGGTACTTCGCATATTAAATTGAACATTACTCCAAAATGGACATTCAAGATAAGGGTATCGAAAAAAAAAAAGGTGGTGAAATTGTCTTGCAGCAAAAATCCAATACTTTGAAGTTTCCTTCAGCGAAAATTCCTGAAGCAAGTTTTCCTATGGCGAAAATGTTTATGGTAAATGTTCCAGATACGGCATAAAAAGTTTTGTACACATGCTGAGTGGATGCATCTTAAATTGAAATTGTAAAGTTCTTGTACTGTATGCCTTTGTGTGTCTATTCATGAATGTGAGTAATAGTGTTGACAAAAAAAATTAGTTGATATTCATTTTTATGCATTTTTGTGCATATGTGATAAAGAAAGATTGATATAACAGTTATTTTGAAGTGTAGCTTTGACAAAGTGCATATTAATGCTAGGACTTTACTCTCTTGTCCACTTGGAGTTCCACTGGCAAAAAGGTAGCTTTTTCCTGAATTTGCCTGTTCTAGGTGGTCCCAGAAATGAGATCATTCAGAATAATTCTGATTGGTTGAAAAATATTGAATATTAGATTATATTAGGTTGGTGCAAAAATAATGACGTAATAATGTTGTTTTTTGACGTAAAAAAATACGTCAAAAAACAACATTATTATGTCATTATTTTTGCACCAACCTAATAGTTTTATATATATATCAACCATCAGGCTAGGTTTAAGGCTCCAAGTTCTCTACTCAGGATTGTCCAATAGCCTAGTGGATTAAAGTGTTGGTTTATGAATCTGTTGATATAGTAATTGTGAGTTCAATCCCTAGGCCAGGCAGTGTGTACTTGGACTCAGTGGAAACAGGGCAAGCAACAACTGAGCATTATTAATGAGAACTAGACATGGTCAGAAGAATGAGAACAATCTACTCCCATAGATTAAATAAAAGGTTCAGTTTGAAATTCCTTGAAGGTTTGCCAAGCACCTGATGAAGGCTGCAGAGTATAATGGCTGAAATGTGATAATATCAAAAAAGATAAGTGCATAATGTAAATAACTTCAGCTGAAAGTGATTTGTAGAGGCTGCTATGTACTGACAGCTTTTTGGTCATTTCAGTTTCCACTGTGAGAGCATCAACATCTGATATAGGCTCTGGCTGTAATTCATTATACATGCATATGTAAATATGAACACACTGCTATCTATCTGAGTGTTTGTGTGAGATAGGATTCATTTTAAAGCCAAAATGAAACCTTCTCTCAGTAAACAAATTAAATAATTTCAGTAGTGAACAGATGGAAGAGATTATTTTAACAACATCAAACTGTTGATAATGAACTTGTAAAGTGTCTTTAACATTACATTTCAGTCATTTGTAATTTTCTATGTGCATTTGGGAGTGATCTCAGTAGTACCGCACATGCCCCCAGGAAAGAAGGCAAACAACAATCAAATGTTATATACTCTTTTGTTAATTGCCTTTTTCATGTACTGTGGACTGTATTGATATTATACTTGAAAGCTATTAGAGTCTGTCTTTTGTGTTAGGCCTTTTTCACTCTTCAAGGAAGGCGGTTTATTATAGGAGTAATTAGAATTAACCCCTTTCCTGTTAAGAGCAACTTAGAAAGGACACTGGTTGATGTCATTTGCACCTGGGTGATGAATGCTTAGAACATCTTCATGTTTTCCAGTGTGTGTGTGTTTTTTTTTTTTTTTTTTTTTTTTTAAAGCATTACGCCCCAAGCAAGGCGTGAAGCCACTAGGATGCAGGGGGTTGCAGAAGATTTGGAGGGAGAGCAGATAGGAGTGATAGAAGAAAGGATGAGGAGAGGGATAGTGGATAGACCAAGGTAACTGGAGATGTCGATTGACATTATGTTTGCATAGTTGGAGATTATAGCTCTCAGGGAAACAGTAATAGGGAAGGGTGTTCCACAGGTGGGATGTGCGAGGTATGAAGCTACTGGAGTAGAAGAGACGGCTACACTTAAAAGTTTCTACAGTGAAAGGGTGAGAGCGGGATGCCAGCCTCGTAGGGCGCTTGAATTCATGAAGTCTGGGAACCAGTGAAAGCAGCTCATCGGAGCAATTACCATGAAAGTATTTGTAAAAAAGACAAGATTTAATTATTTGTATATGAAAAAGAATGTTCAGTATCCAATATAACTGTTTCATGTTATCTCATTTTTATTTTTGTATGTGAACACCATTAAGCTAGTAAGAGAGATTAAGAAAGGAAAAGAACATATCTCTATATTCCTCCAGTACTGTGATCATGGCTCTTCACAGCTTCATTTCTTTTGTTGCTTTATAATTCCTCTATTTTTTTTGTAATATTCATCCCCCTATCCATTTGCTCC
Source organism: Acanthosepion lycidas (assembly GCA_963932145.1). Taxonomy (NCBI): domain Eukaryota; kingdom Metazoa; phylum Mollusca; class Cephalopoda; order Sepiida; family Sepiidae; genus Acanthosepion; species Acanthosepion lycidas. The sequence goes on from OZ010573.1 coordinate 63,757,704, forward strand.
AACTGGTTACATGCTGATTTCCTTTGTTTCTCTTACCTTCTCTAGCCCTGTGTGTGTTAAGTTCATGAAACATTCTTTCCTCAGGAATTGCCCCCCCCCAACTTTCTTTTTGATCACAGTTACTTTGTAGGTCCAGATAGCCTTAAAAAATTCCTCTTTTATTGCATGTTCTGTCCATGTTTTTCCTAATATTCATTGGTGCAAAGAAAAAAGGAAACAAGAAGAGAAAAAAAACTGAAAATAGGGACAGAGGTTATCTATTCATGGATTTATTTAATTTTATTTTTACAATCAAAAGAAATACTGTTGTAAGGAAAAGGTGTGTATGATTGAAAAAGAAAAGGGAATTTTAGTTGGATAGACAGGACGCAATAAATTCTCCCTTTTGATTCAACTTAAATAATATCTTCATCCTGATATAAAATGGCATAATTTTTATTCAACAAATTCTTATTTGCTTGATTTTTGAATGAATGATTTCAAGGTTAATAGACATATCTATAAATCTTGTTTAGAATGTCCTGAAGAAAACGATAATGTATCAAATAATTTCTGTTCTAATTAATCTTCTTTTATGTGCTTTTGTCCTTATGGGCAATCACGACTCTCCACAACTTCCTATTATTTGTAGCTCCAAGCAATATCTGTCTCTTTACTATCCAGCTAAGTCCCTGTTCTATCATCTAGTTACACAATCTCATTAGGAAGATTACTGTTTCTCATTTCCATTGTCTGTTAGACATTTCCCAGATAAATTAATTGTATCATTGTAAGGATGAGAATGTCTTTTTCATTTGTATTTTGATTTCTCATCTGCATTCAGCTAATGTACATGTATATCTATGAATATTCTTAAAAATCTATTTGTTACAATAAATTCATTTTCTACGGTATGTCAAAAACCCTTTGCAGGTTATTTAAATCCAGAAAATATTTTTACATTGTAAGAATTTTTTTTTTTTTTTTTTTTTTTTGAGATAAATATTATTTAGTGATACAAGTCTTACTAATGGACTCATGGCTGGGGTGCCAAGTGGATTCATACCTTTTCCAAGGGTAATTGCATGTAAGTGAATATAATGAAGCCAATTAGAATTGGAACTAGGCTCTCTGATTAACAATTTTGAGCCATTATCCATTACACCACCTCCACAGGATGTTGACGATCACGGTTCTCCACAGTTTCCTGTTCTTTGTAGCACTTAATAAATTTTGTCTTTTTATTATCTCCCCTAAATCTTGCTCTGCCATCCATTTACACAAGCTCACTCAATAGGTTATGCATTATTTTCCTCAGTCCATCTTGCCTTCAGTCCTGTGTATCAGATTTCCTAAGCCCTCTTTCCTCATTATATGCCCTAGAAATTTCAACTGTCTATTCTTGATGTTAAGTAAGTTTACTTTTTGTTTCCATTTTCTCTAAAACTTCAATATATTTCAGGTGATCATCTTCTTACCACTTGAAACTCGGTTTTGTTTTTTTATTATTTCTCCAGAACACTGTTCTACCAACCATTTATTCAAGTATATCAAGTGTGTTCGCGATGCTTTCTGCAGTCCCCATTTCCCAGTATCTGTCCTGAGGGTACAAGATTTTCCAAGCCCTCTTTCCTTATTATGTTACCCAGAGATTTCAGCTGTCTCTTCCTGATGTTAAATATAAGTTTCCTTTTTGTTTCCATTTTCTCTAAAACTTCATTGTTGCTCACATGTTCGGTACATTGTATCCTCAGCTTCTTTCTGTAGAACCATATTTCTGTTGCTTCAAGCCTCTTCTTCATCTGTAAGGAGATTGTCTAGCATTCATTGCCATATCTTATGTCTCCTAATATATGTACAATTGAAACCTCTTTGAGGACACACAGGAGGTGCCCTGACAAATGATCTAGTTAAAGTTAAGCTGTAATCTACTGTCTTTGATTGCACATAATATTCATTTTAATATCAGATAATAAAAAATTTGTAATAAATACATGAAAAGAAAATTGTTTTTAACTTTGCCAAATAAGAAACATGGATGAAGTTCCAGTAACATTCAGTTACTGAAGTTAAGCAATATCACGCCTGGTCAGTAGTTAGATGGTTGACTACTTTGGAATACCATGTGCTGTAAGCATAGATGTGCAGGTGGTGTAATGGATACTGGCTCAGAATTGTTAAATGGAGAGCCGAGTTCCAATTCCATTTGGGTTTGTTATATTCACTTATGTGCAAATATGCTTGGCAAAGGTATGAATCCACTTCTTCTCCCCACAGCTATGGGTTAATTGGTAAGAATTGTATCAGTAAATCATTATTATCTCCTGAAAAAATTTTTTTACAATGTAAAAATATTTTCTGGCTTTAAATAACCTGTAAATGGTTGAGAAGGCATAGAAAATGAATTAATCAATATCAGTCAATTGACATACCATCTGACAAGTGTTTTACATAATATTTTCTACACATTTATCATAATAATTTATATCATAAAAATATTAATATCATATTATATCATATATCATAATATAATTTCTGTATATATATCCTTATATATCAAATATAATAATATAATCATATAATATATATATACACACACACACACACACACAATATACATGGTGATTGAAAAGTAATACCCTATTTTATGTATGATGGACTCTCCCAACTAGTAAAAATTAGACTGGAGTGTCCATCATACATAAAACAGGGAGTTACTTTTCAATCATTCTGTATATTGTACTTATATATATATATATATATATATATATATATATATATATATATATATGTATGTATGTATTTTTTAAAAAATATATTTTCTGTTCATAAGTTTTTTATGGATACACTTATTTGAGAAAATGCTCATTTTTTAATTAAACAGTATTAATTATATTTACCAGCGTGAATGTTTGATAAATTTTGTAAAAGGTGTGTGTCATCTGAACCTGTATCCATTTTATATATATATATATATATATATATATATATATATATATATATATATATATATATATATACTACATAATGGACAAAGTCTGGCAACTATTTTAATATATTTTATTGTTATGCCTTATTTATATAGACACAAATATTTAAGTAAATGCTCAGATGTTCAGGTCGGTAAATGTTGTTAATACTGTTTACTTAAATATTTGTGTCTATATAAATAATATATAACAATATAATATGTGTATATAAATAATGTATAATAATGATGTCTATATAAATAACATATAACAATAAAATATATGAAAATATATATATATATTTATATATATATATATATATATATATATATATATATATATATATAAAATAATAGTATATGAAATATAATTTTATTATAATAATATATCATTATATCAAACATTATATTATCTGACAAGAGTTTCACGTAATATTTCCTACTGAAATGATGGGAGGAGAGATGGATTCATATATGCCATCAAGTATAGTATTATTCTTTTTTTATAGGACAAAAGCAAATATTTCATATGAGTACTGAAGACTCTTTCTTTAATGTTTGTTTAATGGGAAATCTAGTGTGTGAATGTTTCTATCTGCCTTGGAGACACTTCGTCTGTGTTGTTGACTTTTATGGAAGACAAGGATTTGAAAACACAGTCCACAAGTTCAGATGACATGAGAAACAATGCTGAATATGTCCTGTAGATGAGAAGGACAAGGACAGAGGTCATTTTTTGTCTGAGACATAAGGAGAATAAAAAAAATTATTCTGAGCATTTCAACAAGATTAAAGACCATGGTTCAATTTGTGAAAACAGTTTGGGTGGGATGAGAAACAATTCAACTATTCTTAAGTTGTGAAGAAAAACAACAGTGCTTCATTATGCAGATGACTTGAGTAATAATCTGAACCTTTTTTATTTGCTAGAAACAATAAGAAAAGTGAACTATCAATTTTGTTCCAAGTTGTGGTAGATATTTATAAAGAAACAATAGAATATTTATTTACACTATTTACATTGTTTGAACTGTTGTCCTCATCTTTGTGGCCATATTCACAACATTTTGACTGTTGCACTCTCCTGGCTTCTTTAAGAGAGTTACAGAAATCAGATTAATTTGAATTTTACCTTTTTCACCCATATTTAATAACTAATGAATTAGTTTGCTTAATTTCTGTCTAATCTGCACTCTTTAGAATCAGCCATATTCATTTCTTTATGCAAGACAGGGCACAAAATTGATATAGATATACCTGGTTTCTGGAGATTCCACCTTTGTAGTAGCACCTCCATATTGTATTAAATATTGGACAGCTTTAATTCATCATTTCTGTTTAAAAAATGTTATCATCTGTTGATCATCCTACTTTTCTTTAGATTTAAAATTTAAAAATTCTCTTCTGGTATATTTTTTTCTTATTGTTTTTCTTATGTCTTTGACTTGTTTGCTCGTGTTTGATTTCCTCTCAGATGTTATGTCTAAAAATACTTTTGATTAAAAGAGAAAATAATTTATCAAGGCAGAAGTGTATTAATGAAAGTGGACTCTCTTTTGTATGCTGTACACTAAATTTACATCTATTTTTGAACAAGGAATATGACTGATAATTTTGATGCATGCATTGTTTTCATGTTTCAAATATGATACTGCAAATGCTTATGAATCTGGAATGAGAAGTTGTTTTTTTTTTGTTTTTGTTTCTGTTGCAAACTTTTTTGGACATCATTTGCTTTTCACCAAGTAATATTCCTTTTCTCTTCAGTAGTTCCAACTAGTTAAAAAAAAAAGACAAGAAACATTTTTTTATAATGGAATACAAAATTTACCTGGGTGCTTGCTTGCTTGATTCATTCATTTCTTTTTATGGTTTATTGCAGGTTATTTAAAGCCAGAAAATATTTTTAGATTGTAAGAATTTTTTAAATTTTTTTAGGATATAATAATGATTTAGTGATATGTCTTACTAATTAATCCATAACTGAGGGAGAAGAGATGCATTCATACTTTTCCCAAAGATATTTATACATAAGTGAATATAATGTACTCACCTGGACTTGGAACCTGTCTCTCTGATTAAGAGTTCCGATGCATTATCTATTTTACCACCTGCACCTTTATTTCCAATTAGTTATCCATCTAGGTACTGACTCCGATTCAACATTGCTTAGCTTCAGTGATTGTACTGAAACTGGTGTTTCAACATGATAGGGCCAAAAACCTTATTTTAAATTAGGGTAAATACATGACTGAGTCTTATTCTTAGTATAAGTTTTAGCTCTGGTAATTTCCATTTTAACAGACCATAACAATGATTTATAAAAAAATAAGAAAAGAACATGCTTTACTACAAAGAAAATATTTAGAAGGGATACTAATAAACACCTTTCCATCAATAAACACATGCCAAACATACTTTTTCATATCACCAATTTGCATAAAATCCATACTTAAAGAATCTAAGAGCCACATACCAGTGGCCTAATGTAACATAAGTCTTTCACTCCTGCACCAAACATACCCCCACCAACACATTGACACTAGCAGACAGAAACAAAACATCTCATTAGACATACGCACACACATTATGAACCAAATCCTGCAATACCAACTAGAAATATAATACACAAATACACAGACATAACAACATCGCATTACCATTCTCTTTCTGGAATTATATACATGGTCACTACCAGACTAACCCAAAAGTGCCCAGTAGAATCTAGAATGTACACACACATTAACACCACAAGACAAAGACACATGAGGTCTGCCGGAACAATGAAAAACAAATGATATTGAACTAAAAGTACTGGAAGATTCTCTCCCATAATTCACTTCCCAAAACAAATTTCTGATAAAGCTTAAATAAAAATAAGCAAAATGTTAAATTTATTAGTGTTTTCTATTTGTTCCTTATCCTATCATATATATATATATATATGTGCGTGTGTGTGTATGGTGCAATGCGTAAATTACCTTGAGGAGGTAGTATTGCCTGGGGTCAAGAGAGTGACTGCTGGAAGACCCTATGTCTGCCACACAAGCTGTAAAACCCAGACAATTTCTGTGACCACATCACTCCTTACACTGGCCACCTAACTCCCCAGACTGCAAACCCCTTGGTTTTTATGTGTCAGGTGCAGTTAAGCAAGAGACCAACAAAACTTTTTGTAATACCAAAGATAAACTGAAAACAAGGATTATGACAGCATTCACCAACAAGGAAACCATCAGGAATTTCTGAAGTCATCTGGAGGTTGTAGTTGAAGCCAATAGCAATTTTATGGAATAAAGTTACTCTTTATTATTTCAAGATATTTTTGTGTAATTTTGGTAAATATATGTTAAAATGAGATGTCAGTGTTATTTTCATTTTTGCTTAATTTAAATGTCAATTTATCCATGACACCATGTATATATATATATATATATATATATATATATATATATATATATATATGAGTTAAAGATCAGATGTAGATCAAATATCGATCAGAATCCAACAGGATGATAAAATAAAAGAACAAATAGAAAACATACATCAATCTAACATATTTCACCCTTTTTAATGCTTTGTCAGATATATATAATGCTTTGAATCTATGTGAGTAAAAGATTTTCACAAAAACACTGAACTGTTTTGCACCAACCATATATATATATATATATATATATATATATATATATATATATATATATAAATAATTATGTTTTAATATTGCGTTTCATTTTCACTATCTGAATATCTGATAGCACCAGTGAAAAATCGTTAATTATTTTTTAATGTATTTTTTATATAGTTATTTTTAAAAAGATGCCATCAGCCTGTTATAAATGAGTAAAGACGTACAGAAATCTGCCACAATTCTGTATGTTACAGAATAAATATCAAGACATACAGAAATCTACTTTTGTGCTTGTTTTAAAATATTTAAAGTTTAATTAGTATGTCACATAGAATTCATTAAATCTGTTTCTCTTCTTCTATTCAGTGATCTTTGCTACAAAGCGTAAATATATTTCTATTAATTTTCATATAAAATGTATAAATAATATATGGACTGAGATTCTAAACACTTCAACTCCCCCTGGTGTATGGATCACTTGTAAAAAATTTAGTACAGGTGATAAGGAAGTTAAACAGAATAGGTCACACTAGTGGTATTTTGGTCCAATAACATTAACCTAAGAACTTGAGTCATATTCTTAAATAGCCTTGTCAGAGCTAAACTTTTATATGGATGTCATATATGAAATCCAACTCGCTCAGAAATATCTAAACTATGTATACAACTACTTTCTTAGGTCAGTGATTAAAACTGGCTTCAAATGAATGAATCTTTTAAATCTTAAAGATGGTCATCCTTCATTAAACCCTATAGACTGGCACTACAAAATCACAAAGAAACTGCTATACCAAATGACAAAAACCATATCACGTGAAGATTTCCAACAGCAGTAACAATAAAAATAGATAGCATATGTAACTAGAACAGTGAATGATAATCGAGATGTTTAATTCCATACTATTGAAAACAAAGGGTTTGGAACCTAACTCCCATCAATACTAGAAAGGTGTCTAACAGTGGACTTGACAAACTAAGTTTTTGAAAAAAATGATTCAAGAAAAATTTTATATGTGCAAAAGTGTATAAGTTTTGTATTATGTATTTAATTATTAGCTCACACACACACACACACATACATACATACATACATATATATATATATATATATATATATATATATATATATATATATATATAGGAGGCATGGTGGAGTAGTGGATAGTGGCTTGGATTGAGGAGGGCCAAATTTGAATTTCAGTTGAATCCATTACATTCACTTATGTGCTAATACACTTGGGAAAGGTATTAACCCTCCTCTTCTGCCAGCTATGGGTAAATAGCAGGACAGATTGGGTTCTATAACCTTGGATGGCAACTCGTCTAGGAGAAGTATAACTCTGAATTCAAAATCTGTGGAGGGTCATTTGGGGGACCTTGTGGCACGTAGTGCACCAGGTATCTGTATTCGGCCCTTCAAAAAATGAGGATGGTTCTGCACAAAGCCTTCCCCACTATAACCAAATCATATGTCTGGCTGTTTGTTCATAGGGACTGAACCGCTTGACCCTCATACATCAAATATGATGGGAGAGTCCACAATATATATATATATATATATATATATATGTATGTATATATGTATAGTTTTAAACAGACAAAAGCGTATATTTTTCCCTCTAAAAGTAGCTTTTTTTTCAGCCAACACCTCATCAGAAGAATCGTTGGCAACTAGTATAATGTTAACAAGAATCACAGGATAATAGACAAATTGGGGGGGGGGACAAAAAAGTGGGGAAAAATGGCAAAAGACAGAAAGAACATTTCAAGTGAGTTTAAAAAGGAAAATATAAGCTCACATGCCACTCAGTAAAGAAAGAGATCGAATAAATTTCTCTTTCTGTTGGCACAAAAACAGTTGGTGCAATTTAATATATACTGCCTCTAAGGGGTGCATATGCTTTGCCAACCATGCTTTTCCCAAAATATAAAACCATGAATCCATGTACTTACATGCACAATCTGGTTTATCTAAGAGGTGTTGACCTATCATGGGATTCTGTTCCATCTTCACCAGATGTGCATTAGGGGTACTAATACCCTGTCTGATATTGCTAGGCACATGTTGTGCAATATGGATTTTGTAGTGCTGATTGGTCGACCCTATGTAGTCAGCTTTATTTTTGAATTTGCTAATGATGTGATTGGATAGTATTTATGTATTTAATATATTTAAAGGTTTATAGCTATAGCATAACATACAAACTTACATATAAACAAAAACAAGTTCTAGAAATTTCCAGAAAGTCATAATACTGCTATACTTATATATGATTCTAGAAATTTCATGCTGGGGCGATATTTAAAAATAAAATAAAACCCGTCTTCATTATTTTTGAACAAAGGTTAATTGAATTATGATACAGGATATCAATTATTTTACAAAATGTCATAACCCTAAAATATATATATATATATATATATATATATATATACAGAAACAGAGAGAGAGGCAGACAATTAGACAGGCAGAGAAAGATACTAATGATAAATAGATATTTCTTTTTCACCATTTGGCACAACTCATACACATGGCAGTCCATGGAGTTTCATGCACATGGCAGTCATCAGATGCAAATTGAAAACTCAATTTGTGTCTGATGATTGCCACATGCAGATGGTGTGGAAGGAATTTGTATTTATTATTAGTATAAATTTTAGCTTTCTTATTTTACATTAAACCCTGTTTTATTATCACTGGCACCCATTGTGCACTATTTCACCTATATATATATATATATATATATATATATATATATGTGTGAAAATATTGTAGAAAATAGGAAAGAAACTGGTTTGGTAAATAATCCAAAGTTCCTTAGTATTTTTGTAATTATTTTTAAAAAATAGTGCTCGATACGAAAGTAGACCATAAATATAATTATTTATTTAAAAATATGATTCCAACTCGCTACATAAGAGGTCTCATGTTTCAAAACAAGAGCCGAAAACTTCAAAATAATATTTGAATTAACTTGAGTTAAAGTAGGCTCTGTTCCATCTTCAAGTGAAATTTTTTTGGGAATGACTTATTTCTGAAATTTACGAGTTTTAATAGTATGGTCAGAATTGAAATCAAAAATTTCCATGGTAACATCAAGGGCGGATTGTTTAGAATTGGCAGGGGTGAGGTGTAATAATTATGTTACCATGGAAATTTTTGATTTCAATTCTGACCATACTATTAAAACTCGTAAATTTCAGAAATAAGTCATTCCCAAAAAAATTTCGCTTGAAGATGGAACAGAGCCTACTTTAACTCAAGTTAATTCAAATATTATTTTGAAGTTTTCGGCTCTTGTTTTGAAACATGAGATTTCTTATGTAGCGAGTTGGAATCATATTTTTAAATAAATAATTATATATATATATATATATATATATAATCATTTTTTAAGAAAAGAACCCTCAGTATTAATAAGCTGATAGAGCAGTTGTAAAACTAGATAAAAACCACAAATAACTTCAGCCTGCTGCTAAAACTTTCACACTGAGAAATGACAATCAGACAATGAAATTAAGAAACAAAATGCAAATACCATTCATCAAACAGAGAGCAAATGGCACAATAGAAATTTATTTTCTTTCTTACGTTTAGAATCTATTTTAAACCCTTTTATTCAATGACTGCTCCAATTTGGCAATGCAGCTATTTTTATTTTCTCTTCCATGCACAAATGAGATCTTACCCTCTTTGCAAGCAAAGGTCTTTTTCACCTCACCTCAGGCATTTGTTCATATTTATCCACTGTACAACACTGTTGGGATACATATGATCCTTGTTGTGTATAAGAATCCACAGCCAGAGATCTGTCAACTAATATCCATCACTGAAAGCATCTACAATGCGTACATAGGAATTTTATGCATCGACCTTAAAAAAATCAAACATTAGGACTTTTTCTAAAGTTTGGCATGTAGTGTAGACAGTTGAGTTCAGGATTTTATAATTTGCTCAATAGATTCAGCCTTTATCATTCGCACATATAAATTATTTAATGTTTAATAAGCATGTCATTGAAAATGAAATACCCAGAGAATGATTTTGTTAAAATTTAAACTTATTTATGGTCTAGTACCTGACATTGACTTGAATTATAATCAGTTATTCAGAGTAAATTCAAACCATTGAAAAGAGATATGATCACCAATGTCATTTCTGTTACTTCAGCTGTCTTCTTCATCTGTGAGGAGATTGTCCAGCATTCACTGCCATGTAGGAGGATTGATATTACATAAAAGTTCAGTACTCTTTTCTTTTTTGTTTCTAACAAAAATTTTGTGTTTCTTAATTCTTTGCTTAACTTTTGGAAAGTATCTTTCACTATTGCTGCACACCTTCTATTAAAACACTTTCCAGATATTTAAAGCGTAATTGTTTGATTTTAGTATCTCTAATTTTTAATGTGCATGTTGGGCTGTTCCTTTAGATGACAATTATGCATTCTATCGTCTTGTAATTGATGTTTAGTCCTTTCTTCTCACTTTCTTTTACTGCCTTATGTAGGAATTCAATATGTATAATACAAAGAACTAGAAAAGTCATTTCATATCATTAGATTGGTTATTTTTTTAAACTTTTCCATCAGCTTTAAACAAAAAAACTGAAAGCTTCTTTCAGACAATCATGAGTCATACCGAAAAAAATAATTTTAACAATTCTTTGTTATTTTAGCCTTATTCAGAACACTCAGCACAATCATATTGTCCCCCCCCACCTTTTAATTATTAGCACATTTAATGTACTGCAGACTTCATTGAAACAGTCCATTATGACTGATGCAAGTATTAGCAAGAACAACATAGTCGAATTAGTGAACAAAGACACCGTTCCTTTTGCTTCTACTAGAAAAGGAAATCATAACAGTGAAGTAGAGATAACATATGAAAGAAATTAAAATAATTACACAATGTCACTTTAAGTTGGAAGTTAACCCATTCTATAAATGAAGCTTATTACCATGTCATGTTGAAACATCAGTTCTTGTACAATCACCAAAGTTAAGCAATGTTGAGCCTGGTTAGTACCTAGATGGGTGACTAGATGGAATACCAGGTATTGTAAGGTTGGATGTGTGGGTGGTGTAATGAATAACAGCTTGGAATTGTTAATCGGAGAGTTAAGTTCCAATTCCTGTTGGGTTCATTATATTCACTTATGTACAAATAGCCTTGGGAAAGGTATGAATCCACCTATTCCCCTCCCCCAGCTTTGGGTTACTAAGATTTGTATCAGTAAACCATTATTATTTCTAAAAAAATTCTTACAATATAAAAATATTTTCTGGCTTTAAATAACCTGCAAAGGGTTGATAAGCTGTAAAATATAATTGAATCGATCAATCAATCATTCTACAAACATTAAAGTGAATCAAAAAGATTAGAGATTTTTAAATTATTTTTTATGATTTGAAATTTATTTACTTTCAAGAGATGGATATCATAGTTTTTCATCATGGTGTAAGAGTTAGCAAGCTAATCTCGGACATGTTTATTAATACTAAACCAGTTCTCTATTATCTTATTTATGTTTGGTTGAGTCAAAAGTAATTTCCATTTTAGGGAACCAATTGTAGTAACAAATTCTAATTACTAATCATACATAGCAATTAATAATAAATTAGGAGTACACTAATATAAATGATCACAGGTACCATAATCCATTAGGTTCACAGGGGTACCACATGTACTGTAGCCTTAGTAGTAGTGGTGTATCTTGGGCAAGATAACCTGACGGAGCCCAACCTTCTCCAGGCTGATTTCAATTAAGAGTTTTCCTTCTCATCAACTCACTGCTAAGACTATAGGGCCTGTCCTGCTATTTACCTATAGCTTGGGGGGGGGGAGAAGAGATGGATGTATACCTTTCCTAAGGGTTTTAGTATGTAAGTGAATGTAATGAACTTGACTGGAATTCAAACTCTGCTTTCTGATTCTTCAATCTGAGCTGCTATTCATTACTAACATACAACAATATTCAATGCAAAAGGCATCTTTAAAACTGACCCCAAAAGCTGAGCTCTTTAAAAGAAATGTAATGTGTATGCATGCCATGTAATCATTGGAGTATTATTTGTTTAGAATTTTAAAAATACAATGAAACACTAAATGCGCATTTATACATCCAAATGCCGTAAAGTGTCCATAAAAATTTAGTCAAAAACCGCGCCATTTGTTTGTCCATAAGAAAACTGTTGTTCTTCTTCACGGCAACACAAGGGCCCCATGCAGTGAGAATAACTTGGGGCAAAATTTTGGAATGCAATTGTTCTATTCTAAATACTGTTTTTACCTGACATTACACCAACAATTTTTGATCACTGCAAAATGTTTTGATGGGAGAAACCTTTCTCTAATGAAAACTGGATTCAAGAGTTTGTTGAAAATTTTGCCACAACAAAACCTATGGAATTTTACTCTAAAGGTATTGCAGAGCTGCTTGTCAAGTGGCAACAAGTCATTACAAAGAAGGATAAATATATAATTGAATAAAATGAAATTGTACTTTACTTTTTGAAGAATAAAGCAGAAACTTGTAACTGATAGATAAAATTTAAAAACGGCTGGGAAAATTTGGAATTGGGATTTGAAGTGAGATGCTTCAGAAAACCTCACTGCTTGGGACAGTCAGAATTCTGAGAAAGGGTTTGCTTATGTAGAAAGGTGAAAAAAATGTCAGGACCCATAGTCATTTGTTCTTTTTTCTCTTTCAGTCTTTGGATTTCTCTTGATATCCTTCCCCTTCTCCTTATTTCCTAATTTATTTGGTGGTGTTGTTGTTGTTACTACAACTACTACTACTACTGTTGATGATGATGATACCAAGAAATCCATCAGCATTAAATGACCCATAAGGAGTTGATATGCCATTAAACAACCCCCCCCCAAAAAAAAACAAAACAAAGGGATGTAAGGGTAATAGAGAAAGAAAGGGAGAAGGCAGAAAAGTATGAAGAGTTGAAACATGATAGAACACTTGTGTGTGTGTGTGGGTGGGTGTTAAATAATTACATTGAGTCAAAACTTATTGCCATTTGGGGGGGACCAATTTTAATGACGAGTCTATCACCCCTAACTATTAATCATACATAGTAATTAAAAATAAATTTGGAATACATTTACATACCTTAGTTTGTGCATGACATACACAGTAGATTAAAGGAAAAATGTTGTCCCCCTCTATGACAACGCTAGGCGGCATACAGAAAGAGTAATGCAGGAACTCAGTTAGTCTTTTCTACTTCTCCTGCCACATTCACCAGACCTTGCACCAACCAATTAAAACCTTTTGTGATTGTTGGGAAAACCTTCTCATGTTAAAGACCAAATTCAAGAATTCATCGAAAAATTTTTGCATCAAAACCTGCTGAATTTTGTTCAAAAGGTATCGAAGAGCTGCCTGGCAACAATGGTGAATATATAAAGAATAGATGAGTCAACCTAGTTGAAATTGTTCCTGTTGTGGTGGGGAGCCCTTGGAATTGGCAGACAAAATCCAAAAATGGCTGGGTAAATTTGGGACTTAGATTCGAAATGAGATGAATCTGATAACCACATTGTTTGAGACAGAATTTTGAGAAAGGTCTTGTTTATATAGAGGTGATAAAACAAAAAAAATATTATAAGTTGAAGCTTATGGCTATATCACTTTGAAACATCAGTTTTCATATGATCACCAGTTAAGCAACTTTGAGTTTGGTCAGTATCCAGAAGGGAATACCAAGTGCTGTAAGCTTGTATGTGTGGTTGATGTAATGGATAATGTAAATCGGAGAGCTGAGTTCCAATTCCAGTCAAGTTTATTATGTTCATTTATGTGCAAAAATACCCTTGGAAAAGGTATGAATCAACTTCTTCACCCAGCTGTGCATTAATTAGCAGGACTTGTATCACTAAATCATTATTATCCCCCAAAAAATTCTTACAATCTAAAAATACTTCCTGTCTTTATATAACTTGCAAAGGGTTGACAAGCCATAAAATGAAATCAATCAATATCAATCAATTGTTATAACCTACTCTTGATTTTTAAATTACTGTACAAGATCTGCTTGAGAAAAAAAATAATGAATCAGATGATAATACACTATGACTGCGATACCCACATAGGTGTGAGATTTTATCTCAATTTCAAGTGTTTTGCATTTTGTAGCCAGCTGATAAAGTCTTTGAAGTCAGGTCTTCTAAGTGACAATTCATATTGCTAGCCACGCCTTGTGATGATGAGATGGGCAGAGTTGGTAGGGTAAAGAGTCAAAGGGAAGAGCTGAGCTGTTAGACTGACATGACAGAAATTGACCCAGTGTCTACCTACCCACCCAGACCAAACAAGCAAAGCCCTGAATAAAACACCTCAATATATTGGAAACAGGGTTTGAGTTTTCATTTCTCAATATGGCATTTGTTTACATCTTTTGTATCCTTGTGAATGTGCAGAGGACCTTTCCCAGTTTTTGGTGCACATTGATGTGAACAAGAATGGAGATGCAGTGTGAGGTAGTCATTGGCTGGTCAGTGGAAAGCTGGGTGAGGACCATATTGTATGTTTACAGTTGTATTTTACTTTTTGAAGAATAAAGCTGATAAAGAAATTGGAAATCATTTATAACTCAACCTTATAGCTTTGTACAATAGCAAGCTAAGCTTAGTAAATATCAATAAGATAGGTGCCACCAATGGCACAGTTCTGTTATGATAGAAGTGAAAATTATTCTTATAATTATACTGGATTTTTATAAGTAAAAGAATCAGTAAGTGAACCAAAGAGGTCTTTGTATTAGTTTGAAAATAAAATAGAGTTGTATCCTTCTCATCTGCTACTCTTTGGCCAAGCACATTTTGAATTGCAGGATGGTTGCAATCATTGCTTATGTATAGTGGCATGTTTCCTAGTTTTCTATATGATTTATATTCTGTAAATAGGTTTAAGCTCAAATACAAGTAGGTCACCTCTATCAGATTATATTTCTATTTTCAAGTTCATATTGTTTGAAAAATAATTCTAAATCTTTACAGTGATTATTGTTAACTTTACCACTTTTTATTATCATAATCTTGTCATCTCTGTAGAAGCCTAAAGTTTCCTTATTGTAGTTAGTAGCAGCATGGCCCGGCGTTGCCCGTGCTTGATTCAAAAATCATACGACTTATACAGCAATCGCTATCCCTTCACTTAAAATATTTTTGCCCTTCCTTGCCTTTAAAGGAGTGCCCTTTGCCATGCTGATGTTGCTACATGCCTTACTTCTTGCCTATCTCACACTGCAAATTTTTTCTAAGCTCTATACTAAACATTAAATCTGTTACAAAAAAAAGAACTAAACAAAATGAACACAAAATGATCAGCTTTAAAAAAGGACTCGTAACTGGAAAAACCGAATGAGAAAAGAATGTTAACAACAAATACTTTTTCACACCCAACCCAGTTGTGCAGAATCAGAATCAATGTTGCGTTTAAGCAAGCGAATGAGCCAATTGGAGTAAAGTGCCATGCAGATTTAAATTTTTCCTACTTGTGACAAATGCTTGATTGATTTTTTTTTTCATGCTAGCATGCTAGTTAACATTTGTGTCAGTCAGCTGTTGGCTCTCACGCTGGCCAATAGAATCTTCCTGCCTATTCGTGGCAGCCAGCTATAGGCTCTCACTCTGGCCAGTAGAAAATGGCTGAAAACTACATGAAAAGTGCCGTAGAAGCATGAAAAAATCGATTATTTCCACTATCAATGGGAGTTGGGAAATGCAACATCAGTCTTGGCCTTCCCGCTAACTTGGAGCATGTGCATGTAAATTTTGGTACAAATCCGTTGAAAATTGCCGCCATGCATTCCTTACACACACACACACATCCTGCCTTTTATAGATAGAGATATGATAGCTTTCATAACAGAAAAAATTCTACTAATTCAGACACCTCTGTGCTTTCATAGCTACCAATTCCCATGTCAAAATCCATATCTTTTTTTATCAATATCCCATTTTTATTGAAGAGCAGGGATTTCTAACAGTAGGCTATAATTCTCTTCAATTAAATTTACAAATTCTTGAGCTAAAGCTATAGTCGTATCTAGCAGACTTTCAGAGATAGAGGGGTAGAACTCCTTGATATCGAATTGCAGGAATTGATACTTCTTTTCTTCTATATTATCAAACCAATTTATGGCCACTTCATTATTTCTCTACTGGTTAACACCTGAGATGTTTCTGAGTTCCTTACACAACCTTTCCAAGATTACATTACTAATCCTCCCTATCTGGTTTTTGGGTTAATTAACCTATATTGTCTATTTATGAATCTGATACAAAAGACAGGTTTCCGCAGGTTTTCATAATCATATATATGTCTTCTGCATACATCCTGCTTTTATAGGCTATTATCAAATAATTTATTATGTGCTAATAACTATATCTACCAACAATTTTATCAGCTATTCTAACTACAAGCAGACTGAGCAATAAAAAGAATCCCTTAAGACCTAGTGCTACAACATCACCATGCACATCACTAAGGGTTACTGGTGGGATAAACTATTGTAGTATCCAGTGTTTAGAGAAGATTCTACCATCATACAAATGATGATCAGTTGTATATGTGATGTAGACCTGAAGAGCCTTCCAGGGTGTATTCAACCATGATATACAGCCTCAACCCCTGGCATTATGGTCTGGGGGACTGTTAGTTACAATGTCTTTTGTTTTTGAGGATTGTCTCATTGAAGAGTCCCTGATATGTTCAGAACATTGTTCAACATCTTCTGTTGCCATTCCTTCAACAGATAGGCAATGTATAGTTACAGTAGAATAATGCCTACCCACATCATACCCATACTACACAACATACTCTGCAAGATGTTTGACAACTTTCCTAGCCAGCATGATCTCCAGACCTATTCACCATTGAATCTATATGGGACAATGCTATAACAATGCAACAATGGAAGTTTTAATTGGAGTACAAATTCAAGTATTGATTAGAACTTCTTTTTTTTCTTTTTATATTTGTTCGTAATATTCCTCACATTTTTATTGGAATAGAAAAAAAAGAAATCATTGTACTAGTCAAGACATGTTTGCATCCATACATTGAGATGAATTTCTTTCTTTTAAATTGTTAAACAGCTATTGTTAGCTAATTTATGATATGGAAACTCTAAACTAAGCAAAAGAGAATCATAGTCAAAGAAAAGAGGCAAACCTCTAAACAGGCTTAATATTTCTCTAGTGTGTTTGCTATTCTGCATGACTGCATCCATATGGTTACAGCTTAAAATTATTGGCTTATTGTCCTCTTATGAATTGAGTGAAGAATCAGCTTAGATCTATTGGATTAAAGAGGTCAGAGCTATGTTTTGGAAAGTTGGTTACTTTAGGAATGACTGTGTTAGGCAGCTATTCAGTCAGTAGGAGATTAGTGTTATTCAGGTGCAAAAGACCATTTCAAGTATCTTTTAAACTTGGTTCTCATTCTAACTACAATAATTTCTTACTTTTCTGTTATCTATAAGGCATTGTTCAATGATCATCACCACAGAAAAAAGGAATTGGTGTGCTGAGTTCAAATTGCAACCTAGTGTTTCTCATTCATTTTTGTACAAATACTCTTGGGAAAGGCATGAATTCGTCCCTTGTGCCTGCTCCACCACCGTGGGTTAAATACAAGATAGACTTGGCTTTCTAGCTTTGTGTGGCAGCCAGTTCAAGAGAAGGAAAACTCTGAATTTGAAACCATGGAGAAGGCAACAGGAAACCACTCCACTATCTTTCCCAAATAGGTATGAAAATTTACAGATAATAAGAGCAACAGACCAAGATGCAAACTACAAATTGGAAATGTCAAAATCAGACAAGTACAAAGATTTAATATCTTGGAAGTGTTCTAACAGAGGGTGGAAATTGTTACACTGAAATGGCTTATTAGAATAGTGAAAGTTGCCTTTCAAAAGCTAGGCAAAGTATTAAGATACAGGGAAATTCTGTTTGAAATAAAGATTAGTAAACTTTTATGTAGTATCAGTCTTTCTATATGGCAGTGAATGCTGGGAAGATGAAGAAGAGACTTGAGGGAACAACAATGTGAGTGGTATGATGGTCCTAGCTGTAAAGGTTAGAACTGGCAGAAACAAGGAATATAGTTTGCCCAAGCACTTTCCATGGAAGAGGTGATGGAATAGTGAGAGGCTTGCCACATCCCACCTGTGAGAGAGAGGTTGGAAGATGGAAAAAATTTGTCACCCTCAAGGACTCGGAGACACTTTTGGACTCTATTGAAACTGACCGGTGAAGACTGGACAGGTATGTTCTGCCTAAATATGACAGTAGAATTCCATTTTAGGACTGATCTGGCCCTTGTAAATGCAGAGGATAGCATATGAAGTCAGGTACTTACTGGAGCAGTACAGGGAACTGACCATTTTTCCTGCATCTTTTTTGATGGATCATATGTAAGAGTTCTACTTGAATTCATGTGGGATTTTAATGCCTCAAGGCATGGAACCTCAACAAGGAGACATCCATTCATTGTGACTGGTGGTAGTTCAGGGGTTTGATTGCCAATGATGGAATGTAACTATTCTGCTGGTTAGTTTGTCAAACAGAATATCTTTTAGTAGATGATAATATTCTAACCTTGACCTTTTGCAGCATCCTTCCAATGCTTGTTGCACTGGTTGTCTTGAAATCTTATGTGTGAGTGATAAAGAGGATGAGATGGTGCTATTACACGGCCTAGGATTTGACTTGATAAAGAAGGGTAGACATATTTATAGACTCACATTTTTTTATGTGAGTTTTTTTTACCTTTTCCAGTTTATTGTTTACCTCTTTGTTCAACTTAGTCTCAAAGGTTATGATCCAATCCAAGCATGTGAAGTCTTGGACTATTTCCAGCTTTACTGGATCAGTGAAGTGCTACTGCCACATCTGTGCCGGAGCTAGTCAATCCTCACTTTCCAGCTTCAACCAAGTCCAAAAGCATGTGTATGGCCTTGTGGGTGATGAATTATTTTCTTCCCTTCACCTCTCTTTTCCAGAGACAAAACATCGATAGCTTCTCTCTACTCTATCACTATTTTAATGACAAATATTCAGGAGAACTACATTCCTTCATTCCACCAATCCAAACCTTCACATATAGAAATTGACAATGAGTCAACCTATCTTCATTCCTTTCATATTCTATTGAGAAAGTACAAGTTCCATTCAAACTTCTCCTCTAGAACTGTTGCAGTGTAGGATGGACACCCAAGAGAGTGCTTCCCTGATCGTCTACTGTCATCTATCCTACATATCCTCATGGTATACAACACTTGCTCCCTCCATTACAACATCCCCATTGAGTAACCCTCTACCTTGAGTGGTTCTTGGATTTCTTTCTGTATTTTAGGAAAAAAGAATTAAAAAATTAATGAGTATAAATTAAATTAGTGCCTTAGCATGCTCAGACACTGAAGCTAACCTGTGGCTTAAACAAAGCAAGTAGTTTTATGACTTAGACAAGATAGATGATCAAAAGGCTGCCAGCTTTAATTACTTACAGATGTATTTTATTGGCTTTTAGTTTTAATCTATTTTCTTAACTTCTCAATGAAAATAATACAATGTAGACTTGAGTCACTGTGGAATGTTCACAAATTCAACTGAATTTTTATCCAACATCTGAATTAATGAGGTTTGGTAATCCAAGTTAAGTGATTAATGATTAACGGCTTTGCCTCCCAAATTTTTATCCATTGTTTGAAGTTCATTTAAAAAAGACCAAGTTGGAGGAAAGAAAGTTTCATTAACAGAAAAGAAAACTTGTCAGATTGTTGTCCAAATGAGATAGGATCCAACTAATAAGAATTTTTTGATCAGGAACTCCAAAGTGAAAATCTTGGGGAATTCATTATATATTTGACTTTTTTATCATGTGGGTGTTGAATGAATTCTACCAGAGGTGAATTATCATGAGAACTGCTGTTCTGGGGATAGCTATTCCTTATTCCAGGGAAGAATCAGTTACTGTTACATTTCTAGAAGCAGTTAGATTTATCAATTGACAAAGTAGCCAGACACCTCCCATGAATATCTGAATGATGTAGTTCAGTAACTGTACACAACTTAATAAATAAACTAGTAACATTGGATATAGCCATTCTATATTTTCTTTTCAAACAAACTTTATGATATAGCCTTCATCTTTACTTCATTGTGACATAACCTAATGTACTGCTGTTACACAATGGGTTCCTACTCAAATGGTTTATGACAACAGTAAAATCTAGATGTGAGAGTTTAAAAGGAACTACTTGCTACCAGAAGTAGAGTAAATGAAATAAATCAGGATCAAGTGACACTTAGACAGAATGTAAGGAATTCCAGTCATGGGCTTATATAATCAGGCTGCATTTTAGAATTGGCAGTCACAAGAGAACCAGTTATGGGCAGTTGGAGAGAGTTGCAATTACTCTGGGTTGTGATTAGAGTAAAAAGAGATTTAGAGATAGACTTCTTACTAGCCCAATGGGAAGATATAGTCTATTAGTCTGTCATAAGAGAAAACATGAGGGAAAACAAAAATAGCAGTTATGATGTCCAAGATGTCACTTACAAACACCCAGACAGTGCCAAGTAAATCCATGAATAAATAACTCAGTATATAAAAAACAGGATTCATATTTTTCTTTTTTTTCTGTGGTAATATTTATTTTCCATTCCTTTGTTGAACATACACTAGACAAGTCTTTTCCAGTTTTTTGTTTATACCAACAAAAATGGGAATTGAACCACAGTGTGGCGCAGAAACTGACTTGTTGAGGAAAAACTAACTGAGGTGCATGTTTAGACTCTAGTTTTGACCAAGTAAAGTTGGTCAAAGCTACAGTGTGAATATATGCCTTGGTCATATAACACAATGGATAAGCATTGATCAAACTACAAGCATTGGTCAGTGTTCATCCATTGTGCTAAGTCTTGTTTCCAGCAACAAATACCAAGTTCATAGAGTCTTATGTTTAAAGGAGGAACTCCTAGTTTCCATACATCTGGAGCAATGCAATTAGCACCTGTAACTTTGTTACACTTTAACTGCTCAATTGCAATTTCTTGTTTTGGATCTTCATTTAGCTTCAGTTTTGAAAGATGCACTTGATGTGTGAATTGTTTCTTTTTTTTTACAGTAAGATTTTATGGATGTTTACATCAAACCTGTGAGACTTCCTTCCAATTTCTTGCTTCCCTGCCATCTACAATCTTCAAACATTTAAATGCTATATCAATTGCCATTTTCTATCTTCCTGAATCCTGTTCCTTTATTGTCATTTCCTCACTTCATCTCAATAAAAGACTTCTCATTCTATTTCACTCTCTGTACTCCCCCGTGTCCTTGTGGCATTATCACCTTGCTTAGGATGAAATGATTAAAAAAAGAAAATTATCATAACCATATTGATAATTTATTGTTATTTAAATTTATTAGATTTTTGAACACAGTAGCCAATTCTTATTGTATTTGTACACAATTACATTATGTTTCTGAAGGAAGAGTGAAGATCAAAATGTGAAGTTTTTTCTAACTGCTTATACAAGGAAGTGCTGAAAAGTTTCCAGCCTTACCCACTACCTAAGATCAGTGTTTTTAATTGCTAAACATTAAAATACTGATTTTGGGAATTAGGTTGGGGCTGGGAACCTTTCAGTACACCTTTGTAATGCTAGTGCAAACACACACAAACAAAATTGTTAATTGCTTACAAAGTATTTGCTAAATCATATTATTGAAATCATATTACTGTTGGCAGCACTTCTGTCCACCACTGACCCCCAATCACCATAAATTTACATATTTTGTGTGGCATAATATCAATTATCTCATGATGACATTTTTTTTAATCTGTAATCTTAGCATTGCGTCATGAAAGTTTCTTTTTTAAAACAAGTAGTGTGGGAAAGTCTGTTGTATTCCAATTATATGTTAATTAGATGTGAGTTGAAATATTTTATTGTCTTATATGTACACACACACACACATATATATACACACACACACATACACACTCCCACAAGTTTTAATTTTGTGTCTAATTATACAATCAAAACTGATGATTTTTCTCATTTTTACTTTTGGCTATCTCTTGGCTAACAGCAAATTACCTTAGCAGATGTGAACTTTACTATTGCACAGGTAGGTAACGGTAGCTTAAATTATTCTGTGACATGAATTTCCTTTTTTCTATTTTTATGTGAAAAAAAAAAACAGAACATGAAAAGAAAATAGACAGAAAGCAGAGAATTACAGAAAATGCAACAATTCATTTGTATTTCATTTTTTTTTTTAAATTAAATAAAAATAAGTCTTAAGGTTATGAAAAGCACATTTGTCTGTATTTTCTCTTTCTGTCTCAGTCTGTCCATATCTATATATCTACAACAGCCTATTCATATTGCTCTATGTCACTCAGTCTTTTCATATTTATCATATATATATATACCACATGCATATATACCTATGCATCACAGATATATTTTCAATATGTATTATTTAAAACAGTCTATCTGCATCTCACTCTTATATATATATATATATATATATATATATAACTAGCAGTAGAGCCCGGCATTGCCCGGGGATGTAACAGTAAGAGATAGATCAAGTATCGACCATCATAAAGATTGAAAAATAAAATTGACAAAGATTATTGTTTAAGGTTGACGGACACGCATGTCTTAATTAGTTTTATTTTTTGTTTTGTTTTTTTTTGTTTTTTGTTTTTTTACAAATTGGTCAAACCCAAACTCAAACAAAAATATTGTTTTCAATCGTTATGAGTCTACCGATTGAACAGAATTTTATTATAAACAATTATTTTGTAAATGGAATTTTTAAAGCATTCTGAATGTAAAAATAAAGAAAAAAGTGTGCAAGACAATAAGAAACACTACCTGCCAAAAATAAGTGATGTTTTGTTGAAATTGTTTGAATCCCATATATAAATGAACACACACACACACACACAAACAACCAACCTGGGTTTTATAACTCAATATTAATAAGTATAACTTGATATGGGTTGTCCCCCTTTCATTAATGCCTCTTAATAGTGTTTTCAAATTGATTTCATGCAAAAACAATTGTGTTTTTCCAATTTTTGGTGCTGTCAGAACCACTGCAAGGTAATTTTACATAGTCCTGTGAAGTTTTGTTGAAATCGGTTGAAAAATGTAGGAAATCCAATCCAACATATAAACGTACACACACACACACACAATCTGCATTTTATAATAAGTAAGATATATATATATATATTTAATATATAATATATATATATTGCTCTAAATGTTATTTTAATGGATATGTATATTATAGTATTATTATAGATGCATATATTATACATATTTTACAGATGCCATTTCTGTTTTTAAACAGTGTGAATTACTTCTACTGGTCTGTGCATTTGAGAGATTTAATAAAGAAAATAAACTACCTTTTCTCTACTAAATCTCTCTCTAAATGTGTAGGCTGGTAAACATAATTTACATACACCCTGTCTGAAGTTATTAAGCAAATCATATAAACTTCAATAATTAAAATTTAGTTTTAAAAAAATTTTCAAATTTTAAACAATCAATTTAGGTCCATCAAATGTCACTTCAGATTTGTTCATGAAAATTACTTTAGAAAAGTCAATTTCAACACTTTAAAATATTTATTTTAGTGTGAGGAGTTGGCCTGGGAGACTTTTTTCAAATCCCAAATTGTGAAGTATTCTTCACCTTTTATCCATTTTGACTCCCTCATTTCCAGCCTGTTCAAACATCTGATTACAGATCAAAAGTTTTTGCTTTAGTTTATGGTTCCCTCAAAGAGACAAGTTCTTAAAACCTTTCCTGTGGCTTCTAGTTCTCAACTTAGTTATATTTTAACAGCCCTTTTTATTTATTTAATATATATATATATATATATATATATATATATATATATATATATATATATATATATTTATTTATTTATTTATTTTTATATTTATTTGTTTATTTTTATTTTATATTTATTTATTTATTTAATTAATATATATATATTTATTTAATATATATATATTATTTATTTAATATATATATATATTTATTTATTTAATATATATATATATTTATTTATTTAATATATATATTTATTTATTTAATATTTATATATTTAATATATATATATATATATATATATATATATATATATATATATATATATATATATATAATATATATAGCACTCATCCTTGTGTACATATTATCAGACTATCATGGGTCATTATTCTTACCCTTCAATTATATTGTGATATTTGTTCTTCCCTGGATAACCTGCGGATGTGGCCTTGTGTCCAGGTTAAGGTAAGTTTAGTAAAAGTGTTACACATAGGAAGCAATACACTTGTTTTTTAATAGTTATCACCCCAAGCAAGACAGTAAACTCACTAAATCACAGGGGGTCTCAGGGTGTGGTAGAATTAGGGATAGAAACATTAGTAATGAGCACAAAGAGAAAAGAGTAACTAGGAGAACAGTAGATAGTGATTGACATTGCATCTAAATTTTTGCAGATTAAAGTTGGCCAGAAAGCATGGAGCCAGAAGGGAGTTCCACAAGTGAGAAGTGCAAGAAAAGAAACTGTTAGCTACATCTAGCTAGCTCAACAGTGAGTTGAGATCTTGACACTAGTCTAGTATTGCCTTATAATTTACTTTAGTGATATGATATCCTCATATATAAAAATGTACACATAACTGATGTATGTCATATTTAATATGTAGTTGTTCTGTTTTTAGCTCAATGCTAATATACCTTTTCTTTTGTTTTCTCTCTGAAGAAAATCTCTTATTTTACTTCAATAGCCTTATCTTCTTCCTATTAAATAACAATCTATATATGATAAATATTGATAATAAAACAGATATATATTTTAGCAAAGATTACTTGTTTTAAATATTGTGAGGAGATAAGATATCTATGTGAATGTATTCTTTTTTGGTGTGTGTGTGTGCGTGTGTGTTAACACTATGTCTGATGTGTATGTCAGTCCCACCCAAAACCAACTGCAGATTTAATGATGGAGGCCAAGGAGAAGTATAGTGAAGTGGTGGTTGAATTAATGTGTTTGCATCAAGTGTACTAATCCTTTATGTGTCACTTTTGTCTTCAAGGGCCTTGTATACATATATATATATATATATTTACACACATATACTAAAACAACAATAATTCCCTCTCAGCTAATCCAGTCACTGACAATAGACATTCTTTTACTTTTGCTTTTGAAAAGAAAGGAAAAAAGGAAAGGGATTTTAAGGGCATGCTTTTTTTTTTCTTGTTTTTTGTTTTTTTTCTTTTTTTAGGTATTTATGCTCCCATGCCCTACTCCATCTTATTTGTAAAACCTTTTTTTCCTAGGCTTATCTGGTGACATTGGTAACGGTTGTTGCTTATAGCATTAGTTTAAATATTTGGAAGTTTCAAGATGTTGGATAAAGAAACTACCAATGTTTCACAAAATTATAAGAGAAGGTAATGTTTATTGATTTTTATAAAACTTGTTACATTATCAGTCTAACGTTGCAAAACTTATGTAAATGATCAAGATGATGTATAATGAAAAGCCAAAAGGAATTTTCTACTTGTTGAATATAAATGCATTTCTTGGTTTGGAAAATCTGCAGGTAAGCTAACTGTAGATAATACTTATATATAATATATTTTTTTATAACTTTCTTTTATTTGAATCAGTTTTATTATTATTTTCTTTTTATTAGATTCTTTTCTAAATTCCACTATGTTTAATATCTTTAGGAAGAACATTTTCATAATCTTTTCCTACTAAAGATAAACTGTTTTGCTTTCGTATATCTTGATAAGGCTTTGTTTAAAAAATGCCTAAAAATATGCATGTTTCTTGGCAAATCTTTAAGTTATAGCTATGGATATTACAAGTGGCTTTAAGGAGGATATTATTACTCACTACATTACAAAATTTGATTTTAATGTCGAGAAAAAAAACCTGAAAATATATTGTGGAATTTTTGTCACTTTAAACGTTATTTTAGTGGATAAAAATTGAAGTGATAAAAATATGGCAGATTAATAAATAAAAAATCCATTATTTCTTTAGAAATTGAACTGTGCAGTTTCTATTAATTTTCAATAAGTTACACTTTGACATGGTGTAATGGTTAGCAAGGTAGCAAGATCAATTATGGCTGAATAGTGAGTTTGATTCTCACAGGGTGACCCATACTGTCAATCTTGTACCACATCTAAACTACGCTTAGAAAATTGCCATACAGAAAGTTATACATGCACAGACAGCTGAAGATATACTCACATGCATGCATATATACACATGCTGAAACACATGCAGAGAGAGAGAGAGAGAATATATTTCTTGGAAAAGCAGTAGATAATTGTAGATAATATTAACATTGGGCTTAATATATAATTTTTTTTTATAGTTTTCTTTTAAGTTTTATCTGTACAAATATTTAAAGCGCAAATTCTTCTTTTTTTTTTTTTTAATTTAATCCTTTCTAAATTTTGCTATGTTTAATATCTTGAGGTAGAGTACTTTCATATTTAGGAATTCATTGGACTAAGTTTGTTTATGTTTATGCAACTACACATGTGCATAAATGAGAGACACTGGGAATTTTAAATTTAATTGAAACTGGCTAGATTATATATCCAAAACATTAAAAATAAATTAAAAAAAATAATATTTTTTAAAAAATTTAATTTATGAAAAATTAAATAAAAAGGTTAATCGCAGTATCTTGTCAGTCGTCTTGAATGAAACATGTATAAATGAAGGATTGCTGCCTAAATACACTATATATACTTCTAAAGAATTAATGGATTTATTTTTAATCCAACATTTTAATTACTTCAAACTTTATTATAGTGGACACTTATTTAAAATACATGCTCCATTTCTATTTACTAAATAGTGTTTATTACATTTATCAGTCTGCACATTTGAGAAATCTTAGTAAAGAAAATGTCCTCTGGCTGAGATTGAACCTGTGTTTCCCTTTGTAGGAGAAACTACCATTTGATCTGGCATTTTTTACCATTCTGCCATGATGACTTCACATTAAGCAAGGCTCTTTTTTACCCTATTTAAGCAATATATATATATATATATATATATATATATATATATATATATATATATATATATATATATATATATATATATATATATATAATAATAATAATAATGATACATAAATTTTATATATATGAAGAACAATTTTGGGGGAAGATGTATGACAAAGTGGAAAAAGTTTTTGTGTGACCCTATTTTGATCCTTTAAGACTTCATCGGACTAGGTTTGTTTATGTTGATGCAACATTTTTTTGCATGTCGTCTGTTTTTTTCAATGACAAAAAGTTTTTCGGCACTTTTGTTTTGCTGTTAAATTTTTAATAAAGATTTTTTACAAAAGGGTTGTTTGAATATGAGTATGTCATAGTAAAATACAATTTTAAAATATTATTCCTAATTCTAATTACTATTAATAAATAAATGTATTAGAATTACTTTATTATTTAAAATTATTATTAAAATATCAAATATAAATATGTATGTTTCATTTTTCAGCTTTTTTTTTTATTTAAGCATTATTTAAGGAAAATCTTTGACAATATCACCAAAGAATAGCTATTTCATTTCTTTGATTAAGTAAATTTTTATTTTTTATGAACCTAATAATGTATAATTTCTCATGTATGCACAAAGGACATGGGTCATTTAATGACCTACATATTCTAGCTTTTTTTTATTAATTTCCATTTCACAGTAAGTGTTTTATTCGTTTCTTTTAAGTGCCAGAAATATTAAAAGAACTTTGATGTTGGTTGAAGCGCTTTTTGAATTCATGTCTTGTGCATCCAATGTTGACTTTTACTTTGGATTCTCAATAAATGAGATATTGCATTGGTACACTAATGATTCAGTGCAACATTTATTATTAAGAGAACAGTTTTGAGGATTTTTGAAATTACATAATTTTTGTTTATCTTTTTTCATTATACTGTCCAAATTTCTTTTATTTTGGTCTGAGTGTTTACTCAAGATATTAGCATTATGTTTCTTAATAATCATTTTTAAGTTTTCAGTACAACTGTAACTTAATTTTAGGGTATTTTCATTAAAAATTGTATTGAGTTTACTGTCTTTAGGAAAATGTTCAACAATTAATGCAAAGAATTTTTGTCCTAATTTGTTTTTTACCATTTGGTTGTATGGGGGTGTATACCAAATGATTTTTCTACTTCTGTTTTTCTATGGTTTCTACTTTCATTTTTTATATTTAGTTTTTAGTTATAAAGAATTCTACAAACTTTAAAATTGATAAAATCAGAAAATTATGTATACATACCTTATAAAAAACCAAATACTAATCCTTTATATATACACCCTAAATTTAATCATCCTTCATCTATAATTAAGCATATACCTTTATCTATCAAAAAGAGAATAAGTTAAAATTCAGCAAATGAGAAAATTTTCTATGAACATAGTAATTTCTATAATAAAGCTCTAAAGGATAGTGGCTACAAAAGCCCAAAACTAAATTATTACTCTACCACCCCTTGTCTAAATGATTGAATTTCTCTGTATCCTTAGCAACTAATATTAAGAATGTATGTGCTTATAAAACTCAATAAATTTCAAAATAAGTTATTCCAAAATTCGCTTGAAAATGAAACAGTACATGGGATTTTAATTTAATTCTATAATTAAATTTGAAGTTTTTAGTTTCTGTTTTTGAAACCTGGTAATTCCTGCATAGCGATGGAACCATATTTATAATATTTATGCTCTGCAGAATTGCATTGAGCACTGTTTTATAAAAATAAAAACAATTAATAAGAACACTGGATTATAAATCTTACTGTTTTTCTCTTTATTTTAATATATATATATATATATATATAGATAGATAGATAGATAATATAGATATAGATATAAGGGCAAAATTATCGAAATATTGAAATTTTGTATCTTAGAAATGATTAAAGATATCTTACTGGGATTCTCTGAGGTTTTTATAAAACTATTAGACTCTACTTTAAACAATATGTATGTATTTAGCTCTAAGTTTAAATGATGATCCTTCTTGATGTTGTAACCTCCTGGTCCACTTTTCCTCTTTACTGTTTCCTCTTTTTTAAACATATTCACCATTCTCTGGATGGTTCTTGAATGGACTTTGAAGATGGAAGCCAGAGTATGAATACTGGCACCATTACTGAAATCCTAAATGATCTTTTTCCTCTCAACATTGCTCAGTTGGGAATATGTAGTGAACCTGACACAAAATGATTTTAACTTGTTCTCTTTCTAGCTGAATAACTCAAAGGATTTTTCTGTGATTCTAACGACAAATGGTGCCAAGTTGGCTAAATGCCTTATCTGAAAACCTGTAAAAGAAAAAAAAAAACTCAATTAGTTTAGTGTTTTTTTTAAATATTAAACATTTTGTGGAATAGAAAATTATCCCACAATGTTACATAAAATGTTTAATATTTAGAATCCACTAAACTAATTGAGTTTTTTTCTTACAGGTTTTCAGATAAGATGTTTAGCCAACTTGACACCATTATTTATATATATATATATATATATATATATATATATATAATACATAAAAGGTTGATGGTCAGAGTTAAATCAGACCAGGAAACAGTGGCATTAAAAAGTGCTCAATGCATCTGTGAAAAAAATAAAATAGAAGTGAAAATAACATGTAGAGCTTTTAACTTTAAAAATAAGGAGGTCAGTTGAATCTGCTATGATATCCTCAGGTGATTTTTATCAATAACAAGTTCATCTTTGCTGTTGCAAGGAGTTTTGTTGGTCTCTTGCTCAACTGTGTCCCACACATAATAATATAAGAGGTTTGCAGTGTGGGGAGTTAGGTGGCTAAATGTAAGGGCTGATGTGATTGCAGAAATTGTCTGACAGCCATGGCTGGGTTCTCCTGTTTGTGTAGCATGGTGAAGAGTCCTCTTGCTAGACATAACGTCTTCCAGTAGCCATCCTCTTGACTCAGGGTAGCACTGCCTCCTCAAGGCACTTGATGTAGGCGTCTGTGTTGAGTCAGTCACCAACAAATTCAGGAGTTCTTTTCTTATCACAACAATCAGACTGAGTTTTACAATCTGCCATACCTTTGTAAACATCATTTGACTCAGCCAACTCTTTCTAAATCCTCTGGACTGTCCTCAGATTAACACACAAATACTCTGAAATGTTTGTATTGGAGCTTCCAGCATGACTGCCAAGCAGTACAGTATGCTGTTTCCAAATTTTTGGTGGAGTGAATTGCATCATAGTGGTCTTTTTCTCACAGATGGTGCCCAACTGACCCTACTATACTGTGCAGTCAACAAAATCAAAAACAATGTGCATGTGTGAAATTAAAAATATAAAATGGCGAAAATTTACACATTGCACATACATACATTATATATATATATATATATATATATATATATAAAGTGAACAGGTTGACAGGTTGTTTCATGCTAGCATGAAACAGCCTGTTACCTATGTAAATATAAAAGTGAAAGCGTATGTAAATATAAAAGTGAACATTAAAGTCAACACTCAGTCGACAGGCTGTTTCATGTCGCCTCTGAGTGTTGACTTCAATGTTCACTTTTATATTTACATACGCTCATCTCTGATATTGAGCACTTCCCATAAATGTAACACACCTTAAAACTAATACATATATATATATGATAGAATAAGGAACAAATAGGATACAGTTTTACATGTTTTATTTAAGCTTGAGCAGAAATTTTGGAGGGAAATGAATTATGGAAGAGAAAGTTAATATTAAAAATATAAAAGAGGCGACAATTTACCCATCGCACATCGTTTTTTTTTTTTTAAACAAAAACATGAGAAAGCAAGACAAATTGCAAAATATTTAGGCATAAATAAACAAACATAAAGTTTGAAAAGTTTGACTACAAAGTCCTACCAGTATATATATATATATATATATATATATATATATATATATATATATATATATATGTATACTATCTATTGCTAAAGATGCTGGAAAAATGTTTGGATCATTGTACCACTCAAAGTTAGAGATCAGATCAAAAATGGAGTTTTGCTGTCATAGTCCTCACTTAAGTTCAAATGGTCTCCATGGCCTTGTGGATGATGAATTATTTTGCACCTTACAACCCCTTTCTCACAGATGAAATGTCACAAGCCTCTTACTACTCTATTGCTATTTCCAGTATAAGCTACATTTCCTGGCTCCACAAACCTTGACCTTTTCAATCGGGACCCATCATGCCACATATGAATCATCTTCATCACCTTCATATTCCATTAGTAAAAAGTAAGTTCCACTCAGATAGCTTCTTCCCAAGAATTGCTGATTTGTGGAACAAACTCATGGTAGGATGATTTCCTGGTCACTTCATTCTTGACATCTTCAAAAAACACCACACAGTAACCCCCACTACTTTGAGTGGCCTTGTATTGGGTGAACATTAGCATAAAATAATAATTTTAACTGGTGAGAAAGTAGTTGAAATTTCTGAGATAGATTATGAGGAAAGAGGGCATGGAGAATTTGTCACTCACAAGGCATGTTGAATACAAGAGGAGCAGAGGGAAACATAACTACCTCATGAATTTGTGTAAATGGGAGACTTGGAGGGATATTTAGACAAACATTGCTTAGAGCTACAAAGGATATGAAGTTGTGGAGAGCTATGATCACCCATGTCCTGAATAGACACAGTACATGAAGAAAAGTCAGTGTTTGAATTAAACCTTGAGCACAGATGACCTATTACTAAATTACTTTCCTGTTTATAAATAATATTTTCTAACATACCAATATCTGTCTGAGATAGTATTTAAAAAATAACTCTACAGTTATACAAAGATTCTATTTTTAATACATAATAAAATTATTTCTTACATACTTAGCAAATTAATATTGGCACTAAGAGATAGCCTGTTTAATGTAAATTTAGTTTGATTTTTCTCCTTTTATATATTCTCATGACAATCATGGCTCTCCACAACTTCTTATCCTTCAGTTTGATTAGCTTTATTACATTTACATTTCTTTTACATTTTTCAAAGTTTCTTTTGAAATTGATATAACAAAAAGAATTCACTCTTGTACAATGATTTTATTTCAATTCAGCACCAAGTCACCTTGCTATTATTGTTAATGATAAAAATAATGCAAATTAAAAAGAGTCTTTTGTGTCTGTTTAAAACAAGTTTTCTTATTTGATTTGTTTTTATTCTGGAAGTCCGGGACAGATTAGATATAATATTAAAATCATCTGCACTATCCTGGTGTATAGTTACCAGAGTAATCTCACTGTCAAATTTGTGTTGTCACCATTGTAAGACGATACCAGGTTTGTATATTATTAGAACCATTCCAGTGACTTGATAGATTGTGCTAATGACAATACAAACCATACACTTTAATAATCATTATTATCCTTGTTCTTCTGTTAGCCGATCTCTGCCATCAGTCACATTGTTGTCATCTACTTCACTGGCCATCTGCTTTCATGCTATTCATATTTAGCCAATACATGCTTTGTACTATATTGAAGAAAAGGGTTTTTAGCCTTAAATAAAAAAATAAATAACCATATATATCATAGATACATTGAAAAAAATTAAAACCTCTTCTGCTTCTATGTTCTGTGTCCCTTCAGGATGTGGACGATCATCGTTCTTCACAAATTGCTATCCTTTGCAGATCTTAGTACTGTTTATCTTTTTACTGTCTCTTCCACTCCCTGTTCTACCATTCATTTACGCAAGCTTACAAACTAAATCCTACATTACATAGGTTACTTGCTATTTCCTTCTGTCCTTCTTGCTTTCTATATATCTTGTGTGTGTCATGTTCTCCAAGCTTTCTTTTCTTCTTATGAGTCCCAGAGATTTCAACTATCTTTCTGATTCTAAGTATAAGTGTTTTTTTTCCCATTTTCTTTAAAATCTCCTTGTTAGTGACATGCTTCATCCATCATATTCTCAACATCCTTCTGTAGAGGGACATCTCTGTTGCCTCAAATCTGCTCTTCATCTGTGAGGAAAATAGTCCAACATTCCGTGCCATATAGGGGACTGATATTATATATCGGTTGAGCATTTTTTTCTTTGTTTCTGATGAAATTTTCTTGCTTCTTCTTCATACTTTGTTTAGCTTTTGGAAGGCATCATTTCCAATGCACCTTTGGGTTTCACTGTTAAATCTTCTATCATATCTTTATTTCCAGATATCTTAATTTCTGTACTTATTCTATTTTGATATCTCCAATTCATAGCTCACATACTGGACTGTTATCATAGAGATCAAACAGGCTTAATATTTGTCATGTTTTATCATTTAAAATCGTATATGCAAATTTGTTGAGAAAGAGTTATT
This sequence comes from Acanthosepion lycidas, assembly GCA_963932145.1. NCBI lineage: Eukaryota > Metazoa > Mollusca > Cephalopoda > Sepiida > Sepiidae > Acanthosepion > Acanthosepion lycidas. The sequence goes on from OZ010573.1 coordinate 63,791,746, forward strand.
CTCCACCTGGCAGCCTCTTTTCCACAGATGTAACATTGCAAGCCTGAACTTTTATCTGGGCTCAAGTACTGACTGCTACTACTATAGGGAATATGTAGTTAACTTAACCATGTAGTAGACCTCAATTCAAATAAATGAAAGAAAAAATAAAAATTAAAAAAAAAAAACTTAATATTATGGGGTTATGTTTTTTATGGCTTTATATAATGTGCAATGCTAAATACCATAGTGAAATTTATTCTTAAAAAAATTCAATTTATTTTCAATTATGTTTCTGTTTTTTTTTTTTTCTGTAACCAAATAAACTAAAATAATATGGCAAAAGGATTTGTTATTAGTAGATTTTTCAATTTTTTGCTCTTCAATCAAAACTGAGTGACGAGGAGAGATGTTTCAAGGTAAGAAGTGACTTTGAATAAATTTTATTGTTTTGGAAATAAATTGGTACAATCATGTTTTATTAAAAATTTACATTTGTTTATATATACATCCCACCATATGACATAAAGGCTTAGGGAAAAAAATAAGAAAAAATTGAATATAAATTTTCATATTTAAATTCGAGTTTCTGATTATCAACTACAAAACTTTTTAATTTGATCGAAACTGAATAGTGAGAAGAGATTTTACACGCTATTAACTTGAGAAAGCCAAGGTATCAAGTTATTTTGAATTTAAAAAAAAATAATATTTAGAATTTTTATTTTCTTTGAAAGTGATTTGGTACTGTCATGTTTTGTTAAAAATTTACATTTGTCAATAAGCACCCCCATCACTTTTTGTTTTTTTCTGGTTTCATATAATGCACAATGCCAAATACCATTGTAGAATGTTTTTTTTTAAAAATTCTATATATTTTGAACTGTATTTTTGGTTTCTCTGTAACCAAATAGACTATAATAATATGGAGAAAGGATTTGTTATTAGTTATTCAACATGTTTCTTATGTTTAGCTTTGCTATTTAAAAAAGGAGAGTTAGACTTGTTGAAATTTATAATGAAAGGGAGTGCAGATCAAACAAACATGCACACAAAAGCCCCAAAATAATATATTTTAATTATTCCCAACACATTGGGATGATGATGATGATGATGATAACATCCTTTTGCCCAAATATCAAAAAGGTGAATCTGGTAAGGGTTCTTGAAATCAATATTATTCTTTTATGTAGTTTCTGGGATTTATGCCATAAAACACTAGATGGTCTGAATCAAATTTAATATCAGTGAGGAACCTTTGTCCTGGGTGAGGTTGATCTGCAATGACCCCCAATATATACTGGGCTCACCTCAGTTGATACTACAGTTAACTTCTGCACTCTGTGTCACACCAGACCATCAAAGAGGCCAAGTACACTAGCAGGATAATCTGAGAAGGTGACCTCTTGACTGTGGACTGCAAGACCCCCCCCCATATAATGGGCCCAACTACATCTAGGATGCATATGTGGGAAAGAACCACATGACAGATATAGATTTATAAACATCAACTAAAACACAAAGGCAAAAATTAGAATAGACCTTAAAGTTACATCTATTTCAACAGTAAAATGATGAAACCTAGTTGCCAATCTAGTACTAGGCTTAAATTCATATGATCAAAGTAGCAAGGAGGAGAGCTCATCAGAAAAATTGTCATGAAAATATTTATAAAAAAGACAGGGAGGATACATGTTACAATGGTGAGAAAGTGATTGAAGTTGAGATGACAAGTCAGGACCAATAACATTGCAGATTCTTCTTTAGATTTTGTTGTGAATCTCAAGATATATAGTAGTAGCACCAGGTCAGATATAGTAGAAATATTCAATGCATGTATGAATAGTAGGTTTATAAATGTGCAAGATACTTTCTGGCAAGAAAAATTGTCTTGCACAATGCAGTGAACCAACTTTCTTAGCAGCAGACCTAGCATTTGATTCAATGTAATCACTTCACTTCATGGAAGTGGAAAACAGGAAATCAAGAAGGTGCAACGAGTTGCTCTTCTGAAAGTTAGCATCAGCCATACTGATGGAAGGAAAAATGGTTCTCTGTGATGATTAAAAGATATCAGTTTTGTTTTGATGGTTTTAAAATTTACAAGCCATTTCTTGCCCCAGTTAACAACTGAGTGGATGCCATTTTAGCGAGCAACTGCAAGTGTGGTGTCTGAGTGACCACTATACGCCATGCTAATTTCTATATATACATTTCCTTTACCTTCACATGATCTCTTTATTCAAAATAGGATCACCTGAGTTTGCTATCTGGTAATCTGTGTTCAAACCCCAGTGTGGGCAGCAATACTTTATTTCTATATAACAGGAGTAAAGATTTGTTTGAAGAAAATTTGAGATGTCCTTTTTTTTTTTTCTTTTGTTTGGCAAAAATTCTTAAATATATAACCGTTTCCAACAGAAATACATTCATGCACATGTTTTAGAAATATTTTAAGAAGACAGCCTTCTGAGCAACATTTCTGCATAGAATGTCTATTATGAATCTTCATGTCTGTTCCTGCTTCTCTTTTCAGAATGTAAAGAGTAGTTTATATATTCATAAGAATGATAGAAAAATGTTGTTCCATTTAAAGCATCACTTTTTGTTTTACCAAATATAAAGTGTGTTTATTATTCCTTTAATATGGCAGTGGATGATGGACAATTTCCTCTCAGATCAAGATGAGACTTGACACAATAGATATGTTGTTCTATTGAAAAATGCTGAGAATACCATGGACCAAATATATGGGCAATGAGGAAGTCTTAAGGAGAATGGCAGCAAAAAGATCACTTGTACTTAAAATCAGAAAGAAACAGTTGAAATGTTATTGGATACATAATGAAGAAAGAGGGCTTGGAAAATTTGACACTCACAAAATTTTGAGAGCAAAAGTGTTAGATGGAAACTGAGTAACAGGCTTAATGAGCTTGTTGATTGATTCATTCATTTTCTATGGCTTATCAATCCATTGCAGGTTATTCAAAACCAGAAAATATATGATATAGGGATACAAGTCTTACTAATTAACTCATTGCTTGGGGGAAAAGTGCATTCATACCTTTCTCAAGAGTATTTGCATGTAAGTGAATATAACAAACCCAACTGGAATTGAAACTTTGGATCTCAGTTCTCTGATTAAAAATTCCAAGTATTTATTCATTACACCGTCTGCACATCCAAGATTACAGCACCTGGTATTTTCATGCTGTTACCCATCTAAGTACTGACCAGGATCTTAATGTGATTGTGTAAATGGGTGGCAGAACAGGGACTGTTAAGGATAGTAGAACAAACATCACTTAGAGATACAAAGATAGGAACTTGTAGAGAAACATGATCATCCATGTCTTGAAGAATCATGGCATGTGAAAGAAAAATGGAAGATTTTATACTTTATTTTTGTTTTATTTTCAAAAACGATATATAAAAGGTATATATATATTAGTGATGAGGAAGTTATAAGGAAAGTGGGGACAAAAAAGTCACTTGTAGTTAGAAAAGGACCGTTGAAATTTCTGGGAAACATAATGAGAAAAAGGTTTGGAGAATTCGATATGCACAGGACACCGAAGGTAAAATGAGCAGACAGAAACTGCGAATAACTTACTTAATGAGCTCTTGTAAATGGTTGGAAGAACCTGAAGACTGAAGAATAGTAGGGAAACAAACACATCTTAGAGACACAAAGGATAGGAAGTTGTGGAGAGCCACATGTTGAAGGGACATGGCATATAAAAGAAGAATATGTTTTTTGGGTAGAAACCTGAGCTCAGATGACCTGTTATTAAATTTTTGCTTTTTCTATTTTTGCATTTAAAAATATAACATGGAGGATTATACAAAGTTTGCCATTTGTTAAATTTCTTCTGTAATTCTTATGAAGCCTTGGAAAACAAAATGTTTTCAGAAAAAGTGCTCTCTTTCAAAGCAATCTTTTTTTTTTTTTTAATCTTTGACAATATTAGATTACTAAAACATAGCCTATTTTTGTATTTTTCTCAATTACCAGTTTTAGTGTTCATAATTATAGTGTAGAATTTATAATTATCTAGCTCTGTTATATTATTTTCTTTTACAATATAATTGTTTCTTCGTATACTACTTTAAGATTTTTACATTATTTTGTTTGTAGAAAATTTTAGGACAGTGTCTGTTATTATATTGACTTCTACAATAATAATAACAAAACATTTTAAAATTTTTTTTTCTCATATATTTTTGATATTTCTTTCCATGGTATAGTTTCTTCAGAAGGTTCCATGCAAAGTCTATCCATAATAAATTCACCAAAGCATTTATAAAAATAATCTCTATCTATAAAAGGCAGGATGTGTGCGTGTGTGTGCGTGTAATGAATGCACAACCGCAATTTTCGACGGATTTACATGCACCTGCTCCAAGTTACTGGGAGGGCCAAGACCGACGTTGCATTTCCCAACTCCCATCGATAGCGGAAATAATCAATTTTTTCATGCTTCTATGGCAATTTTTATGTAGTTTACAGCCATTTTGTACTGGCCAGAGTGAGAGCCTATAGCTGGCTGCCATGAATAGGCAGGAATATTCTATTGGCCAGTGTGAGAGCCAACAGCTGACTGACATGAATGTTAACTAGCATGCAAAAAAAATCGATAGCTGCATTTGTCACAAGTGGGAAAAATTTAAATCTGCATGGCACTTTACTCCAATTGGCTCATTCGATTGCTTAAACTCAACGTTGATTCTGATTCCGCAGAACTGGGTTGGGTGTGAAAAAGTATTTGCTAACATTCTTTTTTCATTCGGTTTTTCCAGTTACGAGTCCTTTTTTAAAGCCGATCATTTTGTGTTCATTTTGTTTAGTTCTTTTTTCGGAACAGATTCAATGTTTAGTATAGAGCTTAGAAAAAATTTGCAGTGTGAGATAGGCAAGAAGTAAAGCATGTAGCAACATCATCACGATAAAGGGCACTCCTTTAAAGGCAAAAGAAGGGCAAAAATATTTTAAGTCAAGTGATAGCGATTGGTGTATGAGTTGTACGATTTTTGAATCAAGCATGGGCAACATCAGGCCATGCTGCTAGTTATTTATATTTTAGTATAAAATTTTATTTTAAACATTTTCACTGAAACATTATTTAAAAAAATAATTCAGTACATAATATTAAAATATAAGTAAAACATACATAATATATATATTGTTTTAAAAACTGAGAACCTCAATAAAGGAATCATTAATGAAAATTATAAGTGATGCTTTTGAAAAATTGCAACTTATCTACTTCTTCTGAGTGTTCCATGATATCTATTTGAATTTATCATCTCCTTGTGTAACATGCAAATATAACAACACTTTCAGTTCATATTGCAAAGCTTTCTTATACATATTGAGAGCTTCAGTTCATCACTTATTTTGATCTCTACAGAATTCGCTTACTCGGAGGAACTTCACTTCTCTGTAAGCCTATAAATCTACTTAGATTTGTTCTTCACCCAGAAGTATGTCAAGTTCTAGGAGGATGGAATCATGAACCTGCCTAAAACTTGTCAAAAGGTAGTGCAACAAAATGGCACATGTATGATTTGAATAAATTTATGTACAAATATCTAAATATTGCCTTTTAGATTCACTTAAGAACCCTATAAACTTTTGTTCTGATCCAATATATATATATATATATATATATATATATTTAATCATTTCACCCCAAGGAAGGCAGTAATGCCACTAGAATGCAGAGGGTTACAAGGAGTGAAAGAGAATTCAAAGACTGAGAGTGGCAAAGATTGAGGAAAGGACTAAAAAAAGGAACAGGGTTCAAGAAGACAAAAGATCGTAACTGATATTGCATTTAAATTTGTGAAGATTGTAGTTATCGGTGTAGCAAGAAATCAGAAGGTAGTCCCACAGGTGGGAAGTGCAAGAAAAGAAACTGTTAGAGTAGAAGTGGAGATTGCATCTAACTATTTCAACAATAAAACAGTGGGACCTAATTGCCAACCTAGTAGTAGCATGCTTAAATTCATGGGCACCAGGGTAAAAACTCATCATGAAAATATTTGTAGAAAATACAGAAGGAAGCTATGTTACATTGGTAACAAAGTTACAGAAGTTGAGATTCCTGATCAGAATCAATTATATTACAAGACCCTTCTTTGGATTTTGTCAAGAATCTCAAGATGTACAGCAGGAGCACCAGACCAGATATAGCAACAGTATTTAATGCACGGATGAATGGTAGATTTATAAATGTGCAATATGGATTCTGATGAGAAAAATTTGGGGGCATGATACAGTGAACCAAATTTCTTTGCAGTAGACAAAGCAGTTGACTTGGTATAGTCGTTCCACTTCATTTCAGTGGAAAATGTGGGGAAAAGAAGGCAGAGTATGTTGCTTTCCTGAAGTTTAGCATCAGCTATGTTGACGTCAGTAAGAAAAGATTCTGAGTCATTCTGTGTCAAATCAACAAGGGTCTGACCATCACTGACAGATTTTTTTCAAATTTGGTACATTTATAGAACTTCATGATAGAAATTGGGTTGTACCTATTTTGCATCTCTAGGTCGAAGGGTTCTTGAAATATGATCTTTGACCATTTTAAAGTACTTGGATAGATATAAAAGGTGGTCTATTTATTCTTTTGTTTAAAGGGCAAATAAAATAATTCAACCTTGACGTTAACATTTGACCTTTAATTTCTCAAATTTCTACTTATGGCAAGATATGTACAAAAATTTGTGGTGGACTTTTGACTGTAGCCTGAGCTACAAGAGTTTTACAGAGTTAGGCTAAATTCAAAATGGCAGATTTTGGTATTTGCTACTGTATGCTAACATTTTCATATCTCCCAATATGGTCAGATTGTATATCTTTAGAAAGCTCTTTGAATGCTGATAAATATTCACATGAGGACTATGATCATAAAATCAACAGAATTTGTATTATTTGTGGTTAAATGTTGACAAATTTGGTGGAAAATAAACAACCTTATTTTTGGTTTTGTTTACATTTTTATTATACAACAAATAGATTTTTATATGAAAATGTGACGTAATGAAAATAATTATTTTAATGTCATGGATTAATGTTAAGATAAAATAATATGAAAATATGCAACAAATGATGTTAATGGCAAACACATTTTTGTTGACATTTGACATGGTACACTAAATGCACAAAACAATCAAATTTTTAGTTTTTTATATAAATTTAAAAAATTAAGTTTTGATCTGAAAAAGTGATGCATTGAAATGAATATTTAAAAAAAGATTCTTAACATTTACAAAGAGATCAACAAGCAAACTTATTTTTCTTGTTGGAGTACATGTTCAAATAGAAAATAAACATTTGGATATGCAAAACATTTACTTTTTCACTGAAATTTTTTGTCATAACCAACCTTGATTGAATCTTTATTTAAGGTTATTTTAAGAAATTCTCTTTCTTAAAATATTTGAAGATTTTTCCACCTCGATTTTCAAATGTATATAAGTTCTTCCAATGTCAGTTATTGGATCAACTAAATTAAGAATATTAGAATAATTTAAAATTAATATATCTGGATGTAATGGATAGCAGAAAGATGGGAAAGAGCTTTTTGGTTGTAAAAATGTCAATTTTATTTCTTCATTGTCAGGATATTTTTCAAGCACACATCCTAAACACCAATTCCTATCATAGATTGCTGTAACAAATCCCTTAATGTCTTCAAGTTCTATATTTCTCCTGCCCAGGTTAAGCAGTTTTGAATCCTGCCAGAGAGAACATATTTTTTTTAACAAGATTTTTTGAATATCAAGGCCGGTAGAGGAAAATAAATAAATATGCTGTTTAATAAATAGATAGAACCTTTACTCAAATATGGGAATCCACTAAAAATAACATGTAAGTAATAAAATATATACATATATTTCTAAAGAATTGATGGATTTATTTTTAATACAATATTATTATTAGTGGATACTCGTAGTTAAAATTGATTTTTTTTTTTTAATCATTTCACTGCAAGCAAGGCAGGAATGTCACTAATATGCAGGCAGTTACAGAGAATGAAAATGAGAGAAAAGGCTGAAAATAGGGCGGTTTGAGAAAAGGACAAAAGATGAATGGGATTTAAGATGGCGAATGACATTGCATTTAAATTTTTAAAGATTGTAGTTATCAGGGAAGCAAATAAGTAGAAAGAAACTATACATGTAGGATGTGCAAGAAAAGATACTATTGGAGTAGAAGTAGCAGCTGCATTTAGTTATTTCAACAGTACATGGGTTGACAGTGTGTTTTAGGTGTGTCCCTAACAGGGACACACGTAATACACAGTGTTTAAAAATGAAAATGGCTCATCTACTTCCAGTATCAGTATACACTGTAATAATATTTGAAGTAATAGTGTGTGTGTTTGTGTGTTAGCAAATGACAGAATTGAAAAAGTTTTGTGACATGTTTCACTCAATCAATTACAAGCATCTTTGGACTGTTTAAATCTTTTATTTAAATAATCCATGGGGGCTGGGGGCACAAAATTTTATTATGGCTTGAAAGTCAGCCATTTTAAAAGAGTATATGACACATTTGGCGGATGAGGGGCATATTCAACATTTGATAATTTTGCGGAAATACACACTTAAAGGTTTTAGGCAGTTTTGATCAACATTTATTTTCATGGTTAGCCATAAGGAATTGTAAATGTAGGGGTACCTTACACTTAAGTAAAATAATAACAATAATAATATTTATTAAGGATTTATTACAGGAAATATCAAATTTTACGGAAACATTGTTGTATTTAGCTATATAACAAATAAATAAAAATAATATAAATTTTGATGCTATATTTGATTTGTTGTTAAGTATTTTTCATTTTCTCCTTTGTTATTGGAAGCATTTTAGAATACTTTGGCAGCAATGCTAAGTTTTCTAAGTTGAACAAACTGGAGCTATTTTGTTTATGCTTTGTTACCTCTCTTTTCCATTGTTGTCCTAAGATTACTTTCTTCCAATCATTTTGATGGGCAATAGTGAAATTCTGAAATTTAGAAGGATCTTATTCCATTTAAAAAATAAAACCTGTGAAAAGGAATATTTTAAATTAATATACAACCAAAAATAAAATGCTTTTGACAAAAAACTTTAATGAATTCACTATAATCATATAACAATATTCTGCAGACAAATCTACAGTTTATATCACCTCATCTCATTGCATATTTATGAATTATAAACCTAAATTGAACCATCCTGGGTATGACGATAAACTGCATCTGCATCCTGGATAAGACGATAAACTACATCCAACAGCAAGGCCTCTGATCAGGAGGTTTTGAGGAGTGTGGAACCACCTCTTAATTGCTGGTGTTCCCAGGTTCATCCTGACCCAGGGTGGTAGCACCTGTTAGGGTCCCAGCTATGGGTAAATAGTTAACACTCAGATTACATCCATGTCCTGGGTATGACGATAAACTACGTCCAACAGCAAGGCCTCTGATAATACGTTTTTGAAGAAATAATGTTGCTGGCTGTACGTTTTTGAAAAGAAAATGATATTACCAGCTATACATTTTTGAGAAAGAAATATTAACAGAAATGGATGTTTGACAAAACAAAAATATTACCAGGGAGAAAAAAAAAAGAAGTTGTTGGCATTAAATGACCCATTGAGGTTGATATGCCGTAAAACAAAATAAACCAAACCTAAATTGAACTTGAAATATTGTGTAATCAGCTCTAATTTTTTGTAAAATACTTGGATATGATATATTGAATAATATACAGGGAAAAGAGCAATTTTTGATTTTTTTTATTGAATACAGCCCTCCTCCACCAAATGTGTCATACATTCACATTTTATATATAAGTATTATATTAAGACAAAGTGAGTAGGTGGTGGAAGCAAGTATAAGGAAATATTATTACTCACTGTAAAGTGATGAATTGAAAAATAGAAAAAAGAAACAATAACAAAAAAATAAGCTGTTTATTGCACTCTGACTCTTCAGAGCTCAATTGAGGACAAAACATATGCAAATTATTGGGGATCAGGAGAAAAATACTACCAGAGAACCAGCACTATAAGTAACAGATTATGAATTTTGGCAGTCTGTAATTTGATCAGATGAAAGTAAATTCTGCCAATATTTGAATTTGAGATAGGTTTATGTTTGGAGAAATCAGAATGGGACTTGGAATACTGAAGGTCTGCAGGTGACCATGAAACATGGAGGGAGTCTGGTTTGGAGGGAAATATAAGCTGATTCTTGTTGATGAGTAGTTGAATGGTCCAAAATAATGTCAAATATTAGAGAAAGGACTACTCCCACTATTTGAAACCAATCAGATTGACAAGAATGTCTACCTTTTTCAAGAAGATAGAGCGCCATGTCAGCCAAGCAAAGTAGCAAAGGCCTGGAACAAATGAATCAAGTCAGTCATGGGTAGCCCAAAGTCGACATGAATCCAATAGAGCATATTTGGGAGCACCTTGACTGAAAATTTCAAAATTGTGCAAACAAAATCACATCAGTGGCAACCCTTAAAGAAACATTGCTAAAAGAGTGGCAAAATATGGATCAGACAATCGTTTAAAAGAGCTGATTCTCTGTCTATCACGCTTTGTATACATGTGACTTTGCATGTGTGTATGTAATGAATATGTGTATGTCTGTGTTGTGTGTGAGTGACTAATATGTGCTTTTGCCATTTAATACACACACACAAGCACATACATTCATACATATGCACAGAAGTTGAATGTGTATGTTACTCCCACATCGCTTTGACAGTTTTGCCAATACATCCTTAGTTGGTGCTGTTAAACTGCTATAAAAACGGGACACTTCCTGTCTTCTCTTTTTTTTCTCTCTTTTCCTTCTAGTATGCAGTAGAAGTAACACCAACTTGGACCTTACCCTGGGAAGGGGAATATGGTCACCCTTAGTGATTAAACTTTCACACACACACACACACACACAATTCATAATTGCTAACTTTTAATGTTTTGTATCCTTTACATACATGCAAGTGTATTGCTCTCCTTTGTCATTCAGTTATAAGAAAACATGAAAATATTGCCTTGTTGAAATTTATTCAATTTCCATCCACTTCTAGTAACAATGATGACCTGTCATTTACATGTGTAAATTTTGTTTGCCACTGCTTTTAGTCAAACTAAGAGCAATACCTTTACAAATGAGAAGAAAAAATGGTATATTTCTTAACAAAATAAATTTTCATTTTATAAGATTTTATCAAACTTTTCAGAAATTATTATGTAAAAATATAAAATTACTTTTTAAATATTTTTAAAAAAAATTAGAAATATTTTTAGATCTGTAATTAAATTAAAATTTTTAGGTTTTTAATTAAATTAAAATATGCACGTGTACATGCAAATATACATAAACACAAATTGAATGAAATTGAAATGAACACCTGTGTCATAAAGGTTAATTTCTCATTCTATCTGGCAACAACCTCTGGATAACAGGAAAGTATAAGCTGAATTGTGCAACCCTTTGGAGTCATTTTTTAGGACTTCTGCATTTAAGCATAATATATTTTGAAATATATACAATTTAGATTTGAAATTTTATGATTTGGCTGTCAGCAAAGTGAAAGTGTAATGTGATGTAAAATAAGCAGACCCCCCCATCTCCCTTCTCACTTGTAACTATTCATTACAATAAATATAACATTTTTCAGCTTACTTAGTCTAATAAACCTGACTAAGTCCAATAAAACTTCATAAGCTTCCACTTGGTGTTGTTATTATATTACAGGTACTAAAACAGTAATAGTATTAATTATAATAATAATAATAGTAATTAACAATAATTTTTCATGTTATTACTTTTCTCTTGATATTATTTTTTATTCATTATCATTATTTTCTTTCTTTTATCCTTTTCCAGAAATGATTTCCTTCAATAAACAAATGTCTCCCATCTCAGCCACCAGATTGATGCTTGTAGTTTTATAAGGGTCACATCAAAATGACATCTATCAACAATTAAAGTAAGACAATTTTTTTTTTTTTTGAAAAAAAAATGAAGTATAATGAAGATTTTATATTTTCTTTAGTGATAATATTTGAGCCTACCCTATAATTGAAATAGCCACCATATTTCCAGCCAGAGGTCAGTTTTCTAACTTGGGTAAAAGAGATAACTTTGAATTATGATATTTAAAGCAGACAGGCACTTTTAGTTAATTGATTTTACATAATGTTCCTATTATAGTATTTTTCTGGTGTTATATTGGGTTGGTGCATAATTATCAGGCATTTTTGTAGATGAATTATTTGTTAATAAAAATTGCTGTTTTGTTTACTTTATTTTTAAAAAAATATTATTTTATTTTCTGGTTATAAAAATGCATGTTGGTAATCATACTCATTTTAAAATGTTATTGTTGAATTGTTTCTTTTTTCATATTGTTTAAAAACGCCTGATAATTATGCACCAAAAGCTAATCAAGGTTATTTTGGGGAAAGCACATAGTTAGATTGTAGTACAAAAACATTTTATTATGAATTAAAAGTTTGATTGTGACAAGAAAAGAATAATCGCAACTGGTGGCAACAGAAATGTGGTTCTACAGAAGGATGCTGAGAATTCTAGGACCAGAAAATGGAAACAAAAAGGATACTTATACTCAGAATCAGAAAAAACAGATGAAATTTCTTGGATACATAATGAGGAAGGAGGGTTTGGAAAATTTGATACTCACAGGATAGATTGAAAGCATGAGGGTTAAAGGAAAACAATGTATAACCTACCTAGTGAGCTTGAGTAAATGAATGGCAGAATAGGGAAATATCAAAATCCCCAAATTTATTAAGATCTTCAAAGGACAGGAAATTTTGGAACATCATGAAAGAATATGACACACAGAAGAAGATTTTTTTACTGACAGAATACACATGCCTGTTGAGCTTATGTGAATGGAAGTCAGAAATGTGAGAGATAGTAATTGGACTAATGTTGCTAACAGCTACAAGAAATAAATTGTAGTGAATTGGATTTGCCAATGTTCTGAAGTGACATGGCACATAGAAGAAAATTCTGTGTTCACTTATTCATTCCTTTATTCTGAAAGATATGATTGGTCGTCATGACAGATGTCACATAACCTATTACGGTCAGAGTTGCATTACATGTACAACTATAGCAACAGTGGTTGTGTCTAGGGCAAGCTAACCTGATGGAGCCCATCCCTCTTTAAGTTGATTTTGAATTCAGAGTTTTCCTTATCCTTGACTTGTTGTCACCCCAAGGCAGAGGAGCTTAAGATTGGTATCATTTATAAATTCCTTGCTTGATGATATGTTTAAGAAATTATAAAGATATTTAGTGTTTTTAACTAAAAAATATATATTCATTTATTTACTGATTTTTCATTCTCTTTTTTTTATATATATGTTTATATGTAATGTATATAAATTTCCTACTGATACATGTCTTTCTTTAATTTCTGACTGCCTATTAACCATTTTATCTCTTACGTATGTTTGAATGTATTAGTATGCATATACACAAATTTTTATCTTTAGTCACTAATTAAGATTAGCTATTTTAATGTGTAAACAAGTTTTTTTTTGTTGTTTTTTTTTTTTGCTGTGATTCCATTATAAAAATTCATGATCTGGAGTTAGTAAATACTAAATATTTACAAATACTTCAAATACCTTGGTGTATGAATCAGTTAAAGTCATCAAACATAAATATATTTACAAATGGGTGTAGAGAGATGGTCTTGTCTATATTATCAGAAATACTATTGTTGTAGGGTAGTTTTCACAGTGGAGACTTGTATTTCAATAAGTCATCCTAAATTAGGTTCGACGTACAAAACGTTAGGAACTTGGAAATAAGAGTTAATGACGCAGCAAATCTAGTTGTGATGGTTGGTACTTCAATGTCCGATATCGACTGACTCGCTCAACACCACAGCTACTCCTACTTATTATCTGTGGGAGAGTCTATTACAATAGAATAGGTACTATGGCATAACAACTTATCTAGCATGCAACAGCCATGAGAGGAAGGGGAACGGTAGAGAAAGAAGAGATAGCTGACTGAGTCTAGTAGAGTGACACAGAGGCATATGTAAGAATGGTATGGAAATTCAAGAGAGAGACCCCTAGCCAGCAAGAGAGGTTTGCAGACATAAACTCTTAGGCCATGCATGTGGACATTAGAGTCTTTGCTAAAGAAAGTAAGATAGCTAGGAATCGAGAATTCAGAGGAGGGGATTGCAGAGTTAAGATTAGTTTTGCAGAGAGCTTGGATGTTCAGAAATTGTTCAAAGAAGAATGATTCCACATTGTAGAAGTTGGTATGAATACCATGAATGTTGGAGAAAAAAAGGTTGAGGGGTTTAGGTGTTTTTTGTTGAGCTGGTTTAGTTTCATTACATTTTTATCATCATGGTGTGTTATTTGGGTAAGGAAAGGGCTGAGAATAGTAGTATATCAGTCAGTCATAATAAATGTGTAAATAATATAAATTATGTAGAATATAAACGAAATAAACAATTGGATGGTATAAAAAGTTTAGTTAAAATGCTTTTCTAACTGATAATTTATGATTTTATTTATTTTTTAATCATTTAAATTCCAAATAAAGCAACAAAACCACTAAGATACAAGGAGTTACTGGGTGTGAAAGAAAAACATTATTAAGGGGTGAGAACAATAAAAGAACAGAAATAAAGAATACAGAAGATAATGATTTACATTGTAATTAAATTTTTGAAGATCAAACTTGACTGAAAAGCAAGAAGTTGAAAGAGAGTTCCACATGTGAGAAAAGAAACTGTTAGCATAGAACTTATGGATATATCTAACCATTTCAACTTTAAAATGATGTTACCTTGTTGCCAATAGCACTTAAATTCATAGTCTAGGTACTATAGAGGGGAGTTCATCAGAACAATTATCATGAAAATATTTTATAGAAAAGGCAAAGGAAAGCTACTTTATGGCAGTGGGAATGTGACTGAAGCTGAGATGTCAGGTCAGGACCAATGACATTGCAAATTCTTCTTTGGATTTTAACAAGGATATCTAAATATGTAGCAAGAGCACCAGACTATATGTGGCAACAATATTCAAAGCATGGACAAATGGTAGACTTGTGATTATGAAAGATAGATTCAGTGAGAAAAATTGTCTATCATGACACAAAGAAACAATTTTTCTTGCAGCAGACCTAGCAATTGATTCAATCAGTTCAAAACTCAGAGATTTGTTAAACTTCCAGCTTGCAGTTATAGTAATTTTATTTGTAAATATCTTACATTTTAATTTGTTTGTGTGCATAAAAATCAGTAAGTTTGCAAATATTTGGGGTTAACAAATTGAAAAAAAAATCACAAGATGAGAGAAATTGAAGAAAGTAAATTTTTTCATTAAAAAATCTGAAAATAAACCCCAATCCTTATTACAATAACTTAATCAATCATTATTTACAAAACCCTTGACATATTGAAAATTTTTATCATTCTTTCACTTTAGATACAATGCAATCTATCCCTTTTGTCATGGTTAACGATCTAAGAACCAAATATTATTGACACAAGTCATTTTTTCTTGTTGTCAAAATTTAGCCTTTTTTGATCAATGAACACTCATCCTGTCTTCCCACCATGTTGATTGCTTATGGCAATAAAATTTCTATATGAAAACCTGTCTCTGTTTACTTTGGGGTAGAATGACAACCCAAGAATAACAAGTGCTTGCCTTCAATTTCTGTTCTATTAAGATAACATGGCAATTGTCTTCTGTTGATTTTACTTGTGATTATCATAATAGCTAATTGTAGCCTTTGACAATAATTAACATGGTAGCTTTTGACTTTGAAAAGTGGAATCTTTTCACTTTTGAAAAGACTATGTAGGATTAACCATGTGGAAAGGCTTTGGAATATCTGTCTCCCTCTCCTCCTCAATGTGACAACATCTTGATTCTCAGCCATTAAGAAAACTGATTCTGATTTCTGCTAAAAATATGGTTTTGTAAATAACTTTTATGGAAGACAGAATAATAACAGAAAATGCAGAAAGTAATATGAATATATATATATATATATATATATATATAATTATGTAATGAAAAACAAATCACTTTAATGTACCATTACGATAATTTATTTCACCTAAATCCTTTTTTAAGGATTCAGGATCATCAGGTAAATCTTCCAACAACGAATTGAGAAAAAAAAAAAAAAAAAAAAAAAATCATTTTTTTTCTCAATTCGTTGTTGGAAGATTTACCTGATGATCCTGAATCCTTAAAAAAGGATTTAGGTGAAATAAATTATCGTAATGGTACATTAAAGTGATTTGTTTTTCATTACATATTAGCTCTGTCCTAACATTGAGCTCTCAGGATTTCATCCTCTTTGGATTTACCAATTCGGTTTACCAAGTTCCTTATAACTTAATTATATATATATATATATATATATATATATATAATCAATAAATAAGTAAAATAATAAACAAATTAACAAACCAAAATAACAGTTAGAATAGACTACAAGAATCAATCCAAAAATTGGATCAGAAAATAGCTTTAATTACCTTCCGGGACCAAAAAAAGCTATTAAATAAATGATCAAAACTAATCTCAAAATTTTTTTACTCTGTTACTAAAACATTGAAAGGCAAAAAGAATAAATATATAAAATAAATAAATAAAAAGACAAGCAAAATAAATTAATCCAAATAAGTAAATAAACAAGCCACTCTTGCCAAAATAACCGTTACAATGGACTACCGACAACTCACCACTGACCCATATATATATATATATATATATATATATATATATATTTAGTCGAGAAAAGAAACAACACATATAGCCTGATGATTGTGTCTAGCATGAAACAGTCTGTTGCTTCTGAGTGTTGACTTCAATGTTCACTTTTATATTTACATACACTCTATCCCTGATATTGAGCACTTTATTCCATAAATATAGAACATCTTAAAATGATATTTCTTCATATATATATATATATATATATGTGTGTGTGTGTGTAAAATTTAGCATATAACTAAAATATGCCTGTAAAAGGACAATATGAATTTTAGAGATAAAAAGAAAACTTTTCTTAGTCAATGCACTTTGTCCTCTGATGGACTTATTCAAGGCAAATTTGAGAGTGCCATTATCAAATCTAATCAAAATATAAATCTGTGCTCCAAAATTTTTCAAATATCTCTATTCCTGAAGAATTACTCCTTTCCCAAGCAAACATACATGGCCTATAAAAAAGGGAAAATTTAAAAGAAACTGATTAAATTCATAACCTTCTATTATTAAAAAATTTTGTGAAACTAACAACATTTTTACTTTTGTTTATAAATTCTTGTTTTAAAATAAAATCCTTACATTCATCTTGATAAAGTCCATTTGCCTTGATAAAGCACGTTGACTGAGATAAATTTTCCTTTGGTCTTTATTATTCATATATATATATATATATATATATATATATATATATCCAAATGAAGAGAAAGAACAAACAGATTTAGAATCCACAGTTCTTGAGCATTTACTTTTTTTTAAAAAGTGCACAATACAACGTAGAGCATAATATTTTTAATTATACTTTTATTAAAAATATTTTACATTGCGACATGGAAATTTCTGTCTTTATTTCTGAGATGAGGTATTATGTACATTATTTACATGGAAATTTCTGTTTTGAGACTTTTTGTAATGGAATGTCCTACACTCCCTATCGCCTATGTGGACTGACTATATCAGTAGATATATATATATATAGTGAGCACAGGATATACCTGGGGGCTTTTGCTTCGGGAATTACTAACCTGCTACTCGATTCCTTGTCTTTCAGTAGTGTATTCTCTTTTACAATAAACCTCTCTTCTTTCATCTACGCGCATGTTGCTGTTCCTTCACTCGAGTACCACCTTTGTCTGTTTTTAACCTCTTTAAGGATACAACAAGACTTAAAGTTTTTATCTCGTCATCAGGCAATATTCAGTAACTTTGAAAATGATTTACATTTGAAAATAGAAAACAGTATGTTTGCTTATTAAAGAGTTAATAGGGGGGAATCCAGATTTTTAGATCTTATGGATGTGTCAATTTTAACTAATCAGAAGGAAGGTCAATGCTAAATTTGAAAAGTTAGGTTAGATGTTGGGGGATGTATGGTATTCATACATGTCTTGGGGAACTGTCAGATTTATGGCTCAACACCTTACTTCCGGCAAAAAGTATACATTGAAGTTACAAAGAAATATTCTTAGAGATATGTATATGCCTGACAATGGGTTAATTTTTGTTTTTTAAAAAAAGTATTTTACCATATATTTTAGAAGTATCTTAAAGGGAACGCTGGTAAGATTAAAACATTTTATATATTTTTGAAAAAAATACAAATCTTATTTTATTCATTATGTCTTTTTAATACATAGCAATTTAAAATTAAAAAATCAAGGGATTAAATTAATATTACATGTACCATAATATATAATAAAATAATTGATATATAATTGTAATACATAAAACCCCCCCAAAAAAACGAGAATATATAAATCCTTAAATGCCCCATGCCCCAACTATACATTAAGTTTCTTAAAAATGATGATCTATTAAATCAGCTCATTAGCTTACAGTCATATGTAGTCATTGTAAAATGTTCACCTTAAAATATAATTAAAGAATTTTCATAAAAGTCTATGTATTACAATTATGTATCCATTGTTTTATTATATATTATGGTAGATGTAGTATTAATTTAATTCTTTGATTTTAGCATTGACCTTCCTTCTGATTAGTTAAAATTGACACACCCATGAGATCTAAAAATCTGGATCCCCCCTTCATATTAAGTCTTTAATAAGCAAACATATTGTTTTCTATTTTCAAATGTAAATCATTTTCACCAAAGTTACCGAACATTGCCTGATGACGAGGTAAAAAAAAGTCTTGAAACATAGAAATTTCTGTGTTGCAATAAAATATTTTTAATAAATTTCTGTGTTGTAAAATATTTTTAATAAAGTTATCATTAATATATATATATATATATATATATATATATATATATATATATATATATATATATATATATATATATACAATTTTTGAAACATGGTTAGAACTGTGTAGCGAAAATAACCATATTTTAAATCAATTAATTTATAATATTAACGCTCTGTAAATTTACATTGAGTACTATTTTGTAAAAATAAAAATATCTATAAGAACACCGGATTATATATTAGGTTGGTGCAAAAATAATGACGTAATAATGTCGTTTTTTGACGTATTTTTAACGTCAAAAAACAACATTATTACGTCATTATTTTTGCACCAACCTAATATCTTACTGTTCTTTCTTTTTATATATATATATATATATATATATATATATATATATATATATATATATATATATATATATACGCATACATATATCTATTATATGGGAAAATGATATATAAATTTTAATATATCAAGAACAATTTTAAGGAAAAAACTATAACAAAGTCCTCTCTCCTTCATGCATATATGTAGTTGTGTCAACATAAATGATGGGTAAATTGTTACCATTTTATATTTTAATTTTGTGCATGCATGTTTGTTTTTGACGCCTGCACAGTAGAGTAAAGTTGGTTGGACACCGTCTGTAAGAAACAGAGTACCATGATGCAATTCACTCTGCCAGAAATTTGGAAACAGAATGCTGTACTGTTTGGCATTAGCTCTGGAAACTCCAATATGAATATTTCAGAGTGTTTGGGTGTCAATCTGAGGACAGTGCAGAGGATTCATAAAGAGTTGGATGATACATCCAGTCAACATCATGGTGTTTGGAGTGATCACTAATGATGGAAACATTATACCTCCATTCATCTTCCATAGGGCCTCAGATTTAACATTGAGACCTACATCAATTGCCTTCAGAAGGTAGTGCTAGTCTGGGTCGAAAGGTGACTGCTGGAAGACTCTATGTCTAGCAACAGGTCTCTGCACCATGCCACATGAGCAGGAGTACCCAATCATGGCTGTCAGACAATTTCTGCAACCATATCACCCCTTACATCTGGTCACCTAACTCCACAGACTACAACCCTCTTGATTATTATGTGTGGGGTGCAGCTGAGTGAGAGATCCAACAAAACTCCTTGTAATACCATAGATGAACTCCAGGCAAGGATTATGGCAGCATTCACCAACTTAAGCAAGGAGACCATCCAGAAGAGTTGCAGAAGATTCTGAAATCGTCTGGAGGCCGTAGTTGAAGCCAATGGTGATTTTATTGAATAAATTTACTCTCTAGTATTTCAAGATATTTTTGTGCAATTTTGGTAACTATATCTGTTAAAATGAGATGTCAGAGTTATTTTCATTTTTGTTGCATAATTTAGATGACAATTTATCCATCGCATGCTCTACATCATGACCAGGTTTTCAGCGCACCATTGTGTTTACCGGGTATGATTTCTAGTTGTAAGAATTGTATTGACAAGAAAGATTATGTTGGAAAATAAATTAATTATTGTGCAAAATTAATTCCTTCATTAATAGGCTTTGAATTTATTGATTTAACTATATAAACAACACTTGTAAAATGTTTGTTTCTTGATAGTTTATGATTTAATTGTAAACAACATAGATCTGAAATAAAGAATAAGTTAGTGAGATCTGATCTCACATACCTTAAGAAAGCTGTCTTTGTATGACAGCTGCCTTACTAGTTAGGCTACAGAGCCTTCTGACTGGAGAACTTCAAATCTAATGATATAATCTTATATGGTTAAATTTGAGGTTCTGCTATAGCCCAACATCAGTTTTCTTAATTTGCAACAGAAGCAAGTAAAATAAACAGTCTAGCAACCTGGGCAATCTCTGTGCTTCAACCTCACATTATTTACCTTAAGACCTTTAACACTTTGCATTATTAATATTACTTCCCTTTCTACTGCATTCTTTTTCAAGGCTTCTCAATTGCAGTATCCATATTGTTAATTTAACTCAAAGTTGTTTTCTGTTGCCATAGCAGGATATGACAACACATCTATGAAATTCAAACACACTATTGTTCAGTGATCAAAGTCACCTTCAGTGGCAGGATAAACTTTTTGTGCATATACAGATTGATAAAAGTTAAAGAAAATATGGCCTACCAAATATGCATGCAGTCTTTCAGGTTTGACTGAGTTTTAAAAAGATTTCTGTTCAGACTTGGATATAGTAATCTGGCACAATTAAAACTGATATGCCTTTGTGTGGAATACAAAGTGTGTTTGACAAGAGATAGTGATGAATATAGCAGGTGCATTGAAGCTAAAATAAATGTAAAAAAATCAACAGATATAATAGCTATGGGTAAATAGCAGGGCAGACTGGGTCCTTTAGCCTTGGGTGGCAAACAGTCTAGGAGAAGGACAACTCTGAATTCAAAACCTCCAACTATGGGTTAAATAGTTTCACCAACCCGCAATTGGCTAAGTATGGTGAGTACAGCTACACCCCTGAAGACATGGTCAAACTCTAACAGGAGGGAGAAGGCAATGGATTTGGATGGTTTCACTTTGAAAATTCTGTTATTCAAAAAAGAAAAGTATTGATAGTTCTATGAACTTATTTGAAAGTTTCAAGAAAGCCTTCAGGTAAAATCTATAATTTTTTCTCATTATTCTGGTGTATTTACTTTTCTCTATAACGAAATAAGAAATAAATTTTACTTTTTTTATTATTATTCTCCCAATAAAAGGTCTAAGAGCCACTCAGTGTTAAAGTTTACTATATGGGCATGTCGTAAGATCATAGAAAAGTTTCATAGTATGAGGATATATAGGATTGATAATGGTTGACCCTCAACTTGAAGAGGTTATGATTGTAGTGATCAGGGAAGCATCTTCTTGAGAGTCTGTTCATCAGTTTTTCAAAAGATGCTTTCTGAGTGAAACTTATGCCCTGCCAACAGAATATTAAAGGAATGAAGATGAGTTGACCAATGTACAGGGTGTGATGGGTAAATAGTTGACATTTTTTATTTTTAATTTTGTGCATGCACATTGTAATTTTTTTTTGATTTTGTCAACTGCACAGTATAGTAGGGTCAGTTGGGTATCATCTGTGAGAAAAAAGAGCACCATGACACAATTCACTCCACCAGAAATTTGGAAATGGCATGCTGTACTGCTTGGCATTTGCCCCAGAAGCTCCTATACAAACATTTCAAAGTGTTTGAGTGTCAATCTGAGGATGGTGCAGCGGATTCAGAAAGAGAGGGATGATATATACAGTCAACAGCATATTGTTTGGAGTGATCACTAGTGATGGAAAAATTATGCCTCCATTCATCTTCTCACAGGGTCTCAGACTCAACATGGAGGCCTATATAAAGTGCCTTGAGGAGGTAGTGCTGCCCTGGGTTAAAAAGGTGGCTGTTGGAAGGCCCTATGTGAAGCAATAGGATTCTGCATCATACCACACAAGCTGGAAAGCACAGTCACGGCTGTCAGACATGACTGGGTTCTCCATCTTGTGTGACATGGTGGTCAGGCAATTTCTGCAACCATATTACTCCTTACATCTGACCACCTAACTCCCCAGACTGCAACCCTCTTGATTATGTGTGGGGCACAGATGAGCGAGAGACTAACAAAACTCCTTGTAATACCAAACTGAACTGAAGGCAGGGATTATGGCAGTGTTCACCAACTTAAACAAAGAGACCATCCAGAAGATGCATGAGATTTTTTATGCAGAAAATTTTATATTAATAAAATAGACAACTCTATTTTCAAATAAAGTTCTTTGTTTAATGATCTAAATAATTCAAGAATAGTTGTTATACAAATAAAAATTTGTAAAACTCGTGATTTGAAAGATTTTAACTCTTGAATTTATTTGATCTGTTATTTTCTTTGCACGATATTTAACCAGACTGCATCAAAAACATAAAGAAAATCTTTTTTTTTTGTTAAAAGCATTTGGGGCATTTGCCAATCTCAAAGGGCCTCAAATTCATGTCAGACTACTGACATGGTTAGGAAAGTAGCTTAATACTCTGAAAAGTCTTCAAAAGCATATGCTCTGTTGGCTTGTGACAAAGGTACTGTTTTTGCTTCAATAACCCTCAGTGCAGAGTGGGAGAAATCCACCTTCATATTATATTGTAGTTATTGAGTTGATTTAGATACATTCTGCAGTTGGTCAAGTTCAATCTGAATAAAAAACAGTATTTTCCTTTCCTTTATTCCTGTTAATACAATTTTGATGATAATGATGACCTTGGTTCATCATATATTCACATGGACCAAAAATACAACCGGTTTGGAAAGCCATGCAGTTCCTGTGCTCTTGGACTATTAGGTATTGTCAATTGCCATTATTTCTTTTGAATTCTTTTGGGAAATTAATTGTAATAAGTACTCTCTTTGATGATATATGAGTTAAAGATCAAATTCATATTGGAATCCAACAGGATGATAAGATAAAGAACAAATAGGAAATCTAACTTGTTTAAAGCTTCATCAGAGATTGAGAGAAAACAGACAAAAAGACCAATGAGAGTGACCAAAACAAAATTGAAAATACTGTGTTGGAATGTGTCATGAAAAAATAAATGATTTTGTCTCTTTCTCTCCTGCTGCTGTAGCGACGGACACAGTCTCCACTTCTGAGACTGAAAACTGCCCTCCTTCTCATTCCAGCCCTTTACATAGAGCTTGGTAACTCACCTATGCAAAACACCAACAAGCCAGCTACCAATCACAGTTCCCGCGTCTACCCACCTCCACTCACTTTGGGGGTTTCAAGTTGACCGACCAACTCATTACAAATACCAGTTATTAAAGTTGTTATCTACCTAACTTTTTTCCCTAAAAGATTACTAAAGAAATTCCCCTGCATTTTATATGAAAAGTTGAAGCTTATTTTTGTCCCTAACACTTGCTACCATAGACTTTGATTTTACTTCAGATGGTCACTTCTCTCTTGGCTGACTTCATAATTATATTATTTAATCAAACAACTTTAGTATTATTATTATTATTATTGATGATAATAATGTTACTGTGAGAGGAATAATCATACCAGCATACTAGTGATGTTCATTGGTACCAACTGATCCATCAAAGCTAAATAGGTCTCAACACAATCCTATCATTAATCAGCTGGAAACTACAGAAGAAAGATTGGTAATGATAAAACTGTTTTTGATATATGTTCAAATGTTGTAATTGTTTGCTTTTCATGAAAATGTTTTGACAATGTTTAATCTTCCTGCCCACCATAAAATGGTGTGTTGCAAGGATGTATTCCCTTGAAACCGCTGTTATTGTATAGACTTTTGACTCTCTAAGCACTGTTTATTGTTTTTAAAAAATGTCGATTAAAATTTTAGTAAAACCCAAACACATGAAAATGGATTTATACATTTTCTTGAGAACTGACAACAAAGATGTTAAACACTATTTATTTATTAGATTGAATAAAAAGCTTGTTTTCATAGTCAATGGTAAATAATAAATATTGCATTGTAGTTGGTTTACATATTTTGTTAATTTTGTAATATTTTTATAAATTTTTGAATAAAAGGATTGCTTTTAAAATGTATTTCTTTACAAAATGGTGCAATACTAAATCTTTATAAAAGGTAAATAATAAATATTGCGTTGTACTTCATTTACATAGTTATATAATCTTGTAAATAAGCATTGCCAAGAGAGTCAAAAGATTTTTGTTTTTTTTTAGTCA
This sequence comes from Acanthosepion lycidas, assembly GCA_963932145.1. Taxonomy (NCBI): domain Eukaryota; kingdom Metazoa; phylum Mollusca; class Cephalopoda; order Sepiida; family Sepiidae; genus Acanthosepion; species Acanthosepion lycidas. Next base: position 63,816,462 of record OZ010573.1, read on the forward strand.
GTATCAAGTCAGTACAGTGACTAACATGCAAGGGGTTACATGGTATGAATGAATTCGAAACAGAAACATTAGTAATGAGGAGAAAGAGAAAAGAGCAACCAGGAGGACAGTAGATAGCGATTGATATTGCATTTAAATTTTTGCAGATTCAAGTTTGTTGGAAAGCATGGAGCCAGAAGGGAGTTCCACAAACGAGAAGTGCAAGATAAGAAAATATTAGCATAACATTTAAATCTAACTAGCTCAACACTAAATTGTTGAGATCTCACTACCAGTCTAGTATTGTGCTTAAATTCATACAGTCTAGGTACCATAGTGAAGAGCTCATCTGAACAATTACAATGAAAGTATTTATAAAAAAAGGCATGGAGAGGTAACCTTACAGTGGTGGGCATGTGACTGAAGCTGAGCTGCCAGATCAAGATCAATAATATTGCTGATTCCTCTTCAGATCTTATCAAGGAGCTCCAGGAAAATAGCAGGGGTACTGGACCATATATGACATCAATATTCTAAGCATGAACGAATGGTAGACTTATAGATATGCAAGATAGATATCAGAGAGAAAAATTGTCTCTCTTGACATAGTAAACTGACTTTCTTAGCAGCTGATTTAGTGATGGATTCAATGTAGTCTTTCCACATCATGTCAGCTCATCAGTAATAGTGGTGTCAAGGGAATAACTATCCTTTTGACAGGCATAAAGGTGAAACATGTCTTCTGCTTACCATGTTTTATTACTTTAATCATATAGGATATTTCAATTTCTAAGGCACATAATGAGGAAAGAGGGCTTTGTAAATCTGATACTCACAGGACAGATTGAAGGCAAGAGGTTCAGGGGAAAACAACGCATAACATGCTTAGTGAGCTTGAGTAAATATGATGGCAGAAGAAGATTTAGGAGAGATAATAAAAAGACAAAATTTATTAAGAACTACAAAGTATAAGACATTGTGGAGAGCCACGATTGCTAATGGCCTGAAGGGACAGGGTATATAGAAGTACTATTACTTTGTTTCTTATATATTCTGCTATAGCTAAAATACTTTCTAATATTTTGCTTTAAATATTACATGCTTAAATAGAATGTTTTTCCTGAGTATTCTCCACAGAAATAGAGATGTGTCTAACATCCCCATCTGTCTTTTATGCCATCAAATGTGGCATATCTTTATTAAATATTAAATCTGAATAAAATAATAGTTTCTGTTTACTTACGTCATGTCTCCATATTCGCTGTGCTCATATTAGATTATAGTCATATCTATCAAAGTCTCGAAATGGGTACACATTCCTTGAAACATTTGGCTGGTTATGCAATGACCCATGTCCTTATCAGACATACCACAGAATTATTTTACATTGCCTGTTATGCATGAATAACTTCAGTTGTAACAATACCTATTCTTACACATGTGCAAGTATTGAAATTTTTACAAGATGTCAACTCAGAGGTGTCTATGATTATTAGTGGTTATAATTGTATCAGAATGTTTTTTTCTGGATGATTAATTGTATGAATATTTGTTTTTCTTCTTTTCTTACGTAACACAAAACTCAAAATTGTTTAAGTCCTGGCTTATTATTGGTGGATTATTAAACTATATGAAAATTTTCAAGAATGAGATTGTTATCTCTGTGACCTACATAAGTCAAAAGAACATGTTAGGTACATGAAAGGTAGCAGTCAGTAATTTAGTCAATAGGTGCGCCGTATATGTACAATTACTTGGATTCTTGTGTTTTTTCTTCTTTTTCATATTTCTTCCTGATTAAAACTATGTGAGAAGAACAACTGAACTGTAACTATTTCAAATGAAATTTAATTAAAATATTTAGTATAAGAATCAGTATGTGTACAGTTGTTTGGTAAGTGATTTTTCTTTATTTTTAAAAGCCAGTTCAGTTACAGTTCAGTTTATATCAGTTATTTTTTTGTAATGAAGTTTTAGTTTTATTGCTTACTCTCAAGTTTTGAATACATGAAGTGATTGGTCTAGTATTGGAGTTGAAAGAAATGTTAAAATATAATAAATGAAGGGTGTGTTAAAATGTCTTTTACAGTTTATTAACCCCTAGTGGGTTATTTAAAGCTGAAACATAGTCTGGATTGTAAGAGAAAATCTTTTTTTTTTTGTGAGGGAATATTGCATTAACATTTTTTTAGAATAACAATAATTTTTCAAGATAAAAGGCCTACAATTTAATGCACAGCTGGGAGAAAGAATTCATTCATAACTTTCCTCATGGTATTTGCATGTAAGTGAATGCTACTGGAGTTTGAAATCAGCTCTCCAATCACTTATTGTGGTGGAAGGGTGGAAGGAATATCATATTTATTCACACTCAAAAAAATGTAAATGAGTGAAAAGATCTTTGTTTTAATCAATATTCAATTGCAAAGCAATTTCATCTCATGAGAAAGAAAATCATTAAAATTTTTACCATCTGTCAGTGTATTGAATATTGTTGCCATATCTGGTTTGGTGCTCCTGCTGTACATCTTGAAATTCTTGACAAAATCCAGAGAATACAATCGGTCCTGACCAGGCATTTTGTCTCCAGTCACTTTCTCACCAACATGACATGGCTTCCCTCTGTCTGTTCTATAAATATTTTCATGGCAACTCTTTTGATGAGCTTTTTTCCCTGATGATCCACTACACAAATTTAAGTGGGTTACTAGATTGGCAACTTGGTCTCACCATTTCACTGTTGAAATAGCTAGCTGCAACTGCCACTTCGACCTTAACATTATCTTTTCTCGCACTTCTTATCTGTGGAACTCCCTTCTGATTTTTTGATTACCTGATAACTACAATCTTCAAAAACTTAAATGCAACATCGATTGCCATCTTCTGTCTTCTTGAACCCTGTTCCTTTTTTCCCCTTTCCTCAATCCTCTCCATTTTCAGTGTTCCCATTCTCTTTCAATTTCACTCCATGTAGCCACCAGAATTCTAGTGGCATTGTTACCTTGCTTGGGATGAAATGTTAAAAAAAAGATTTGCAGTTCAAATTTTCTTTACTCTTCTTCATTTTAAATCTTATCTTAGCAGTGAATTAAGTTGTCCTTTGATAGGATTTAAAAACTAACAGTATAATTTGACCTTTCATAGGATTTAAAACCTGGCAATTTAAGTTGTTCTTTGATAGGATATAAAACCTGGCAATTTAAGTTGTTGATTGGTAGTATTTCAAACCTAGCAATATAATTTGTCCTTTGATAGGATTTAAAACCTGGCAATTTAAGTTGTCCTTTGATAGGATTTAAAACCTAGCAATATAATTTGTCCTTTGATAGGATTTAAAACTTGACAATTTAAGTTGTTCATTGATAGGATTTAAAACCTGGCAATTTAAGTTGTTTATTGAAAAGATATAAAACCTGGAAGTTTAAGTTGTTTATTGAAAGGATATAAAACCTGGCAATTTAAGTTGTTTAATGATAGGATATAAAACCTGGCAATTTAAGATGTTATTTGATAGGATATAAAACCTGGCAATTTAAGTTGTTTATTGATAGGATATAAAATCTGGCAATTTAAGTTGTCCTTTGATAGAATTCAAAACCTAGCAATATAATTTATCATTTGATAGGATATAAAACCTGGCAATTTAAGTTGTTTATTGATAGGATATAAAACCTGGCAATTTAAGTTGTTTATTGATAGGATTTAAAACCTGGCAATTTAAGTTGTTTATTGGTAGGATTTAAAACCAAGCAATATAATTTGTCCTTTGATAGGATTTAAAACCTGGCAATTTAAGTTGTTTATGGATAGGATATAAAACCTGTAATTTTTAAGTTGTTTTTTGATAGGATATAAAACCTGTCAATTTAAGTTGTTTATTGAAAGGATATAAAACCTGGCAATTTAAGTTGTTCATTGATGAGATATAAAACCTTGACATTTAAATTATTTATTGATAGGATATAAAACCTGGCAATTTAAGATGTTTATTGATAGGATTTAAAACCTGGCAATTTAAGTTGTTCATTGATAGGATATAAAACCTAGCAATATAATTTGTCATTTGATAGGATTTAAAACCTGGCAATTTAAGTTGTTTATTGATAGGATTTAAAACCTGGCAATTTAAGTTGTTCATTGATAGGATATAAAACCTGGCAATTTAAGTTGTCCTTTGATAGGATTTAAAACCTAGCAGTATAATTTGTCCTTTGATAGGTTATAAAAACTTGGCAATTTAAGTTGTTCTTTGATAGGATATAAAACCTGGCAATTTAAGTTGTTCTTTGATAGGGTATAGAACCTGGCAATTTAAGTTTCTTCTTTGATAGGATATAAAACCTTTTCAACGAAAGCATTATTAAGTATTATTAATTAGTTTATCTGTACCATTAAAGAAATAATAGCAACGACGAGAACAATTTTACAATTTCATTGATTATTATTTTATTGCATGTGTAATCTAAGCTTTTTATCTCTACACTTAAAAAAAATCAAATGAAATAAAATGTAATATATTAGCAACCTGATCTCCACTATATACTATATATAAAAGATATTAAAATAGTTTGTAATCTGTATTAGAAGCAAACAGTCTGCAAGAATGAAACAATTATAGAAGTTAGACAAGGAAAGCAAGAAGAAAAAACTGTTAACTGTAAGAAGATAGAAATCATTGTTTTTCTGCAAAAGGGGATAATGTATGCATCACAAAGTTTAATAGACACACCTGAAAAATCTCCCCCACAAAAACAGTGTTTCAAAAGAAACATTTTTCTCTTGACATCCCACTATTACTGTATACTTTCTCAACAATTTTCATTGTTTTAAAAAGCTATTTTAAAACTTTTAATAAAACCCAAACATATGAAACTTGGTTTATGCATTCTTTTTGTTTTGAGAAAAATTCTAAAAATAGCTTTTTAATAACAAAATTTGCATAGAGCATATACGGTAATAGCAGTGTAAAGAGAAAACTCTCATTTTTGTTCCAATCTCTAGGAATGACTGCAAAACTATCCCAAAATTTATCAACAAATCCTATAAATGCATGCTGGGATTTCTTCCTTATCAATAAAAATAAACCTCTTCTCAGTTTCATCTACCATATTTTTGTTCTTTCTTGCCTTGAAGTCAAGAATCCACAAGACTCTTGCATCAGTCCTGAGTGAATGTAACAAATTTGATTGGAATTTGAACATGGCTCTCCAATTTAAAAAAAGAATAGGAACTAAATAGGAAGTGCTGCTAAGAATCAGAAAGAGAGCAGAAATTTTGAATATACATAATGAGGAAAGAAGGCTTAGAAAATTTAACTCATATTGATGACAAGAGAAGCAGGGGAAAATGACAATAAACCTATTTGACAAGCCTGAGTAAATGGATGTTGGAATAAATACCACAAAGAAAAATAATTGTTGTAAAAATTACTTAGAGAAACAAAAGATAGAAAGTTGTGGTGAATCATGATTGCTCTGATCCTGAAAGCACATGGCATATATATATATATATATATATATATATATATATATATATATATTACTATGAGTAATTGTTTTATTTAAAAATTGTCTGAATTTCTCAGATGGAATATTGTTGAATATTAATTTTTGGTAATTATTTCTATAATTCTTGAAAAGAAGAATCTGTAATCCCATCAATCCTGACATGACATCTCTGCTTCAGTCACTTTCCCACCACCATAATGTAGTTTCCCTGTACCTTTTCTATAAATACTTTCATAGTAATTGTTTTGATGAGTTTCTCTCTTCTTTGGTACCTCAACTTTATGAATTTTAGCTAACACACATAAAAAAAAATATTTTTACAATGACTTTCTAAAAAAGAATCATTTAAAAAATAATTTAATTCATTTCTAAATATGTCTTGAAACTTTCATTAAAATTTGATAATTATCTGATTTTTGCAAGAATTTCCAAATCAATGCAAAAAAAAATAAAATGCTTCCCCTCCTCCCATATACATTTAAGGTTTCACATTGATGTCAATTAAACAATAATTTAACCAATTTTTCAAGGTTCTTTTTAGATAAAAAAAAAATTACATAAAAATTATATCCATTGATCTTTCCTCTTAATAATAACAAAGATTTTTATGATAAAATTTTGTTTTATGTTTTGTATATTTTTTCATGATGTAGCCTCCTTTGTTAGCAAAATTTTGCAGGTACATGAACTTTTCAGAAATTATTTGGTAATAAAAGTCAAAATTTCATAAAAGTTTTAAAAAATTATTTTAAGTCTGCCATTTAATTATACATGCACTTTCAAACCAAATCTACATACACAATTTGAATGAAACTAAATTGGACATCTTTGTCATGGGGGGTGGGGATGTTGTTAGTTTTCCTTTTCTTCAAACCTCTTTGAAGTTATTTTTATGACTCATCTATTTAAATTGAATATATTTTCTAATAAATATAGCACTTTTAATGGATAAACAATTTAGAATTGAAATTTGTTTAATCTGCTAGTGACTGGTACAGAATTAGTTATTAAAAAAACAAACATGCAAACAAACACAAAGTTTCATTGCTAAGCTTTAAAGAGTTGGTAATGTTTTCTTTTTTAATCAAAATGAATGGCTTTCAAAATTTATAAAATGGTAGTAGGGCTTCTTAGTGAATAAGATGTCACTTGTAAGAAATGTACTCCCAACATTCTAATAACCTACTGAGTAAGCCATGGTCGGCCGGGTAAAAGGTTATGGCCACAATTAGAACCTCCAAGATTCCATCAGATCTACTTATATACCTATACTTACCTTCCAGTGTAATGTCTGATGCATACAAAGGTTATGAGACTAATTACAGTGTAATATTCTGTTGGCAGTATCTGCAAAGAGAACTTGTCAGACCAGTAGAATAAGAGACAGTTATCATTGGTTTTTTGTACATCTGGATTACACAATGGAAAGATATGGGGCATGCCTAACAAGATTTGTAACATTCAAAGATGGAGTCTGTCTAGATGTCTTAATTATCAGTGATGGTGATTGGTCAGGATTTACCTGTAGAACAAGGTGATGTTCATTTGTGCAGTGATAAAGTAAGTAGACAGTTGAAATTATAAGATGTCAAAGTCCCTTTCTTCTTTTCTTATATTTTTTTGGATAGTTATGCTATTATGGATTTTATAAGCATTGAAATCTGTATAAGATCAAAGTGTAGTAGGTATTTATTTGCTTGCCCACGCTTCAACAGAATGTGACACACACACTTAATTTAATGTGGAATTTCAGAAACGCCATACAAAAATTGCTCATGCTTCCTCAGCACTTCCCATTTTAGGCACACCTCAGGTGCTGGATAATGAGCCCAGGCCTTCTTGAAGGAGAGGTACTGCCTGGGTGGATGCCCCCTGTTGTAATCATCATCCACTTGTTCCACTGTTGTGGTCTTTGGGGTTGATTGCACTTAGTCTGGGTCCTCATCATAGTATCATAAGAAATACAAGTTATGTCAGTTATATGGTAGATTATTGTATATCATAATTATTCCTTCTCTTTGAAGATATATTTTTTTGAAAGACACTGAGTGTTGCAAGAAAGAGATAATTATTGACTTTTTTTCTTCTAAAGACGAAATATTATTTGGAATGTAATAGTTTTTTTTATTCTAAGACTTATTTGGATAATTAAAGCCCTTCTTCTGTTATTTCATGTTTAAAGACTGATTCTAAATAAAATTATGGACAGTACTAGAATTTTCTTTCTAAATTCAAAAACAATTTTGTTCATCTGCTTAAAAATATATATATTTTTTTTTTACTTATAAGCTTAATTTTAAAACTTGATTTTAATGCTATACTTATATATATATATATATATATATATATATATATATATATATATATATATATATATATATATTTTGGTTAATTCCTTCAAAGGTTTCTGACTTTTACCTAAACAAGTGTTACTTCGTACAGATTCTCTTTAAAAATATCCACAAAAGCCTGTCCACTCTTTGGTTCAGAAGCTGTGAAAAGCATTCATTAGCCTTTATTTTATTATTTCTTTTGTCTCTTAACTCTTTTGATCTGTGTAAACTCAGAATATTCACTTTTTTTTAAACTCGGGTCTATTTGTTCCTTCTATGAGAATCTCTAATGGGCATATTGTATAATTGTAAGCAATAACCTGATGTATGAAGTCATTAAAAAATGATTCCAAGAAATTATTGAATCTCCCCTAATTAATGTATTTGGCAGATGGTGTAGTATCTGTTAATCATGTTCAAATCAAGTCAGGATATATTTTTTAATCACTTCATCCCAAGTAAGGCAACAAAGCCAATGACATGCAGGAGGGTTACTAAGTATGAAAGAATATAAGAAAAACATTATTAAAGAGTGAGAATAATAAAAGAACAGAATTTAAGAGGACAGAAAATAATGATTGACATTGCATTTAAATTTGACTGGAAAGCAAGAAGCTGGAAGAGAATTTACACAAGTGAGAAGTGTGAGAAAAGAAACTGTTAGCATAGAACTTTCAGTTACATCTAGCCATTTCAACTGTAAAATGATGAAAGGTTGCTGTCAATCTTGTAATGTGCTTAAATTCATAGATTCTAGGTATGATAGAGGTAAGTTCATCAGAACATTTACCATGAAAGTATGAATGCTTCTAATTTAAGTGGATTGACCTAATTTCAACCAAAGTTTGTATGCAATGAACTTGATCTTCAAATTTTGTGGGATAAATTTTATTTTGGATTAGATATAGTTAATGTGATTGTAATGGCAAAAATATGCAGGTGTAAGTTTTAAGAAAGCTTTATTCAACTGAGAATACAAAGTTTGCATAGTGTCCTTTTATAGTCCCAGTAAACAGAAATAGTTCTCTCAAAGAGGAGCGGAACAAAACAAGAGGAGACCACTCTTGATTATTCATGACAGTGATTTCAATCATTTAGTTTTAATAAAGCTTTATATTTTTTAGTTAAAGATCTTTTGATTCTATTAGTATTAATATATATTTGAAATGGCCATTTTATCATCTTTATTCAGCTTTTGTTTTATTGAATAATGAACTTTTTTTTATAAACCCATATCCTCCTGACAATATTTTAAACTTACACCTACTTTTTTCCAACTAAGCTATAGTTAGAAACTATAATTTTGGAAAGTGTAAATTTCACTGAAATATATAAAAAAAATTTCAACTTTTCAGTTGAACACATGAAAATATGAACTATATGCAAACATCATCAAAATATTTGGCAATAAACAATGCATCAGTTTAATTCATATCCTCCTGACAATATTTTAAACTTACACCTACTTTTTTCCAACTAAGCTATAGTTAGAAACTATAATTTTGGAAAGTGTAAATTTCACTGAAATATATAAAAAAAATTTCAACTTTTCAGTTGAACACATGAAAATATGAACTATATGCAAACATCATCAAAATATTTGGCAATAAACAATGCATCAGTTTAATTCATATCCTCCTGACAATATTTTAAACTTACACCTACTTTTTTCCAACTAAGCTATAGTTAGAAACTATAATTTTGGAAAGTGTAAATTTCACTGAAATATATAAAAAAAATTTCAACTTTTCAGTTGAACACATGAAAATATGAACTATATGCAAACATCATCAAAATATTTGGCAATAAACAATGCATCAGTTTAATTCATATCCTCCTGACAATATTTTAAACTTACACCTACTTTTTTCCAACTAAGCTATAGTTAGAAACTATAATTTTGGAAAGTGTAAATTTCACTGAAATATATAAAAAAAATTTCAACTTTTCAGTTGAACACATGAAAATATGAACTATATGCAAACATCATCAAAATATTTGGCAATAAACAATGCATCAGTTTAATTCATATCCTCCTGACAATATTTTAAACTTACACCTACTTTTTTCCAACTAAGCTATAGTTAGAAACTATAATTTTGGAAAGTGTAAATTTCACTGAAATATATAAAAAAAATTTCAACTTTTCAGTTGAACACATGAAAATATGAACTATATGCAAACATCATCAAAATATTTGGCAATAAACAATGCATCAGTTTAATTCATATCCTCCTGACAATATTTTAAACTTACACCTACTTTTTTCCAACTAAGCTATAGTTAGAAACTATAATTTTGGAAAGTGTAAATTTCACTGAAATATATAAAAAAAATTTCAACTTTTCAGTTGAACACATGAAAATATGAACTATATGCAAACATCATCAAAATATTTGGCAATAAACAATGCATCAGTTTAATTCATATCCTCATGGCAATATTTGAAACTGATACCTTCTTTTTCCCAAATATCTGAACTATAGTTACAAACTATAATTTTGAAAAGTATAAATTTCTTTTTTGTAATATGGAAAGTTAGCGGTTTGTTTATTTTTCTCTTCTAGTCACAACTGCTACCCATTTTTGTTGTTGCTGCTGTTGGAAGTATTCGAGTGATGTGGTTTTTCTAATTTTGTATAGATCATTCTGATTTTTTGATATCTGTCTGGTGAAGGGTTGTTTTTTTTAAGATCTAAAGGATTTTAAAGGCATTTTAAATCGTTGATGCCACTACCAATCTGCCAAAAACATGGCAGACAATGATTTATTTTGAAATACTGCTGACACTAGAATGGCAGTTCCAAGCTTTAACTTGTTGAAAGTTATTTTTTGATGTCTCTTCAAGTTTAGAACATCAGATATGTTTTCAAGTTGCATAGAACTAATTTACAAAGATCACTGAAAATTTCACTTTCATCTGAGAATGTGGCAATTTAACTCACCTGCTTAATGACTTTTCTCCACCACAAAGCTTTAGCTAAGAAGAAATTTTTTTGTTAAAATAACATAATTGAGAAATTAGAATAAATATTTGAAAAAATAAAAAAATTGAAGGAAAAATTATATTGATGAATTCATTTTCTGCAAATCACGTGCAAATTACCATATAATCGTGTATTGTGCAATCTTCAAATTTTCACTTATTGTTGTAGAGTGGTTTCACAGTGGAGGCTTGTATTTGTACTAAGTCGGTCCTAAAATAGGTTCGATGTACAAAATGTTAGGAACTTGATATAATAAGTAATGACACAGAGAAATCTAGTGGTGGTCGCTGATACTTTTAGTATCCAACTCACAGTTGTTCAACATCGACTGACTGACCGACTCACTGAGCGACCCAGCAACTACTTATTATAGGTGGGAGAGTCTATTAACTATAGAATAGGTGTGTTCCACTATAACACTTATAAAAAATGATTTCTCATGTATCGTGCGTGTTCCCTTTTTGAGAGACGAAATTAAATAGACTAATCTCTTTTCCTTTCTTTATCCCATCTTCTAGTTAAATAAGTTAAAAAAGTAAGAAAGAATGATAAAAAAAAGTATCATTATTAATGCAATTACTCGTTGCGTAAACGCGTACATCCATAAACCACAGAACAAAAAATAACTAAACATAAAATGTAAACAAAGAAAAATGCATCTTCGCTATGTTTGTATTTTATAATATGATACTAATATGTGAATATTACATGCATTATTATTGGATACAGTTAAGTAAAACATCAGTTTTATCAAAATCATGTTTATTTTAAATATAGCCGTACTTTTTGACTACACTGTGTATGGTCGACAGTAGCCAGCAGTACATATCTTGTGTATGATGCAACCCCCTTAAAATTAGCTTCAAAATTAGCTCTTCAAAAGTTGCATGATACGCAAGTATATACAGTATTTTAGTGATAAAATTGTTCTAAGTAAAATTGGGTAGATTCATCCAGATGATCAATTTGTTGCTTGGGACTGTGGTCATCATCTTACTTAGCAGCTCTGGTTACAAAATTAGCATTTATGCACAGAGAATATAAATACTATTAGATTTGTTTACTATTATTTACACTTATTTACATTCCAACTATAATCCTAGTCTTTGTTGTTATCACAATGTTTCGGCCATTGTGCTTACCGGATTTTATCAGGTGTATCAATCCAGGTACATGTCATGAGCGTTGATGGGGAGCCATGTTTGTACTAATAGCATTTTTGCTTTTTAATATTTTTCTACTTTCTTGGCTATCATATTATTCTTTAGTTTAATATTTAACAAAGTTAAGTAAAACAAGCCAGACGTTTTTAGATTCATTATTTTAGAAATATCAAATGGTTCAGCTGTAATTTTAATGCTTTCCTTTCATATTAAGTGGACTGAATAAATTGAACAATAATTATTATGAATAACAATGTTTGTTAGTACAATAAACACATTGTATTTGTGTCTATTACAGATTTAAACGGTTTTCAAACTTAATTTCATGCTGCACAAATTAATACAGAAATTAAAAAGGTTATTTTGAAACCTATTAATGATATTTATGAGGAGTGGTCATAATGGAATTATCAAGAAGAATCTATCTTCTCTATATTTTCAATTTTTTTAATTTTACTTTTATCTGTTCTGATACTGTAGTGTAGTTGTGATCTATTGCTTTCTATTTTTCTATATTAGTGCTATTTCTATCTATCTATCTCTTTTCCTTCTTCTCTGTCTCTCTATCTGTGATGTCTCATTCCTTCCTATTTAGCTAGCTAGCTATCACTTTCCCTTTCTTCCTGTCTATCCATCTATCTCTATATCAGTTTTCCTTTTCTTCTTTTCTATCACTATTCCTTCTTTCCTATCTATCACTTTTCCTTCTTTGCTTTCTATCACTTTTCTTTCCTTTCTATCTATCTATGATGTCCCCAATTCCCTTAATATCTATGTCTTTTCCTTCCTGCCACTCTATTTAGCTATCTGACTTTTACTTCTTTTCTATTTATCTATGAGTTTTCCTTCCTTCCTTCCTTCCTTCCTTCCTTCCTTTCTATCTATCTATCTATCTATCTATCTATGACTTTTCCTTCCCTCATGTTTATCAATTTATGGTTTTCCTTCCCATCTATTTATCTATCTATCCCTCTTTTTTAATTCCTATGTATGTTTGCATGTATGCATGCATCTATATGTATGGGTGCATAGCTGAGTGGTTAGAACATACACTTTCTGACCATAAGACCCTGGTTTCAAGTTTCAACATGGTTGTTTTGTCAGGAAGGTGATGCTATTGGTCTGAGGAGGTGATTTCAATATACAGCACTATTGGAAAGTGCCTGAAAACCAAATTATAGGTTAACCCTATCCTTGTGAGTGAAATTAGGTAGAAGAAACTGTTTGTAAGCCATTGATGGTTGTGCTGGCACAAAGTTACAAGTCATCATGACTGAGAGTTTCAGCATACTGATGTTGTTCAAACTGCTGATCATGTCAGATGATGCACTCTCTGCCAGAAACTATAACTAAGGTCTATTCAACATAGTTGTAGTATAAATTACAGGTGTGCTCTGTGGGTGTTGAACAAATACAAATTTGCCTGAGCAGGTGTCTACAACAAGGTTTAGCTAGCACCCCTAGGAGATGGGTGTGCTCTCAAAACGAGAGTAGCCAGCCATTATCTATCAGTCACTTTTCCTTTCTATCTCTTTTCTTTTTTATTTATCACTTTTTCTTCCTTTCTATCTATCTCTTTTCATTCTCTTCCCCTATCTATCTATCAGTTTATACACACACATTCTTATTTTTCAGCTTGTTGGAAATCGTCTTTTGTAGTTCCTGTCTTTAAAAAATCTGGTGAATCTTCTGACACTTGAATTATTGCCCTATTAGTCTTTTAGCTCTTTTTGGCAAAGTATTAGGTTGGTGCAAAAATAATGACGTAATAATGTCGTTTTTTTGACGTATTTTTTAACGTCAAAAAACGACATTATTACGTCATTATTTTTGCACCAACCTAATACTATAGGTTTTAATCAACATTGAATTGGTTAAGCATCTCATTTCACATGGCCTTCTCTTGGATAAACAATATGGCTTCTACTGCTGATAGGTTAATGTCTATTACTGAATTTGTCTCTCAGGCTTTATATAAGAATGGCGAGGCTCAGGCTGTGGCTTTAGATATCTCAAAGGCATTTGACAAGATTTAGCATGCTGGCCTTCTCCACAAGCTCAAGGGCTATTGTTGTAATGTAGGAAGGGTTAATGAATGAGGAATAACCAAAATGGAGGTTGGAAATAAAATGGTAATCTTTATAACATCAATAAATACAATGCTTGCCAGCAGCATGAAGTAGATAAACCACTGCTAGTGGTGGACTACTTAGCATATTATCCCCACGTACAATAGTGCCCAACATATTTATGAGGATTGGGACATACCCATTAGTGTCCATGGGTACAGTATACAACAGCTATGGTGTATAAAAATGAATTTTTAACTTAATCCAATCATTCCTAACAAATTGTGTAATGAAGGTGATGTAATGGAATAACCTGTCAACACCACGATTGACTACACTATAGGTAAGTATCTGTAAGTCAACAGAGTACAGAGTCTGGCTGTGATCTGTTACTCAGCTCTTAGCTGTTGTTGAGAGGAAGAGAGAAACCTGAACAAGGGTATGCCGAAGGGCAGAGTCATGTCTGGGGAGATAGACAGACCTGAACCCATTTATGCTGGGTTTATGGGGAATTTTGGGCTGAGCCTATGGGCTTGGATTGCCCCACATTAAATTCGGTCTTGTGCCACATCCTACCCCGTGGAGAGGTTGTTAAATATTACTAGCTAGGATCTGTGGAATACAATTCAGACTTATGTGAGAACTACCGACTTTCCAATAGTAGCACTCACTACTGAATTGATTTGCGATGACCTTGTGCATAACTGTTACCTTTATTCTTATTGTACTGGTTGTTTACAATAAACCTTTACTTACTTTATCCACCTTGTTTTTCAAATATATATCCTATTAGTACGGAATATAGCAGAAGGTCATGTTGAATGGACCTGCTTCAAGTTCATTTCACATTAATGTGGGAGTTCCGAGGGCTCTATCCTTGGACCAATGTTGATTCTTATCTTCATCAATGACTTTTCAAATGTCATCAGTTCCCAACTATTTACTCCTGTCTTAGTAGCATGTCTGACAAAGTAAAACTAACAGCTGCTATTGAAAAGGAGTCCAATTTGTTGTTAAGTGGGGTAAGGAATGGCTTGTAAATTTTAGCATCTCCAAAAAAAAAAACTGCTTTCATTTAATCCTCAAAGAGAACGTTTGCTGCCTTCCATCAGCATGGCTCATACTGATCTCCAGGAGAGCAACTCTTTGCAACTTTTGGGGCTCACATTTTCCACTGGCATGAATTGTAGTGATTATATTGAATCAGTTGCTCGGTCTACTGCTAGGAAAGTTTGTACCCTGTGTCATAAAAGATGATTTCTTCTCATCAGAATTCATTTTTCACCTTTATAAATCTACCATTAGTCCATGCATTGAATATTGTTGACATATGTGTTGCTCCAGCTGCATATCTTGAGATTTCTTGATAAAATCCAAAGGATTTGTAATGGACCATAACTTGACATCTTGACTTCAGTCACATTCCCACCACTTTTAAATGGTCTCCCTCTATCTTGTGTATAAATATTTTCATGGCAACTGTTCTGGTGTGCTTTTTCTTTACTGTATTGACTACGTGAGCCACTAGATTGACTACTAGTTCTTACCATTTTACTGTTGAACTAGCTATAGATGCAACCATCAGTTCTTTTCTTGTAGTTTCTTTTCTCACACTTCTCACCTGTGGAACTCCCTTATAAATATAATGAGCTTGTAAGTCTATATACTTTTATTTTTTAATCATATCACCCCAAACAAGGTGGAAAAAGTGAAAGAGAAGACTGAGAATAGGGAAGATTGATGAAAGGACAAAAGATGAATGGTATTCAAGAAGACAGAACATGATGATTGACATTGCATTTAAATTTTTGAAGATTGTATTTATCAGGGAAGCAAGTAAATGGAAGGGAGTTCCACAGGCAGGAAGTGTGAGAAAAGAAACTGTTGGAGTAAAAGTGGCAGTTGTTTTTAGCTATTTTAACAGTAAACGGGTGGGATCAAGATGTCAACCTAGTAGCATGCTGAAATTCATGTAGTTGGGGCATCAGGGAAAAAAGTTTGTTAGAGCAGTTGCCATGAAAATATTTGTAGAAAAGACAGAAGGAAGCCACACCACATTGGTGAGAAAGTGACTGATGTCGAGATGCCAGTTCAGGATTGAGTACATTACAGACTCTTCTTTGGATTTTGTCAGAACCTCGAGATAAATAGCAGGAGCACCAGACCAGGTATGGCAGCAGTATTTAATGCATGAACATATGGTAGATCTGTAAATGTGCAAGATGGTTTCTGACATGAGGCAGTGACCAAACCTTCCTTGCAGTAGATGCAGCTGTAATATCATGTGCATCAATTGTGAATATCTACACAGATATAAAGTATCCATCATGAATAATTTAACATATAGAACATATTTTTCCTCTGCATTAACAATATTTTTTTACAACCCCAGAAATATAGTGTGTTTTTTTAAGACGGATTATATATAAGGATGTTTCATTAAGACGGATGAAAGTCAGCAGTAAATAAATCAGTGTTATTGGTGAAAATTTATTTATTCCTCTATTGAATCATGTTATTTAAGTCATGGCAATTATGTGTGAAAAATAATATCGCCCAAATGTCTGCCAAATCTGAAAGAAAAAGAAAAAAATCATTAGACAGTTAAACTTAATTCACATTTAAAATTGATCCAAGTTATTGGAACACCCTTTATAAAACAAACATTTACAATAATTTCCCTAATCATATAATAGATAAACAAACTAACCTTAGCAAAAATATAAGTGAACAACAATACAAAAATAATGTAAAAATAGACTATTCTACAGAAATCAACCATACAGTAGCCACAAAATAGCTTAAAAAATTATATGAAACCTAATACATCGATCTTTTTCCTCTTTTATATACCATGTTCTTTCTCACCAGGTAGGTTATGCATTGTTTTTTTCTATCCCTCTTGCCTACAATCTGTCCTGTGAGTATCAAATTTTCTAAGTCCTTTTCTCATTATATACCATAGACATTTCAATGGCCTCTTTCTCATGCTAAATATGTCCTTTTTTGTTTCCATTTTCTCTATTCAGTTAGAATGAAAGTAATGGTTATGCTTTGATATAAATTGATATAAATTAGCAAGCTTTGTCCAAGTTATTTTAGTTGAAAATTTACCATTAAAATGTATGTTAAGTGTGGATTTCAAAATTGTGACAAAAAAACATATCATGATTTATTTACACATTATAAATGATACTTTTAATAATCACTTTCTGTGTTGAACAATTTTGGAAGGTTGGCTGAACATATGGAATTTGGAAAATTTGTTTTCTCTAAAGATTTCATCAGCTGAATTATCAATTTAAATATGTAAAATATTTCTATAGGCTTCAGTTATTTACTGCATTTTTTTTTTTTAAGTAATTCACCCCAGGCAAGGTGGGAGTGCCACTAGCATGCAAGGGGTTACAGAGGATTGAAAACAAGAGTAAAGAGACGTGTTTGAGGAGAGGATACAAAGGATAGGGAACAAGATCTAGGTATCAGATGTTGATTGACATTACACTTGGATATTTGAAGATTATAGTTATCTGGGAAGCAAGTAAGGGGAAGGGAATTCCACAGATGGGAAGTGTGTGAGAAAAAGCCGTTTGAGTAGAAGAAATGGTTACATTTAACCGTTTTGACAGTGAAAAGGTGGGACCAAGATGCCAGCTTAGTAGTCCGCTTAAATTCATGCAGTCTGGGAACCAGCAAAAGTAGCTCGTCGGAACAGTTGCCATGAAAATACTAGTAGAAGAGACAGAGGGAAGCCATGGCATGTCTGTGAGAAAGCGACTGTAGACTAGATGCCAGATCAGGACCTATCATATTGCATATTTGTCGCTAATGCTTATATAGAACAAAAATTGGAAACTCCAACTATAGTATATTTTTTGAAAAAAATTATATTTTGAGCATGATATATTTCCTGATCGGTATGTAAAATGATAATGCCATAAGGATAGCACTATGTTAATGGCAGACGAGAAGGAACTCTGAGATAAATTTGTAAAGAAAGGAAGAAGAAAGTACTAACTGTTAATGTTAAGAAGACTGATCATTGTCATCAAAAGAGGCAGTACAAAAGGTAAGCTGCATATTGGGGATGTCAAAATCAATGAGATACAGAAATTCAGCTTTCAGGTGATAGAAAATGTGATACAAAAGGTACATAGGAATAGTAAAAGTTGTCTTCCAGAAACTAAGTAAAGTATTAAGAAACAGGAAAATGATTACTGGACTGCTATGTAGTGTTTAATCTCCTATATGGCAGTGAATATTGGACAATATTGTGTGTAGTTATTATTTATTACTTATGGATTCCTTGTGGAGCAGAGGAATATCTTCTATAATTTCAGTAGCAAGTAAGTTTATACAGGTTGGATTTGCTAGTCCTATGTCCAGTCCTCCTCTTTTTCCTGGGCTTGGGACCTGGTTTTAAATTTATTGTCCTTCTCCTAGACTAGTTGCCAACCAAGACTTAGAGATTTCATTCTGCTCTACTTTATCCAAAAAGTGATAACAATGTCAGATACACAGCTGATACTGTGTTGATGGTAGAATCAGAAGGAAAACTAAAAGAACTCTTTGATAAGGTAGTAATGGAAAGCAAGAAGAAAGGACTAACTATAAGCTGTAAGACGACAGTGCAGTAGAAGATGGAAAAAAGAGGCAAAAAATGTGTGAGCTATGTATTGGGGATGTCAAAATATAGCACGTACAAAAATTCAGATATTTGGGTAGTGTAATGAAAAAAAAAACAAAAAAAAATGGCAATAGAAGAATATGATACAAAAATACAAAAGTGTCTGCTCTGTTTTAGCTGGGACCAGAAGGGATGGATTCATGCCTTTCCTAAGAGATTACAGATGGTCTCACCCAGAATATGAACTTGACTTTCTAATTCCATTTTCCATTTGGTTGCCTAACTGTAAGTGAAATATGAAATATTCTTTAAGCATCCCTTACTAACTGCAGTAAGTCAAATATTAAATATTTTTATAAGCATACTAGCAGCATGGCCCAGTATTGCCTGTGCTTGATTCAAAAATTGTACGACTCATACAGCAATCGCTATCACTTGACTTAAAATATTTTTGCCCTTCCTTGCCTTTAAAGGAGTGCCCTTTGCCGTGCTGATGTTGCTACATGCCTTACTTCTTGTCTATCTCACACTGCAAATTTTTTCTAAGCTCTATACTAAACATTAAATCTGTTACGAAAAAAGAACTAAACAAAATGAACACAAAACGATCAGCTTTAAAAAAGGACTCGTAACTGGAAAAACTGAATGAGAAAAGAATGTTAACAACAAATACTTTTTTCACACCCAACCCAGTTCTGCGGAATCAGAATCAACGCTGAGTTTAAGCAATCGAATGAGCCAATTGGAGTAAAGTGCCATGCAGATTTAAATTTTTCCCAGTTGTGACGAATGCAGCTATCGATCTTTTTTCATGCTAGCATGCTAGTTAACATTTGTGTTAGTCAGCTGTTGGCTCTCATGCTGGCCAATAGAATCTTCCTGCCTATTCGTGGCAGCCAGCTATAGGCTCTCACTCTGGCCAGTAGAAAATGGCTGCAAACTACATGAAAACTGCCGTAGAAGCATGAAAAAATCGATTATTTTCACTATCGATGGGAGTTGGGAAATGCAAAGTTGGTCTTGGCCTTTTCGCTAACTTTGTGCATGTAAATTTTGGTGCAAATCCGTTGAAAATGGCGTCCGTGCATTTGTTACACACACACACATACATCCTGCCATTTGTAGATAGAGATTTATTGTTGACTGTAGTTATATAACCTGACTACATGTATTACTAGATTGGCAACTAGGTCTCACCATTATGCTGTTGAACTAGCTAGATGCAACTACCACTTCTACTCCAACAGTTTCTTTTCTCACACTTCCCACCTGAGGAACTCCATTATGATTTATTGCTTCTCTGATAATTACAATCTTCACAAATTTAAATGGAATGCCAGTTGCAATCTTATGTCTGTTTGGCCCCTGTTCCTTTTTTGTCATTTCCTCAATCCTACCCTTTAAAGTCTTCTCATTCTCTTTTACTTCTTGTAGCACCCCCCCCACCCGTGTTCTAGAAGAATTATCATCTTGCTTGGAGTGAAACAGTTAAAAAAAACAAACAAAAAAAAAAAAACAATTTTTTATAACTTCTTTAATTCATTTTCCTCCTACTTTTCAGGCACCATCCGTCCTGAAACAAATTTATTTGTGAACATCAAATCTTACACCAGATTATTTATACTCAGATAATGATTACAAAGGCATACCATCAATAATGGAGACAGCACTCAGTCAATTCTCCACAGAGATGAATAATGATGTTAATACTTTCTCTGGAAGCATATCTGTGAATGCTTCGAGTGATAATGCCAATCATCTTGAAACCAGCACTAACAACATTAGCAGAAATCTATTTTCTGAGATGCCACAGGAAAATGGTTCTGCTATGCATTCTGATTTGGAATACCTAGTGTCCAGCTCAGAGGATAACAAAGAGATATCCCATAAAAATATCTTTGACTATCCACCTTTAACCCCAAACAGAAATGGTGATGTCCTTTTTGAATCAGCTGATGGTGACAGAACAGAGACCTTTACCATAACCTGTCACCCTGGTGAAAGCCTTGGCCTTGTGCTGGGTATGAATGAAATAATAGATGCTTCTGAATGTGAAGTCAGGAAGGTCTATGTGAAGAAAATCTCAACAAAAGGTGCCACAAACAGAGTCATGAACGAGTCAAACAGTATAAGGTTAGGGGATGAGATCTTATCTATTAATGGAACTTATATAAAGAACCTTAGCCGCACAGAATGTTTGAATCTGTTGATTGACTTGCCCAATGAAATAACTGTGCTGTTGCAACATAACAAACTACCTTGGACAACAGGCCCACGTTGTTCTTTTTATTTGAATCTTGTGGATAAGAACCCTGAATCAATTCTTTCTCCTGCTCCCAAATTATTCACCAATGAAGGAAAGAAGATCCCTGATGGATATAAACTCCTGGAAGTTAGCCTTTACAAAGAGACTTCAGATCTTCTGGGGATTAGCATTGTACCAAGTTATGGTGACACCAGGCATTATTACCAGGTGAGTTATTTTTTTATTGAATTTGTTTTGCCTTTAATCTGCATGTGAACACTATTCATCAGTGGGGACATCTTTTTTTTTCACACACTGCTACATCTTAGAGAGAGGAAGGAAATATTAGTCTTTTTATAAACTTAAACAAGCACCACCTAATGGGCATTTGACAAAGTCAAGTGGAGTAATAAAATTTCTGGTTCCTTTATTATTAGCATCATAAGAAAAAGTATCTTTTTTTTATTATTCATTATGATTTATTTATTGATTTTATTTAATTTCCAACAGTGTGTTTACTGTATTAATATTAGGTTGGTGCAAAAATAATGTCGTTTTCTCACATAAAACGACATTATTTTTGCACCAACTAATATTTCTCTTCTAATGAAAACAATAATATCTCAAGAACTAAGATAATCATTTGCTATTATATTTAGCCTAGGAATTGTCAATAGTCTGTTATTGTCATTTAACTGGAGTTCATGGAACAAATGGTAAAACAGTGTTTAAATTTCTATATAGTTCAGGATTGCTCCAAGAGAGAGACAATTATAACCAGGTAAATAAGAATAAAACAACTAATTTTATTTACATCACTTAAATTTGTACTAACAACACCATTCTTTGTTTTTATTTCCGTGTTACAACCATTGTGCCCTCTAGCCTTCATTAGGTGTACCTGTCTGAGTAACCTTAAAGAAACCTTCAAACTTAAACCTTTATTTAACCTACATTTAAGCATTGTGATAATAACAACAAAGATGAAGATATTAATCTAAATAATGTAAATAATAAGCCCTCATTGCAGGAATTCAGATAGAAATACTAACATGATCAGCGTTTTTTGTTCAAAGGATGATTTCTTTTTTATCTATCAAATATGATGTACTAAAGTTTGGTTTATTATTTTATCTTTGTCAGTTAGTAACTGAATCTACCAATTTACTAATGTATGAGTTTCCAGTTATTACTGAAAGTTGGAAAAAATATTTAAGTTTGGGATTTTATGCATTGCAAAAGTGAAAGATAGCTTCCAAAATCTAAACAAAATATTAAGAAACAGGAAAATTTTGTTGGAGATAAAGATAAGAGTATTCAACTGCTATGTAGGAGTCTTAAGGCAGCAGAATGTGGTTTTACGGAAGGATGCTCAGAATATCATACACAGAACATGTGATCAATGAAGAAATTTTAAGGAAAATAGGAATAGAAAGGACACTCATGCTTAGAATAAAAAAGAAACAGTTAAAATTTCTAGGATACATAATGAGGAAAGCAGGTTTGAAAAATTTAACACTCACAGGACATGGATTTGTTTAGTGGCTTATCAACTCCTCATGGGTCATTTAATGCTGAAATTTAATTTTGGGAGCATTATTAATTTCTTCTACAAAAAATGTATTGCTGGTAATTTTTTTTTTAACTATGAAAATGTATTGCTGGTATTTTTACCATAAAAATTTTTTATACTTTCATAGTGTTTTGACCCAAGTTTTCATGTTAACTATTTGCCCATAGCTGGGATCCTAACAGGTGTTACCACCCTGGGAACAACAATAATTAAGTGGTTCAATGTGCCTCAAAATTCAGAGGCCTTGCTGCTGGATATAGTTTATTGTCAAACCCAGGATGCGACACATTGAAGGAAAAAGGGGCAGACTGAAACTTTAAGTAAACAACCTAACTAGCTTGTTTAAATTTATGTCAAAACAGGGACTGGATAAGAGGACCCGGAAATAAACATACAAAGGATAGAACATTGTGGAGAACCGTGATTGTCCATGTCCTAAAGTGATAAGGTACATAGAAGAATGAAAGATTTTATGCTATATTTTTGTTTCATTTAATTTGTTTGTAAAAAAAAGGTATATAAAAGGTATGTAAAAAAACAAAACAAATGTTTTCAATTATTTATCATCAAATGAAATGCAAAGAAAACAGTCAAGATGTTTTATTTGTTTTCAATGGTCTATGCAAAATAGTCTCTCTAGTTTATCTTTAATGTTGATCAAGGAATTTTCTCCAGACAAAAAAAAAATCTTTAGAAGTCTTTCTTATGCAAACTAACTTCATTGTGTTGTTGTTCTCACCTGACTTTCAAAAAGCTGTATTTCCAGGTATATTTAATTTTGGTACTTAATTACCATCTTCATATAGAAAGCTAACCAATAAAATCTGCACAAGAGAATTGATCATAGAAATATCAAGAATGTGACACTATTGTTTTGATTAAAGTTTCAATTCTTTTTGTGAGTATGTTTGTTAGTCAAAAATGTACCAAATTCCACTGATATGAAGTGGAGCGACTTTATCAAATCAACTACTAAGTCTACTGCAAAGGAACTTGGTTTACTGTGATGTGCCAGAAAATTTTCTTTTTACTCTCCATCTACCATTTTTCCATGCATTGAATACTTTTGCCATATCTGGTCTGCTGCTCCTGCTGTACATCTTGAGATTCTTGACAAAATCCAAAAAAGGGTCTGTAATGTTAATCTTGACCTGGCATCTCAACTTCAGTCACTTTCTCACTGATGTGACATGGCTTCGCTCTGTCTTTTCTACAAATATTTTCATGGCAACAGCTCAGACAAGCTTTTTTCTCTGGCACTCTGACTATATGAATTTAAGCATGCTACTAGATTGGTAACTTGTTCTCACCATTTTTACTGCTGAACTAGCTAGATGAAACCATTACTTTTACCTTAACAGATTCTGGTGGAAATCCCTCCTTATTTCTTGCTTCTCTGATAACTACAATCTTCAAAAATTTAAATGCAATGGCAATCATCATCTTCTCTCTTCTTGAAACCTGTTCCCTTTATTGTCCTTTCCTCAATCATTTGCATTCTCAGTCTTCTCAATCTCTTTCACCCCCTCTAACCTCTTACATTCTAGTCACATTACGGCCTTGCTTGAGGTGAAATGATTGAAAAAAATTATTTTTAAAATACATTTTTGCTCCATAATACCATGGATGTAGCATGTGAGTAATGAGAAAGTTTTAAGGAAAATAGAAACAAAAAGTATGCTTATATTTAGAATCAGAATGAGATTATTGAAATGAAAGCAGGAAAGAAAGCTTGGAAAATTTCACACTTACAAGACATATTGAAGGCAAGACAGAGAGAAACAGTGAGTCATCTATCTAATGTGTCTGTGTAAATGGATGGTAGAACAGGAAGTGGGATAGATGATAAAAAGACAAACATTGTTAGGAGCTCAAAAGGATAGAAAGTTGTAGAGCACCATGATTTTCCACAGTATAAGAAGCCAAGCACAATGTTATCATTTGTATTTATTCAAAATTGATTAATGACCATGGAAAGAAGTTGTAACATTCTTTGAGTTTAAGTGTCGGTAAAGAGTTAAGTTGCTATATTTTTCTAGTTACTCTTTCAAACAAAAGTTAATATTAAACTTCTCTGGCAAGTTTTTTTGCTTTTAAGGAATCATACACTTTTGAAATTTCATGATGCTCACATCAAAAACTCTGAAAGTTTACTCAAAAGGTCTGAAATGGTAATATTGGTCATTTCCTTTATAAGGAAATCTTCAACATTTATTGAATGAACAGTCAGTGCTACTTTCAATTGAAATTTATAAATCCTTTCTCATAAAACAATTTTTCAAGAAAATGGGTTTCTCAAGTCCAATAGCTTTTACTACTCTTTCCAGTATTGATGGGGACTTCCTTTCTTGACTTTTGCTTGAGATAGTATGAAACCTCAGTACCTTGATTATTCTCTCTTCGAGTTTTATGGGCAACCCATTTTAGGTGGTGCTGCTGTTGAAAGTTCTCAAGTGATGTGGCTTCTGTTTCTTGGTATAATTCTTTGTTTGCAATTCTGTAATGCCACTCCATGAGGTTTGAAGTGGTATGGTCCTCATTGAAACCTACAAAATTCAATTGCCCATAGCTATTTTTAACCATTGATCTAAGAAAGCGGTTATATACAGCATACTGTTTAAGTATTTTTGAATGAGTTTGCTCCATTCATAGCATCCATATGAAAGTCTCAACCTCATGAGACTATTTAAGAACATAACTCCAGTTTTTATATTAATGTTTTAGTTTTGTAGGAGCTTGCAGTGTTAGTAAAACTACACCTAAGAAATTGAACATAATATAAACTTATTTTATGTTCAGTTTCCTTAGTGCTTAGTATTTACTAATTCCATATCCTGAATTTTTATGATGAATTAAGAGTACCTGCTCGTACTGCTTTTATTCCAATTCCAGATCATTGTTTCTGTTTTGACAAGGTTTATCTTGAGTCCGACAGCTTGGAATACTTAGTAGAGGGTGCTAATTTTTTGTTCAAGATCATTCTTGTTTCAACTATGAATGCCTATGTCATTGGCATAGCCTCCCACCTCCATCCTTGTACATTGGCCTTGGGAGGGGCAGCAGGAATGATTGCTGATTCATTTGGGATACAGTATGGAATGCTTAATTGTTCAGTGCCCATCTCTTCATATCTGTGCTTGTATATGTACATAGCATAGTTTTGGAAGTGATAAAAAATATTGGGGCTCTCACTTACTCCTTCTATACCTAAGTTTTGTTATTGGAGTCCTTACCTGAAATTTATCACTCTGTGAACTGATTTAGTTCTTCTATCAGATCTATACATTCAGTGTTTCCAAGATTAGAAGGCTGTTTATAATTAAATGGGAAGAGGAAGTCTATGTTGATGTGGTCATATGCAGCTTTTATATCTACAGAGCAGGTATACAATTTTCTATTGGAGAGGTAAGCAATTTCCTGGAATTGTTTGATGTCAAATATGATATTATTACACCCCTTACCAGGACAAAAGCCAAAAACAAGTTGGGAGGATTTTATTTTCATTGAATAGTGAGTGTCTAGTTACTAAAATGTTAACCATCATGGACTCAATTCTGTATGTGTGAGGATCTTGGAAGTTACTTTTTATTAAGTCAATTAATATGCCATGCACCAATACTTTTGGGGGATGCACTTCTGATTCTAGGCCTTCATAAAATTTAGAAACTTATTTTTAAATTTGGGGTGAGTGTATGTTATTTTCAAGAGTCTAACCTCCGTGTCGAGTGATGCTTTTTTATTCATCAGCTTTTTTTTATATCTTTGTTTGCTTCCTCACCATTAGGTTCATTATAGTTTATGTTTGGAGACAAACATTGCAATGTTTGGATTTATATTGATGTATGTTCTAATTCTGCAGACATCTTCAGCTTAGTTTGAAGTGGGATTTGAAGTATTTTCTCAGATGATGACATCTCTCCAGTTTTGGTTTCAATTGTAGGATGCTATCATGTCTATGCTGTTTTGCTTCACTAATTTGGTTTCCAATTTTTCAGAGATATTGGTTTCTTGAAGCATTTTTTAATTTTTTTTAATTGTTTAGTATTCTCCTTTCCATTTTTCTTTTTCTGTTTGTTTCTTGTATCAATCTTTTCAAATCAGGATTGTCATCCCATATGAGAATCTTTTTCCATCTAGATATTTTTGGAAATATCTCACATACGTTGGCTGAAGAAGATAACATTATTTGATTCCTCTGTGTTGTTATAATGAAGATTTATGGAAATCAATTTGGACTCATCCTAATAGGAAGGTGACTCAAAATACTGTGAGAAACTATAGATGATGAGTCACTAATTAAATATTAGGGTGTATCAAATATATTTTTGTTTTTTGCAGACTTTTATGGTTTTTGAAACTTACATGGTCTTTACATGGTATCGTAATTCCAGTTGAGTTCATTACAATCACTTACATGCTAATTCCTTTGGGAAAGATATGAATCCAACTCTTCTCCCTCCAGGTATTGATACAGACAGTTCTATAGTCTTGGTTGGCAACTAGTCTAGGAGAAGGAAAACTCTGAATTGAAAACTGTATGTAGCCTTGGTGAAGGAAATGATCATTTGCATTGATGTGATGATCCTGATTACTGTGATAAAAAAGTCATATATAATAATAATAATAATAATAATATAGTCATATATAATAATATAATAGAATCATATATAATAATGATAATTATGTTTATACATTCTTTTTATAGATACAAATATTTAAGTAAATGCTCTGTTTATAGTAAACAGTATTAAACAACATTTACCGGTATGAATGTCCAAGAAATTTTCACAGAAAATATTCAGGCTGGTAAATGTTGTTTAATACTGTTTATTATAAACAGAGCATTTACTTAAATATTTGTATCTATAAAAAGAATGAATAAACATAAAAATGTCTTAAAATAATTGTCGGGCTTTGTCCATTTCAAAATAATAATAATATAATATTTGGTTGTTGGTTGTTTTTGTTTAGCAATCTATTAACATCTCTATGAGTTATTTAATGCTGAAATCTAAATATTTTGTATGTAATTTTATATATTTTTTTAGATAATAATGGTTTTAGTGATACAAGTATTACAAATTAACCTATAGCTGGGGTGAGAAGAGGTGGATTTATACCCTTCCCAAGGTTATGTGCGTTCAAGTGAATATAAATCCAAACTGAATTGGAACTCGGCTATCTGATTAACAATTCCAAGCCATCATCCATTACACCAACTGCACATCTAAGCTTACCTCACCTGGTATTCCAAGTGGTTACCCATTTAGGTCCTGACCAGTCACAACATTGCTTAACTTTGGTGATTGTGCAGGAACAAGTATTTCAACATAATATGGCCATAAGCTAATATAATAGTAATACATAATAATAATATAATAGTCATATATCATAATGATAATAATAGTAATAATAATAGTCATATATTAATGATAATAATAATAAATTAAAAGATGAAAGTGATGAGGAAGATACCAAACTGAAAAGAACCTAGTTCTGATTATGTACAGGGATAATGGCTTAAGAACTTGCAAAGTGTGCATGAAAACATAAGGGAGAACTTGCAGTATTGCGTGGATAATGGTAGTGTTCCAAAGTGGATGACTTGTGGTCAGGTGGTGCTCATGCAGAAAGACAACACCAGAGGAAGGCTTGCAAGTAACTATCAACCAATAACATGCCTACCATTAGTTTGAAGGTTAATGACATGTATCATAGCAGAAGAGATTTGGAGGCTCAATTATTATTTCCTGAAGAGCAAAAGGAATGCAGGAAGAATTCAAGAGGTATGAATGATTCCTTATTAATCAATGCATGAGCTGAAAATATAAAGGAAAAATCTATCCATGGCATGGACAGACTACAAGAAGGCCTATGACATAGTATAAATATCAGCCAGAGGCAGTATTAGAATGTTGAGGGGTCCTCCCCTTTTTACACAAATGGAATCACCCAGTATATACATATACTACTGCTACGTGAAGACCCGACAGAGAGGGAGAGTGAAAGGTTGTAGGCAACCAACAGAAGGTGAAGGTAACAGACAGACCAAACGAACGTAGCGAGCAAGAGTCACAGTGAGCGAGCACGTGAACTCAGTAAGAAGTCATACAGCAATACTTCAATACCAAAGACTGTATAGATATTTTGCTACTAACCCGTATTCCTGGAACTACTAACCTGCATTACCAGTTTGTATTATTACGTTAATACATTATTTTCCTATATTCATTCCTGGCGTTTGTTATTTATTGGTAACGGATTTCATCCTGGAATCCACAATATAGAAAAAGACTCATAAGATATTATAGGATTTCTCAGTCTGGACAGATTATTGTTATAGATAAGGAGAATAGCAAGTGTCAAATTATTGACTTTACTGTTATATATGATAAAGGAGTGGACTCCAAAGAAACTGAAAAGATAGAAAAATACCAGAAGGGAGTTAAAAAGGCTATGGAACATCAAAGTAGAATTAATTCCTGTAATAATGAGTGCACTGGAAACACCACCAAGAAATTGAAAAAGCATTTAGAGAATTGGAATTGTGACTAAGATTGTAGACTTCCAGTAAACTGCCATCATTTAATCTGTGAGGATTTTCTGAAAAGTTCTTGAGTTGTGAGCAGTCTTGTTGACTCTGTATCTCAAGAACAGAATTTCCATTTACTATGTCAACAACATAATAAAAACTGGGAGGACAAGGCACTGCATGGCAAATACCTAAAATGAATGAAAGAAGCAGAAGTGGACTAACAGAAAACACATCACTGGCTGAAGATCACTGGGTTGAAAGCTGAGACAGAAGGCCTGATTATAGCAGCTCAGGACCAAAGCCTTGAAACCAGATCCTAGCACTGTCATATAATCAAGGATGGAACTAACCTAAAATGCAAGATCTGCAGAAAATATGATGAAACTGTTGGCCATATTATATCAGGATGTCCATAACTAGTAAAAAATGAATATACCCACAGACATAACAAGGTAGCGACATATGTGTACTGGAAGATATGCAAGAAGGACAAAATCAAAACCACTGACTGATGGTATGAGCACCAACCAGATACAGTTACCCAAAACAATGATGTAACTATCCTCTGGGACATACCAATTTAAACTGACAGGGAAATAAAAGCCAACAGACCTGATATTATTATGATATTCTGTACATAATCAGAACTAGGTTCTTTCCTGTTTGGTATCTTCCTCATCACTTTCATCTTTTAATTTATGATTATTATTATTAATATATGACTATTATTATTATTACAAGAAATTCAGGAAGTTTATGCTTATTGACATAGCAGTAGCATCTGAGAGGAACACCACCATGAAAATTATCAAGAAATTGTCCAAATACAAGCACCTGGAGATCGAGATTAACAGGATGTGGGAAATGAAGACTGAGACCATACCAATGGTAATCGGAGCTCTGGGCCACGTCAGAAAAGGTGTGAACAATTTTACTAACAGTGTTCCAGGTAACATCAACATACAAGTTGCCCAGAAGATTGACCTACTAGGAACATCCCATATATTAAGAAAAGTGCTATCAATTAAATGACAATTCTCCTCTAGGGCCTAAGGACCATAGTTTGGACCCGGCTCTACAGGAAACATAACATGCACAAATGATAGTAATAATAATAGTTATATATTATTATTATTATAATAGTCATATATAATAATAATAATAATAATAATAATAATAATAATAGTAGTAGTCATATATAATAATAAGAGCAATAATAATAGTCACATATAATAATAATAATAATGATAAAAGCAATAATGATAGTCATATATAATAATAATAATAATAATAATGATAAAAGCAATAATGATAGTCATATATAATAATAATAATAATAATAATTTATATACAATCCTGTCTTAATCATATATGATAATAATATAATTGTCATATGTCATAATAATAGTAATAATAGCGACATGTAATAATATAATAGTCCTATATTATAGTAATAATAATTTAATAATAATAATAATGATAACAACAATAAAGTAGAATTATTGTCTTAGATATGTATATTAAATAAACTTTGGAGTAAATGTCTGTACAAAAACAAATAATGAAAATACATTTGATACACTGTAATAATTGGAATAAAGTAAAAAATAGTTTAGCCATTGTTGATTATGATAATACTTTTGAATGAAATAATTAACATTGCATAATAATTGTAAGATGTTTTGAAAAATATTTTTCCTCTTTCAAAACAGAAGGATGTTTAGATCAGGACCATGGTGCTTCTGATAAAATTCACTCTCTGAATTTTACAATTGCTCAACCATCATTTACAAGATTCCATTGCACTAGCCTCCAACAGGTGCAGATGGGGACAATGTAAGAGATTGCTCATACAATAATGTATTTTGCATAAGAGTAATTTAGTAAAATAAAAAGTAATCTCTTTCAGTTCTGTTACAAATAAATATCCGATTCCTCCACACATTTTATTCTGTTTTCATCTTTCTGCTAGGCATATTTGAGTATCAGTGTTGCTAAACAGGACTGAAAATAATAATAATAATAATAATAATAATAATGTGTAAAATCAAACTTATTCAAAGTTTCAAATGAATTTCCATTTATGTTTTGTTCTCTGAAAGAAGCATATTAAGGCCAGCTGCTAACAACAACACTAATCTTCATGATAATCCCCTCTTTACTTATTATATTGAGTGGAATTCATGGCTGACATGATAACTGAGCATGTCTTGCTTTTGAGATTTAATGTAAGTAAGGATTAAGCAAATCTCACCTAATCCATTTACCTCATGTGGATTATTTAATAACCCTTTTGAAAGCAATCACTTTTTCTAGCAATAACATAAACAGAACTGTTGTGAGCTTTCCTTACAGATAATAATAACTTTACAGTGCTTTATCTTGGAGAAAAGATTTCACCTTATATAATGATAATATCAACCATTTCCTTATAAAGAAACATTCGGCATTCATTGATTGATCAGCCAGTGCCACTGTCAGTTGAAATTTATAAAATCTTTCTCTTAAAACAATTTTTCAGGAAAATATTAGGTTGATGCAAAAATAATGACGTAATAATGTCGTTTTTTGACGTTAAAAAATACGTCAAAAAACGACATTATTCTGTCATTATTTTTGCACCAACCTAATAGGTTTCTCCAGTCCAGTAGCTGTTATCACTCTTTCCAATAACGATGGGGGCTTCCTTCCTTGCCTTTTGTTGTGGAAAGTCAATATCTTGATTATTTCATTATTTTCTCTTTGAGTTACATTTTAGTTGTTGCTCTTGTTGAAAGTCCTCAAGTGACATGGTTTCTGTTACTTGGCACAGTTCTTTGTTTGAGATTCTGTAGTGCCATTCTGCAAAGTTAGAAGAAGAATGGTTGAAAGTCATTTTTATCCCTTAATCTGTGAAAGACGTTGTATACCACTGAGAGTTTAGATACTCAGATATTTCTGAATGGGTTTGTTCACCATGCATGGCATCTATATATATCTGTATCTGATGAGGTTATTTAAAAACATGACTATAATTTATAGGTTAATGTTTTCATTATGTATCATTATTTGTATACCTGCATACATATATATATATATATATATATATATATATGAAAATATATAGAAGATAAGAAAGAACTGGTTAGGTAAATAATCCAAAGTTCTTTAGTATTTTTGTTATTATTTTTAAGAAATAGTGCTCAATACAAAAGTAGAGCATAAATATAATTATTTATTTAAAAATATGATTCCAACACGCTACATAAGAGGTCTCATGTCTCAAAACAAGTTGAAGTTTTCGGCTCTTGTTTTGAAACATGAGACCTCTTAGGTAGAGTGTTGGAATCATATTTTTAAATAAATAATTATATATATATATATTCATTTTTTTTTTTGACAATGAAACCTGGATTTCAATCTGATCATCTCAATATGTCAAGGATAATACTGACCTGTGGAGACAATCCCAGAAACACTGTTGGGAAGTACTTAGTTGACCCAAGTTTTATGAGTGGAATTGGGTAGATAAAAACATTCAGAAGCCATTGGGGAGGGGTTATGCTAGCATGAAGTCACATGTCATCAGGACTTTGGATTTAAGTCTATTGAGTTTGTTCAAACTGGTGATCATACCAGCTTATGAGCTCTTTCCAAGAAACTGTAACTGAGGTTCACTCAGCATAGTTGATGGCTCTATGAATGTTCAACAAAAACAAATGTGCCAGAACAGGTGTTTGCAACAGATATTTGCTAGCTATTCTAGCCAACCAGCATAGGTGGAAATGAGTTGCCAGCCAGACATACATTAGTGGATGAGTTGCTAAAGATTTCTCAGTCCCAGGATGTGATTAAAAATTTCAAATTTTTGTTCATTTGATCAGATTTTGGGAAGATTTTTTTTTAATCATTTCACTAATGCCACTAAAACGCAGGGTCTACTGGGAGTGAAAGACAATGAAAAAACTTTAGAAGGAACTGGAAACCCAATCCTAAACAGGGAACAAGGGCTAAACCACTACTCCTGTCCAAAAGACTGGGAAGGATTGTGAACTGGACAATGTATCAAGCCAAAAATTTTTTAGCAACATTTGATATATATACAAAAATTTGAAGCAGAATGTAAATATGTACTTGTTTAAAAGTGAGAACCTAACTTAATTCTAAACTGAAATTGAGTAAACTTTAGATGTCAAATTATGATGAGTTTATATGATGAATGTATTGACAATGAAGTATTGTAAAGTTTGGTAACTTCAAATAAATTATAAACTGACAGAAATTTGTATGATAATATAGACTAATCAATGTTTTTATTAATAAAAACTTAGAAAACATAAGAATTGTGTACTTCCAAGAGGAAATTTGTATCACTTAATACAGATGTTACAATTGGTTTTGTAACCTTGTAACACAGTGTGTGAGAGACAAACTAATTTCTTTGAATGCTAGACCATTCCTGCATTGATGAATAAGAAATTTGAGGTGATAGAAATGTGGTTTTTACAGAATGGTAATGGTAGCATGTTTCTCTACAAGGAAACATTTGGCATTCATTGGCTGAGTATCCAGTACTGCTTTTAATTGAAATTTTTCCCTGAGAACACCTTTTTAGGAAAACAGGTTTTTTAAGTTCACTTGCTGTTATCACTCTTTCTAGTATTGATGTGGATTTACTTCCTAATCTTTTATTGGAGAAGCATGGAATGTTAACATCTTAATTATGTCTTTATTTCCTCTTTGAGTTACATATATTATCCATTTTAGTTGTTGCTGCTGTTGGTAGTCCTCAAGTGATGTGGTTTCTGTTATTTGGTATAGTTCTTTGTGATTCTGTAGCACCAGTGCTGAGAATACCATAGACTGAACATGTAAGCAATGACAAAGTCTTAGAGAAAATGGAAACAAAGATGACACTTATCAGAAAAAGATATTTATATGAAATTTATTTGGCACATAATGAGGAAAAAGGGCTTAAAAAATTTGATACTCACAAGATAGATTGAATGCAAGAGTTTATAAAGGAAAACAGCACATAACCTAGCTAATGAGTTTGTGTAAATGGATGGCAGAACAGAGTTTAGAAGAGAAAACAAAAAGACAAAATTTACTAAGAATTACAATGAAATTGTGGAAAGCCATGATTACCAACATCCTGAATGGCATGTAGAAGAAGCAGAACTGTATGTAATTTCTGTAGTTACTGGTCCCATGTCCAACCAATTTTGAATTCAAATTCATCTTTCTTCTAGATTGGTTGCTAGAGAATCGAGTTTGACATGCTAATTGGTGAAAGAAGAAATGGATTCAATACTTTCTGGGGTGATTTGTGCAAAAGTGAATGTAATGGCCTCAGCTGGGATTTGAACTTACTTTCTGTATCAATAATCACTACACTATACATACATCCTTTATTGACTGGTAATTTCTTTTTAATCCTATTATTCAACTCTCTCCCTGTAGATATTTACTAAATTTTGCTTAGTCTGGTACAAAGCCACAGAAACAAGAGGGATATTGAATTTACACCACTAGTAAATGATCTAGTAAAACTCATTTGATAATGAGTCGCAGATACCCATTTTTTTCAAGTCTTAGCTTAGGCTGACACATAGTCAAAATAGTGAAGCACCTTGTGAGAATATTTTCATGATCTTCATGAACTGATCTTCAGTACTACCTTGTTAAACATTGCCCTATGCCATGTTCTTTTACTAGATCAGAAGATTTCTTATATTTGTTTTATCCTTATGTTAAGATTTCTTATATTTGTTTTATCCTTATGTTAAGATTTCTTATATTTGTTTTATCCTTATGTTAAGATTTCTTATATTTGTTTTATCCTTATGTTAAGATTTCTTATATTTGTTTTATCCTTATGTTAAGATTTCTTATATTTGTTTTATCCTTATGTTAGATTTCTTATATTTGTTTTATCCTTATGTTAAGATTTCTTATATTTGTTTTATCCTTATGTTAAGATTTCTTATATTTGTTTTATCCTTATGTTAAGATTTCTTATATTTGTTTTATCCTTATGTTAAGATTTCTTATATTTGTTTTATCCTTATGTTAAGATTTCTTATATTTGTTTTATCCTTATGTTAAGATTTCTTATATTTGTTTTATCCTTATGTTAAGATTTCTTATATTTGTTTTATCCTTATGTTAAGATTTCTTATATTTGTTTTATCCTTATGTTAAGATTTCTTATATTTGTTTTATCCTTATGTTAAGATTTCTTATATTTGTTTTATCCTTATGTTAAGATTTCTTATATTTGTTTTATCCTTATGTTAAGATTTCTTATATTTGTTTTATCCTTATGTTAAGATTTCTTATATTTGTTTTATCCTTATGTTAAGATTTCTTATATTTGTTTTATCCTTATGTTAAGATTTCTTATATTTGTTTTATCCTTATGTTAAGATTTCTTATATTTGTTTTATCCTTATGTTAAGATTTCTTATATTTGTTTTATCCTTATGTTAAGATTTCTTATATTTGTTTTATCCTTATGTTAAGATTTCTTATATTTGTTTTATCCTTATGTTAAGATTTCTTATATTTGTTTTATCCTTATGTTAAGATTTCTTATATTTGTTTTATCCTTATGTTAAGATTTCTTATATTTGTTTTATCCTTATGTTAAGATTTCTTATATTTGTTTTATCCTTATGTTAAGATTTCTTATATTTGTTTTATCCTTATGTTAAGATTTCTTATATTTGTTTTATCCTTATGTTAAGATTTCTTATATTTGTTTTATCCTTATGTTAAGATTTCTTATATTTGTTTTATCCTTATGTTAAGATTTCTTATATTTGTTTTATCCTTATGTTAAGATTTCTTATATTTGTTTTATCCTTATGTTAAGATTTCTTATATTTGTTTTATCCTTATGTTAAGATTTCTTATATTTGTTTTATCCTTATGTTAAGATTTCTTATATTTGTTTTATCCTTATGTTAAGATTTCTTATATTTGTTTTATCCTTATGTTAAGATTTCTTATATTTGTTTTATCCTTATGTTAAGATTTCTTATATTTGTTTTATCCTTATGTTAAGATTTCTTATATTTGTTTTATCCTTATGTTAAGATTTCTTATATTTGTTTTATCCTTATGTTAAGATTTCTTATATTTGTTTTATCCTTATGTTAAGATTTCTTATATTTGTTTTATCCTTATGTTAAGATTTCTTATATTTGTTTTATCCTTATGTTAAGATTTCTTATATTTGTTTTATCCTTATGTTAAGATTTCTTATATTTGTTTTATCCTTATGTTAAGATTTCTTATATTTGTTTTATCCTTATGTTAAGATTTCTTATATTTGTTTTATCCTTATGTTAAGATTTCTTATATTTGTTTTATCCTTATGTTAAGATTTCTTATATTTGTTTTATCCTTATGTTAAGATTTCTTATATTTGTTTTATCCTTATGTTAAGATTTCTTATATTTGTTTTATCCTTATGTTAAGATTTCTTATATTTGTTTTATCCTTATGTTAAGATTTCTTATATTTGTTTTATCCTTATGTTAAGATTTCTTATATTTGTTTTATCCTTATGTTAAGATTTCTTATATTTGTTTTATCCTTATGTTAAGATTTCTTATATTTGTTTTATCCTTATGTTAAGATTTCTTATATTTGTTTTATCCTTATGTTAAGATTTCTTATATTTGTTTTATCCTTATGTTAAGATTTCTTATATTTGTTTTATCCTTATGTTAAGATTTCTTATATTTGTTTTATCCTTATGTTAAGATTTCTTATATTTGTTTTATCCTTATGTTAAGATTTCTTATATTTGTTTTATCCTTATGTTAAGATTTCTTATATTTGTTTTATCCTTATGTTAAGATTTCTTATATTTGTTTTATCCTTATGTTAAGATTTCTTATATTTGTTTTATCCTTATGTTAAGATTTCTTATATTTGTTTTATCCTTATGTTAAGATTTCTTATATTTGTTTTATCCTTATGTTAAGATTTCTTATATTTGTTTTATCCTTATGTTAAGATTTCTTATATTTGTTTTATCCTTATGTTAAGATTTCTTATATTTGTTTTATCCTTATGTTAAGATTTCTTATATTTGTTTTATCCTTATGTTAAGATTTCTTATATTTGTTTTATCCTTATGTTAAGATTTCTTATATTTGTTTTATCCTTATGTTAAGATTTCTTATATTTGTTTTATCCTTATGTTAAGATTTCTTATATTTGTTTTATCCTTATGTTAAGATTTCTTATATTTGTTTTATCCTTATGTTAAGATTTCTTATATTTGTTTTATCCTTATGTTAAGATTTCTTATATTTGTTTTATCCTTATGTTAAGATTTCTTATATTTGTTTTATCCTTATGTTAAGATTTCTTATATTTGTTTTATCCTTATGTTAAGATTTCTTATATTTGTTTTATCCTTATGTTAAGATTTCTTATATTTGTTTTATCCTTATGTTAAGATTTCTTATATTTGTTTTATCCTTATGTTAAGATTTCTTATATTTGTTTTATCCTTATGTTAAGATTTCTTATATTTGTTTTATCCTTATGTTAAGATTTCTTATATTTGTTTTATCCTTATGTTAAGATTTCTTATATTTGTTTTATCCTTATGTTAAGATTTCTTATATTTGTTTTATCCTTATGTTAAGATTTCTTATATTTGTTTTATCCTTATGTTAAGATTTCTTATATTTGTTTTATCCTTATGTTAAGATTTCTTATATTTGTTTTATCCTTATGTTAAGATTTCTTATATTTGTTTTATCCTTATGTTAAGATTTCTTATATTTGTTTTATCCTTATGTTAAGATTTCTTATATTTGTTTTATCCTTATGTTAAGATTTCTTATATTTGTTTTATCCTTATGTTAAGATTTCTTATATTTGTTTTATCCTTATGTTAAGATTTCTTATATTTGTTTTATCCTTATGTTAAGATTTCTTATATTTGTTTTATCCTTATGTTAAGATTTCTTATATTTGTTTTATCCTTATGTTAAGATTTCTTATATTTGTTTTATCCTTATGTTAAGATTTCTTATATTTGTTTTATCCTTATGTTAAGATTTCTTATATTTGTTTTATCCTTATGTTAAGATTTCTTATATTTGTTTTATCCTTATGTTAAGATTTCTTATATTTGTTTTATCCTTATGTTAAGATTTCTTATATTTGTTTTATCCTTATGTTAAGATTTCTTATATTTGTTTTATCCTTATGTTAAGATTTCTTATATTTGTTTTATCCTTATGTTAAGATTTCTTATATTTGTTTTATCCTTATGTTAAGATTTCTTATATTTGTTTTATCCTTATGTTAAGATTTCTTATATTTGTTTTATCCTTATGTTAAGATTTCTTATATTTGTTTTATCCTTATGTTAAGATTTCTTATATTTGTTTTATCCTTATGTTAAGATTTCTTATATTTGTTTTATCCTTATGTTAAGATTTCTTATATTTGTTTTATCCTTATGTTAAGATTTCTTATATTTGTTTTATCCTTATGTTAAGATTTCTTATATTTGTTTTATCCTTATGTTAAGATTTCTTATATTTGTTTTATCCTTATGTTAAGATTTCTTATATTTGTTTTATCCTTATGTTAAGATTTCTTATATTTGTTTTATCCTTATGTTAAGATTTCTTATATTTGTTTTATCCTTATGTTAAGATTTCTTATATTTGTTTTATCCTTATGTTAAGATTTCTTATATTTGTTTTATCCTTATGTTAAGATTTCTTATATTTGTTTTATCCTTATGTTAAGATTTCTTATATTTGTTTTATCCTTATGTTAAGATTTCTTATATTTGTTTTATCCTTATGTTAAGATTTCTTATATTTGTTTTATCCTTATGTTAAGATTTCTTATATTTGTTTTATCCTTATGTTAAGATTTCTTATATTTGTTTTATCCTTATGTTAAGATTTCTTATATTTGTTTTATCCTTATGTTAAGATTTCTTATATTTGTTTTATCCTTATGTTAAGATTTCTTATATTTGTTTTATCCTTATGTTAAGATTTCTTATATTTGTTTTATCCTTATGTTAAGATTTCTTATATTTGTTTTATCCTTATGTTAAGATTTCTTATATTTGTTTTATCCTTATGTTAAGATTTCTTATATTTGTTTTATCCTTATGTTAAGATTTCTTATATTTGTTTTATCCTTATGTTAAGATTTCTTATATTTGTTTTATCCTTATGTTAAGATTTCTTATATTTGTTTTATCCTTATGTTAGATTTCTTATATTTGTTTTATCCTTATGTTAAGATTTCTTATATTTGTTTTATCCTTATGTTAAGATTTCTTATATTTGTTTTATCCTTATGTTAAGATTTCTTATATTTGTTTTATCCTTATGTTAAGATTTCTTATATTTGTTTTATCCTTATGTTAAGATTTCTTATATTTGTTTTATCCTTATGTTAGATTTCTTATATTTGTTTTATCCTTATGTTAAGATTTCTTATATTTGTTTTATCCTTATGTTAAGATTTCTTATATTTGTTTTATCCTTATGTTAAGATTTCTTATATTTGTTTTATCCTTATGTTAGATTTCTTTTTTTGTTTTATCCTTATGTTAAGATTTCTTATATTTGTTTTATCCTTATGTTAAGATTTCTTATATTTGTTTTATCCTTATGTTAAGATTTCTTATATTTGTTTTATCCTTATGTTAAGATTTCTTTTTTTGTTTTATCCTTATGTTAAGATTTCTTATATTTGTTTTATCCTTATGTTAAGATTTCTTATATTTGTTTTATCCTTATGTTAAGATTTCTTATATTTGTTTTATCCTTATGTTAAGATTTCTTTTTTTGTTTTATCCTTATGTTAAGATTTCTTATATTTGTTTTATCCTTATGTTAAGATTTCTTATATTTGTTTTATCCTTATGTTAAGATTTCTTATATTTGTTTTATCCTTATGTTAAGATTTCTTATATTTGTTTTATCCTTATGTTAAGATTTCTTATATTTGTTTTATCCTTATGTTAGATTTCTTATATTTGTTTTATCCTTATGTTAAGATTTCTTATATTTGTTTTATCCTTATGTTAAGATTTCTTATATTTGTTTTATCCTTATGTTAAGATTTCTTATATTTGTTTTATCCTTATGTTAAGATTTCTTATATTTGTTTTATCCTTATGTTAAGATTTCTTATATTTGTTTTATCCTTATGTTAAGATTTCTTTTTTTGTTTTATCCTTATGTTAAGATTTCTTATATTTGTTTTATCCTTATGTTAAGATTTCTTATATTTGTTTTATCCTTATGTTAAGATTTCTTTTTTTGTTTTATCCTTATGTTAAGATTTCTTATATTTGTTTTATCCTTATGTTAAGATTTCTTATATTTGTTTTATCCTTATGTTAAGATTTCTTATATTTGTTTTATCCTTATGTTAAGATTTCTTATATTTGTTTTATCCTTATGTTAAGATTTCTTATATTTGTTTTATCCTTATGTTAAGATTTCTTATATTTGTTTTATCCTTATGTTAAGATTTCTTATATTTGTTTTATCCTTATGTTAAGATTTCTTATATTTGTTTTATCCTTATGTTAAGATTTCTTATATTTGTTTTATCCTTATGTTAAGATTTCTTATATTTGTTTTATCCTTATGTTAAGATTTCTTATATTTGTTTTATCCTTATGTTAAGATTTCTTATATTTGTTTTATCCTTATGTTAAGATTTCTTATATTTGTTTTATCCTTATGTTAGATTTCTTATATTTGTTTTATCCTTATGTTAAGATTTCTCATATTTGTTTTATCCTTATGTTAAGATTTCTTATATTTGTTTTATCCTTATGTTAAGATTTCTCATATTTGTTTTATCCTTATGTTAAGATTTCTCATATTTGTTTTATCCTTATGTTAAGATTTCTTATATTTGTTTTATCCTTATGTTAAGATTTCTTATATTTGTTTTATCCTTATGTTAAGATTTCTTATATTTGTTTTATCCTTATGTTAAGATTTCTTATATTTGTTTTATCCTTATGTTAAGATTTCTTATATTTGTTTTATCCTTATGTTAAGAATAATCTTTCATTATAAAAGATGTTTATGATATGATTCATGATCAATAGGTTACAAATAATGGTTTATCTTAAAATGAAAGTTTTAAAATAAGATTTTTTTTATTAAAAAACACAAAACATTACTATAATAATGAATTTGTGTTCTAGTATAGGCAAAAGTTCTGTTGTCACATCACACATCATAAGTTCCATAACTCAGTGGGGTTGTAGGAGGATAATAGTGTGACTCATGCAAAATAGCTTAATGGAGCTCATCCTGCTTTCTTTTTCTTTTTTTTTTGTTTAATCATTTCATGCCAAGCAAGGCAATAAAGTCACTAAGACACAAGGGCATTAACAAGTGTGGGAGAATATGAGAAAAAGAAGGAGTGAGAACAATAAAAGAAAAGGAATTAATAAAACAGAAGGTAATGATTGACATTGCATTTAAATTTTCAAAGATCAAAATTGACTGGAAAGCAAGAAGCTGGAAGAGAGTTCCAGAAGGGAGAGGTGTGAGAGAAGAAACTGTTAGCATAGAACTTATGGTTACATCTAGCCATTTTAAGGTATAAAATGATAAGAACCTGTTGCCAATCTAGTGTTGAGTTTAAATTCATAAAGTCTAGGTACCAAAGAGAAAAGCTCATCAATACAATTGCCCTGAAAATATTTATAGAAAATAAATCTGGTATTGAATTCAGAGTTTTCTGTGACTCAAACTAGTTGCTATTTCTAGGCACGTGAACTCAATTTGCCCTGCTATTTAGCCCATAGCTGAAGGAGAAGGGATTCATACCTTTTCCAAGGACATTAGTAGGAAGTAAATGAAAAAGAAATGACTTGAAATTGAACTCAGCAA
Source organism: Acanthosepion lycidas (assembly GCA_963932145.1). Taxonomy (NCBI): domain Eukaryota; kingdom Metazoa; phylum Mollusca; class Cephalopoda; order Sepiida; family Sepiidae; genus Acanthosepion; species Acanthosepion lycidas. The sequence goes on from OZ010573.1 coordinate 63,858,385, forward strand.
CCTGATTTCTGTGTCAATAAATGTAACACTGATCCTCCCCAAATTTTATATTTAAAGCTAAATACTTGTTGAATATTTTCTGTAGGGAGAAAAACTCTTCCCCTGGACTTAATAGAAGAGTCATTTTTTTTTTGTTTTGGTCAACATTATACTTATAAACTTTATTACATGCACAATATAAATATGAAATGCATTTACTTTATCAGAGCTGTTTTGACTTGGAAACACACTGCAAATCAGTGTGATTTTTCATCTTCATCATGGCTGCTTGTTTCCAAGCATGCCCATCTATGAAAAACCATTTGCTTTTCTTCAACACCCACAAAGCCAACCTGCTGTAGTCTATACTGCAACTGTGCTGAGCAGACTGTAGTTACAGTTGCATTTTTATTTTCACATCCAAAAATTAGACAATAATACTGTCCTATGAATAAATATTTTTACCTGCTCTCATATTTCAATCATGCATTTTTGAAACCTAACATTTTTAAACATTCTAAAATTAAATATACCACACTGTATTTTGGCATACAAAATTAAAGAAAAAAAAAAATGGACAAATTTTTTTTACCTGATCTCATTTAAACACATATTTTCAGAACTCAATATTTTTATTTTCATTATCATCAAAGCTTGAAAGCACACTGCAAATCAGTTTGAGTTTTCATCTTCCGCATGATTGCTCATTTTCAAGCATGCCCATCTGCTCAGACCCATTTGTGTTTCTTCCACACCAACAGAGCCAACACTTTGCAACCGTGCTATGTGGACCTTAGTTACAATTCAAGTATGTACCATGCTGGAGGGGGGTCACAATTTAGAGTTAATTCTGGCTTGCTATTTAATCTATTGCTGATGAGAGGAGATGAGATAGATTCAAACTTTTCCTAAATTGAATGCAATGAACTTGACTGGAATCTGAACTTGGCTCACCAATTCCTTGTTCGGAGATGCTAACTGTTATATCATCTGCACTCTATGTTTGCAAATGGATAATGCTTCTTTCTAACTGAGTCTTGGTCATGGTTTTGGTTTTTCAACTTTAGTGAGAGTATTAACCAATGGGGTCAGTGAAAAAAATTTGTGTACCAAGGTTCATAGAAGGTTGGATCTTTGACCCAGTTTTCAATATTAATTTTGCCTGATGGACTTTTTACAACTGCTTTGCCTTTTGGAATTTTTGAACACAGATTTGTAATTGAACTTATTCTTGACACACAAATTGTTTTTTCAAGGTAGGTGATTTTCTCTTTTGTTACAACTTTTCATGGTTTTATTTCCCAGGATTTAGAGAAATCATTAATATTCAGAGAAAAAAATGATTAGAATGTCACTGATTTTCTGTTCTTTCAGAATACAGATATTATTCTCTTAATCCTTTTAACCTGTTGCCAAGTGACATCTGTATGGGAAAAAGAGGAAAGAAAATTCTAATTATAACTTAAGCATGAGACTAGAAAATCTCAAATATAAAGATTCATTTGTTTAAAATGCATAATCTAAAAACAAAAACATTCTATCCTTCTACTCAGTCTCATTCCGTGTTGGTCATCAGATATAAAAAGAGAAAATTGTGGTAGTTGTATTAATTAGCTGCAGGTAAATTCTTTTAATTAATCTAATATCAGAAAACATCTTCATTTATCTCCTCAAATAAGCTATTTCTTATTATGATAAACATTATATTCAGAGGGTGTTTGAGTAAACATTCTTGTTTTTTTTTTATACAGTAAAATTAATGTCTGTCTGTATATTTCTGAGAGGAGGTATTGTAACTATTTACACTGTTTACATTGTTCGGACTATTGTCCTCATCTTTATTGTCATATTCACAATGTTTTGGCCATTGTATGCTGTGGCCTTCTTCAGGTGATATACATTGGAATTTCGAACTGGACCCTTTATTTTGTCCACTGGGGTAGATTGTTTTAGTCCCATGTGCCATTTCTGAATATCTCAGTTAAAGTTAATTTCCATTTTAGTAACTCAACTCTCTAAGTTTTTTTTGTTCATCTTTGCTGTGGCCAGGTATTGAACTTACAACTCTTTGGGTCAAGTCACTGGATTACTTTAACCAATGCTTTTATCCAATGTCTTGAATGGATAAAAGCATTGGTTGAAGTAATCGATATGACAATGATGAGGACAACAGTCCAAACAATGTAAACAGTGTAAATAAGATTAATGTCTGTCTCTATTTGAAGAGAACATAAGCAAGTTTATGTAATTCAGGTTAAAAACAAACTTTCTAATTGGGAAAGGTATAAATCCATCTCTTCTCCCCCTAACTGTGGATAAATAGCAGGACACACTGGATCCTATAGCCTTGGGTGGTGAACAGTCTAGATGAAGGACGACTCTTAATGTGTACCAGTTCTCTGTATATCACTCTTCAAAAAAGTGTGGTTTGTTCTGCACAAACCTTCACCTCAAATAATCAAATAATATCTGTGGGTAGTCTGGATGTTGGTTCTAAGAAATGAGTTGCTTGACCCTTATACATTGAAAACAATTACAGAAAAATGTGATTACACGTATACATGGAGAAGAGGGGATACTGAAATTTTAAATTTAAATTTTTAATATATGTTTTGAGTATATGGTTTAGCTGATTTCATTTTTTGTTTGTTTTTATCAGTTTTGTTATTAAGCATTTCATGTTGTGATAACAGAAGATCTGCCAAGAAAGGTGAAATGTAAGAACCCGGAGTGTAAATTTATTGTGGATCATCTATTGATTAAAACATTTTCTATACATTTTTGTCTTAATCAATTGAATTGCTTTCTTTTTAATTAAAGTAGCATTTTTTTTATACTCAAACTCATTATGGTGAGCAACTAATGCATTAAATATGTTTTGTAAAATATCACTTTTGTGTTCATATAATCTTTTATTTTTTCCATTTTTCATAGATTTTCTGAAAATTGTTTTGATATATAAAAAATTTATATATTGTTTACCTGTATATATATTGTTTACCTGTATATATGTTATAAATGTGCTTATGGTAGCACAAACAAAACAAGTACTACTGGTGAGTCAAAAAGTAAAGACAAGAATTGTTAAGATAAAATTCTTTTATTGCTAATACAGAGGATCAAGATAGGATGTCTCTTTGTGGATGAGGGAAGCAAGTTGGAGAAAGGGGAGACTTGGTAGAGTTTAGAGTTGATGGATATGTCAGGTTGGTTGACCAAGGTCATTGGTGGTGACATTGACAGTGTCCCCATTCACTGTGACTGCTTACAATGTCAAGAGCAGCGTTCTTAAAAGCAGATGGGGTGGATCATGATTTGTCATTTTTTGTCCTGTTTTTGCTTTAGCAGCAATATTCATGATTGGCTCCTTTTTATATTGTGTTTTATGCACTATTTCTGAAAAATTTTTGCAGTATTTTTGTTAAAAATATTTTATCCATATAATTTTTTAGCCTCATTATTCAGTCTCCAAATATTTCTCTGAATTCCATCATAAAAAATGGTTCTAGTTTTAGTTTGATTTGGTTTGGTTTGGTTTATTCTGTTTTACAGTATATCAACCTCAGTGGTTTATTTAATGCTGACAAGATTTTTACAATAGGTTCCGATGAATAGAATATGTATTAATATTTTTTTTCCAAAAATGTATTATTGGTAATATTTGTTTTTTTTTCAAAAATGTATTGCTGATATTTTTATATTTTCATAGTGTTTTGGCCCCACTTTGGGGGTCAACTATTTTCCCATAGCTGGGACCCTAACAGATGCTACCATCTCAGGTCAGAGTGTACCTGGGAACAACAGTAATTAAGAGGTGGTTCCATGCTCCTCAAAACGTCCCAATCAGAGGCCTTGCTGCTGGATGTAGTTTATCTTCATTCTCAGGATGCCTCCTTGGGGGTCTTTACTCCTCTGCAGAGGTGCAGTTGGCATATTCTGAAGTCCCAGTTGATATGGTGAATTTTAGTTTGGTGAATTCTTTGAGGAATTTTTTAATATCTTTGAACCACTGACCCTATAAAAAGTGTTGCATGGAGCCAAATGAAAATAATAATCTGAAGGTTACAGGTCTGGAGAATATACTGCATGTAAAAAAAAATTTCCCATTCCAATCACATGATTATCACTTTGCATTATATTTGCACCATTAGGGCAAATGACATCATCTAACAAAATTATTAGATGAGTTTTTACCTAGAAAAAGGTCTTATTTTTATTTCAATGTATCATTTAAATAAGCCAGTTATGTAGGGTAGCATTGTTCAGTTATAGTGATTCCAGGTGATAACAATTTGTAAAACAGAGATTCCTCCATGCACCATGTCTCTTTAGAACTTTTGCAATCAAGGCTCTCTCCATCTTCCTGTCCTTTGTAGCTATTAATAAATTTTGTTTTTGTTATTTTTCCTTGTTCTGCCATCCATTTACTCAAACTCGCTAGATAGGTTATGCATTATTTCCCTGTGTCCCTCTTGCCTTCAGTCTGTCCTGTGAGTATCAAATTTTCCAATTCCAATTTCCTCATTATGTACCCTAGAAATTTCAACTCTCTCTTCCTAATATTAACTATAAGTATCCTTTTTGTTTCCATTTTCTCTAAAACCTTGTTGTTGCTCACATGTTCAGTCTATGGGATTCTCAGCATTCTTCTGTAGAACCACATTTCTGTTTCCTTAAGACTCTTTTCATCTTTGAGGAGATTGCTTAGCATTCACCATCATAGAGGAGGACTGATATTAGATTAGTTCAGTACTCTTTTCTTTGTTCTTCAAACACACAACTTTTTCCCTTAGTCGAGTCTGTTTAGAATGAGATGCTCAAAGCTGATCTGAGTATAGACAAAACTTTCTTTATTTTAGATTTTTGTAATAAATCCATTTTAAATTGCCAGTAAATATCTTGTCCAAAATGATTTTTATGTATGTCTACCAAGAAGAGAACGACAAGTGTTGAAATGACTTGTTACATTGTATGAGTATATACTGCCATTTTACTCCTTCTGAATTTTTCTGAAATTATTAACTCCAGTTGACATACTGCACAAGCAGTAAAGAGCTAAGTAGACTTCAAAGACAGTTCTAAGATTTCATGTTCTAGCTTAAATGAGTCTCTAGTACTCGGACGTTGCTCGTACAATTCAAGATACCGCTGGTTCAATCTTCCGTTCTTGCTTTCTGCACACTTCAAAACGTAAACCCGTCTTTTCCCCCCTTCTCACTGCTTCAGCCCTCTTTTATCAGGCCAACACCACAGTTGACCAACCAATCAGCGTTCTTCGCTTTTATTCTCAGTTACCCAGCTAAATAGCCTCCTCCAGTTTGACCAATCAATACACAATTTGCTATTGGTTGAAGCATGCCAAACTGTACAAAAACCCTCATTACCGCACATACTGCTGGAATGGCTAGACAGAAGAGTAATGCCATTTTATGGGAGCAAAATTGCTGATGATATATATGTGCTGCATGTTGAGGTAAGACCCTTATTTTCCTTTGAACCAGATGCAAACCACTCTGGTTCACTTGCTTCTACAAGACTGTTCACCACACATTTTCTTTGTGCAAGGCCTTTTCAGAACCTGAGTGATCATGACTCTCCATACCATTCTCTCCTTTGTAGCTCTTAGCAGTTCTTTTCTTTTTACTCTTTTTCCTACTCGCTTTTCTTCCATTAATTTACACAAACTCATTAGGTAGGCTACTTGATGTTTCCTTCTGTCTTGTTTCGATATGTCCTAAGTGTCAAATTTTCCAAGCCTTCTTTCTTTGTTATGTGTCCTAGAAATTTTAACTGCCACTTTTAATATTTTCCTTAAACTTTCCATGTTACATGCACTATCCACAATATTCTCTGTATTCTTCTGTAGAACTACATTTCCATTGCTTGAAGTCAGTGAGGAAATTGTGCTGAATTCACTGAGAATTTATATTACATAACAGTTCAGCATTCTTTTCTATTTCTAATTACATTTTTCTGGTACTTAATACTTTGCTTAGTTTTTGGAAGGCAACTTTTGCTATTTGCAACTTCTAATTTCAATGTCACATTTTATATCATCTGTTAAAATTGTTCCCAGATATTTAAACTTCTCTACTTACCTATTTTTTTTTTTAAATCATTTCGCACCAATCAAGGTAATAAAGCTACTAAGATGCAAGGGGTTACTGAGTATGAAAAAATATGAGAAAAAGAAAAACATTATTAAGGAGAGAGAACAATAAAAGAACAGTAATTAAGAAGACAGAAGATAATGATTGACATTGCATTTAAATTTTTGAAAATAAAAGTTGACTGGAAATTAAGAAGCTAGAAGAGAGCCCCACAAGCAAGAAGTATGAGAGAAGAAACTGTTAGCATAGAACTTACGGTTACATTTAGCCATTTTAAAGTGTAAAATGATGTGATCTTGCCACCAATCTTGTTTGTTGTATTTAAATACATATGTCTAGGCACTAAAGAAGAAAGCTCATCAATACAATTGTCTTGAAAATATTTATAGAAAAGTTATAGGGAAGTTACATTACAGAATCTAAGATACAAGCTATGAATTGGAGATTCATAGATTGTCTTGTGCTGTTTCTCTTGTTGACAGCAATCTACATTGTGGGAAATATGATGCTGGTAATTTTTACATCATATAAAAAATTCTAAGTATGGCCATAAAGTGGGCAGCATTATTAATATTACTTCTGTTTCGACTGAATTGTTTTTCAAGGCCTCTCAGTTGCAGTATTCTTATTGTTAATTTCACTTAAAGTTGTTTTCTGTTGCCATAGCAGGATATGACAACACAATTATGAAATTCAAACACACTATTGTTCAGGTATCAGAGTCACCTTCAGTGGCAGAATAAACTTTTTGTACAGCAAAGGGAGTCAGATACAGAGTGATAAAAGTTAACAGTGTTTCCACTTATTGTTCAGCATTTATTCAATCAGGTTTTCTTTTTCTACATTTAGTACTTTACAAAATCTCACACTTTTACAATATTGCAACATAAAATACTTTTTAGTTTATGCCTCATTTTCTTTTCTCATTATTCCATGAGTAATTGATTTGATGTTTGCTTCTGGGTGTTGCTTGTCAAAGTGATTGTGGAGATACAACATTTTTCAGTTGGGAATTTTCTTAGTTGTTGTCACACCTGGAGCAAGTTATTTCATGAATATAAATTCAGGTACATCTATTAATATTCATATATGTACAATAATGAGATTTTGGTGGAGAATATATTTGGATATAATTATGTTAGAATTCTTAACATATTATCTTACAAATATTTCAAAATATATATAGTGTCATGGTGTGAGGCTAGTGTATAGGAAGTGTGGGAAGTTTAGTGGTTATCAGTGCAAAAAGTGGAATCAATGAGCTCATTTCAAATTCCAGTCAATTCTGTTTTCCCTCACTTTGTGCTAATAACCTTGGAAAATGCCTGAATATATCTTCCACTAGGTAGAGGTTAAATAGCAAGGTAGACTGGGTTCTCTTGTCTTGATATAGTATATAGCCAGTATATATGAAAAAAAAAATTTCTGCAATCATATCATCTAATTCCCCAGATTGCACCCACCCTTGATTATTATGTGTGAGGTGCAGTTGAGCGAGAGACCAGCAAAAGACTCTTTGTAACACCAAAGATGAACTGAAGGCAAGGATTATGGCAGCTTCCACCAACTTAAACAAGCAGACTGTACAGAGGAGTTGCAAGAGATTTTGAAGCCATCTAGAGTCTGTGGTTGAAGCCAATGGTGATTTTATTGAATAAATTTACTTTTTAGTATGTCAAAATATTTTTGTATAATTTTGGCAAATATATCTTTTAAAATGAGATGTCAGTGTTATTTTCATTTTTGTGTAATTTAGATGACAATTTATCCATTGCACTTTGTGTGTGTGTGTGTGTGTGTATATATATATATATATCTACAGACAGCTTGTTTTGCTGTATAACAGCTCATCAGTGTAACTAGACATCTGAGGCTTCAAGCAGAGATAGAAACTTGACTGATCTGACATCTGTCAGAGACTCTACCCCTAAGCTATTGATACATGGCAGAGAAAGGGAATCTTTGAACGTATTATATATGTGATGTATATAAACATTAGACCAGCAGCCAGAGTGCTCAATTCTGGCAAAGAGCTATATATATATATATATATATATATATATATATATATATATATACACACACACACACACATATTAAATATATTGACTGCACTTTATGATACCATCTCCTGTGGATAAAGATTTTTTTAATTATTGTGGGTGTTTATTTTGTATAATAATAGCTTCTAGGGTTTTGAGTCTTTCCTTGCATTGGGTGCTGTAGAGTATTTTGGTGTTATCCACTAAATATTTGTCTTATGTTGATATTTGTATTTTGGTTGTTCATGATGTGCTGGTCATTATGTGCATGGATTGCTCTAAATTTCAACAGGTGACAGGTAAATCTCCAAGAGAATGTGGTCCATGTTGCCTGATGTAAGAATTTAATGCTGTTTTCTTATTATTAATGTTGGACATGCAATCTCCCATGTGGGATGACATGAGAATTAATAGACATTATTTTTACATAAGGGAAATTTTTGAGGTTCTATGTTGTTGGTAATAATTAAATTACATATTTTAAACTTTTTATAGTAGATGATAAATCTTAGGTGTTTGTTCTGATCATTGAGTGATGTGATGTGCATTGGTGAATTATATTTTTAATTGCTTTTTCATCCTGTTTATAGTTAGGATGCATCTGCTTATGATAGAATGGTATATTTATTTTTGTTTGTATCAGGAAGGTTTATTGCACTATTTTTATTAGTCATGTATCGAAAGATACATGATTGCCTAAGTGTGTATCATGCATAGCACATAACTGACTGAGGACATTCAATTTTGTAATTTAGTAAGCATGAGTCTAGTGAGGCTAGAGAGGTGGTAAAGTTATGACTGTTGGCATTAAAAGTACATTGAGGAAAGGGAATTTATTATTAATATTGAGTTTGTAAGTAAAGTTATTCTCACAGGTTTCATTAAAGTTTTTTTTTTGTTTCATCTAAGCTTTTTGCTAGTATGAAAATGTCAATATAATGCATGTATATAAGGAGGAATTATTGAAGACATTGTTTTCTACATGTGTCATGTAGAAACTATATAGAATCACTCTAAGATGTGACCACCAGCACTATGCTGTCAGTCTGAGTATAAATGTTGCAATAGTACTCATAAATAAAGGTACTTGTGTCATACAGGATAGAAAAAGGTTTTGCAAAAAAATTGGTGTAATTGTAGGCTGTGGGAATGAGGGATAGTTATATACATTCTATAAGACTATGTCTGTAGTTTCTTTGACTGGGACATTAGTGAATATTCTTTCAATGTCTTATGAAGCTAGGATGCTGTTAGTTGGTTTATTAGATTGTAATATATCAATGAATCTTTTTGTGGAGTTAATGCTATACTTACTCGGTAAGTATGGAAGTATCACTTGATTTAGGGTTTTTGCTAATTGATATATGGGGGTTAGGATTTGTGAAATTATGGGATATAGTGGAGTGTTAGGTTTGTACGTTTTTACTGTATAGGTAGCCAGGATAATACTTAAAATTTTGTGGAGTTTGCGGGATCTTATCTCTGTGTTGTTAGCCATAATCAGTTTATTAATCTGTGTCTTCAGGAGGCTGGTGGTAGTTTTGTTTAGTTTTTTTAAATTTATCTTTGTTGCTGAAAATGGAGTCAAATCTTTTTGCTGTAGTTGGTCTTGTTTATGATGACAAGTGTTGGATTTGTCACTTTTTCTAATAATCATGTCTTTATTGTTTTAAGTTTCCCATAAGCTTGTCTCAACACTTTGGGGAGGAGCTGGATTTTTTTTTGTAGTGGTGTTTGTTTTTTTTTTTATGGCTTTTGGTTTAAGAAAATTTCATAGGCTGAGGTGCATTTTATGACTGTCATTTTGTAGTTTAAGGATTTTTATATAGAATTTTAATCTCCAAATTGCTAAGATAACTTTATTAATATCTCAAACCATCAACTCACTAAGGAATAAATTGAATTCCTCAAAATGAGGTCCAAACTGCCACCACCTCCCCACCTTTGAAGGTAATATTAAAAAGGTGGTGATTAAAATACTCTTCATACCTGAATTTAGAGTTTTTTTTTCTCTTAGACAGTTTACCAACCTTGTTTGGCCCTCTCTTTAAACCAGAGCTGTTGGGAGGAGAAGAGATAGATTCATACCTTTTCCAAGGGTATTTGTACGTGAATATAACATTTGAAACTCATTGTGCTGATTTCTTTTCTGAGTTATTAATCATTACACCATCCATATATTATATATATATATATATATATATATATATATATATATATATATATATATATATATACACACACATATATATGTATGTATATAAGTAAATATATATATATATATATATAATATGTATGCATGTACATATATATGTAAATATATGTATGTATATATATATATATATATGTATGTATGTAAATGTGTGTATATATATATGTATATATATATATATATATATATATATGTATGTATGTAAATGTGTGTATATATATATATATATATATATATGTATGTAAATGTATATATATATATATATATGTATGTATGTAAATGTGTATATATATATATATATATATATATATATATATATATATATATATATATTATATATACTCTGTACTTATTGGAAAGTGCCCAATGTCAGTGATAGAGCTAACATATTTATTTGCATTTATGTCAGTTTATTACCCAGGTGATCACAAAGGGTGTGAAACCCAGAATCACAAACTCACATCAATGCAATATATATATATATATATATATATATATATAAAGTGAACATTCAAGTGAACACCCAAAGATGACAGTCTGTTTCATGCTAAGCTCAATCATCAGGTAATATGCTCTGTCCCCAATATTTAGCATTTTAACCCATAAATATAGCATACCTTAAAACTATTTTAATTTATATATATATAATATATATATATATATATATATTTATACCTGAATTTTTATTTTTCAGTAAACACTAAATCTGTACTAAATTCCATCACTTTTCACCAAATAAAACTACCAAACTAACAAAAGTTAATTTATAAAGTGATCCTGAGGGCCATTTTTTTTCTTTTTTAGAATGGCCTTCTGGTTTTGTCTGTTATTTATGATTAATATGAAATTGTCAAGTGAATTCAATTGTTATATTAAAAAAAATATGAAAAAGAAATAAATTTTCCTAACAAGTTTTTCTGGTTGTTTAACAGGATGGAAACATTTGCGTATAATAAAAGCAGGATGCCGTCAGTTTACTGATTGCTTGTGTCTGTTGATGGTGAATGAAAATAACCTGCAGTGAGAAAAATGCTTCTCAATCAGGGCAAGAAAAATACATTAGTCAGGATATAAAATAAAGTTTTATTAAATAAGAAAAAATTTTTGGCATCAATCATATCAATGATGTTATATAAAGTAACAGCTGGGGTCAGCGGAAACAATAAAAAATGAGCAAGTAGTCTTTCGAAATGAAGCACTACTCATTTAGAAAAAATAATATTCACAACTTAGAGTGAGAATTATCATGTAGATATCATTAAATGTGATAAATCTCTTAACAATAGTGTGGGATTACCCCATTTGTCTGCCAAAGAACTTCTAATGACTGCTAGATACCAATACCTTAGCAGTATATAAAAAAAAGGGGTAAAAAGTCACATCCTCAATTTCTTTACCTACAGAATGCCTTAGTGATAAGACAGACATGTCTTGTTCTGCCTCTAGGTGATCTTTTGGTTCCCAGTTAGCCTCATGTCACGTAGAATATGTCTTCACTATATGCTGTCAGTGTCAAATTTTCCAAGTCCCCTTTCATATTGGGATAAAGAAAGATGCTTTCCAAAATCTAAGCAAAGAATTAAGAAACAGGAAAATCTCATTAGAAGCAAAGAATAGGGTACTTAACTATTATGCAATATCTGTCCACCTTTACGATGGTTAATGCTGGACAATCTCCTCACATTCCCAATTACATGATGAAGGGGCTTAACATAACAGAAATGTGGTTCTCTAGAAAGATAGTGAAAATACCAAAAAATGAACATGGGGCTAATGACAAAGTTTTAAGGAAAATGGAAACAAAAAGGACACTTATGTTTAACATCTGAAAGAGATAATTGAAATTTCTTGGGCATTCATATAATGAAGAAAGAAGACTTTGAAAATTTCACATTAACAGGACACATTAAAGGCAAGAGGAATAGAGGAAAACAGCAAAGAACCTATCTAACCGAATTTTGTAAATGGTTGGCAGAATAGAGATTAGGAGAGATAGTGAAAAAACAAAATTTATTAAGAGCTACAAAGGACAGGAAATTGTGGAGAGACATGATTGTCCACATCCTGAAAAGACACCTCACATACAAGAAGAAGTATTAGAAGGATAGTAAATAGACACAAACACACACACTCACATAATTCAAAAGCTTGGGCTATACTTCTTGTACTGTTTACTGAAATGAACTTCGGACATTTCCTTGCGAGAAAAATATTATTCATAATTTGGAAAAGTCAGCCATTAAAATTAATTGACACAAAATGTCTGTCTTTTGAATAATATTTGTCTTAAAGAACATTTACTGCCTAAATATATTGAATATATATATATGTATGTATGTATGTATGTATGTATATGAGAGGAGGAGAAAGAAAGATATAGAAATGTCTACACTGGTGATCTCTTATAAATATAACAAATTTTAAATGCATATATATATATATATATATATATGTGTATATTTCTCTCCTATAAATATAACAAATTTTAAATACACACACACACACACACACGAATATATATATATATATATATATATATGTATCCTTGTGCAGGTATGCAGAAAATAGAAAAGAACACGTTGGGTGCATAATCCGGGGTTCCTTAGTATTTTTGTTTTTATTTTTTTATTTTTTTTTTTTTTTTAAAAAACAGTGCTCCATACAGAAGTAGAGCTTATATTATAATAATATTTTTTGTTTAAAAATATGATTCCTTCGCTACATAAGAGTTCTCATGTTTCAAAAACGTGAGCCGAAATCATCCAAATAATTAATAAAATTAAGTTGGATTGAGGTGTTTAGTCACGTTTCATCTTCAAGCGAAATTTTAGGAATAAGCTATCTCTCGGTTTACGTGTATTTTTACAGAATTTGTTATTGTGGGAGTGGCTATACTATTTTTCTTCTTTAAGTGGTCAGGGAGTTAATTCTTATCAGTAGATTCATCATCCTCTGAGAGGTTTTGCTAAGGTTGGGTAGGGTATCCATTTCAAGGCTAATGTTTACGGTCATCCTTTAGTTGGTTCCCAGTGAAGGATATTTTTATGGCGCGCCTACAGTCGTTCTGTGTCTGGAGAATTGTCTTTTATTCTTGTCTATCTGATTATCTATTTATTTATTTGTTTATTTAAGTGGGTGTTTAATATACAGATCGCTTTGCATTGAATTTCGGTTTGTTTTTTTAGTTTTTTTGACGACGACAAAAAGGGGTTTTTCCTATTTAAGGGTTTGGCTGAGCTTTTTAGAATTTTACTTAGCTATGTTTTTTTTTTTTTTTTTTTTTTTTATGCTAATTATCTAATGCGAAAGTCTGTTGATGTCGGCAAAAAACCGTTAACTCCTGCCTATGGTTTAATAATTTTTCATTATTTAGGAATTTAATGATGTGTAGTTTTTCCTGTAAGCATAAGAGGCATGGGTCATCCCAGGTTCTACAGGTTCTTGCTCTATTTACTATTTTCCATTTTACTTTTGGTGTTTTATTCGTTTCCTTTAGATGCCAGAAATATTGGGATAGAGATGTCTGATTTCTATTTTGAATATTGTTGAAAGAGCTCTTGTGTTGTCTCCATCTAATTTTAAAATTATTCTTTGTTGATCCTATGTATATCCTATCAGTGTTAGGGCTCTCAATGGATGAGATAGTGCATTGGTATACCACGGATTTTGTGAGGCATTTATTTTCCAACGGGCAGTTTTTAGGGTTACTACAATCGCATAATTTTTCGTTATTTTTATCTAGTTTTAGTTTATGTGTTTTATTACTGTTTTGGTATGAGTGTTTTTCTAAGATTTTCTTATTGTGTCTTTTTATGATTCTTTCTATATTTTCAGTGCAGCTGTAACTCAGTTTCAATGTGTTTTTGTTAAAGATGTTGCTAAGTTTGCTATTAGTGGGAAAGTGCTTTTCCATTAAAGCTAGGAACTTTATATATATATATATAATAATAATGGATTCTCCCGTCGGTTTCGACATATGAGGATATGCCAGCTTATTGATTCAGTTATGAAAGTTTATGCGCTAATCTTAATCATATATATATATATATATATATATATATATATATATATATATATATCCTATAAATATAACAACTTTTAAACAATATATATATATATTTATATATATATATATAAAAGAAAGAGGTTGTAGTATGTATATTAAAAAGAAGAGAAGAGAGGTGCCGCAAACGTTTTTGATTGTAATGTGGATTTATTTAGAAAAAAATATTATGCTTTGTTTTCCATAATTTTACTACACGTGTTTCTGGTCTTGCGACCGTCTTCAGGTAAAATCGGAGATTTCCACATATTATTAAAAATAATTAATTTTTTCCTTATGTTTTTCAATGTTAAATATTCTCGATATGAGACATTTTCTGTTTTTGTGTTAGTAATCCGAATTTCTTTCTTGAATTATATATATATATATAAATTCTTTAAAATTTGTTATATTTATAGGAGAGATTGTTTAAATAGGAGTGATGTCACCAGACAAAACCTTAAAGAACAACAACTAATAAAAACTAAACCAGAAATTCGGGACCTATTCAAAACTGAAGCAATAAAAGACAGACATGACAAAAGAAAAAAAACTCATCCAAGCTCCTAACAAAACAATTAAAACTTTCTGCCAAGGAGCTACGTAACCATATTTTAATAAAATTTTTAAAAAGCAGATAAAACCAATATCTCCATTGTATTGAATAAATCTGATTATAATTAAAAAATACAACAAATACCTGACTATCAAACCAAATTTCAAAAAGTCAACAAAAATCCTATTAACCAACTGAAATTGAAAATCAACAAACTGATCGCAGCCAACAACACAGAACAAGACAACTTCTCAAAATAATTGGTGACTACAAACCTGAATATGTGTATGGAACTATAAAAATGCATAAACTTAACTTCCCTCTTCATCCTATCCAAATCTCAACTCCAGTTTATCAATTAACCAAAATCATTAACAAACTCATTACACCATCCATATGTAATAGTATTAAATCAACTCACAAATCCAAATCCTAAAAGCACAAAAACTTAATGATGTTGAAAGTTTTGATGTTGAAAGTTTATTTACCAATGTCTCAGAAAAACGGTTGATATAATTATAAAAAAATATCCAACAAAATATACAACAATCCATCTCTCCCTCCATTAAAGATTAAACCTAACATATTATGTAAACTACTTTTGACTTGTAACACTGTGATTCCCTTCTATGACCATCAAAATAATGTATATGTACAATGTGATGCTGTTTCCATGGGATCAACATTTAGTAACTTTTACATGGCTAACCTTGAAAATAAGATATTTAATACCACTAAAATTCCTCAAGTAGTGTTTTGTAAAAGACCAACATTGTATAACAATTTAAATGTCCTTTGGGAGATTATATCACTGATAAAAATGTAAATATATATGCTGGTTGTATGACTACAACTTTGTCAAGGAGACTTACATTTCATATAAATGATTATAGTTCAATCTTCCAACATTTAAAGAGACATTTCTGTCTACAGTCATGATTTAGAGAAATATCAATTGACAATAAAAAGATATTCCACCACGAGAATATAAACAAAAACTTCAAATTCTGGAAGTACTTTATATAAAAAAAAATTACAGCCAAAAATAAATAAAATCAATTATGAGTATAATGACAAAGTTCTAAATGCTTAAGACAGCAAGGTTTTAGAATATCTAAATTGTAATTGTTAAAACTACAATTGAACAAGATTTTAAGGCATGTAATTACAATTTTTAATAAGAATTTACTTAAATTAAATTACCTCCCTTACATAGTGGTAAATTTTTCAAATTTTACAGCGTTCATGCTCACACATATTCATAATTTTCATTAATTCTTTGTCTTAACAATTCACCTCTGAAGATGATCTTAGATGACATTGAAAGTACTTGTGAAAATAATGGCTATATGGATAATTACAGCATTTTTCTTGATCAGTTTTGTACTAAGAAATTAATTTGTGAATTTGCGAGAACTAAAATAAAAATAAAGAGACATATGTCTAGATTATTCAACCAAACATGCTTGAATGAAGACATGCTGCCTATATATATATATATATATATATATATATATATATATATATTTGCATGGAGAAGGTGGAGTAACAAATAGCAGCTATGATTGAGGAATCAGAGAGTCGAGTTCGAATTCCAGTCAAATCCATTAGATTCACTTATGTGCTTCTATCCTTGGGAAAGGTATGAATCCTCTTCTTCTCCTCCCTGCTATGGGTAAATGGCAGGACAGACTGGGTTCTCTAGCCTTGGATGGCAACTGGTCTACTGTAGAAAGAAATGGCAACCTACTGTGGGAAAAAATCTGCCTCGAATGATACATGATCGCCTAAGCGTGTATCATACATGGCACATAACTGACTGAATATATACGCATACACCCACATATACATAACTGACTGAATATATACGCATACACCCACATATACATAACTGACTGAATATATACGCATACACCCACATATACATAACTGACTGAATATATACGCATACACCCACATATACATAACTGACTGAATATACACGCATACACCCACATATACATAACTGACTGAATATATACGCATACACCCACATATATATAACTGACTGAATATATATACATACACCCATATATACATATCACACAATTATAAAGTATAATCTGAAAGTTTAAAATAAGCTAAAATCTTAAAATATAAAACAAACTACCTGATCATTGTGCTACACCATTTGAAACTCTGAGTAGCAGTAGAAACTTGAGTAACAGTTTGGTAACTTACATAATAAAAATTCTAAAATATCAATACCTTAGCAACTTAGATTTCTAGTCAGGCTAGGCTACATGATTAGACACTTATGTTTTATAATATATATATATATATATATATATATATATATATATATATAGTGTAACCCGGATATAAGAGAGATTTTCTCTGGTCCCAAATTAGAGCCATACTTACCTAAACAAAATAGACCGAACCCGGATATAAGAGAAACCCGGATATAAGATACTTCATCTCTGGTCCTGGCAACTCTCTTATATCCCGGTTACACTGTATATATATATATATATATATATATATATATATATATATATATATATATATACACACACACATGCATTTGTATGTCAGACTTTTCTCTTTTATGTGAAGAGTCCACTACATAAAGATGGGTGAGTTGCTATCTCTATACAGTGAACACGTCTGGTGGCATAAAATTTTATATTAAAGTTGATAAGTCATTTATTCATGTACTGGATTCATCTGATGAAGTGCTGAAAATGTAGAAATAGAATTTTCTGTTCTTTTAAAATCATTTTTCTTTTTGAAGTTAAAAATTGTAAGATACTGAAAGCAATGTTTTTTTATTTTTTATTTTATTGTAATACATTTATATACTAGAAATAGTGTGTTAAAAGAACTCTTATGATTGGCCCAGTCAACAAATATACTTTTCAAATAAGATATGCTTAAATATATGTGCATTTGTAGCATGTATAATAGTATCTGAAACAAAACTGAAAATGATGGAATAAGGTGGAAAAGCTATAAATGAAATCTTTTAGTAATTTCTGTCGGTTTTGGCTTCATTATGCCCCAGAAATTAGCAAAAGTCATAGCAAAAAAATAATGCCTCTAATATACAAAGTGGTGCAAAAATCATGCAATTTATTAAAAGTATAATTACACATGAAAATTTAATTTACTAGTTATTTAATTGTCATATGTGCTGTTCAAAATGTCCTCCTCCTTTTTCAAAACACATTTCAATTCTGTGCATGCATGGTTCATTAACATGTCGGAGAATTTCCGCTGTCATTTTACTGCATTCATATTTAGTTCTTTCTTTAAGTTCTTCAATATTTCTTCGACATAACTGATAAACAACTGATTTCAAATAGCTCAACATAAACAAACCAAGGGTGTGAGATTTTGTGAGCTTGGTGGACACTCAATAGGACCCTTATGATATGTGACTTTACCTCACCCTGTATATATCACAAAAAATAAAAAATACTTTCTGGTTTCAGTGGGCTAATTTAAAATGCAACAGACACCAACAGCTCTAATTATATATATATATATATATATATATATATAATATACCATATTTTCTGGCTTGCGAGACACTTTTTTTCCTAAAAAAAAGTACCCTGAAAAATATGTGTGCATCTTCCAAGACGAATGTAAGGCAACATCCAGGCTCAAGTAACCTAGTCACCTCATTGGCCTGACTGATAGGGATGTAGATTTGTATGTTGAGTCATTACACTGTTATGTTAGCTATCTAATTCAACCTTTTATATGATGTAACCACAGTACTTAGCTGTTACAAGTATTTCCAAGACTATAAACCTTTCTGGAGCCAAGCCACAAGGTTAAAAATGCTGTTTACTGGCAGTGGTGGGGGCCTTTCTGCTCTTGACTAGTATGTCATTGCCATATAAACAAAATCGGAGGAGTCATTAATGTAAACAATACATGGTGCCAGTATGTGAGGGGTGCATGGTGAGTGTGTTGTTATATGAGAATGATTTTTTTTTTTCTTAGAAATTTCTTTCCAATATTAGGGTGCGTCATCCAAGCCACAGTGTCTTGTAAGCCAGAAAATATGGTCTATATAACAAACAAACACTTTCTGATTTCTGGTTGTTGGATCTGATTTATGGCTCCTCTTATTCACAATGCATTTTCCTTACACCCAATTTTGTCTTTCATTCCGATCTGAAGAAGCTGAAACCAATAGGTATCAATGAAACATGGAAATTAGTTTTCTGATGATCCCCAGGTGAAACTGCAGCCGTAGAAAGATTTGAATTTTTTATTAATTATACTTTAGAAAAAATTTTAAATTGCTCTGTACTTTCTATATTTTTTACAGTACATTGTGAATTTTTTATTTGTATTTATACAAATAAAAAATTCTCAAAAATTTCTAGAAACAGCAACTGCTTGGCTTGCTGATTTTGTTTTTATTTCTTTACGAATTTATATATATATATATATATATATATATATGTATATATGTATATATATATATATGTATGTATATATATATATATATATATATAGCTTTTTTTCTCTTTTGTATTGTATAGTTATATTTACCAAAAAGATGTAAAATTGAATCAAGCTTAAAAATGTAATGTTATTTTTCTTTTTTCTTCTGATCTTTATTATCAAATGTAACAATGGTTATTTGTCCCAAATTCTCTGAGGGAGAAATTGTGGAGACTCTACATTTTGTTTATACAAGCTATAAGAGTTTCCAACTCCCTTCTCCTTTTCCCCCCAGATAGAAATGAATTCACTACAATATCATTCTTTGTGAACAAGTCTTGTGTACACATGTCAATTAGGTATGGGGGTCTGCGTTAGTTTTGTACTGTTAGACAGGAAGTGTGCGCAGTAACGGGTGTTTATATTTAATTTAATTTTGAATGTCTCCATCTTAATTGTCAATGCAATAGTTTGCCTGAGATAACAGGCTTGGTAAATCCAAAGGGTAACTACCATATGCTAGATCGCATATCATACTGGAAATCAT
This sequence comes from Acanthosepion lycidas, assembly GCA_963932145.1. NCBI lineage: Eukaryota > Metazoa > Mollusca > Cephalopoda > Sepiida > Sepiidae > Acanthosepion > Acanthosepion lycidas. The sequence continues at coordinate 63,878,319 of OZ010573.1, forward strand.
TGAACATTCTCTTGTGAGGTCTTTCATAGCTTTAGGAATGACTAAATTAAATAACCATCTTATTTAAGAGACTCTAATATTTCATGAATATTTTCATAACTTAGTTTTTATTGTTACAGAAAAAAAAGCAAATAACATTTGCACATGAAATTATCAGAAAGTTTCCTTCCAGATGATTGAGTTTGACTTTGGTTAAATTCTTTTATGGCATTTACCTAAATTAAAAAAAAATAAAAAAAAAAACAAGAGAAAATAGCATGAATAAGAGAAAATGGGAAAGAAATTTAGAAAATTGAAAAAATAAAACAGATTTAAAATAATATTTCATTTCAAAATATTCTTATATATTATCAAAAAAAAAACTGACTTTCTGTCCATTACACTTGTCTATGTGTGATGTTGAATGCACTATGTGCATATGTTAGTGTTGTGTGTGAGTAATTTATATGTGCTTGTGTCATTTGATGTACACACAAGCATATGTACATGCACACACATATACACAATTTAACTGAGTTTGGAATAAGATACTGGAATAATGCATTCCACTCTCTCTCAGTCAGGATCGCTTCTACCTTGGAATGGACAATAAAATCATAAATTTAGAGACAAAGAAATTTAACTTTTTAAACCATAAAAAATCAGATAATTTTGAGATTTTATTGAACTTTTTAGAAATTATACAGTAATAAATAGAATTATTTTTGAAATTTTGTAGAAATATTTTTAGGTTTGTCACTGGAGTAAAATATACACATGTATATGCAAATGTATATATACACTCAATTTGAATGAAACTGAAATGGACATCAGTGTCGCAAGGGCTAATTTCCCTTTTTTCTGTCTGGCAACAAACCGTGGGTAACAGGAAAAGTTGTAGTGATATGTAAATGACTGTCTAATTAGCATAGCTAAGGCATAGAGTCTATATAAAAACCTAAGCAGTAAGGAAAGGTGCAGAATATGATACATAAGATTAACGACTATTGCTGGACTGAGAAAATATGAAGAAAATCACATTTTATAACATTTAGTAATCAGACCATTTACAATGTCTCCACCAGAAATCTTTTGCTCATATAATATATTCTGCTTTCTCTCAGTCAGGACTACTACTACCCTGGGATGAATAATAAAATCATATATTTGGTGACAAAAGAAAATCTTAATTTTTTGATTCCTAACATTATAAGATTTTATTTTATTGAACTTTTTAGAAATTGTTCAGTAATAAATAGAATTATTTTCTAAAGTTTTTTAAATTTGCAGAAATATTTTTAGGTTGGTCATTGTATTAAAATATACATTCACATAGACAAATGTACATGCACACAATTTGAAAGGAACTGTAATAGACATCTGCATTGCAAAGGCTATTTTTCCTTCCTGTTTGACAACAATCCTAGGTAAGAGGAAAAGAATATAAGCTGAAATTTGCAGTCCTTTGAAGTTATTTTTATTTAAACTGAATATATTCTCTAATAAATGTAGTAATTTAAATGAACAAAGAATTTAGATTTGAAATTGGATCCTCTTGCTGTCAATGAAAACTCATTCATTTTAAAAGACGATCAGTAATTTTCAGACTTAATTTGTAATGTTCATTCGGTCAGATTCATTTTTATAAAACTGGTTTTGAGGAATGAAGTAAGTATACCAAAATACTTTAACCACAAAACTGACATTTTTTATTAAAAATTAAAAGAAAACGTTGTTACTTTGTTCATTTAGAGATAAATCAATATGGAATGTTATGAAGAAATTCAAAAGGAAATAGGAACAATGAAAGATACTTTTTTAAAAACTGAGTAAAGTAAAAAAAGTATAAGAAAATAACATTAGAAACAAAGAAAAGAATGGTGAACTGATGTTTACCCTCTTATATGGAAATGGAAGCCAGATAATTTTGTTGATTGATTGATTCATTTTCTATAGCTTATCAACCCATTGTAGGTTATTTAAAACCAGAAAATATATTTAGTTACAAAAAGCAAGAAGCTGTGGAGAGCCATGATCATCTAAGTGCTGAAGAGAAAGAGTGAGAATGATATAAATGTGTAAATATCACATAATGTGAATGTAACAGTTTAGATAGTGTTTAAATAGATAAGTAGGTATCTTTTCTACCATTAAAAAAAATGTCTTTACTTTTATTTGTATTAGGTTGGTGCAAAAACAATGGCGTAATAATGTCGTTTTTTGACGTTAAAAAATACGTCAAAAAACGACATTATTACGTCATTATTTTTGCACCAACCTAATATTTAATTATCTCTAAAAGCAAATTCAACCAAGTTTATAACATAATTGTGTGTTGACCATGTCAAAATAGTTTACATAGCTGAAATGTCTAGGCAGGAGTTTTGACAGAAATTCTGACATGAAATACTGACATGAAATACTTGCAGTCTATTATGAGAAATGATAAAGAAGCTTTTTTTGGAAAGATGTGTTTAGCTTTTCATTCCTTGACAAAGAAACAATAACTTGCACTTCATATGCATTGCTTTTAACATCATTGTATTCAAACTTTGTGTTTGGTTTTCCTTCCATCACAAAAAATGTCTATGCTAAAGAACAATACTGGACTTAAGAAAAGAAATCTCTTATTGTGAGTTTTTAGTGAAAAAAATTGCTTGGTCAACTGGTAAAAATGAAAATTTAATGAAAATTAAAGGAATTTATTTAGCATGGAAAATATATTAATTTTTATCAATATGAAACTTTGTATCAACTATATAATGAACTGTTTATTTGTAAAAAAATTTTTTTAATGATATTCACCCTACAAGGCCTAAGAGCCACTTATGGTAGAGGGTTACAGAGTAAGAGCCACAGTTTATGGGGATATGTGGGAAAGATAATGGTTGATGCTAGATTTAACAGGTTAAAATTGTAGTGATTGGGGAACAAATATTTTTGAAAACACTGTTTTTTTTTTATTTTTATTGGATAACTTTGCTTTTCTTTATAATTTATTTTCAGTATATTGATTTTATAACATTTATATAATTTTTTTTTTTTTTTTTAATTGGTATCACCCCAAGCAAGGCAGTAATACCACTAAAACACAAGGGGTTACAGGGTGTGGAAGAATTAGAAACAGAAATAATAAAGATGAGCAGAAAGAGAAGAGAGTAATCAGCAGGACAGTAGATAATTATTGACATTGCATTTAAATTTTTGCAGATTAAAGTTGGCTGGAAAACATGAAGGTGGAAGGGAATTTCAAAAGTGATAAGTGTGGGAGAAGAAACTGTTAGCATTAAATTTATGGTTACATGTAGCCATCTTAACTGTAAATCATTGAGATTTCGATGCTAGTCTAGTACAGTGCTTAAATTCAAAAACTCTAGTTACCATAGTGAAGAACTCATCCGAACAATTACCATGAAGGTATTTATGGAAAAGAATAAATGGCAAACTTATGATGTTGGGAAATTGACTGGAGTCGAGCTGCCAGATCATGACCAGTAATATTGCTGATTTTTCTTTGGATTTTTATCAAGGAGCTTAAGGTAAATATCAGGGGCACTGGACCATGTGTGGCAACCATATTCTAAGCTTGGATGAATGTTAGACTCTATATATTTTTATATATATATATATATATATATATATATACAGTGTAACCCGGATATAAGAGAGTTGCCGGGACCGGAGAAGAAGTCTCTTATATTTGGGTTTGGTCTATTTTGTTTAGGTAAGTATGGCTCTAATTTGGGACCAGATAAAATCTCTCTTATATCCGGGTTTCTCTTATATCCTGGTCTCTTATATCCGGGTTATACTGTATATGTATATATATATATGCTGTATGAAGCATTTCTTATAGAGCTCATAGACGCTTACCTTCTGATCCAAGGTAGTGGACAAAGATTTGATACTTTCATCTTAGACAATACACAGATATTTTGATCTATATAAAAATAATCCTGTCATTTTTTAAACTTATGGTAGTTTAAATCAATGCTTTTTTTTTCCATATATTGTAACCATTTTGTTTATTATATTTTCTTAATTTCAAATGAAAACATGGAAATTTTCACTTTTCAATAATATAGTTTTTTAATTTTAAACATTATGTCTGTAAATATAGTTTAATTGGTACTACTAATAAACTTTTATAATTACTGATATAAATAAATAAGGATTTTTATCTATTAAAACTATTCACTTGTGCTTTGTATTTTTTCTTTTCTAAAATTTAAAAAATTTATTTCAGGGTAGACAATACAAAAATTATATTTTTGAAATAGACAGGCATGGCCAACTATTTCAATTTGATTTTTTTCCAACCTACCTTTGCTTATTTTATTTTCCTTTTTTTCCAACCAGTTCATTTCAATCTTTTCTCTCTCCTTAATTAATTTTGAATGAATTTTCCAATTTACCCTTTTATTCCAGACTTAGGAGTAAGACTTCTCTTCAGTTAGTAAGACTTGCTATAATTTTTGACTATAATTTTTGACTATGTCTTGCTAATTTTTAATGATCTGGTTATGGATTGAATGCCAAAATTGGTTAAAATAAATTTTAGGTAAAAAAAAAAAAAATGAAAAAATTTTGTGTATAATCTATTAATTTTTTTCTATTATCAGAAATATTTAGTTTGTGTGGAAAATTACTCAAGCTAAGTGGAGTAGCATTATAATTAAGAGGCTAACTACCAAAAGTTGGATCCATACATGTTAAGTGGACAGGATAAGTTGAAATGAATAAGTGCAGTCCAGTAATACTCACTGCAAATATAGGACTGCTAATATGGTACATCCACATAGAAATATCTATTGCATATATCATTTGATTAATTAATAGACGGCATTCATTAATTAATCGGTTATATGAATTAATGTATGCATTTATATTTATAGGTTATGTATTAATGAACTATATGAATTAATGGGATGTATATATTAATTAATGGGCTATATGAATTAATAGATTGTATATTTCAATAGTTTATCTGAATTAATGGGCTGTACACATTAATTAATGTGTCATCTACATCATAATTGGCTATATATATATATATATATATATATATATAAAAGTGAACATTGAAGTCAACACTCAGAGGCAGCAAGTTGTTTCATGATAGGCGCAATCGTCAGGCTGCCTATATATACATATATATATATAAAATGGTAATATTAGCTGTTTCCTTATCAGGAGATATTTACCATTCATTGACTTGACCAGTCAATTACATTTTCAGATAAAATTTATAAAATCTATCTTGAAAAACAATTTTTCAGGAAAATAGTTTTCTCAAGTCTAGTAGTTGTTACAGCTCTTTCCAGTATTGATGGGGTTTCCTTCCTAAACTTTTATTTGAAGTACTGTGAAATGTCAGCATCTTTATTATGTCATTTTTTTTCTCTTCAAATTACATGTGATATCCATTTTAGTTGTTGCTGTCGTTAAATGTCCTCAAGTGATGTAGTTTTTCATATTTGGTTCAATTCTTTGTTTGCGATTCTGTAGCACCAGTCAACAAGTTTAAAAGATATGTGATCTTCACCAAGACCCATAGGCTTCACTCAGTCAAAACCATTTTTAACAATTGATCTTACAAAGCAGTTGTATGCAATTGTCAGTTTAGATATTTCTGAACAGGTTTGATGCCATACATGGCATCCATATGAGAGTCTCAACCTGACAAGGCTAATTAAAAACTGGACTCGAATTTTCAGGTTAATGTTTTGGCTTTGTAGTAATTTGTGTTGTTGAGCAAAATCTTTAGTGTAGCCTATTCTAGGTTCAGTTTTGTTATAACTGATCCACACACTAAGGGTTTTTGAAATATTTAGTCTTTACTAAATTCACATCCTGAATTTTTGTGATGGATTTAAGGTACATGCTATCAATGGTTTCATTTCACTTGCAGATAATTGTTTGTATTTTGGGAAAGATTTATTTTGGGTCACATTACTTGGAATACTTGTTAGAAGATGTTGATTTTCTGTTCCAAGATAATTCTTATCAGGATTCAAGTAAGCAGAAGATGATGATTGACATTGCATTTCAATTTTTGAAGATCATGGTTGACAGAAAAGCAGGAAGCTGGAAGAGAGTTCAACACATACAAAATGCAGAAGAACAATCTATTAGCATAGAACTTATGGTTACATTCAACACTGAAATTATGAGATGTAGTTAATATTAGGTTGGTGCAAAAATAATGTCGTTTTCTCACATGTGAAAAAACGACATTATTTTTGCACCAACCTAATATTTATTTCTTGCGTATAATAGGCACCCTAAGTTTCAGGGGGAAAAAAGTGCATATTATATATGAATAGTTACAGTACACGGATCATGATATAAAAAAATGTTTGTTATACATTAAGTGATGCCAAAATATAAATAAGATATTGATGCTGCTTGAATAGGCTGATGCAACCTTGTTATGCTTCATCTCTTAAAACCTTTGGGCTTATGAAACCTTGCACTTGTTAAACATTACACTTCTCAATACCAAGACACACATAAAAACATAATTTAAAGATAACATTTTCTATTAAATTAAGGGAATCTCATAAAAATGTTTGACATTTTCTGCCCATTCTATTAGGTTGGTGCAAAAATAATGACGTAATAATGTCGTTTTTTAACGTATTTTTAACGTCAAAAAACGACATTATTACGTCATTATTTTTGCACCAACCTAATAATTAGAATGGGCAGAGAGTCACTGTTAAACCTTTTAGTGAATTTCTTCTAGTCTATTCTATTTAATAGAACATCTTTAAACAAAGGATCACTGTCTAATAATTTGTTTAAATTATGTTTTTAAGCATGTTCTGTTAAGCAGAATGGCGAGGAAATGTCAAACATTTTTGTGAGATTCTTCTGGTTCATTTTATTTAATAGAACATGTTAAAAACCATAATTTAAAGATGATATATTTATTCAGCAATCCTTTGTTTAAACATGTTCTTTTAAATAGAATGGACCAGAAGAAACTTAAAAGTTTTAACAGTATTTCTTTGTCTATTCTATTTAATAGAACATGTTTAAAAACATAAACGTTGCCTGAATAATTTTACATCTGCTATTACACACACACACACACACACACACAAGTCATCAGATACTGGCTTTATTCACATAGCCGTTGATTTGTTAATCCATTACATATATCAAATATCTTCTTTAATAACATGAGAAACTTAAAATTCTTTTCATCTACAAATGTTTGTGATTCCTGTCACTCTGACAACTATCATTTCATTTAGCCTTTTACTTCCTCAAACATTAAAACTGGGAGTCATTTTTTTCCATAAATTATCTGCTTTCCATAACAGTTAATTAAGTGTATTAGTATAATGAAAACAGTTTCCTTTAAAGAAGTAGGTAATTATAGATATGAAAAATTAAATATTACTGCTTGTGTTCATAACAATTTATAATGCACAATATTCTGAGTAGATAGTGAAACATTTTTTGGCTAGATCAAAAAGGAGTTTCAAGATGAATTCTGATGTTTGATCATTTAGTCAGATTTTGTGAAATGGGTCATTGTAAGAAATTTTATCTTAATTTATGTTCTTTTATTCTTCTTTCTCTTTAATCGTTTTTTTTTTTCTTTTTCTTGTATTCTTTCACATTCAGTAACCTCTTGCATTTTAATGACTGAGGTGAAATGATTAAAAAAAAAATTCCCAAATTTTCATCTGTTTATCTGTGAGTTAAAAATAATTTAAGATGTAATTAAATTATAATGTTTTTTTATTTGTGAAGTTGAAAATAACCCAAATTACTATTTCTATCACATCATTAAACAAGTCCAATATAATGATTTGGGAAATTTTCTCATCTCTATGTAGTGGATTCTCTCAATGATGCAGAAATTTTGACACATGTGCACACATATACCCCCATCACACATGCACACACAGAATGTGTAGCAGGTGTAACAGATATAAATATGGAAAATGGAATTAGCAGTTTGCATTCAAATTCTGGTTGAGGTTGTGTTTATGCTGCACTAATTCTCTTGGGAAAGGCATGAATCCATTCAGCTTTAAGAATTGTTTTTTTGTTTGCATATGAAAAAAGACAGTATACCAACAAATATAGACATGTATAAGAACAGTGTGTAAAGACAATTCAAACATTCATATGTTAATGTTACAAGTTTGTAACTAGTCTCAAAAGAATGTTAACTTCCTCCCACCTTGCATATTCGCGTCTGCATAAATCAAAAGTTTTTTTAGCTCCCTGCAAGTGCAGTTTGGGTCATGTGTAAGACCAATCTTGTGCATCGAAGCCTTGTACTTTACATATTCTGAATAGAGGGGATTCAGCTTGACCCAATGGCCTCAATATAGATCATGGTCTGGTAGACATAGATGAACAATTTTGGTTGGCTGTCAGTGTTTGTCTATCTTGATTGCTGCATATTCACCCATTTTTCAGGTGGGGATGCCAGCCAAGTGTTAACCTACAAGACAGAATGCTAGCTCATATAACAACTGGATGATGAAAAAGGATTTTTTTAATTTCTGGTTAGTAGACTTGAAAATGTGTTATATCAGGCTTTGTGGAGTTCTGTTTAATTCCATGGGTAATAAAGACTTCAAATGCAGTAGCTGGGCAGAGTATTGTGAGACAGGAGGATTTCTTTGGTAATGAAGAAAAGAATGCTGAGCTGTTACATGACATCTTTCCTTCTTAATGGCAGTGAATTTTGGACGATTTCCTCAAAGATGAAGAAGAGACTCAAGGTGACGGAGATGTGGTTCTACAGAAGGATGCTAAAGATATCATGTACTGAGTATGTGAGCAACAATTAGGTTTTAGAGAGGATTCAAACAAGGAGGAGGCTTATACTTAACATCAGGAAGAGGCAGCTGAAGTTCCTGGGATGCATAATGAGGATGAGGAAGAGGGCTGAGAGAATATGATACTCACAGGTCGAATAGAGGGAAAGAGACACAAGGGAAAACAACGCATGACATACCTCGAAGCTTTAAGCAAGGAATGACAGAATGTGGTCTGGGAGAGGAGGCAGAGGGAAGGAACTTGTTGAGAGCTACAAGGGATAGAGGGAGATGGAGAGCCATGATTGCCTACATCCTGAAAGGACACAGCACTTAGAAAGAAAAGAAAATGAAGAATATTTACTGTGTCCCTAAGTGTAACATCTGCCAGGAATGGTTTAGAAAATTTTTTAAAAATGGGTTGTTTTGATTTTTCTATTAGGCCTACCTTGCACTTTCGCTTTGGGTCAAGAAAACACTGACATGTATATACATGAATAAAGAACTTTGTGAAAGGCAATTCGCACAATCATATATCAATTTGGTTTTAAAATTACTTGTAGCAGTTTTTATTACTTTTAAAGATCTTTGCTTGATGTTGTTTTCCATCCTTTCATACATCTTTTTCAATGATGGAACACAATTTTTTCTTTTTTTATTGGATTAATATCTGGAGCATTTGAGGATCATTTCTCGTTCCATTAATTTTGTTTCTTTGAAGCATTTTTTTTTTTTTTTTTGCAAAGTGGATAATGCTTAACTTTGCAGAACTGAAGCAGCATTGTTTTGCATGAATATGTTCTTTAGCGTAAAGTCCCTTTGTTGACAAGTACCACTTGAAAAACATTTTGTTCACAATCTTAATAATTCTCTGCATTTATCTTGGCACCATCATTAATGCAAATCTGAATCAAAGCAACTATTTAAAAATCAAAGTTAAATAGTAAACAGTGAGACCTTGATTTAGTTTAACATTTATTATTTCAGGCTCTGTTTAATTCTATAAGTGACAAAAACTTTAAAGACAGTAATGTAAGACAGTGAAGAATATCTACTCTGTCCTCAAGTGCAATGATTGCCATTAATGGTTTGGAAAATTTAAAAAAAGAATGGGTGGTTTTGATTTTTCTATTAGACCAACCTTACCCTGTTAGTTGAGGGTCAAGAATATGGTGACTGAATCCCTAACATCTATATACATGAATAAAGAACTGTGTAAAAAGCCAATTCACACAATTATATATCAATTTGGTTTTAAAATTACTTGTAGCAATTTTTTATTACTTCCAAAGAGCTTTGCTTGATATTGTTTTCCATCCTTAAATGCATCTTTCTCAATGATGGAACACAAATTTTTTAATTTTGTATCTTTTTTAAATTTTTTTTTTTTTTTTTTTTGCAAGGTGGGTAATGGTTAACTTTGCAGAACTGAAGCGGCATTGTTTTGCATAAATATGCACTTTAGCTTAAAAAAACTGTATTAAAAGGCAAAAATATATTTCAATGTTATATATTTGTAATTAGTCTCAAAAAAATGTTAACCTCTCTTATGCTGCCTTGCATATTGATATCCGCACACACATCAAGACGTTGTGTGGTTTGTTAGCTCCCCATAAATATATTTTGGGTCATGTGTGAGACCCAACTTGTGCATCAAAGCCTTTTATCGCCTGTCTTCAAAAAATAATTTTCTGGCTTGCACAAGAGTCAACAAGGTAGACATTGGTAACCTTTTTTTTGTATTTTGATGACCTTTTGAAGACATGTTATATAGTTTGTAGTTACCTGCAAGTGAAGCTTGGGTTATCTGTAAGATCGATCTTGTGTATGAAAACCTTGTATCTTCTGTATTCCAAATGGAGACGATATGGTAAAATAGAAAATAGTAGATAAAAGGTAAAGTAGAAAGGTAGACTTAACTTTTTAGCCTTTGAATGGCAGTCACTCTAAGAGAAGGAAAAACTCTTAAAAAACACAACTCTTAATTCAAAACCCCTGCTAACATGAGGGTGTGCTGAAAAATTCACAGCCTAACCCACTTTCCACAGTCTCACTGAATGACCAGATTGTGAGTTTTTAAAATATCTTTTTAGTTAAGCTGAGAACTGTTCATTTACTATTAAAATTCATAATAAAGAATACACATTATTTTATGAGATGTTTATATTCAGTGATTATGATAAGAGGAAGAAATTTTGAACACTTTAAATTAGTGTTCAAAATGTCTTCCTTCTATCACAAGCCCTAGCTTACATCATTGAATTAAAGCATGTTTTTCATATGTCTTTTCAGGTCATAGATGATCGTAGATCACCACAGCTTCCATTTTTTAATCTGAATAGTCATGACTTCTTGGGAAAGATTGTAGAATGATTTCCCATTGCCTTCTCCATATTTTTGAATTCAGAGTTATCCTTTTCCTAGACTGGCTGCTACCCAAGGCTAGCAAACCCAGTCTAACCTGCTATATAATCCATAGCTGAGGGGAAGAAGAAATAGATTCAGCCCTTTTTTAGTGCAAAAGTGAACACAACAGATTGGGTTGAAATTTGCATTTGGCTTGCCAATTCCTCTTATAATGGTTATTGGCATGATTCTGCACTGATCACAATTAGGTTGCCCACACATCCTCTTAGGTTATACTAGCAGCATGGCCTGGCGTTGCCCGTGCTTGATTCAAAAATCGTACGACTCATACAGCAATCGCTATCACTTAAAATATTTTTGCCCTTCCTTGCCTTTAAAGGAGTGCCCTTTGCCGTGCTGATGTTGATACATGCTTTACTTCTTGCTTATCTCACACTGCAAATTTTTTCTAAGCTCTATACTAAACATTAAATCTGTTACGAAAAAAGAACTAAACAAAATGAATACAAAACGATCAGCTTTAAAAAAGGACTTGTAACTGGAAAAACTGAATGAGAAAAGAATGTTAACAACAAATGCTTTTTCACACCCAACCCAGTTCTGCGGAATCAGAATCAATGTTGAGTTTAAGCAATCGAATGAGCCAATTGGAGTAAAGTGCCATGCAGATTTAAATTTTTCCTACTTGTGACAAATGCAGCTATCGGTTTTTTTTTTTTTGCATGCTAGTTAACATTCGTGTCAGTCAGCTGTTGACTCTCACGCTGGCCAATAGAATCTTCCTGCCTATTCGTGGCAGCCAGCTATTGGCTCTCACTCTGGCCAGTAGAAAATGGCCGCAAGCTACATGAAAACTGCCATAGAAGCATGAAAAAATTGATTATTTCCACTATCGATGGGAGTTGGGAAATGCAAAGTCGGTCTTGGCCTTTCCGCTAACTTGGAGCATGTGCATTTTGGTGTAAATCCCTCGAAAATTGCGGCCGTGCATTCGTTACACACACACACATCCTGCCTTTTATAGATAGAGATTTATTTATTATTCTTAGAACACACTGTATACATCAGTATAATTATAATCATAAAACAGTATAATTACTAGGTTATTAAGAAAGTAATTACATATTTCACTGATATGAATTAAGAAGAGTCAACCAACCAAAGTAGAATCTAGGCTGAATGGTAGGAAACTGCATTAAGAATGCGTTTATCATCTCTTCTATCTAAGAATATGTTGTTTATGGTGCATTTCAGAGTTTAACAGAGAAAACTCGTGAAGAGAAAATTATGTTCCTCACGAACATTAGTTTGAGAACCGAACACAATGAGGAATATCAACCTCTCATTTTTGCATCTCATTGTTACAGGTGATGAAAAATGGGTTTTGCATGTTAACAGAAAACGAATAAGACAGTGGTTATCACAAAATGTGAAACCAATGCCAGCACCAAAACCTTACTTTGTGTCTGGTAGAATATGAAGTACAAGTTATGGAACCTGGAAGAATCTTCACTGTAGGCGTTTATTGCCAGCAACTTGGCTCGGTAAATGAAACATTACGACAAAAGTATCGTAAGAAAAGGTGTTATTTTTCAGTATGACATTCCGAGAGCACACTGAGCAAAAACAAATCCAAGAAAAATAATACCCTCTATCCTCATTAGATTTAGAACTTACAGATTTTCATTTGATTTGATTACTTACTACAACATTTACAACAGAAGAACATTTAGAAACAAGAAGTTGGAAAATGACTTTCAAACTTTTTTGTTTTGGAAAGACCTAGATTTCTTTAAATTTTACCTTACCGTTGGACGGCAGTTGTTGAAAATACAGGTGATTACATTTTTTTAAATAAATAGTATATAAATAAATTTAAACTTAAACTCATTTTTATATACTTTCTGGTAAACGTAATTACTTTCTGAACATACTAACAAATCATATAACAGTATAATTATAATCGGATAACAGTATAATTATCATCAGAAAACCGTATAATTATAATCGGATAACAGTATAATTATCATCAGATAACAGTATAATTATCATCAAAAAACCGTATAATTATAATCGGATAACAGTATAATTATCATCAAAAAACCGTATAATTATAATCGGATAACAGTATAATTATCATCAAAAAACCGTATATAATCGGATAACAGTAATTATCATTAGAAAACTGTATAATTATAATCGGATAACAGTATAATTATAATCAGAAAACCGTATAATTATAAATAATCGTATAACAGTGTAATTATAATCAAAAACAATATAATTATCATCAGAAAACAATATAATTATAATCAGAAACAGTATATAATTATAATCAGTATCACCAGAAACAGTAATTATCACCAGAAAACAATATAATTGTATAACATTGCTTGTATCATTATTATAGCATATCCACAAGTTTATAGGCTTACGGCGATATTACGTTGAAACACTGGTTCTTGTACGATCAACGAAGTTAAGTCTGGTCAGTAACTAGATAGGTAACCGCTTGGTAATACCAGGTGCTGTAAGCTTGGATATGCGAGTGGTATTCTAGATAATGGCTCGCAATTGGAAATCGTAGAGCAGACTACCAACTCCAGTCTGGTTCATTATATTCACTTATAAGCGAATACCCTTGGTATGGGTTAATTAGAAGGACTTGTATCAGTAAATCATTATATATATATATATAATTCTTGCAATCTAAAGGTATTTCTGGCTTTAAATAACCTGCAAAAGATTGATAAGCCATAAAAAACAAATCAGTCTTTTTAATCTTATTGAACATACAGTAATAATAACAAAGATTGTTTTCGAAAAACACAAACTTGACCAGTACATTGCTGGCGAATGGCGCTTTTAAGGCAAATAGTCTTTGTAATAATTACTTGTAGGGGAGTTATAACTCTGAGTAAATAATTATAAACCCTCTAACGTCTATACAAAAATACTGATAAAAATTAGAAACAGCAAAACGTAGACACGTCAAAACGAGTATTATTTATCCGGTTGTTATGCAGTGTTGGAAACATGAGAGACAGTAATACTGAGTAAAATTATGAGTTTTGATGTAGATCAAATATAGATCGGAATCCGACAGAATGATAAGATAAAGAATAAATAAAATTTATACAGTCTTTCTTGTATGTTTTTTTTTGTGTGTGTGGGTAATGAGTATCCAGATATAGTTGGAAAAATACAAGAAATGTTTAGGGTTTTCATACCTCGAATTTTTGTTGAGTGCTAAATGTTACTATTATGGCCTGAAAAAGGAAAAAGAGATGAAATTTTCGTTGACGCACGTGTTACCAACCTGTCTGTGGGGACTACTTGTCCAGTAGTGAGAATGTAACGTGTTTGTGTGTGTATAGGAGAAAAGTAGGGGGTCGATTCTCACTGGTTTAGAATGAGTGAATTGATAACAATTATAATTGTTATAATTATTTTATTATAATTATTTTTGACACTATAATTAATTTTTATTTATTTTTTACGGACACAACATACTCAATATTAAGAAATAGAACATTAAAATTAATTGAATTAAAATAGAAAGTTCGAAAATTTATCTCCCGACTCCAATTTTCACAGAAATTACTCCACTCTGTGAAACTCGATATTCGAGAGATAAGTTTTTGCAATTTTAATCTAATTTATTCTCTAAATATTTAAACAAAATTCTTGACATGTGTTTAAGTGTCAACTGCTCTGTATGAAGCCCTATCGGACTTTGCAATCTTTGCATGTTACTGAGAGGCCTGTTAAAGCTGCGAACTGCCTATCGTTAAAAATGTAACCAAGAAAGCCAAAGGCAACAACAACCTGTTCTGTGGTATATTTTATGTACGAACTCCCACTTCATAATTTTCCACGATAATCTTTTTCAGTTCCTGGTAGTATAAAGTCACACTCTTTGAAATGTGCTCTATCGATACAATATCTACACATGTACAAACATTTCCACATGCCAATATTTGCATAAATTGACCGACTTGTATGTATTAATTCCAGCTTTAGCACATTTCAAAGATTTCTTTATCTTTGAGAACAATAAAACAGGCTAAATTGTTAATACCATATTTTTCAGTGTATAAAACGCACACTTTTACCCTCCGAATTTGATATAAAAATTTGATTCCTATGCACCGAAGGTATGAATAAACGCAGTAGAAGTGGGGGGGGATAAAAAAACACAAAAAAACAACAACAATGAGCTAAAAAAACTACTAATTATCAGACTAAAAATTTGATCAATAAAAAAAGTCTTTCAAATTACGACTGTAGCTTTTCATTGTTTTTTAAATAATGGCGCTATTGATACACCGAAAAATACAGTTAGCAAGCAATCCTGAAGAATCTTGGTTAAGAGCGGTAACAGAAGTGATTAGTTGCTGATCGAAGAAAGTATAACAATGCACCCCAGTTTGATATGATAGTACGGTGCGTACTATCATAGTCCCTGAGTAACGAAATTTCATTTTTAACCAAAAGAAACTGACATTGTCTTTGATCGTAATATTGGATCGAATGATGAAATGATATCTGGTTCCTTTCCAAGCGACAGTAAAATCGATGAGGATTTTAGGTTTTGAACCAAAAACCAAACTAAATAAAATAAACCGATTTTATGATGTATTTATTTAGTTCAGCTCGTTTGTGTTATATGAGACAATAAGACATTAATTTTTTAAATATTAGAATTAATTTTTGTTCCATAAGAATCTTTCAGATACGACTGTAGCTTTTTCCCAACACATTTTCTTCAAAATAAGGGTGTGTTTGTCGGATTGGTTTATAAAAGCTTCTGTAATGTTACCTACAACAGTAACACGTAGTTCCTTAAATTATTTTATTATCTCTCAGAACTTCCAAAAAAGAAACCAACAATAGCAACAAAACAAAGGGTACAAACAACACAATGCCTTTATTAGCCTAACTTTTAGTTTTTAAGTGAGTCTTCTACTCCAGTGCGTTTTATATTCCGAAAAATACGGTATTTGTGGCCAATACTTTGTTTTTGGCACAAGCTCTTTAGGTGATATTTTCAATAAACAGACAAAAAATAGGTAGAGCTCACAATACTATGTAAGTTTGGTCTCATGATTAACATTTAGTAATGACACTAATTGGTTTGTAAATATTTCAGCGATACACCCCAAAACCACACAAAAAGAGGATCAACAGTACAGCAGGCTCAGAAAAAAACTAAAAAATTGTAGGTGTTGTAGAAAACAGATAATGATAATTTTCAGCCACTCGTTTTTTTGTTTTTTTATTATATTTAAAAAAAAAATTCATTTCATTTGTTTTTACGGCTTATCAACCTTTTGCAAACTCCATAATCTGAAAACAGACGAAATTTTGCAACAAGTCGTATTCAGCCAACTAAAATGCCAGCACGCCTACACAAAAAGCGACTTCCTTTCCTCAAAGTCAAACAGATAAGCGAATTGGCTACAGATAAAAAGACCCACTTATCACTGAATGTACATAGTAATTATAACTAATTTCTCTAAGTCTACATTCTTGCAAAATTTGAGTAATGAACTTTCCCTATACCCAAACCAAAACATGCCCATTTCTGCGAACATATCTACATCAAAAAATCAATACATACTTTTTAACCGTAAAGATTTTTAGACGAAGACTACGTCTAAAAATTTTGTTGGGAAAATGTAAATAAATTGCAGCAATGTTATTGGAAATTTATTTGTGACCTATGATAAATATGACGATAGCCAAAAGATGTTGGTTTTATTCCAAGTGTCTGATGTTTCTGTCATTGAACCTTATTTTTCTCACCAAAATTGATATCATTTTTGTAAATAGAATGATATAATTTATAAAAATCACCTTGGACACAGAATTTATGAGGTTATTTATCGTTATATTTTTAATTTTTTTTTTCTCTTTTTATTTTATTTTATTTTATTTTTTATTGTTTTTCAGAATCTGGGAACTTAGGAATCATATTTGTTTTGATTTTTAACTTAAATAAATATTTCATTTAAAAAATGACTGAATTTGATAATAATTACAAGTGCTTTTTTTGATAGATTGCGGCTTGGAGATTTTTATTGTTGTTCTTCTTAAATCTTACACAAGTATTATTTTTTTTATTTTTTTTAGAATTTTCATTATTTTTAAAATAAATGGATCTCTAAAATTGATTGTTTCATAAAAAAGGGCTTCACTTTTTTTTTGTTTTAAAAATGTAAAAATTGTAAATGTTTTGTTTGATCAACTTAAAAATTTTCATAATTAACATGACAAAAAAGATACAAAAAATAAGTTCCTTAAAAAAGGTATATCAACTTTGATCGTATTAATTAAATTTGAAATTAAGAATCAATCCTTTGATCAACACATTCAATAAGATATTATCTGTTCTTTAGTGCCATAATTTGATCAATTTCCATCGCCAGAGTGTTTTAAATGGAGGTGTCCAACGTTTAAGTCGGGGTGGGGGTCGTATGTAAGAATTTGAACATTCAAATTAGTTCGCATCATTTTCACGAGGAGTGGGTGATTTTCAGTGGCGACGGGCCTGTTCAAAAGCTGTCAGAAGAGAGCGCTTTTCTTTTTTTCTTTCTTTTATAAAAATGCCAATTCTCAATTCTTTTATGCCATTTTAAAAGCATCACATTTTTTCTTCTCCAATAAAGGAATTTCTCTTCTCACTTTTCGCTTCTTCGTATATTCTTATCTTACTGATCAATAACTCAATGCACGTTACCATTTTTTTTCGACAAACCTGAGCATGAGACTGACAAGGCAAGTAGTATTGTAGTGTGTGTAACTTAACTAGGATATATATATATTTTTATTTCAGTTACGAACACAAAACAAGCTTAAACTAACAATAACTACATATTTTTGCTTGGACAAATACTCGTCCAAGCAAGAAAATCAAAGTGAAAAAATTATAAAAATAAATATGTAAGAAGAAAGGAATGTAGCAACGATCAACGTTTAAAAAAGAAAAAATAAAAGAAGCGAAAAATTTGAAATAAATATGTGGTTTTTCATTTTTCCTTTAATGTCGTCTTTACTTTCTATTGTTGATTATTTGAATTGAATTTGATATTCATTGATTTGAATTGAAATGTCTGGGTAAATAAATAATAAAAATTAAAAGAAAAAAAAAAAGAAAAGAAAATCTCGTTGCTATTATGTTGGTGCAAAAATATTGTCGTTTTTGACATATTTTTTAACGTCAAAAAACGACATTATTTTTGCACCAACCTAATGGTATGGGTGGGAACGCATTTCATAGAAAATTCTGTATATAAAATTATGTAGAAGAAATCTTGTTGAGATTTTCAAGAGGGTGGTATTCGAACTGAGGCAAAAGTAAAAAAAAAAAAAAAATAAAATAAAAGGATTCTGAATTGAATGCAAGAAAAAGAAAGCTGATCTTTCTAAGGTGCAGTGCCGAATTTAGAGTCTCCTCCTGGGATAATATAGAATTTGGAGACCCCTTCATTATGTACCCCCACCGCGTGTCCATAAAAAAAAAAGATGATAATTTTTAAAACGATACTTTTTAGGTGTAAAAAACATGAAAGGAACACTAACACACTTCAACTAAAATATTTACTAGCAGCAGAGCCCGGCGTTGCCCGGGGATGTAACAGTAAGAGATAGATCAAGTATCGACCATGAAAAATAAAATTGACAAAGATTATTGTTTAAGGTTGACGACACGCATGTCTTAATTAGTTTTGTTTATTTTATTTTATTTTTTTTACGAATTGCTCAAACCCAAACTCGAACAAAAACATTGTTTTCAATTGTTATATGAGTCTACCAATTGAATAGAATTTTATTATAAACAATTGTCTTGTAAATGGAATTTTTAAAGCATTCTGAATGTAAAAATAAAGAACAAAAGTGTGCAAGACAATAAGAAACACTACCTGCGAAAAAAAAGTGAAGTTTTGTTGAAATCGGTTGAAAAATGTAGGAAATTCGATCCCATATATAAACGAACACGTGCACACACACACACACTGGTTTTATAATAAGTATAATTCGATATGAGTTGTCCTCCTTTCATTCTCGCGATGCCTCTTAATCGTGTTTTCAAATTGATTTCGTGCAAAAACAATTGTGTTTTTACAATTTTTGGCGCTGTCAGAACCACCGCAAGGTAATTTTACGTAGTCCTGTGAAGTTTTGTTGAAATCGGTTGAAAAATGTAGGAAATCCGATCCAATATATAAACGTACAGACACACACACACACACATACACACACACACACAACCTGGGTTTTATAATAAGTATGATTAAATTTAAAAAAGATACATCAAAATCTAAATGGTGACCCTAAAGGGGCTCCATCGAAAATACCCACTCCAACTAGAGAAGCACAAATATTGTTTCAAATTAGTTCAAAGGAGCCCCATTAAATCTGAAAATAAACAAATCTCCTCTGTTCTTATAACTTTTTTTTTTTTTTTTTTTTTTTTTTTTTTTTTTTTAATCAGGGGCCCAAGATCAGGCGACAATTAGAGCCTCTAGTCTTGGGCCCTGGGTTGCATTGCAGCCCACTCTAGCACACAATATCCGACACTGGATAAGTGCAACACAATCTTCATACCTTCATTCTTTCCTCAAATTTTCTGTTACCGAAAAATCCCCCCCCACAAAAGAAAACTAAGCAAAATTTTATTATTACCCAAAGCGTGATCAAATGAACTGCCCTTTAAAATTGTCGACACTCAACAACAGGAATCATTTTAAAATCCACCTATAGTTTTAAGTTCCAAGGAATGGCATATTTTTGTTTTCTTTAAAAAATTGTCCAACCAAGTCTTGCTAAAAATAAACAAAAATAAAAAGCAAAGGTCACTACAGAAAGTAAAAGAAAAATAATGTTTTATATCCGAATGGACTTCTCATAGCGTGTGATCATTCGATACGTGATTACGTTAGGCAGATTTTCTTGTAATAGGGAATTCCCTCCTCACTCAATAATCGTTATCTTCTCTTTCTCTCCCCGACCATTTCCCTCGTTGCCGCTTCATGACTTTAACTGGGAGAGGTAAGAGCAGCAGCAGTAGCGAAGTGTGAAAAAAAAAAAAAAAGTTCATATCTATTCAAAAATTACCTACAATACTACACCCACCTACACACGCTCAAAAAAGAAGAAAAAAAAATAGTAAGTTAAAAAAAAAAAAAAAAATATAGAAAAAGAAGCCGGTTGGTTGTGTGCTGTCATTTTGAAAGACTTGCGTATTTCATTCTTCATCATTTTACCGGACGGGACTTGTAAACAAGCTCAAGCTAAGCAGTCATTAAAAGCTGGAAAAAAATAATTAAAAAAAAATATAAAGAAAGTTGAAAGACATTGATATATAAAATAAAAATAAATCAAAGCACATCAGGCTCTTCTAACTTTGTTAGTCGTTCACTGATTCAGTGATTAGCAATATACACGAACACAGCTACATTGGATTTGTTATTGAAAAATTTACCAGGAGTAACATGTAAACTTCTTGTGCCTCAGCACTTCTTTCAACCTAAGTGATTATTTCTTTTATTTTTCTTTCATTATTTGAAAAAGCTGAACAACACAGAATTTTTTTAGTTTACGGATCGATTTTTTTTAAAAGTTACTTATTGAGGATTTTTTCCCATTGGAGAAAAAAAAATTGGCTAAAAAAACATCATTCAAACGTTAGGTAAGTCTTTAATTTTCATAAGACTTTTTCTTTTGTGTCTATCTCCGTTTTTCTCTTTTTTTCTCCAACTCTGTTCATAGCATATTGTTTTAAAATTCTGTCTTCAGTTGTCGCACTGATTTTTAAGCATTTTAAAATCGGTCATGAATACTTGCTATAATCGAGAAGTGTTTTTATGCAATAATAGTTTTAAATTTAAGTATTGGATTACTACACTTACAGTTAAATCTGCGAATAAATCTTGATTGCTTTCTACTAATCCTTAATCCTTTTTTATTCAAAATTTTATTTTTCAAATCAAAATTGAACCCAGTGCGTCTTTCAACGTCAGAAAATCCGGTGGTGCTTTTCCACGCATGTGTTCACTTACTTGACAAAAAACGAATTAAACAGTTTTTTAAATACTTTAGACAACACGAGTGATAATTTATTATGTCATAACATATTTTTTTAAAAGTTATATAATTTCATGCCGCGCGAGTTTAAAAAAAAAAAAAAAATGTAGGAATTTCCCCCCTCCCCAATGTTTTCGTCACTTTGAGGAACTGATAAAGATTTTTCAGGTGAAAAATAACTAAAACTTTGTCTACTTATACACACATCGTGTACATTTTACATTACAGTGTAAGTGTAGTACACAGTATACATTTCTATAGGGAGGGTTTCAGGTACTTTATCCCCCCCCCTATTTTTTTTCCTGTTGAGTGTAACAGAAGGCTAATTTTGTCTTCTTGGTGTATACGTGCTGTTTGAATATTATCAAAAATCATTACTGCCATTAATTTTCAAAATAACATGTCTTTTTTTTTTTTTTTCCTTTTCAAAACATCAATTTCAAAAGCTTTTTAAAGTTTAAATCTTATCTTCTTACCCTTGTAGAAAACTAAAAGTCTGATCCCATTGCAGAGAATAACTACAAACAAAAATAGCAAAAAAGAAAAAAATGTTTACTTTAGAAAATTTTAGATTTAGAGAGAATATATTATTTTTATTTTATGACAGGATCAGTTTTCTAAAAAGTAAAACTCAACATTTGATTTTAGCCCCCAACTTCTTGTGGCGTTGTAGACTTCAACCTGTTCATTAAAGCGATTTAGAAAAACAGATTTCAGTTTGTCTACTACTTTATAAATAAATAAAATATTTATTTTAAAATTTAAAATAAATAAAGCCAATTTAAAATTTAAATTGACTTTATTTATTGGGAAAGAGTGCTCAATATTGTAGTGTGTAGTAGCATCAGTAGAAAAAATCAACATAAAAATAATAGATCAACAAAGTCAGTGTAAAATAAAATAAAATTTAAGAACGATTTAATTCTCAGGAATTTAAATGATTATTTAAAATTCCAAAACTGAATAAATTGAAATAAATTCAGTGTAACCAGTCGGTCCATAAAACCCCCAAAAAACTATTAAATTTTTAATTCAAATTAGGGTTGAACCTGCTAATCGACAAATTGTTCCAGTCGGTGCCAAAAATATCATTCAATTCTTTTTTTTTCTTCTTCTTCTAACCGATTATTTGTTTTTCAGTCATCCTTCTTGTTTCAGTTTATTCACAAACATTTCACTCCTGGCTTTAAGAATTATTTAATTTACTATTTTATAAAATGAATTTAAATAATATTCTGAATTTTTAATTAATCTTAATTTTTTTGTGTTTGTTAATTAAATTATCAGCCGATTAACCGACTCAATCCTATTTCAAAATGATTAATAAATTTGATGACTGAAAAATTGTTACTTTAAATCAACAATTAAAAAAATCCTTTCAGATTTTTTCTTGTATGACAATCAAGTGAAAAAAATGATTTTAAAGTGCGTTTCAAATTATTTTGAACAAAAATTGTAACTGAGCAAGCACATAATCAAAGTATCTTCAGTTTTTTTTTTTTTTTTTTTTTTTTAGAATTCTTATGTATCAAATGAAATATAGCAGGGAATAAAAAAAAATATAAACAAATTGTGCCAATGCTATTGTATAAACAAAAAAAAAAAAAAAAAGAAGTTAACTCAGACACTGTAGAAGTGTTACACTACACACCTTTATTTTCTTACACACATATCATGTTTAGTTTGCATTATTGTACAATATACATGTTTATTTTCACACACACTAATTTTCTAATTTTTCTTTTATTCAAAAATATACATAGCTATTTAAAACCTTATTATACATACGATACCTGTGAGTGTGTGGTAATAGCTGTTTCTTTTTTACAAGGAAACGTTTACCATTCATTGACCGAGAAGACAGTACTGCTGACAGTTGAAATTTATAAAATTTTTCTCTTATCAATTTCTCAGAAAAATAGGTATGGAAGCCTAAATTAAATAAATTATAAATGTATTTTAAATTTTATGGATGTTGCACTAAAGTTTGTGCATATTTGATATTCGTTTATTTTTAGTTTGTATATATACACATGTTGAATATAATAACCATTTTTGTTTTTGTTTCAATCCTGACCTTGCAGGATATAGTCATTGCTCGCTGTAACTTTTTAATATCTACAAATTGTAATGACTTCATGGGGAAGATAATGGAGCAATTTCCCATCGTCTTCTCTAGTTTTAAATTCAGCTTTCTGTCCTCTAGACACCAAACGAAGCTAGATGCACCAGTCTACCATACTATTTTTAACCCTGAGCTAGGGGAGAGAATTAATGGATTCTTTCTTTTTTTTTCTAAGGACATTTATATGAAAGTGAACATAACAGTTGAGGCCAGAATTTGAACTTGGCTCACTGATTTCATTTTTTGTGCTGATAACTGTTACACTACCCACCCATGCACATATAGCAAATAAAAGAAGGTTATAAAGGTGAATAGGTTATAAAAAATATCTTGTTTCCTATCTTGCCATCTGCAGTTTGAACATAGTATGTGTAGCTTATGTTGGAGTCTGTGAATTTGGTTATTGTTTACATGTCTTGTAAATGGTAAAACTTATTTAACACAAAATTACACTATTTACATTTAAACTACTGTCTTCTTCTTTGTTGCTGTTATCACAGCGTTTCGGCTGTTGTGCCCTCTACCCTTCATCAGCATATCAATTCAGGTAGCCTACAGGGAATTCTGAACTGAACCCTTTATTTAGTCTACAGTGGTAGATTGTTCTCTTCCACTGCATAGGGATATATTGTCTAGTTCTTATTTTTAGTATTGCTCAGTTATTGCTACTGTTTCTGAGTTCAAGTAGATACTGCCCAACCCAAGGGATGAAATCACACTTAATGTCACAAAATTCACAAACCAACACTTGAATGAGAACGCATTACACCTGTAGATTAAACAAATGATTCAAGTAATCCAGATTGGTATATACCCGGTGAAGGCAAGGGGCACATTGGCCAGAATGGTGTCATAACAACAAAGATGAGGATAATAGTCCAAATGTATATAGTGTAAATAATGACAACTCTTCATCCCAGAAATTCTGACACAAAATTACAAAACTCTAAATTTTAAGCTTTTACCTTTAGACTAAAAT
This sequence comes from Acanthosepion lycidas, assembly GCA_963932145.1. Classification (NCBI taxonomy): domain Eukaryota; kingdom Metazoa; phylum Mollusca; class Cephalopoda; order Sepiida; family Sepiidae; genus Acanthosepion; species Acanthosepion lycidas. Next base: position 63,902,647 of record OZ010573.1, read on the forward strand.
ATATATAATAGTTATATATTTGAATTTGTTTAATAAAAATGACTGATTAAAGTATTTTTGGTTTTTGTCTTTTGTAATTTTTCTTGTATGCAAACAAGATTTCTTTTTTGGACTTAGTGATTGTAGGAATTATCCAAATAAATGTTTGTTCTGAGCTTTTTCAGTTAATCTATTAGCCATTTCCAAGAATTTAGGTTGTACTTTTGTCAATAGTGTATAAGTTGCTGGAATATTAATTCTTGAATACAACTAGTACATTGTAACTATGTTTGTACCTTAGTCTGTTAAGGGTTGTTGTTTATGATAAGGGCTGCCATTATTTTTAGTCACTTTTTGCAGCTGGAGGTACATCTCTCTTTTTTTTTTTTTTTTTTTTTTTTGCACTGAAGAAATATGCAATAACATTCTTAATAGTAGTAAATTGTCAGTCATTTATTATGAAACATGTATTCTCTCTCTTTCTGCATGTGTATGAAGGTGTATGCACACACAAGAAAAAAAATCAAGCTAACACCAATAGAAAGTTCATAAATTATATTTTTTAACTTTTTATAAAAAATAACAAAAATGAGAAAATTGGCAGACAATTGCTGATAGCTCCTAATGAATGATGAATCGATTGTACAATTACAAAATGGTTCATCTATAAAATTCTGGCATCAGGATGCTGAATATAACATCAATCAGTGAAGTGACAAATTTTATATTTGTTTTAATCCCCCCCCCCTCTCTCTCTCTCTATATATATATATATATATATATACACACACACACACACTGCAGTTCAAAAGTTTGATGCTGCACCTGGTAATTTTATAAATTGGCCCCAAAAGTGGTTGTTTTGTACTTTAAGTAACAGAAAATTATTATACATGGTTAAAAAAAAAAAACAGCCACACATTATTTTTCATTAGAAATTTTAATATGACCAAAGGGCAAAAAGCATTTTATGATTAAATTTTGCTCTTGTCAAAATATCCTCCCTTAGCCATGATTACTGCAGTACAAATTTTTGACATTCATTGCAAAAGTTTCTCAAATTGATAACCAATTCCATTCTTTTTTCAATGACTCTTAGAGCTCTTTTCGTTTTTTTTCGTTTTTTTTTTTTTTTTTCTTTTAAATTCTTTTGTCAAGTTCATCCCATGCTAATTCTAGGGGTGGCTTTAAACTTTTAAACTGTTGTGTGTATGTATGTATGTATGTATGTATGTATGTATATACATGTGTGTGTGTATATATATATATAAATTTTTTTTTTTTTTTCCTCTGGATATAAACATTTAAATTGCATACATTTTAAAGAAATATTTTTATATTTGAATTCCAGAATAAACAAAATTGTGTAATAGTATATTAGTATTTGTTCCTGCATTTTTATTTTACTGTCAATAGATTTAGACATTGGTATCATACTTTTGTGTATACATAATATTTCTTCTTTGTATTATTTACACTCCAGCTATTCTCCTTATCTTTGTTAATATAAACATCTGTTGTTCCCTTCGACCCATCAGGTGCTTGCCAATCTAGGCAACCTCCAGGATACTTTGAGCCAAACTCCCTACCCATGGGGGTAGATTGTTCATGTTCCACTGATCATGCCTCATGTTCTTATTTAGTCCTACTCAGTTTGCCTCCACCAATTCCAAATCTGCACTTAACAGTACTGAGTTAAAACTAGATGACATATCACTAAACCTGGTTAATGGAATGTGAACAATCTATCCCCCATGGACTGAATAGGGGGTTTGGTTTGAAGTTCCCTGAATGTTGCCAGGATTGGTAAGCACCTGATGTGGTGGACGTACAATAGCTAAAACGTTGTGATAATAAAGTTGAGGACAATGGTTTGAGTGTAAATAATGTAATGTCCTTATACCAGAAATTCAGACAGAAATAATCTATTTATGAGGTGGTTATTAGAAAGTAGGTGCTGTTCATTGGAAATGCACATGCAATTAATGCTCATTGGTACCCAGTCAACTGAGTCAAGGCTTACTGTCGTCTACTATTGTTCAATTATTACATGAGATTTTCTCACCTGTGATCTTAACTATTGCTGACAAATTCAAGCAACATGCACACATCAAATAAATTTTGCTTGAAATCTACCACTGAAATCTTTGAAATACTCTTTTTGGTGAACATTATTTTGGTCAAGCAGAGGTTTTTGAGTGTTTCAAGATTAGTCAATAGATGAGAATTTAGACCAATTGATCATCAGAGAACATGGAGAAAAAAAATTCTCATCCATGAAGACTGTCATCAAATAATCCATCACTTTTTCTGCATGACTAGAATCAGTTATAGAGCCTACTCGGAGATTCTATTTTGTGAATTTTCCAATACCACCTTGAATTTGTATTTTAATATATTTAATGTATATAAGTCAGTGTTATTTCTGGTCAAACTGGTTGCATTGTTATCACAGTAGTGAGCTATTTGTATCATGAGGTGGTAATTTTGGTCATGTCTTGAGTTATTTGCGTTGAATGATGAAAACCAAATTATCAAATTGACGAAAGACTGAAACTAGATTTTTCAGGTTACAATTAAAAAAATTTAAATATATAACAGTAAATAATAAACATTTTAGGGAATACTTTATATATTTCAAAGTTAGATTTGAGCAAGTTGTACCTGATGATAAAATTCTGGTTTGGCGTTAGTACATTGTGGTTTTTTTTTTTTTTTTTTTTTTTTTTTTAAGTGTGTACTAGTGAGAATGAAATTTATTTATTTTTTTTGTGTGTGTGTGTGTGTGTGTGTGTGTGTGTGTGTATATATATATATATATATATATATATGGGATAACAATATATCAATTTTATATCAACAGTTGTAAAAGAGAAGATGTATGACAAATTGTAATGACACATTTCATCTGTTAGGACTTCAGTGGACTGGATTTGTTTATATTGTGACTACACATGCACACAAATGAAAGATGTTGGGAGTGTATATGTATATATTTGTGTGTGTGTGTGTGTGTAATATATATATATATATATATAATGTTTGTATGTATGTATAAAATCACTTGCAGATCACATGTCAAAACTCAATTCATGCACATATCAACCAGCACTTCATGAACAACCAAAATGAAACTAAGACAAATATTAGTCAATAATACCAAAATATTCTATAACACCCAAATACAAGGAAAGACTCAAAATCCTAGAAGCTTTTATACAAAATAAATAACTTACCTTAAATAAAATATCATTCACTAAAATGCATCTCGAAGTGCATATGATGTATTTTATGTACACACACACATATATATATATAATCACATTCTTTTTGGTGTAGCGTTTTTCCCAATAACTGTTATGACATCACTGTAGGCTATTTCAAATTTTCACTTTCTTAAAAAATACCAGGATGTAAAGAAAGGAATTCTGCCTACCGCACAGAAACCACATTGGTTCTTGAAAATGACTGCGATAATTGAGCATACTTTAATAAAACAATAACACAATATGAAATTTGAACAGTTTATCCACAATTTTGAGCACAATAGCCAGCACCTTATTTGAAAATTGGAAAAATACAATAAAAATAATTAAACAGACGTTGTTTTTTCTTTTTACTCAAACCTGTTTGGTTGAATACTTGCTGCTTAAACATACCACTTTATATATAAATTCCTGTTTTTGGGGTAAAACTGAGGTACCTGATGGTCTCACTAATTCAATTTTAATGTTGATTTTAGTTTTGGGAAAAGACAGAAGTTGGTAGAGGCAGAATCAACCGTGTAACCACACAGGAGAGTGTCTGGATATATATCTGAAGTAGGACAACCTCTGATGGCTTGCCAAGTTTTATCAACGCTGCCTAACCAGTTTTCAATATGGATGGATACTGTATATTCTGGACATATTGTGTGTGTGTGTATATATATATATATATATATATATATATATATATATATATATATATATATATATAATGGGTGTGCTTGTCTTTGCAATCAACCGTAGTCCTCTTTTTCTCACATATTTACAAAGAACCTTTAAAAATATTGAACAATATATTTGAGTGAAATATCAGGAACTCATCAATAGCAAAATGAAAGATAAACCAGAATAAGCAGCTTTAAGATGTGGAAAAATAATGACCCTTTATATTTGTTTACTGCATTTTTGGAAACTAACAGGTTTATAAAAAAATCATTTGACAAGTTTTTTTTTTATTTGTTGATAGATGTTTTTATATGAATTGACATAACTGACAACTGTTAAATTTCTTTTGTTTCTGAATGATTTCATCGATAAAAATTATATATTACTCAACTACAGCATATATAACTTGCATTAGATTATAAATATTTACAAAGTTTAATCTGGCACCCAGTGAGGACCAAACACACTACACAGTCATAATGGTGAACTAATTCACTGATTATTACCTAACAGTAAAGTAACTGCCTGTTAGAGATACAAGTTATTTTCAGGGAAAGAGTTTATATATCTCATACCTGTGGGGTTTGTTTATTTGGGCCATTGTAGTGATCATTTCAGTAAGCTTACTCACAATAAGGTTGTACTAAAAACCAAGTCGAATAAATGAATCAATAAATGTCATGACATAAATCTCTATCACGCCCACCCCCAACTTTTCAGCCTAATATTAAAATCTCTTCTCAGACTGAGTTATCTCATCAAACTTCTGGATCTATTCTTTATCAAGTGTTTTCCAGTAGCTGTTTTTGCTTTTTATTTATTTATTTATTTTTTTGGTACATTTGTTAATATAACTGATCTTGTAAAAATAAAATATACTGAAACTTTTACTGTCGATTGAACTAAAAGCTTACTTAGGCCTCATTGGTCATTTTATATATATGAGATGGAGGAGACAACAACAAAGTTCCTTCAATAATATGAGAAACTGAAACCAAACATCCCTATCTAAACATTTTAGGCATTTAAAAAAAACAAAACACCAAAAGTAAAATGGAAAATAAATAGAACAAGAATTTGAAGAACCTGGGATGACCCATGTCCTTTATGCCTACATGAAAAACTATACATTATCAAGTTTTTAAAAAGGAAAATTTAATTAAATCAAAGAAATGAAATAAGTTTTTTGCAGACACCACTAAATATACGCCTTAAAAATTAGTAATTTTATAAATGGATAGCAAAAAAAAAAAAAAAAAAAAAAAATTACAATTGAAATTATATATATATATATATATATATATATATATATATATATATATATATATATCCACAATACCATATATAAATAATTATTCAATACAATATAAAGTCTATTAGCAAATTAAATTAATTTCAGACACGTATAAAACTATAGGATAAAATATACAATCTGATCATATATAAGCACCTCTTTAAGAAACCATCAATGAAAAAAAAAAACAAATTAATAAATACCAAAGAAAGACTGTAACTAGAACATCAATCGGTAAGTTTTAACAAATAGTAATAAAAACAACAGAGCCTGTGAAAAACAAAAGGCCATTGTAGCCAGAAAAAATTCTGCAACCTGTGTAAGGTTGCAGAATTTTTTCAGGGTAGCAGGGTAAACTGGGCTTTCTATCTCTGGGTGGCAATCAAACCAAGAAAAGGAAAACTGAATTTCAAAACTGGAGAAGACAGTGGGTAAACACTCCATTACCTTTCTCAAGAAGTCATGGCAATTCACAGAATAAAGAAAGAGAACTTTGGGAGAGCAATAACTGTTGATGAGCTGAAGGAACATGGCATTTAAAAAAATTATAAGCTGAAACTCGCATTATATTGCTTATATAAAATTGTTTTTATTTATTATTCGGTCAAGCTAGCTTGAACATTGATGAGTCTATGACGCCAACCATTTTGGTCCTGCACCATGGTCAGAAGGTCATTCTGCGTCAATGTAGGTGATTGCTTGGTGACCAGCCCATCTTGTGCCATGGGTAGATGTCCTTTGTTCATGTAAGATTGTAGAAATATCAGGGATGGGTCCATAGAACTGTGATTTAGTTGGATGTTGACTCCAAGAGATGTTAAGTATAGCTCTCGGTATCTGGGTGAATGTTCTGTTTAGCTTAGACACAAGGGTTTTACTTAATGTCCAAGCTGTGGCCCACACATTAGTCACCTCTATAGTGGCATGAAAGAATCTCTGTTTGAGGTTGTTTAGTAGGGCAGATTTCCAAATTACATCCATTTTATTCAAGGCTTCAGCTATATGAATTTTCACATCCTATTTAGCAGAAATTATTTTGCTTCTAAGGCATGTAAAAGATTTGACAGGTTTTATTGATTCACTCGGGACAGTTTGTATTGAGCCTTGCTGTTTGAAGTTTATGAATTCACGCATAGACATTGGCATACCCTGAAAATTTTGCCAACATAGTTTGATTAATACCAAATTGATTGTGGAAACATTAAATTGCATAATAAAATCTGATATAGTGTAGTCACATAGAAAGAATGCTCAAGAAATAATAAAATTTGATAGTTTCTACAACAATAAAATATCCATAGAAAGTCCCTTATTGCACCATTAGATATTTGAGCTTAAAAATTTTAACAGAATATTGTAACAATAATTATAAAAATGAATGCTTGCTATTATTTAAAGCAGTAAGCGGCTACAAATGAAGAGATTTGAAATTGACAACTTTCCCATTTCACTGAAACAGATTTAAACACTTCTATCTTTCACTCTTTCTTTCACTGAAACCAAGTTGTCTCTTCTGTCTTTACCATCTTTCCATACAAATGGAATAGTCCATTATTTATGCGGTATTGCCAGGGCATTATTATGCTAAGAGAGTAACGAGCAGAATTGTAATAAGTATGCTGTCTGAATTTCTGAGATGAAACTTTGTCATTATTATTTTTTGACAAGATTTTAATTTTATTTTTGTTGCTAAATAATGAGCAAAATTAAGTTTAAATGATAAACTCATAAAAAACTCATTTTTATGTTTATTTGATATTTTCTGCTTTTCTGCAAATTATTTGCTCCTCTTTCTACTGATTTTTCTTACTGTAATAAAGTATACAAACTGAGCTTGAATAACATGCAATTTGGAATAAGTGGCAGTAGTAGAAATGTTTTCAAAATCTAGGATATTGGAATACACTATTATGAAACTTATAATGATAACAAGGCTCAGGTTAATCCATGAATTAAACAGATTTTAAACATGGTGCAGGGCACAGATTTTTTTTTTTTTTTTTTTTTTTTTTAACACAATTTTATTTTTAAGTAAAATTTCACCTTTCTCAAATTTCAAAATAATTTTTGTTTTACAATACGTCCCTACTCTTTGTATGTTGAAATTTCAGTTTATTCTTACTGCACATAAAACTAAGAATTAGAGTTGTTTTTTACAGAGGAATGACTACCAAACTGTAAACACAACCTAAAATTTGTCTAAGCTCATGTAACACCTTAAGATACCCTCCCAAAGAAAGCCTATACAAATGAGATCAACCCCACCCTACTTAATGTTACCCAGCCCTCAACATATGGAAAATAACTGAAATTTTTATTAACTCTTTGTTAGGGTTATATTTTTCTATTGCTTCAAGTTTTTTCTTCATGTGTGATGTGATTGTCCAGCATCAGAAGTGTTGAAAAAAAAATGAATGCGTAAACAGGGTCAGTTATTTTAATTTGGATTAAGATGTGATTTTTGAAGATATCTCTAAATGTGTCAACATGTTACTTCTTTGATATTCATCATAGTTTGCTAGAATTCAGTTTTTGTTTCTGTTTATGTTGCAAGTCTTTTATTACACGGTTACTTTTTCAGTTACAAAAAATGATGCAAATTTTGAATAATTTTTCATATTGGCTTTATTGTAAAAAAACTGTAAAATTACTTGACATTTTCTAAAATTTCATATGTAGACATTTTTTTTAATCCTCTTGATATTTTTTGTGTTTTTGGATTTTTAGGTTTAAATTTTACTAAGCACTTTTTAATTGATCAAATAAGAACATATGCTACATATTGTTTACACTGTTTATATTTGGACTATTGTCCTCATCTTTGTTGTTGTTACCACAATGTTTCAGCAGTTGTGCCCTTACACCTTTATCAGGTGTATATTGACTAGAATAACCTACAGGAAATTCTGAACTGAAACCTTTATTTACTCTATGAGGAGTAGACTGTTTTATTTTAACTACTCATGTCTACGGATATCTTGTTTAGTTTTATTTTTAGTACTTCTCAGTTATTACTGAGAAAAGAATATTTTTAATTTATTTAACTCTAGTATTTAATTAGTATTTATAAAATATCTCTTTTTTTCAGCTGTTATATTAAATTTTTCTTATTCCTTGTTGAGCTATCATTAATCAATGTAAATGTCATATTTTTAATTTTTGAATGAAAAAAAATGTAATATAATCTTTGTTAAATTTAAAATCATTTGGGATTACTGCTTTTACAAACAAAACTGATCACTAGGTATGAAGCAATTTTCTTGCTCTGGTTAAAAGTTAGAATTCTTGTTCTATCAAGGTTTGAACTTCATGACATGGTCTCAGAACTTAAATATTTTCACTGTGAAGTTAACATGCTGGAACGTATTCAATAAGGGTAATATTATGTGATAAAATCTAAAATGTTTTTTGTGCAATTTTACTTGCCCATTTGTGCTTATTTCATGACATGCTCTTTATCCATAGTATTGTACACACACACACTATATATATATATATATATATATATCTATATATATATATATATTTATATATATATTGGGTGTAACAGCAAAATTGTCCATTCCACAAAATGTTTAATATCTAGAAAACTGCTAAACTAATTGAGTTTCTTTTTTTTCCAGTTTTTTAGATGTTTAACCATTTTGACATCATTTATCATAAGAATCTCTAAAAAAAACAAACCCTTAGCATTATTCAGCTAAAAAGAGAGCAGGTTAAAATCATTTTGTGCCAACCTACTGTCTTCCCAACTGAGCAATGGCAAGAGGAAAAGGATCCTTCAGGCCTTCAGTAATGGTACCAATATTCATACTGTGGCTTCGATCTTGAAATCTATTCAAGAACCATCCAGAGAATGGTGAATAAGTTTCAGAAAGAGGGAACAGTAGAGAGGAAACTGGATCAGGTCCTCAGAAGAGGGATCCTCATTTCAACTTAAAGCTAAAGAGATCAATTGGGAAAGATCCTACTCGATCCATGAGACGTTTGGCATATGAGAAAGGGGTTTCAGCTATGACTGTTCAAAGAGCAGTGAAAAAAAAAGACTCGAAAATGAAATTGTATGTGAAACTGGTGAGGCACCTTGTTACCCCAAGATGGGGAAAGGTTGGAGAGGGCAAAGATAATCTTGAATAAGTTGAAAACTGATCCTGGAATAATATATATCTATATATTTGAACTTAATTTCAATTCTTCATAAGCTTCTGATCCTTAACTATGATTAATTAATGATAAACATATCATTTTTGTTTCATGATTGATTTCATCATGATCCTTCTGTTAAGCTTGGAGAGTAATTATACATTCATATTGCTCAAAGTAGAGTCCAGTAGTCTTATAAAAACCTTGGAGACTTCTAGTAAGATATCTTTATTTTTAAGAGATAATGGTTCAAAGTTTAATCTAACAAACTTTGCTGTTACACCTTGTGTGCATGTATATATATATATATATATATATAATATATATATATATACATGCATATACACACACACACATCCTCATCCTGGCCCACTTCAAAATATCTGACTAAATTTGATCAGTGTCTTTTTTTATTTTTTTTCCAGGTTTTTTGGGTTTGGCCAAGAACCTTTTAACATCATCTTATAAATACTAATATATGTTGACAAAATATATTCTATCATATTGGTCTGTAATGTTCATGACAACACCATAGAAATTGTTATTTGGTAGACCCCTTCCTCCTTTTAAAATTCATTCTGTTTTTTTGTAAATAGTTGGTTCAATATACAGAAAAAAAGTAAGTTGAATCTTTCCTACTGTACCTGAAAGAAAGAGAAAAAGTTTAATTTATGCTGACTTCAACAGTCAAAAGTTTAGTTTAATTGTTTTCATTTAATTTACTTTGGTTTGTTTGCCTTCTCTTGTTTCACTCGAGACTGATTTGAATAACAATATCTAAGAATAATTAACCTCAAAGTTAACTAACCAAAATTCAATTGCTATGGAGTCAATGCAGTAGAAATACTGAAAAATTCTTGAAAAGTACCATTAATGCTTATCCTATAAACACTGTTATGAAAGATGTATTAAATAAATATGAGTAATGTTCTGACAGGCTAAGAAAGGAAGAAAGGAATTTTTATTCTGGTTTTGTCTCCATCTTTGCTGATCTCTCTTATTTTTGTACAGCAAACACAAAAAAGGTAACTTAACTGTTTTTCTTTCAATTACCTGAGTTTTTCTTTCTATAGATCTAAGCTATGGAAAAAAAATAATAAAGAAAAATAATTTTGTAATTTTTACTTCTACTTGCTATAAAAACATGACTTTTCAGGGTGTAGGCGATCATGGCTCTCTACACTTTCCTGTCCTTTGTAGCTCTTAGTAAATTTTGTCTTTTTGCTATCTCTTCTAATTTTTGTTCTGTTTTGCCAAGCATTTATACAAGATGTGGCAGAAATAGATCCCACATAATGGTAAGACATTAGCTAGATCAAGACACCACTGCAACTAAAAGCTTTCTATTATGTAGGAAGTATTTCTGCCATACCCTGTACAAGCTCATTAAGTAAGCTATGTGCTGCTTTCTTCTGTTTCTCTTGTCTTCAGTATGTCCTGTCAGTGTCAAATTTTCCAAGCCTTCTTTCCTCATTATGTACCCTAGAAATTTCAACTTTCTGATGTTAAGTATAAATGTCCTTTTTGTTTCCATTTTCCCAATGCACCTCCCCTGTTACCATTTGAGAAATAATCTTTTAATGAATAATATCAGAATAGCCTGCTCTTATAAATAAACATACACACACTCTTGTATATAGGTTCATCAATATATTTGCAGCCTAAAAAACAACATTTATTTAACAAATATTTATTTTGTCATCATTTTGATATCAATGCACTTTTACTCAATGCTTATCCATAGAGAAAACATATATAGAAAAAATCAGATAAAATTCAGCTGATATCTTAAAGACTTTCTGATTTAACTCCCATAACCATACCTGTTCATATTGAACAGATAGCATGTTTTTAATTATATTAATTATTTCAAAAGTAATTATTTCAATTTTTTACTTTAAATAACAGTATTTTTTTTTCTCCAATGTATTTGTGTGTAGCATAACTGCTATTAGAGCAGATAGTGGAATTGGGGAATTAATTCCAGCCACGTCTTTTACATTCACTTTCACACAAACTCCTTTCTCAAATCCATCACTTCTTCATCCAGCTATGATAACAAGGTAGACTGTGCTCTCTAGGAGAGGGCCAATTCTGAATACAAAACTCTGGAGAAGGCAACTGGAAACTACTTCACCATCTTTCCCATGAAGTCATGGCAATTTACAAATATATCAAATATTTGTATAAAACTCTGATCACCTAAAAGGACATGGCATTAAAAAAAAAAAAAAAAAAAAAAAAGAATCATTTTCCATTCCCCAAATCCTGCCAATTTATTCATGTTTTAGGATACATAGATAACAAGAGAATTGGTAGCCTATATCAGTAGTTTAAGCCATTTTCATTTTTAAGTATAGAATTTGTTCTTTTTCGAGTAATATATCTATTTAATCTAAAGAAGATGTCCAGGTAAGTATGCAGATCTCATTAGCAACAGTATGTATCCTCAAGTAAACAAATTGGCTGCATAGTCTGTGTAAAAACTGAATACATTGGTGATAAATAAATTTCTTTCCTACTGTGCTTGAAAGAAAGTTTAATTTACAATTACACCATTTTGTTTCTTTTTTTTTTTTTTTTTTTTTCTTTTTCAGTTAATTTTTTAAACAAAGTCATTTCTTTTCTTATGTGAAGTCTTAGCATTACTAGAATTATTCCTTTTATGTACATACATCCTTTCAGAAATCAATGAATGATTTGTATCAAATGACCATGTGCACTATTGATTCAAGCATGTGTCTTTTAAATGAAAAATTAATCCTTCAGTCAGTTAAATTCAGCTCTGCCAAAATTTGCATTTAAAACTGTTCTGTTTTGTAAAAGAGATTAACACTAGGGGGGGAGAATTTAAAGAAATAAAACCAAATAAAAATACAATAAAATAAAAATAAGTAAAATGTAAAAGGAAATTTAGTCTTTGCAACTGTGCCAATAAACATTCCAATATCTATCAGTGATTCTGTACAAGAAATATATTCCTTTTTGGATAAACTGTACCTGTGAAAAAGTGCCTATATTAGTTTTGGCAGCACTTTGAAAAGAATACTTGAAGGATTATTGATCACGTCTAAGTGAATACATGAGTGGATTGATGTTTTTATCTTAAGTGTGCTTGTTTTTGACTTGAGGGTCTTCGATCATTGTAAATCCTGAGATTGATTTGAATTGGAATAGCAGACATCAGTAAGGACACATTTACTAGGCTAGCAAATGGACATAAGAATAGCATAGTGTTCAGAACACTAAGAACTTTAACTTCTGCTGACTCTTAGAAATCCTCTTTAATTTATTTATAATCATCTAATCTATAACGGTTCTGTTATATAGCATCAATTCTTGATGAATGCCATTTCTTTGTCAATTTACAGGGTGCGATAGATAAATTGTCGTCTAAATTATGCAAAAATGAAAATAACACCGACATCTCATTTTAACAGATATATTTACCAAAATTACATAAAAAAATATGTTGAAATACTAAGAAATTAATTTATTCAATAAAATCACCACAGCCTTCAGATGACGTTAGAATCTCCTGAAATCTCTTCTGGATGCTCTCCTTGTTTAACGAAGGGTCTGTAATATAATTGACCCTGTCCTGGTATCTTGGATCAGCCAATTTCTCACCAGTATAACATGGCTTCCCTCTGTTTTTACAAATATTTTCATGGCAATTATTCTGATGAGCTTTACTCCTTGCAGCCTCAACTGCATGAATTTACGCATACTACTAGATTGGCAACTAGGTTTCATTGTTTTACTGTTGAACTAGCTAGATGCAACCATAACTTATATTCTAATAGATTTTTTCCTGCACTTCTTGCCTGTGGAATTCTCTTTTGTTTTTTTACTTCCTTGTCACTCTAACAAAAATTTAAATGTAATCCTTGAATCCTGTTATTTTTATTGTCCTTTATCTTCACTAAAGTTTTTTCTTTCACTCCCAGTAAACCCTTGTATCTTAGTGGGATTATCTCTGTGTTTGGTGTGAAATGACACGCACACACACACGTGTAGGAAATGATATATAAATTTTTATATCATATTTTATCAAGAACAGTTTTATATATATATATATATATATATACAAATAATATGATAAAATAGAAAAAGGTTTTCTTGTGATGCGTTCCATTCTTCAGGATTTCTTCAGACTAAAGTGATCTTTATGTTGATGTGGCTACACGAGTGAACAAAGGGGAGGGGATACTGAAAATTTTAGATTTAATTTTAAAAAAAATTTAAAAATGTCTTGGGTATATAGTCTATCTAATTTTATTTAGTTTCTTTTTCATCTTGTTTATTTTTATCACTTTTGTTATTAAATATCCCACATTGTGATCAGCCAGGAAAGGTGAAATGTTGTAAGAACCTGAACACAAAGTTACTGTGGATGGCCTAGTGATTAAAGTTCTCTCTAAACATTTTGTATTGGTAAATTGCTTTCTCTTTTAATTAAAGTGGCATTTTTCTTTTCCATCAATTATGTTCAAACTCATTACAATGAACAACTTTTGTGTTCATATAATCTTTTATTTAAATTCCTTGAGGTTTCTTCTATCTAATCCTTGTGGCAATTATTGCATTTGTTAGAGTAAATTCCTCTTAACTTTTCACTTATTTTGTCTTTGTTTTAGTAGTAGTTGTAACAAATTTTATGTTAAACTGTGGGGTCACTCACATCATAGCAACAGAAATAGCCTTGTGTTCCCAGGCTTAACATACACAAGAATAACACTAAAACTATGTTAAATTGTAAATTAAAATCATACAATTTATTGTGTACTGGTATATTTTTGGTTACAAATGTTTTTAAAGTTGCATGTGATAAAAAGTCACTTCGTATTATAACAAGCAAGGTCCCGGGAAGAGGAGTTGGATGTCTTGACCTTCCAATTGTCAGTGGTATAGTGACTGAATTCAGTGTCTTTTAGTGTGAAGTCAGTTTTTAGGCAAGAAATGTTTCTGTTGCGTGCTGGGAGAACTTTTCTTTTTCTTTTCGGTTTTATTTAATTTATTTTAAACAACGTTTTAATGTTATTTGTTTTATTTTATTTATGATATTCATATTTTATATTTTTATTTATTAATAATAATAATGTCCCTACAAAGATTAGATAAATCGCTTTCAGTTGTAGTTGTGATAGACTTGGTAGAATAATATATTTTGATTTATTGAGTTTGTCAAAATGGTCTCCTCTTCTATTTTGAAATATTTTTGAGCTTTTTGTTTCTTATTGAATATGAAATAATCGGGCTATTGAAACTGTCCAACAGTAAAGAGTAGTCTTTAAATATTGAATTTCTAATTCGGAGTGCTTTTATTCTCTGAAGAGAATTGGCACATGATTTATTCATTCCTTAAACTGTTTGTATATTCATGTAATTGTAGAATTGTCAAATGCTTACATATATCTAGAACCATTTTATTTCTAACATTAATATCAGCGAAAATAACAAAAAATTAGATGGGCTGATACTTTTATTGAAAACGAAAATAAAAAAGCATAATATGTTTATTTGTTAAAAAATGTTCAAAAAGGCTTTTTATAGAAATGAAAGAAAAACATAAAATATATTAAAGTCTTTTTTACAAATCTTCAGTTCAGGTCTGGTGTTAACCCTGAAGTACTTTTTGAACTGAAGCTGAGTCATGATTGGTGAATAAATATAAAAGGTTTTGAATAGGTTTAGGCTAAAGTATTCCTTTACTGCTTTGAGAATAGTACAGTATTATTTATCTAGTCATATATACACTGCATAAAATATATATAGAATGTGTTATTTTTACAGATTCAATAATAAGAGATGCATTCACCTGAAATTGGTGTGGACATATACCTTATAATTATCTGTACCTATTTGGTCTCTCAGCATTGGAAGGACCATTCATATTTAAACCTTTGATCACTTGGCCATAGTGTTTATTTCTGCTCTGGCTTTGTGTGTTTAATACTTGGGTAATTCATAATCACTCATTTGAATTTACAAGGTCCAGAATTCTTACCTTTTTTGGTACTGTAAATCACTTCAGTCTTGGATGTAAAATTTAATTGGTCACATATAGTGGACAAAGATAATATCTTTAAGGACAACCTGCATTACATATTTCTGTAAATGTCTGTCCAAATAGTAGCCTATGTTACTTCAAAGATTATTAACTTCTTTTGTAGAATTTCTATGGAGCAAAATATTTGTCTTCATTCTTAGTGTTGCAATGATTAAGGCTTCTTTGTGAAAGTTCATTTTGAATAAAAAAAAAAAAAAAACTAGGTTAAAAGAATATTTATATGTAATGATTAGTTTGTAAAGTTTATTTTGTAAAACCATTGTTATTATAGCACTTGATGGTTTGATTAAATTGATAAAATAGCACATTATAGCTTACAAAAGGTAACACTCGGTTCGAATATTTAAGTTTGTTAGACTCAGTATCACAAAGTAAGGAAATCAGTTGATTCCTGATGAGGCAAATGGACTTCCTTTGGAGTAGTCAATTTTTGACTTGTAAAAATTTACATCTCAATGTTATTCTTCTTCTTCTTCTATATGCTGTGTCCCTGTAGGACATAGTTGATCATGGCTCTTC
This sequence comes from Acanthosepion lycidas, assembly GCA_963932145.1. Classification (NCBI taxonomy): domain Eukaryota; kingdom Metazoa; phylum Mollusca; class Cephalopoda; order Sepiida; family Sepiidae; genus Acanthosepion; species Acanthosepion lycidas. The sequence goes on from OZ010573.1 coordinate 63,918,587, forward strand.
ACAATTTCCTGTTATTTGTAGCTCGTAATAAATTTTATCTTTTTGTTATCTCTTCTAAACCTTGCTCCATTATCCATTTACTCAATCTCGCTAGGTAGGTGCATTGTTTGCCTCTGTCCCTCTTGCCTTCAATCCGTCCTGGTAATATCAAATTTTCCAAGCCTTTCCTTATGTGCTCTAGAAATTTCAACCATCTATAAGTATCCTGTTTATTTCCATTTTCTCTAAATCTTTCTCATGTTCAGTCTATGGTATTCTCGACATCCATTTGTAGAACCATATTTCTGTTGCTTCAAGTTTCTGTTGCATTTGTTAGGAGATTGGTCATATAGGTGGACTGATATTACATAACAATTCAGCACTGTTTTGTTTGTTTCTAATTAAATTTTTCTGTTTCTTTGCTTGGCTTTCGGAAGGCATATTTCACTATCTTAATGCACTTTTGAATTGCAGTAACAGACATACTAAAAATGTAATAGGAAAAGGAAGTGCAAGGAGAATGAAAAATATATATATATATATATATATATATATATATATATATAATGTAAGGATGTGTCTCCTCACCAGACTTATTCAACCTTAACAATGAGGTGATTCTGACAAAATTAGAAGTTCTACTAGGATTCATTATTTTCAGCCACAATTTTAACAATGTCAGATATGCAGATAACACAGTATTGATAGCAGACATAGAAAGGAAACTATATGCACTCCTATAGATGTTCCATATCGTAACAAAAAGCATTACTTGACACCAATAAGCAAATATATTTTGCGTTATAATAACAATGGAATATCTCTTTAGTAAATAGGAGAGATAAAAATTGAGAAAATGTGTTATAAATTAAACTTTCTTTCAAGCTCAGCAGGAAAGAAATTTATTTATTATTAAGGTATTTAGTTTTTATTTTGACTTGAAAGCCGATTTTTTTACCTGAGGTATATATTGTATCTAATGAGATTTGTATACTTTGACATCATCCTGAGAATTAATGTATTGCTTTTGAACTCTTCTTTTACTTTCAAGGATTTTAAAAGCAAAATTTTTACATGTGACAATGAAGTTAATTGTATAAAATTTTCATTTATATGCTATGTCCGTTCAGGATGTGGGTGATCATGGCTCTCCATAACTTCCTTACCTTTGTAGATCTTTGCAATGTTTATCCATTATTATCCCACCAAGTCTGTGTTATGCCATCCATTTATAGTAGCTCATTAGTTATCTTACTCAATGTTTCCCACTGATCCTCTTTGTCTTTAATATGTCCTCTGAGTATCAAATTCTCCAAGTCCTCTTTCCTTATATGTCCTTGAAATTTAAACTGTCTCTTTCTGACTCTAAGTATAAGCGTTAGTTTTGTTTTTATTTTCCTCAAAGTTTCTTTGGTGCTCGCATCTTTTCTTAATGGCATTCTCTGCATCCTTCTTTAGAAAGACATCTCTGTTGCCTCAGTTCTTCTCTTCATCTGTAAGGAAATTGTCCAGCACAAAATACCATACAGGAGAATTGATATTATATAGCAGTTCAGCACTTTTTCTTTGTTTTTAATTAAATTTTCTTTTATCTTAATACTTTGTTTAACTTTTGAAACGTATCTTTTACTATTCCAGTATGTCGATTTCGGTATGACATTTTCAGTTGTCTGTTATAACTCTTCCCAGATAGTTAAATTTCTGTACTTTATTGATTCTAACATTCCAATTTGTAGCTCTCCTCATAGATTGTTAACTTCTATACATTCTGTCTTCTTACAATTGATGATTAGTCTTTTCTTCTTGCTTTCTTTTACCACCATGTCTAGCAGTCCCTGCAGTTTTCTTTCTGTCTCTGCCAGCAACAGTGTCATCACCTTATCTTATACTAGCAGGGTTGGCCTTGCTTGATTCAAAAATCGTACGACTCATACAGCAATCGCTATCACTTGACTTAAAATATTTTTGCCCTTCCTTGCCTTTAAAGGAGTGCCCTTTGCCGTGCTAATGTTGCTAGATGCCTTACTTCTTGCCTATCTCACACTGTGAATTTTTTCTAAGCTCTATGCTAAATATTAAATCTGTTACGAAAAAAGAACTAAACAAAATGAATACAAAACGATCAGCTTTAAAAAAAGGACTCGTAACTGGAAGAACTGAATGAAAAAAGAATGTTAACAACAAATACTTTTTCACATCAAACCCAGTTCTGTGGAATCAGAATCAACGTTGAGTTTATCAAGCGAATGAGCCAATTGGAGTAAAGTGCCATGCAGATTTAAATTTTTCCCACTGTTGACGAATGCAGCTATCGATTTTTTTTTTTTTTTTTTTTTTTTTTTTTTTTTTGCATGCTAGTTAACATTTGTGTCAGTCAGCTGTTGGCTCTCACACTGGCCAATAGAATCTTCCTGCCTATTCGTGGCAGCCAGCTATAGGCTCTCACTCTGGCCAGTAGAAAATGGCAGCAAGCTACATGAAAAGTGCCGTAGAAGCATGAAAATCAATTATTTCCACTATCGATGGGAGTTGGGAAGTTGGTCTTGGTCTTCCCGCTAACTTGGAGCATGTGCATGTAAATCTTGGTGCAAATCCAATGAAAATAGTGGCCATGCATTCGTTACACATACACACACACACACACACACACAAACACACACACACACATCCTGCCTTTTATAGATAGAGATTGCACTTTCTTGGTCCCACATTTTCCACTAAGATGGAATGGCATGATTATATTTAAATTTACAGAAATAAAAATAACAGCTGTAACATTTGTTTATACAGAAATCAGAAAAACAATTATATAGTGTGAGATATTTCAACAACTGATAAAAATATATTCCATCATTATATTTATCCATATGTTTTAAGTACTTAGTTGTGTTTGAGGAAACTTAATATTAATTTTTAGACAATAATCTAACCTATTCTTTACATTTTCAAATAAACATCCAACTTTGTATATTAATAGCTATCTCATTGTTTATATGGTCTGAATATTTTTGTTTTCTAAGGTAATAATTATGGTGTTGAAGCAAATATTGAAAGTTCAAAATGTGTCATTATAACAGTAATTAAAATTCCTTATGGTTATTTTATCAGGAGTTGATTAACAAATTGAAATGATTTTACTTAATGATTGTAATTGAATGTTTTCATTGGCATTGGATAACAGTAGCAGCTTTATTTCATTTGTTTGAAAATACTCAAATGTATCCATGCAAAATCGGGGTTAGATTGGGAACCTACACGCTAGGGCAACCACCTAAAATCTGCCACTTAATGGAGTATGTCAAGTCATACAGATGGGGGTGTTTGGGTGCAATAAACTCCCAAGAAAAATATTATTGCAACTAGAGAGGCTAACCAGGTTATCAGTATACAGCAGTGTTTCTCAAATTGTGTGCTCAGGTGCATTTAATGTGCCTTGAAAGGTAGCAAAGTGCACCTCAAGTTAACAGAAGAGTAATTTATAAATTATTTTTATATTTAAAAAAAAAATTTTTATTTTTCAAGAAGCTAGAGATATCAAGCACATGTTTTCTATGTTCAAGTCAAGCCTTTGTCATTTGATATTTTAAATTGGATGCTAAATTAATCGATTAGTCGATAATCCTTTTACTTTTGCCTTCCTCAATGGATTTAAATCGGTCATTATCAGTCACCCTGAAAAAAAAAAAAAGCAAAAAAAAAGCAGATTCTTTATAAATCCCTTTAAATAAAAACTGTACCACTAATCTTTGAGGGGGAATGTTAAACTAAAATTTCATATTTTCAAATTTAATTTCTAATTTTTCCTTATTAAAATTTAAAGTATGTCCTAGAGTTTGTTATTCTATAAATGCACTCTGAAGTAAAAAAAAAAAAAAAAGGAATAACCCTCTATAGAAATTAGTCTTCACAGAAGTATTTGCTTTTATTTTATTAAATTTTCATTATACTTGCATGTCTATAAGACAAATAATTTTAGAATATTTGGTTATTTCTTGCTCACAGCAAATTATTCAGTGACACAACAAATTATGATTTGGCATCAAATTCTGCATTTCCCATTTCTTTTTCTTAATGAAATTTGTTTTATATATAGGGTGTTTCATTAAGATGGATCAATGTCAGCAGTAAATAAATCAGTGTTATTGGCAAAAAATTATTTATTTCTCTATTGGATCATGTTATTTAAGTCATGGTGCAGTTTTCTCTGCTATGGTTACTGATGGAACCTCTGACATGAAGTGGAACGATTCTATTGAAGCATTTGCTAGGTTTGCTGCTAAGAAAGTTTGTTTATTGTGCTGTGCCAGATAATTTTCTCTTCAGAATACATCTTGCATATTTATAAATCTGCTATGCAGTCATGCATTGGATTTTGCTGCCATATATGGTCTGGTAGTCTGGCTATATATCTTGAGAATCTTGATAAAATCCAATGAAGGTCTGTAATGTTATCAATCCTGACATCTTGACTTCAGTCATTTTTCTACTGCCATCATGTGACTTCCCTCTATCTTTTCTATAATTATTTTTATGGCACTTGTTCTAATGAGCCCTCCTCCTTGGTCCTTCAACTGCATGAATTTAAATGTACTACTTGATTGGCAGCTAGCTCTCATCATTTTACTGTTGAACAAGCTAGATGTAACCATAAGTTCTATTCTAATAGTTTCTTTTCCAGCATTTCTCACTTGTGGAATTCTCTTCTGGTTTCTTGCTTCCCTGCCACTTACTACATTTAAATTTTTGAATATTGTATCAATCATAATCTTCTGTCATCCTGAATCCTCTTCTTTTTATTATTCTTTCTCCTCACTAAAGTCTTCACATTTTCTTTCATTCTTAGGAACCCCTTGCATCTTAGGAGCAGCCTTGCCTTGCATGGAATGAAATGATTAAAAAAAATACATACGAATTAAAACCAGTGTTTTCTTTTAGTTATAAGTTTAAAAATTCATTGAAAAGATTTCTAAAAATTTAATATTCTTTTAGGATAATTATACAGTAAAGAATTTTCTTTCAAAACAGTTTTGAGAAATAGTTCTCATAATTTTCAAGATTGTTCAGATTCAGAAAAACTACTAAATCTTTTCAGTTTGTTTTCTCCCACTCTTGTCATTGATTGGAAACTACAAGGGTGTGTTGGTCATAAGGTGGGTAAGTGATTTTTCCTGGAAGATCTTCTATGAAAGGATGTGAAACTGTATACTTGTCCTGTTGAAATTGTTTTCTTTTTAAAAGGATCTGCATTTATTTCACTCTAACTGGTTTTGAATTACTTGTCTATATTTAGTTAGTCCCTCAAGTGTGGTTATTGAACCATGAACGCCAGTTTTCAACTTGTAAAATAACATAGGTGGCGGAGATAGTGTAACTATGACTGTCGCATTTTATATATATATATATATATATATATATATATATATATATATATATATATATATATAATAATCAATTTCCAACTATGTCTGGTGGTGACTTTTATCAAATTTGGTGCCTTGTCCTCTGCTTTTTTAGTTTTATTTTTTTGTGAATTAGGTTACTATTTACCTGTTGTTTATTTCTGATTTTTAAAATAATTCAGGATGTCTATTTACTTGTGAAATTTTCACCTGTTCAGTCATGTGAAAATATCTACTGACATTTTTTAACTTTGCAGAACAATTGTTAGATTTTATTATTCAAAGAAGTTCAAGTGTATAAAATGTGTTGCTAGAAATCTATTAAGTTGCTCTGATAAGTTTTTAAAGAATCTGTGTAATGCAATTAGCTTTTGAGATTTAAAATGACTCTTCATTGTCAAAGCATTTTGTTTTTGTTAGTCTGGTTTGTATTTTGTTTGATCATATTTGAGAGTACATATTTTTAGTATTTTGATCCTTAAAAATTATATATACACACTATGCTCATTATTGATTTTCATTTTGAAAATCTTAGATATTGAATGGTAGGAAATTTATTTATTTAAGTATATAAACAATCTAGAAATTTTACATATGGATAGAAAATGAATTCTGTAAATACACAAAAATAAAAAGGAGAAAGACAAGCATGTGTCTTCTCTCCAGACTTATTCAGCCTTTACAGTGAGAAGATTCTGAGAGAATTGGGAAAGGAAACTACAGGTACTCCTACAAAAGGTAGTAAAGGAAAGCAAGAAGAAAGGACTAAGCATCAATTGTAAGAAGAAAGAATGTAAAGTTGTCAGCAAAAGGAACAGCCCAAGATGTGAACTATGAATTGGATACACCAAAATCAAGCAAGTATAAAAACTGAAATATCTAGGAAATGTTTTAACAGAGGATTGAAAATGTGACACCAAAATCTGAAGGTGCCCTAGAATAGTGAAAGATGCCTTGCAAATGTTAAGTAAAGTATAAGAAACAGGAAAATTGTTAGAAACATAGAAAATAGTATGGGACTGTTATATAATATTGATCCTCCTATATGGCAATGAATGCTGGACCATCTCTTCACAGATGAAGGACAGACATAAGACAAAAGAAATATAGTCCTACAGAAGGATGCTGAGAATTCCATGAACTGAACATGTGAGCAACACTGAAATTTTAGAGAAAATGGAAACAAAAAAAGACACTTAAACTTAAAAAAGAGACAATTGAAATTTCAAGCACACATTATGAAGAAAGAGGACTTGAAAAATTTGACACTCTCAGGATGTTGAAGCCAAGTGGGATAGAGAGAAACAGTGAATAACCTACCTAACAATCTTGTGTAAATGTTTGGCAGAACAGGGATTAGGAGAGATAGTAAAAAGACTAAACATTAAGAGCTACAAGGGAGAGGAAGTTGTGGAGAACTATGATCACCCATGTCCTGAAGGTGCATCGCATATAGAAGAAGAAAACATCCTGACTGTGTTAATTTTTTTTTTATTTGGAGAATTAAATAACTCTTTCATTGTTACCTGGTGTTACTGTCCTATTTTGGGAAGAATAGGAAATTGCCAACGACACAAATCATGTACCTATTTAATCCACCATTAAAACCAAGAGAGAAAAATCAATTTGAAAGCCATTTTCTCCATATATGTATCAGTATCTTACTTGACTTTACACACAAAAAGATAATTCACTGCTGCATTATTATAGAATTGTTGTCTGGCTCTACTGGCCCAGTTTGTGGAAAATAGGAAATTGATATTTACATTGAATAAATGACTCTAAAGATGCTGGTGGCAATATCATATAGTTTTGATTGGATAATCAACAGTACAGACTAAGCTAGATGACACCTGTAACACACAATACAAATATATCACAAAAGTATTGTATTATATGCTACAATATATTTACACTGGTTTAGAAATAGTACTAAGTGTTAGTTTATAACATATGTGAAGAAATGATATTTCATTGTGTCTTGAAAATGTATATACATGTTGACGGCAGGCAAGATGCGCACATGTGTTGACGGCAGGCAAGATGTGCACATGTGTTGACGGCAGGCAAGATGTGTGCATATGTTGACTGCAGATATGCAAATTTTGTGAATTTGTATAAGTACATCCACTGAATTGGAAGTGTTAAAAAACAAATTACCATTTTTATTTTAGTGAATAATTTCCAAGATTTAAAACAAAATTTTCAAAATATTTAAATTTTTACAAAATATATAAAATGGTTATAAACAATATAAAAGATTTAATTTAAGAATTAAAATTAAATAAGTGTTTTTGTTCTTACATCTACTTAGAAATTCTGATCTGTTATTTAAGCTTATCTTTCACCACTACTCAGATCTAAAATTGCCATTTTTTTTTTTTGCTCTAAGCATATTCTACACTTGTCCACTGACACCTTTTGATTTATACTTTGTTATCCCTTGTATTACTCTTTCTATTGACCTTTTTTAGTTTATTTACAAGGGACATTGTTAATTTCCATGTTTCATATCCTTACATCATATCTATTAATAGCATTATACACTTTACATTATAAACTCTATTGGTAAAGTGCTTTTTATTACATTTATATTTTGGTTTCATCATTAAACATAATTATATTTAATTTCTGTGCTCTTTCTTTAATGTTAACAGCTGTCTTAAGTACAGTGTAACCCTGATATAAGATAAACCCGGATATAAGAGAGATTTTATCTGGTCCCAAATTAGAGCCATACTTACCTAAACAAAATAGACCAAACCCGGATATAAGAGAAACCCGGATATAAGATACTTCTTCTCCAGTCCCGACAACTCTCTTATATCCGGGTTACACTGTATACATATTCCTGGACATCTTTCAGTTCTTTGTCTTCTATTTATATGATAGCATTTAGAACATTTACATTTGAATATTATTTTTGATTTCTGTTCATTTTCAAGCCTACATTCAGATTTTCACTATTTAGGTCATTTATTATTTCTTGTAATTCATCTGATGATTCAGAATAGTCAAATGTTGCCAGCAAATCAAAGATTGTTTAAATGTTTTCCTTTTATATTTATTCCCATACCTTCCCAGTTCATTTTTCAGAAGCTACTTTCAAAGCCTAAAATAATTTAGGTGAAATCATACATACTTTTTTCAATCTTTGTTTAATCTGTGCCTTTGTGCAATTGAATTATTGCAGTATTATCATTGTTTATATATTTTCAAAAACTTTTTATATAGTTTTTGTTAATACTCTGTCATCATGAGCTTAAGAATGTGCCAATGAGTCAAATGTCTTAGTCAACCAAAGTTAAACAAAGTAGTTAGTTATATTTTTTTCTTTTCTCAATCAGTTCAGCTATTATTATTTGTAGATGGCCTGTTGTTGAATAACTGCTCTTAAAACTTGTCTAATTGAGTGGTTGGTTTTCATGTAGGGTATTTCTTAGTGTAGAAGTAATTTTGAGAATGATTTTTGTTTGATATGGAAATCAAGATTTTTATTATCTCTCTTTTTTTTTTTTTTTTTTTTTTTTTTTTTACAAAAAATTGTATTAATGTTACAAAAATGAAGTTTTGAGGTACTCCCTCTCCCCATATACATTGAGTGAATTGTAGTGTTAATCCTTTATTGAATTCTTACTTTACATCTCTCAAAAGGTCTGTTACTATACCATCCACAACCTTATTTAGAAGATGCCATTCTAGCAACACATTCTATATTTGATTATGATGTTTTTTTTTTTTTACATCAATATTTACTCAATACAAGGCCCAATATTTACTCAAAGTAGAGGGTTACTGAATGATCTTGTATGAGTGTAAGAAGATGATGTAAGAAGTGCAGTATATAAGGTTATGTAAGAGAGATAATGATTAAATCCAGATTGAAGATGTTAAGATTGTAGTGGTCTGGTGGTGGGGGGGGATATCCTGTAGCAATTCTAGGGAAGAAGCTGAGTGGAACTTCTTTCTTACTAATGGTATACAAAGGGAATGTGATTTGTCCCTGTGTATGTGGTAGGACAGGTCTTAGTTACAAAGGTCAGGACTGGTGGAACTAAGGAATATGGCTTGTCAGAACATTTACCATCAAAATAATGATAGTAGTGAGAGACTTGCATTATTTCATCTGTAGGAAATAAAAAAAAAATGTAATTTGTTTTCTCTCCATCTATAAAGTTATTAATGTCATCGTAAAACTCTTCAATATCAAGTCAAGAACATTTTGCCTATCCTTGTATTTGCCTCTAAACGTTAAAAATGAATTCAAAAACATTCATATGGAATTATGATATAATTTAAATATTTAGAGGTAATTAAATTTGGATGTTGTTTTATGTTTTAATAAATCAGCAATTTACAAATTCACTGTTAGTGGCTTGTGAAATGAATATCTTCTTTTTCTATGTGCTGTCTCTTTTCTGATTTTGAATATAAGTGTCCTTTTCATTTCCATTTTCCTTTTAAGACTTTCTTGTTGCTTATGCATTCTGTGGTATTCTCAGCATCCTTCTATAGAACCACATTTCTGTTACTTCCACTTTTCTCTTCATTAGTAGGATTTTCCAACATTCATGGCCATCAGCGTTCTCTATCAATGTTTTTACTATTCAGTTATAAGAGTTTTTGAATTTATTTAGTGAAGTGTTGCTAATTATTATTTATTACTAGTATTTTTCATTTCTGTCACTTTTTAATGCTATAAAATGACAATCTGAGAGATTTAACCAAAACAGAAAAAACATTAGAAACAGGATTAAAAATACCAGTCCAAATATATATATATGGGAATACTGACTTTGTTTTTTATGGCTTATCAACCCTTTGTGGCTTATTTAAAGCTGAAACATATTTTGGATTGTAAGAATAATTCTTTGTTTTGCAAGTGAATATTGCATCATTGATTCTTTTGAGAATAACAATGATTTTTTTTCAAATAAGTCCTATTTAATCCATAATTGGGAGATGGATTCATATTCATACCTTTCTTAAATTAAAACTCTCACTCAGAGCAGATAAGCCATGTTTGGCATTTAGTTTTTTAATTATATACATTTAATTATTGAACATATGTGTACTACTTGGAAAATATGAATTTGATATTTTTGATAAATTGTATATAATTGTATACAAGGTGCAATGGATAAATTGTCATCTAAATTACACAAAAATGAAAATAACACGGGCATCTTTGAACAGATATATTTACCAAAATTACATAAAAATATCTTTAAAAGCTAAAAAGTAAATTTATTCAATAAAATAGCCATTGACTCTAACCACAGCCTCCAGATGACTTTGGAATTTTTTGCAGCTCTTCTGGACTTTCTCCTTGTTTAAGTTGGTGAATGCTGTCATAATCCTTGCTTTCAGTTCATCTTTGGTGTTACAAGGAGTTTTGTTGGTCTCTTGTTCAACTGCACCTCCTTTATAATAATCAAGGGGGTTGCAGTCTGGGGAGTTAGGTGGCCAGATCTAAGGGGTGATGTGGTCACAGAAAAAGAATCTGACAGCCATGACTAGGTTCTCCTGCTTGTTTGGCATAGTACAGAGTCATGTTGCCAGATATAGTCTTCCAGTAGGCACCTTCTTGACCCAGGCAAGGCACTTGATATAGGCCTCCGTGTTGAGTCTGAACCCATACCAACAAATTTGGGAGTTCTTTATCAGATCAATCAGTGAGTTTTCTGAGCTGCGGTACCTTTGTAATCACCATTAGACTCCTCCAACTCTTTCCAAATCCTCTGCAATGTGCTCAGGTTGATACCCAAACACTGTGAAATGTTCATATTGGAACTTCTGGCAGTACAGCATACAGTTTCCAAATTTCTGGTGGAATGAATTGTCATGGTGCTCTTTTCCTCAAAGATGCTGCCCAACTGACTGTGCAGTTGACAAAATAAACAAAAAATGCATACATGTGAAATTAAAAATATAAAATGGTGACAATTTATCCATCACATCCTGTATACAAAGGGGTGTAGAACAAATTTTGGGCCAACCAAGATGCTCTTTCAAAATAAATGTCATGTTTGGTCATTTGGTTGTGTTTTGAGAAGTGAATTAGGATCAGTACTTTTCAGCGCCTGCCCTCATAGTTGAAAGAGCAGTTAAAAGAATTAGTGAATTTAGGCACAGACCCAGTGGAGTTAATTATAAAGCACACAATTTATTTATATATTGTGTAAAGTCAGATTATCATGACTGGTTGTTTTAATCCCTCATTTGATTACATTATACTGTGCAGGTGGTGAAGTCCTCAAAATTTCTTAGTTGTTCTATTTTTTAGCTACTTAGACTTTGTATTTATCAAAAGTTTTGGTTTGTGGCTGAGTAAAGATTTTAAAAAGCATTAAAAGATGACAATAATAATTATCATAGGGCAAAGTTTAACATATGTATGTGCAAAAAAAAAAAAGGTGTGGCAAAAGGATGATGTTTTTTTTTTTTTTTTTTGTTTTGTTGACATTACTATTACTGTATACTTCATTGGCAGTTTTTATTGTTTAAAAAGCTATCTATTTATAACCCACAGTGGTTGATATGCCATAAAACCCAAACAAATAAAAAGCTATTTTTAGAATTTAATAAAACAAACATATGAAACTGGATTTGCACATTCTTTTTTTTTCTTGAATTGACAACAGAAGTATTAAAGACTATTCTTTAAAAAGAAAAGTTTTTCAATTATTAAGAGAAAAAGTATAAATTTCAATGCTTGCAATCTTGTTCAGTGAGTTTATATGTTGAGAACAAATGAAAGAAATGACTTTTAAAATGCATTTTTTCAAAATTTAAAATTCCAGTTACCTGTAGTTATGTTTTATTTAAATTTCTTTTAAATTGATGAATACAAAAATTTGTTTTCAAAGTTATTTCTTTATAATATGCTAAATAATAAATATTGTATTTGGTACATATATTTCTATTGTAAATATAAAATTATATTTGTAAATAAACAATCTGATAAAATAGTGTTTAATACTTTTTTCAATTCTCAAGAGATAATTTATAAATCCAGTTCCATATTTTTAGTTTTTATTAAAGCGAGTATGCAGTAATAGTGGGATCAAGAGAAAAATTGATCTTTGGAAATTTATTTTTTTTTTTTAATTTTTTTTTTTTTTTTTTTTTTTGTGAGTATATATGTTAAATATTGCCAGTCATAAAATGTTAGTCTTTTAACATTGTTATAAAAAAAACATTAAAATGTAATTGCTTTATTCATGATTAACTGACAGACAAGGTTTTCCAAGTGCAGAAGAAAGTGATATGAAAGGTGATTTTATTTTTTTTTTATTTCACCCAAAGCAAGACTATAATGCCATGAAGATGCAAGCAGTTAATGGAAGTGAAAGAGAATGAGAAAACTTTAGTGAGGAGAAAGGACAATAAAAAGAACATGATTCAGGAAGGTGGAAATTAGCATTGAATTTAAATTTTAGCAAATTGTAGGTAGCAAGAAACTGGAAGAGAGTTCCACAGGTGAGAAGTTATGGTTGCATCTACCTAGTTCAACAGTAAAATGGTGAGATCTAGTTGCCATTCTAGTAGTATGCTTAAATTTATACAGTCGAAACACCAAGGAGGAAAGCTCATGAGAATAGTTGCTATGAAAATATATGTAGAAAAGATAGAGGGAAGCCACATTATGTTGGTGAGAATGTGACTGAAGTAAGATGCCAGGTCAGGATTGATTACATTAGAAAACCTTCTTTGAATTTTATGAAGAATCTTGAGATATATAGTAGGATCACCAAACCAGATATAACAGCAATATTCAATGCACAGCTGAATGTGTATATAGATGTATAAATGTGCAAAATGTATTCTGATGAGAAAAATTGTCTGGCATGGCACAATGAACAAATCTTCTTAGCAGTAGACCTAGAAATTGATTCAATATAATCACTCTACTTCATGTTATTGGAAAACATGAGCCCAAGAAAGTGCAAAGTGTTGTTCTTCTGGAGTTTAGTATCAGCCATGGCAGACAGAAAAGATTCTCTGTGGTGATTAAAAGAAAACAGTTTTGTTTTGGAGCTGTTAAAATTTAACAAGTCATTCCTTGCCCCAGTTAACCACTGATTGGAGGTTTCTTTAGAGCAGTTGCCAGATTTATTTTGTCAGGCTTGTTATTAAAACAGGAGTAAATAGATGTCAACTGCATAAGTACCTAGATGGGAACTGATGACATTGGGAAGTTTGTTGAAGAAGCTCAGAAACGGTCCAGATTCAAGGATATAACCCTGGTGGACCTTTGCATTAATATGAAATGATTGAGAAGCATAACAATTCAGCATGATCTTGACTACATGAGTTGTTTGAAAGGATTTGATTAAGCCAAATATTTGTCCAAAGACACTGTAGCCATTGAGCTTGTGGAGAAGGCCAAACTCTGTTGAATGCCTTTGAAACATCTAATGCCACAGTGCAAGCTTTGCCCTTATCTAAATTCAGTGAAAGCCATTAGCACATTGGTGGTAGAAACACAATACAATGTGGAAAATGTACTAAAGATGAAATAAAATTCGATTCTTTAATATATTTTTTTTTTTTTTTTTTAAAATTAAAAATAAAGAATTCAACTAAAGAATTTTGACTTTCTGGAGATAATTTCCTTTCATGTCAATTCTACTGCTTTGTGGAAAAGACTCCATGCAGCATGTTTTCCCTATCACTACACTCTTGACCTCTTCAAGTCTAGGGTTAATTGTTATCTCTTCTACATAACTCCATGAACTTCACTTCTTGACTTTTTTATGCTAATACTCTTAGCAAAGGTATGAATCTACCTTTTCTCCCCCCCCCCTAGCTATGAGTTAATTAGTAAGACTTGTAACATTAAATCATTATCTCAAAAGAAAAAAAAAAGCAAATTCTTACAATCTAAAAACATTTTTTGGCTTTAAATAACCTACAAATGTTTGCTAAGCCATGGAAATCCTTTTCTAATGCTCATAACCACACAATAACCCTCTACCTTGAGTGGCTCTTGAACCTTGTATTGGGTGAACATTAGTATATGTAATAAAAATAATTTTTGCTTATCTTGAATGTGTCATTTGAAGTATTCATTCATAAGAGCTGATATTTCTATACTTATATAGACATCAAGATGATGCCTTATAACTGGAGGAACTGGTTATATTGGCTTCTTTCATATTATTTATATTTGCTCATGCTTTTCTTTTGAGTCATATTTCCAAATATTCATAGTTGGACTATAGGGTGTGTCTTGTGGGGGTTGCATCATTAGAGATATCACTTTTAATGCAAATGGTTACCATTGTTGAATTCAGATAAGATAATGCTTTTCATGCAAATTTCTTGAAGAGGCCATTTTTATGACTTACCTCTGAATAATTACCCATACAAAATCATAAGTTAAAATTCTGCATGGTATTGACATGAATTTAACTTCACCAATTATATGCCAACATAACAGATTTCTTCAAATGCTTCTGTTTTTTTAAACCAATTGTATGAAAAGTTTTGAGCCTTGCAAAGATGAGATGCTCCCCAAGAATTCTGTTTTTTGTTCAGGTTTTGGAAACTGAATCAGTTTGAGAGTCCTCTCATATTAATTATTGTACTATATTTTAATGTGTTTATTTTTTATCATTCAGGTTATTTTGCATTCTATAATAAAGAAAGCAGCATAGATCAGAAATTTAGAATGAAAAGTAGCCTCTGATAACATTTGATCACTAATCCAGTATCCTTAGAAACAAGGTTCTAGATTAACATTTTTTTAAAAATTTGATACTGCACTTAAATTCATAAAGTGTAGGTACCATAGCGAAGAGTTAATTTGAACAATTACCATGAAATATTTATAGAAAAGACACAAGGAAGCTACATTGTGGTAGAAAGTGATGCCAGTTTAGGACCAATAATATTGCAGATTTTTCTTTGGATTTTAAGAATCTCAAAATATATAGCAGGAGCACTGTAGAATGGTAGATTTATAAATACGTGGGATAGATTCAGGAAAGAAAAATTGTCTAGCATGATACTGTGAACCAACTTTCTTAGCATCCAACCTAGCAATGGATTCAACATAATTGCAGATTTTTCTTTGGATTTTAAGAATCTCAAAATATATAGCAGGAGCACTGTAGAATGGTAGATTTATAAATACGTGGGATAGATTCAGGAAAGAAAAATTGTCTAGCATGATACTGTGAACCAACTTTCTTAGCATCCAACCTAGCAATGGATTCAACATAATCTTTCCACTTCATGTTAGCTGAGAATGTTAGCCTGAGAAAGCATAATGAGTCATTTTCGTGGTGGTTAGTATCAGCCATGCTGATGGGTGTCGGAAAAGAGGTCTTTCAGAGGATTGATTTTGGGGCATTAACATTAGAAGCCATTCCTTGCTTCAGTTAACAGCAGACCATAGTTAATTTTTGAGATCAGCTGCCAATTTGACATTATGATGCTATTCCTCTTTTTAGTGCTGATTGGAGTTTCCTTCCAAACCTTTTGTTTTTAGTAGTGTATAAAGTTAACATCATGGTGATATCATTATTTTCTCTTCTAGTTACATGTGCCACCCATTCTTGTTGCTGCTGGTGGAAATGTCCAAGTGTTATGGTTTTTGTCATTTGGTCAAGCTCTTTGTGAAGTAACTCCAGTTTATAAGGTCTGAAGAAGGATTGTCTTGTCTTTAAGTCTTCTGTGGCTCATTTACTTGAAGCCAATTTTTAATCATTAATAATAGGAAAGAAAAAGCAGGTCCTGATCTTGAAATATTTCATTCACCTAGTTTTAATATTTTAATAAAACTGTATATTTTATAATTACTGCTAGACACTGTCAGAGTTTGATTCTCATATAATTTTATCTCGATTTGTTTTAAGCTAAAAAAAAAAAAAGATACAATAGTCACTCATATATTTACTCTACATGCATGAAAACACTTTGTATTTGTGAAACAGCCTATTGATATACCTTTAGGTAA
The DNA here is from genome assembly GCA_963932145.1 of Acanthosepion lycidas. Classification (NCBI taxonomy): domain Eukaryota; kingdom Metazoa; phylum Mollusca; class Cephalopoda; order Sepiida; family Sepiidae; genus Acanthosepion; species Acanthosepion lycidas. The sequence continues at coordinate 63,934,931 of OZ010573.1, forward strand.
TTGGGTGTTTAGTAGTAATCTTTTACACTCACATATCCACAATGAAAGTACATTAGACAGATTATGTTGGATTTTAGTAGATTTTGCAATGAAGTATATAGTTAAATACCAACTGAATTGAATGTACATTGATGCTGACCACTTACCAGATGACATATTTGGAGGTCATTGGCTGTATGCTTGTTTTTTTTTTTTTTTTTTTTTTTTTTTTCAAGGGTGTGGTTTTTATCTCATGAATCCAAGTAGATTTTAATAATACACAGATCAGAAAATTTTACCTGAAACTGAGGGGAGTGTGGCTCATATATATATATATATATAAGTCCTGTATTTTGTGCATTTAAAAGATGATTCTTGTTTGTCATTTATTTCCAAAATATTCTCTCAACTCTTAAAGGAATAATAGATGCATTCAAACTGCTTCATGTAGCCTAATGGTGAAAAAAGTATTTTTCAGTATGATCTCCTTTTTTCTCAATTCAACAGGGAAGATTAATCTTCTACTTTATATATTGAAACTTCAGATCATGATTTAACCATGTATATATGATATTGGATGATATATATATATATATATATATATAAGACACCTCCGTCATTTATTTTTATGTAAATTTATTTAGTATAATAGAGTACAAGTACTGATGGTCAATGAGTAAATATGCATATTTTTAATGCTTTCTTTGTCAGACATAGAACTTTTCAGTACACCCTCATATGTTCTAAGTAATCACCACTATGTATTTATATGTGTGTGTATATATATATATATATATATATTGTGTAAGGGATTACTCATTGCTGCTATTACCTAATAACTCAGTATCTGTACTCTGTATGCTATATGAAGACGATATGGGCATTGCCAACTAATCCTATTTTCTGAGACAATGTTATAAAGAACCCAACATGATATTCTGTATCTTCATAATTTATTAGGTTATAAGATAATTTGTGGTATGTAAAATATACATTTGTGGATCTGGTTTGGGATAACTTATGCAAATTACCCCATTTCTGGCAAATAATTGTAAAATTATATATAAATATCTGCCATGAATAAAGTACATTTTGAGAACTACTCTTGAATTTTTAAATACTTGAACAATGATAGAAGCAGTTCAAGTGGCAGATCAAGTCCTTATCAAAATGCATAAACAAGTGCCTCAGGTGATACAAGAATGTCATTATTCTGCATTGACTGTCAACTTATCAGAAGTGTCAGATGTATGGAATTAGGAAGTAATTGGCATATTTAAAAAATAAATAAATAATAAATCCACTTTTGCTTTTAGTGCTTCCTCAGGTAGGTTAGTTCAAATGCTAACTGTTATTCTGTAAAAAAATTTACAAAGGTTCTTAGGCTTTTTGGTTTCCTTTTACCTTCTGTTAATATTGTGCAGCATTGAAATAGCATTAGTACTATGAGGTTTTCAAACATTCCATTTAAAATATTATAAATATATCATTTAGTTCTTAATTTTCTTATTATATGGCAACAAAATACTAAAAAGTTAAAAGAAAACTGTTAGATCCATAATCTTATGTTATTCAAAATATATAACACACAAATCAATCTGAATCCAAAATAGTTTAAATACTAATTTACACACATACATTTATGTATGTGTGTGCAAATTTAAATTATTTTGGATTCAGATTGATTTGTGAGTAATATATATATATATATATATATATATATATATATATATAAACTGAATTCTATGACGTCATATCCTCCATAAACTTGCCAAACTTTTCTGTTAATTTGATGAATATTCATGAGTACTCCCATACCTAAAAGTTTTGAAAAAAAACAAAAAAAACCAATGACATTTTTGCTCTTGTGTATAAATACTTGTCACAAAATAAAATCCTTACATTTGCCATGATAAAGTCCCTCAGAGGACAGAATGCATTGGCTAAGATAATTTTTCCTTTTATTTATTTATATATATATATATATATATCTATATATATATATATATATATATATATATATATATATATATAAAAGTGAACATAGAAGTCAACACTTAGAGGCGACAGTCTGTTTCATGCTGTATGCAATCGTCAGGCCACATGTGCTGTTATTTTTCTTGGCTATTTATATATATACTGGTCAGTGGTGCATTGTGGGAATTCTATTATGGCGGTTGTTTTACCGGAAGTCGTTTAACATCGATTAAAAAAAAAAAAAAAAAAAAAAAAAAAATAAATAAAATAAGAAACAAAAAATAAAAACAAGCAAAATAATTTAACCCAAATAAATAAATAAATGACTTCCGGTAAAACAACCACCATAATAGACTTCCCACAATGCACCACTGACCCGTATATATATATATATATATATATATATATATATAAATAGACGAGAAAAATAACGGCACATGTGGCCTGACGATTGCATATAGCATGAAACAGACTGTCACCTCTAAGTGTTGGCTTCTATATTCACTTTTATATTTACACACGCTCTATCTCTGATATTGAGCACTTTATCCCATAAATATAGCACACATTAAGACTATATTTCTTCATATATATATATATATATATATATAAAACACACCCACAGATTGTGATGGGTAAATTATCGCCATTTTATATTTTTTAATTTCGCTCATGCACAATTTGTTTTTAATTTTCTCAACTGCACAGTATAGTAGGGCCAGTTAGGCTCCATCTGTGGGGAAAATTAGCACCATAACGCAATTCAGAAATTTGGAAATGGCATGCACTTCTGCTTGGGGGCCTCACTCAGCATGGAGGCTGACATCAAGTGCCTTGAAGAGGTAGTACTGCCCTGGGTTTGGGTTAAGAGGGTGGTTGCTGGAAGACTGTCTGGCAACAGGACTCTGCACCATGCCAGACAAGCAGGAAAACTCAGTCATAGCTGTCAGAATTTCTGCAACCACATCACCCCTTATATTTGGCTATGTAACTCTCCAGACTGCAATCCTCTTGATTATTATGTGTGGGACATAGTTGAGTGAGAGACCAACAAAACTCCTTTTAAGAACAAATATGAACTGAATTTCAAGATTTTTGTGTAATTTTGATAAATATATCTGTTACAATGAGATGTCAGTGTTATTTTCATTTTTGTGTAATTTAGATGAAAATTTATCCATCATGCCCTCTCTCTCTCTCTCTCTCTCTCTCTATCTAATAACAATCAATCAAAAACCTGCAAACTTTGCTTGGATGAAAAAATAGCTATTATTATCTTCCCAGACCAAAATAAATTACTAAGTAAATGATTTGAGCTCATCTCAAAATGCAGACATGAAAATAAATTTTTACTATATTACTTAAAAATCAAAAACTGAAATGAATAAATACAAATAAACAAATCAATATAAAAAAACAAGAAAATAAATTAAACCATATAAAAAATATACAAATTAACAAACCCCCCCATTAGAACAGACGAAATAGAATGAAAATAAAATACATAAAAACAAGTAAAAATAATCAACCCAAATAAAGTAAATAATAATAAAAAAATTAACAAACCAATAAAAAGAACAAAAAACAAAACATTACTACATCACTCAAAAATTGAAAACCAAATAGAGTAAATTAAAAATACACAAAGTAAAAAAAAAATAAGTAAATAAATAAAAAACAAATAAAAATTAATCCAAATAAATAAATGAATGAACAAAGTAATTAATTGCCTCCGCTAATATAACCATCAGAATTAATAAAAATAAGCAAAAACAAATAAAAATAATCAATCCAAATAAATAAATTAATAAATAAAAAACTGTTTCTCACCAAAATATGAATAAATAGCTTTAATTATCTTTCCAGACCAAAACACACTATTAAATAAGCAACCTAAACAACCCCCCCCAATTTTTTTACTACGTTAATAAAACATCAAAAACTGAACAGAATAAATAATACAAAATGAAAATGAAAAACAAGATAAATTAATCCAAACAAACAAAAATAAACAAGCCACTCACAAAAATAACTGCCAGAGTAGATTACCCACAATGCACCACTGACCCATGAGGAAAAATCCGACATTTGCTGCCTGATGTTTGCGTCTAGCATGAAACAGCCTGTTGCATCTGAGTGTTGACTCCAATGTTCACTTATATATATATATATATATATATATATATATATATATAGGAAATGGATTTAAATCATTTTAACATTATTTTTTAAATGGATACTCATATTTTTTATTTATTTATTAAAGAGTATATTTATTTATTTACATCTACCAGCCTGAATATTCAAGAAATCTTTTTAGAAAAATATGTATTCTTCAGCAGGATTCGAGGCTTCAGGCTGCTAGATGTAAATAAATAAATATACTGTTTAATAAATAAATATCAACAATCTACTCAAATGTTAGTATCCATTTTAAAAAATAATGTTTAAACACATAAATTAAAAAATCTGTTGGATTTAAATCCATTTCCTAAAAAAATTGTCTGTTTCTATGTTAGGAAACAAAACAGAGCAGAAATGTATTTTCTGAGAATTTGGCTTTGTTTGATCAGGAAGTCCAATGTGGCCCAGTTGGTCTAAGGCCTGTCAAATCTGATGATGATTTTCCCTAGAAGATGCAGGTTGGAATCCTGCCAGAGGATGCATATTTTTCTAACAAGATTTCAGGTCGATAGATATAAATAAATAAACATTTATATATAAATAAATAAATGAATGGACAAGAGGAAAACTATAATTAATTTTCATCTTGTATTCATTCATTTTGTCTCTTCTACATATATACAGTATCTGAGAATATTTACATATATATTAAAATAATGAGAAAGAACAGTAAGATTTATAATTTGGTGTTCTTATTAATTATTTTTATTTAAAAAAAAAAAAAAAAACAGTGCTCAATACAATTCTGTAGAGCATAAACATTATAATTTTAGTAATTTAAAAATATCGTTCCATCGCTACACAGGAATTACCATGTTTCAAAAACAGAAACTAAAACTTATAGAATTAAATTAAAATTCCTAGTACTGTTTCATTTCCAAGTGATTTTTGGAATCCTCCAGTTTTCTCCTTATTCATGAAGAGATTGTCCTGCATTCAGTACCATATGAGAATATGAATATCACATGGCAATCCAGACTGTTTTCTTTGTTGTTAACAAAATCATGACCTTCATCAAATACCAAATTTACATATACATTATTTAAATGTTCTAAGTTGTAGATTACTTACTTCATATATAATTAAACAATGGTTGACTTTGTACTGTACTGTGTTTATGTGAACCATGTTTATGACCAATTCCAGTCCCCTATAAACTTGTTACAAATTTCTTTTGTTTATATTCAGTTTCTTTACAGATCATATCAAGTTACAACTGATTCAATTAGCTTATTGGTGTTTTTTTCGGCATACTATCAGATTAAATTAAACTGTTGGTGGGGTAAAAATTGTAGTGGCAAATTTATCTTCTAAAATTTTTTTGTTTATTATCTTAAGGTCAAGATGTGCATAAATAAAAATATACATTATCATTGATTTTTAACTAGTTTTCTTTTAACAAAGAGAAACTAGTCAAAATGGAATTTTGATAATGATTCTTTTTAAATTTTGATTTGGACAACTTCAGATTACTGTTATTAATTCAATAAGAAAGGAAACAAAGAGTAAGAAAAAATATATAATTACCATAAAGAGGTAAATCAGACAAAAAAAAAAAAAAGTAAAGAAAAATATTTAATAAAAAAAAAAAAGACCTGATTGATTGTTTCTCATTATACAGAGCTGAACTGAGAAATAGAAAAAAATGTTGGCACAATAAATAAAATACAGAAGGGTATACCATAGACAAAGACACACACACACACACACACATATATATATATACACACATGTATGTATGTGTGTATATATATATATATATATATATATATATATATATATATAATCATACTTATTATAAAACCCAGGTTGTGTGTGTGTGTGTGTCTGTACGTTTATATATTGGATCAGATTTCCTACATTTTTCAACCGATTTCAACAAAACTTCACAGGACTACGTAAAATTACCTTGTGGCGGTTCTGACAGCGCAAAAATTGGAAAAACACAATAGTTTTTGCACAAAATCAAATCATATCGAGTTTTACTTATTATAAAACCCAGGTTGTTTGTGTGTGTGTGTTCATTTATATATGGGATTGGATTTCCTACATTTTTCAACCGATTTCAACAAAACTTCACTTTTTTTTTTGGCAGGTAGTGTTTCTTATTGTCTTGCACACTTTTTTCTTTATTTTTACATTCAGAATGCTTTAAAAATTCCATTTACAAGACAATTGTTTATAATAAAATTCTATTCAATCGGTAGACTCATAACGATTGAAAACATAGTTTTTTTTGTTTCAGTTTGGGTTTGACCAATTCATAAAAAAAAAAAAAAAAAAAAAACTAATTAAGACATGTGTGTCCGTCAATCATAAACAATAATCTTTGTCAATTTTATTTTTCAGTTTTTATGATGGTCGATACTTGATCTATCTCTTACTGTTACATCGCCGGACAATGCTGGGCTCTACTGCTAGTATATATATATATATGAATGACAAGATAGTTAACTGAATATCAAAGACAATCAATGCCTTTAGGAAGCTTAAGAATCACCTATGGGATATTTGTGGGATTTCACTGAAAAGAAAATCAGTGTCTATCGAGCAGTCATTCTCACCATGCTGCTTTATGAATCAGAATCATGGTATGTCATACAGGATGCACATCAATGAACTTAATGTTTTTCATAAATGCTGTCTTCATTCAAGATATTGTTATACATGGCAGGAGAAAATCTCTAACTCTGATGTTTTCATCAAATGTCGTGTCGGTGGTATTGAATCCTTTCTGATGCAATCACAATTCAGATGGGCTAATCATGTCATCAGAATGTGTGATGATTAATTGCCGAAAATCTTGATGTATAGCAAACTTTTTCATGGTGTGCGTAATGTAGGCCATCTTTGGTTGCACTTCAAGAACAAACTTAAACACAATTTAAATGCTGCAAACATCCCTATAGAGGAGTTTGAACTCACTGTTGAAAACCAAGGAAACTGGAGAAACACTTGCCACTGAGGTATAACTAACTTTGAAAAGAATTGTCTTAACCATCTGAGAGAATTAAGAATCAACACTAAATCTTGGGCTAATACATCAGCCCATACGATGGTCAACCCATTAGCATGTCTCTTGTGTGGACTTGTTTTTAAATTCTGTGCTAATACAAAACATTAAAACTGAACTGAAAGACACTTGTATGTCAAATGATGGGAAAGCCCATCATATATATATATATATATATATATAATAATGGACTCAGTTTCAATGTATGAAGATCTGACAGCTTATTGATTCAATTATGAAAGTTTGTGCGATAATCTTAAGTGGCATTTAAGACTTGCTAATGATTTACAAAGCAGGCCACATATGGAGCAAGTGTGAAGATTGTGAGATGAGATCACTGTTAGATTGGCTGACCTTTTAGATCTTGCTCTCACTTCTTGAAGATGAGTTGGACAAGCAGATTGAAAATTGCCGAGTCCACTAAAACACAATGATCTCCCCACTCCAAAGCTAAGCACTCAATGGTGTTATGTGGTATATTGACTACTGACAAGTTGCTTTTCAGCTTGTCTTTCTATCTTAGCCATGGGTGTCCTACATTCTGGCTGTACATTAAGATCTTGGATATCCTGTCATCAGACATTCTCAAGACATGACCAGTCCACTGTAACTGAAAATGTATGATAAGTCTCGATTCAAAATATATATATTCAGGTTTCATTGAAGATGACTGACAAGGTACCGTGATTAAGCTTTTTATTATATTTTTCTTGCATGAATACAAGAGATTTCTTTTTTTGTGGGGACATAGGAAGGAAAAACTGTTCAAAAGATTTTGACTAATCTTTTAGCCATCATCAAGGCTGTTTTTCTTTATCTGAATATGTAGATCTCTCTCTCTCTCTCTCTCTCTCTATAAAAAACCCTATCAAGACCAATGGGTGGCATAAAAATATATATATAAAAATATATATTTTCCAGGATATATAATGGCTGTATACAAACAATATAACTTGAAGCATAAATTTGATAATGAGGAAAGAGGGATTAGAAAACTTAACCCTCATGGGCCATATTAAGAGGAATAGGGAAGACATCAAGCCACTTAACTGATGAACTTGTGTGAATGGATGGCAGAATGTTAGGGTGGGAGTCTTAGCAAAGGGAGGGAAACTGCTAAGATCCACAAGTGTCATCCTGGATGTCCAATACCTGTGGTTGATCGATGGGGTGATCGCTTTGACCCAGGTTTGACTTTATCCCACATTGTGATTTGCTTTGATCATAAGGCAGAGTCATCATCAGGTGTCCCTGTATTGGGATGTTCTAAGTAGGGTGAAGATGCAAAGAAGTAAATAACAATTAAAAAATAAATACTAATTTTATATAAGGTCCTTCGTACAGCAGTTGGTTTAAAGTCTAAGAGTACGCATGCATACAGTTATCAGCCCAACTCACTTGTAAGTCAGATGTGACACTTTGCTGACTTAATAAAGTTTGGCACAAGGCTGATGTCGGATGTTCTTGTCGGCAGATTGTTACATGTGTTGTCTCTTGTCCAGTGGCTGGAATAAACTCTTGGGACAATCTCATCACTCGCTTTGAGGCATTTGTATTTATTGACATTCGCCTAAAATCAGCACAGGGCATGATGTGGCTGGTTATCTGGTATTTTCCCTACCTGTCACAAAGAACCGTTTCTCTATTGTCTGGGTTCTGAGAATTAATTACTTCCTAATTTGGGAGTTTCTCCCTTTTCTTGAGTGACAGTTGTAGGCATTAATTTGCTCCACTAATACTCCTCAGTGGGTGTGGGCAGCTCCTCCACCTTCCTTGGTGTCTCAACTGTGCCTGCAACCTCGGCCACTCTCTGACTAGTGAAGATTAATTCCAAGTTCATTAATCATACCAAGCTTATTGTCTTAAAAGCAAATTTTCCAACATCAATGTTGGTTTTTCCTTGTCTTAAAGTGGAACATAAAGCAGATGACCTCCTCCTCCTTCGGGTCCCATCAGAGACATTCTCCAAAGAAAACCTTTATCTTCAAATTCTCTCTACTTCTGGTTTCATGGCTAGCACTCATAGCAGTGAACATCCATCAAATGTCAAAATATCACCTTATGTTCCCATCGTAAAATTAAGTCGGGGAATCATTATTTCAAACCTGTCATCTCCGCAGAAAAATTCTCCATATCAGTTTTATATTTTTTTGTCCAAAATCTGATACACAGCACATTGCCTCTTAATTAAGTGTTGTTTTTATCTGACTGTCTGGTTCTTTTAGAAATTTTGACTTTCTGAGAAATAAAATCTTCGATATTTCTCATGATAGTTTATTAGTATATTGTTCTTGCTATCCAATAAGCCTTATTATTTACCAGTAATAAATAGTGCCACAAAGGGATAGGAAGTTGTGGAGAGCCATGTTCTGAAGGGATGCAGCTCATAGAAGGTGCATGACTATATTTAAATGGTTACTTTACTGGTATAATTAAAGTGCTTTGCTAGTCAGACAGGTTCCCAATGATAAAGAATGCAGGCTCAAGTTTCATCAAAAGCTTATTCCTTGTCTATCCAAGAAGTGTAAAAATGACTAAAATGTATTATTTCCACTTACACTTTTATCATCACATTACTTCAGCTATTGGGTATTTGTTGAGCTCGGTCACATTCAAGGAATTTCAAACTGGACCATTTATTTAATTCACTGGGGCAGATTGTTCTCATTTTACTATCTAAGTCCAGGGATATTTAAAAAAAGTTTTTTTTTTTTTTAATACTTATTACTAATCTGGTTTCTACCAAGTCTGTAATAGTTGAGGGATGGTTGAGCCAAGAACTTTTCAGTGTGTGTGTGTGTGTATATATATATATATATATATATATATATATTATATATATATATATATATATAATATATATATTATATATATATAGTATATATATATAATATATATATTATATATATATAGTATATATATAAAGAAAAGCTTACCCTTGGGCTTACATATTTTATGCAATTTAAAGTTTTTTTTCAGATAAAATACATATAAACTAAAAAATGTGATTCAGCAAGTTAGTTTTTCATAGCCAAATGTAGGCCTAATTGCATTAGAACCAGTTTTACAAGATATAAGCTGTAATTTTAACCCTGAATGTATGTAGGATTTTCCCAAAACAATAATTTTTTAATTAAATGGAATGTTAGATTGAATCAAAGATGTTCAGAATTCAAATATTGTACATCACAAAGCAACTTTAAAAAGTTGTTGTGAATTTCCCAGTGTAATTACAAAATTTCTTTTGATCATTTACTTCTGACATGTTCACTTGTAGATTTAGTTTGAATTCATAATGTTTGCTCAATAGTTAAATCTTATTAAAATTCATCAAAAGATAACTTTGTAAAGTAGCACAAAAATATTTTTATTAGTCCCCCCCCCATTCCTTTTCTGCTCCATTGCACATGCACACACTTCAAAGTAATTGCAGATTTGTTTCTATGTTCTCATTGAATTTCTTCTTAAATGATACATTCCTTCAGAATGTAAATGATCATGGCTCACATATTCTATCTCTCTCTGTCTGCTTCTCTTTCTTTTTTTTTCTTTCTTTCTTTCTTTCTTTTTTTTTTTTTTTTTTTTTTAACAGTATGGTTCACCTTTTATGAGGTCCAGGTGCCACTTGAGGTAGAGCATTACATTAAGGGCCAATTTGTGCATATAGAAGTAGAAGATAATGGTTAACCGTAGCCTTGAACAGGTTAAGATTGTAGTAATTGGAGAAATATCCTTTTGGGAGTTGGTTCCACAGAGAAGTGCTTCATGGGAAGTAGCTGTTAGAGTGGAACATACTTTTCATCGATGGAATATAGAGGTAATGTGGGTGGTTTGCTAGTACGTAAGCGGCATGACGTGTTCTTTCTGTGAATGTTTGCCTTGCCGTTTTAATAGAAATATTTTATAAATTTCAAATGGAAGCAACACTAACTCTTATATTAGGAGGCAATTTACATGGCTAGGAATAGAAGATAATGATTGAGCCTAGCCTTGAACAGGTTAAGATTGTATTGTTTGGGGAAACATCCTGTTGGGAGTTATTTCTACAGAGTAGTGCTTCATGGGAAGAAGCTGTTAGAGTGGAACTTACTTCTCACTGATGGAATATAAAGGGAATGTGGGTGGGGTTTGCTATTATGTAAGTTGTGTGGCGTGTCCTTGCCATGAAGGTTTGAATTAGTAAGGCCAGGGAATGTAATTTGTCCAAGTACTTTCCATGGAAGTAGTGATAGAGCAGTGAGAGGCTTGCCACATTTTTTCTGTGGGAGAGAGTTTGGAGGGTGGAGAATAATTTGTCACCCACAAGGGCTCTGAGATGCTTTTGGACTCTATCAAGGCTGAAGAGTGAGGTCTGGGTAGCTCTCACCCAAATATGGCAACAGTAATCCATTTTCAGCCTGATCTGGCTCTTGTAAAGATAGAGGATTACAGGAGAATGCAGGGGGTAATCAACCATTTTACCTACATCTTTAGCAATGGATCATATGTATGAGTTCCACTTGAGGCCAGGTGCAAGTCTGAGGCCCAGTAGTCTTTCAAGGCATGGTGCCTCCCTGAAGTGACATCCGTTCATCCTGTTCTTTATTATCTGTCAATTGTCATGACTTCTTGGAGTTATTTCACATTACCTCTCTATGGTACCACTTAGAGCTAGAGAGCCTAGTCTACTCTACTATTTAACCTATATTTGAGAGTTAGATTGATACATACCTTTCCCTAAGGGCAATATGCAGGAGTGAATATTCTCATTGAATACATATTTAGCATAAATAGAATAGATTCTATATCAGGAAGTAGATTTCAAACTGTCACATCATTAATCTGAAATGATCATATCTTTTACTTTTAATTTTGTATATGCTGATAATTAAACTATAGTATCACAGGATATTTACACACATAGTATTATATAAAACATAGAAAATGAATGTGTGATAACATAGTGGTTATTGGTGCATAAAATGTGATTGGTGGGCTGAGTTCAAATTCCAGCCAAGGCAGTGGAATTAACTTTCACACAAAACCCTTGCAATGGTATAAATCCATCTCTTCTCCTGTAGCTATGGATTAAATAGTAGGATAGACTGGGCCCTCTCTAGTCAGTTGAGAAGGTCAAGTGTAAATTAAAAATGTGTTGGGCATGACACTTTCTACAGAAACCACAGTAAAAATAGCTAGTGAAGTGAGGTTGTGGCCCCTCTACTTCAGTGGAGTCCATATGACTTGCTTACTTGATTATATATATATATATATATATATATATATATATATATATATATATATACACCCTTTGTAGGTTATTTAAAGCAAAAATTTGAGATTGTAAAATTATGCTTTTAAAAGTGAATATTGCATTAACATTTTTTTGAGAATAACAGTAAGCCTACTATTTAACCAATAGCTGGAAGGAGAAGATAGATTAACACCTTTCCCAATGATATTTGCATGTAAGGAATTCAAATGGAATTAGAACTTGACACTAATAATAAAAGCCAGAAAATGTCCAAAATATTTGTGAACTCCTGTGAGGTGCATTACATTTTTAAATTCATATTATTTTTTTCATTTTTAAGTTCCTGGTCTCGGAACTATCCAATATCACCTTGTGTATCATGAAAGCAGTTCACATCTTCATACAAAGTTATCAGTCTGACCAAGACAGGATTTTAAAAAATTGTTTGGATATTTGGTCAGATTTTGGAAGTGTGTTGTGCTAAGACAAGTATTTTTCTGCACCCCTTTTATCTTCTTGAACATCATGCACAAACAAAAACTAAGGTTATCTTTTGATTTATTCCTTTCAAATATTAAAGATGTTAGTGCTAAGAAAAGTCATAAAATGACAAAAGAAGTTCATCACAAAAGATCTTTTTCCCAAAGACAGAAAATAAAATTTATGATGCAAATTACAAAGTTATCAAATAGCATTTTTTTTGCATGTGATTGTTTAGACATCCTGAGAAGAGATCTTTGTTTTCTTGGATTTTAAAACTGCTCTTGACCTTTGACATCTGTTATTAGTTCACTACTCCACCCTGATTTATAAGTACTACTACTCATTACCAATGTCATAATTTCTACAATGCCACTAAACACTTTCTTCCTTTTCATGAGAAAGTTCGACAGCAAACAATAATGATGTTGAAGATTCTATTTTTCAAGTTCTATTTTTAAAACTTTTAAGTTTGGGTTTTCTCATATTATATAACTAGCAGTAGAGCCTGGCGTTGCCCGGGGATGTAACAGTAAGAGATAGATCAAGTATCGACCATCATAAAGACTGAAAAATAAAATTGACAAAGATTATTGTTTAAGGTTGACGGACATGCATGTCTTAATTAGTTTTTTCTTTTGTTTTTGTTTTTTTTTTACGAATTGGTCAAACTCAAACAAAAACATTGTTTTCAATCGTTATGACTCTACTGATTGAATAGAATTTTATTATAAACAATTGTCTTGTAAATGGAATTTTTAAAGCATTCTGAATGTAAAAATAAAGAGAAAAGTGTGCAAGACAATAAGAAACACATACCTGCCAAAAAAAAAAAGTGAAGTTTTGTTGAAATCGGTTGAAAAGTGTAGGAAATCCGATCCCATATATAAATGAACACACACACACACACACAACCTGGGTTTTATAATAAGTATAACTCGATATGAGTTGTCCCCCTTTCATTAATGCCTCTTAATCGTGATTTCAAATTGATTTTGTGCAAAAACAATCGTTTTTCCAATTTTTGTGCTGTCAGAACCACCACAAGGTAATTTTACGTAGTCCTGTGACATTTTGTTGAAAAATGTAGGAAATCTGATCCAATATATAAACGTACACACACACACACACACAACCTGGGTTTTATAACCAGTATGATTTTCATTGTTAATAATCATAAAATTAATTTGATATTCTTTTGTTATTTTATTTATTTCTTCATATATCCTTTACAAAATTAATTATTCTCATGAAAAAAATGAAAGTCTTTTTAGAACATTGACATTTGTATGAGTAAAATAGCTTTCATTTTAGGGTTTCTAATATAGTGAAAAATGAATTCCATTTCTTATACTTAGTATTTTTGTTTAATTTTAAAAATATATTTTCATGTCCAGTAATTAAGAGACATGATATTCAGAAAGTAAAGATACTTTTGTTGATTATCCACATTTATTCATCTACAATAATCTTAAAAAATTACTATGCCTCCATTTTCTTTGGAAGATACAATGTAAATAATTTGTATTTTTCTTCTCAAATAATCAGTTATGTGCCATGTGTGACACACGCTTAGGCAATCTTGTATCTTGCATTACATGACTGACGAGGTTAGATTTCTTCCTGTAGTAGGTTGCCATTTCTTTCTGCAGTAGACCAGTTGCCATCCGAGGCTACAGAACCTGGTCTGTCCTGCTATTTATCCATAGCTGGAAGGAGAAGAGGACTCCTACCTTTCCCAAGGGTATTAGCACATAAGTGAATGTAATGGATTTGACTGGAATTTGAACTTGGCTCTCCAATTCCTCAGTCCAAGCCGCTATTCATTACTTCTCAAATAATAGGATTTTATATTAAAAATTGATTTGTTTTTTTCAAAATAGTCTAGTTTATTTGGTTATTTGTTTCACAAATAAGATGGTAGTCTCAGATATTAAAGATTTGATGTTAGATTAAATGGTTTTAAAATGTTTTTAAATATTGGAAATTTATCTTTAATTCATTATATGTAAAGTATATAGTTTAATACTGTATATTACTGAGTAATTACTATTAGACTGTATTTATAAAAATTATTTTGTATAAAGTGTACATATATTATTTGAAAGTTAAAATCTTTTTTAGCTAATATATGATCTGATGAAAACTTTAATTCACTCTCTATGAATATATCAAGGAATGTTAATAATTATGTAAACCTATATCACAAATCAAGATAAGTAAAAGGTCGTTTTATTTCTGTTAATTTTATTCATTTCTAAGCCTTGGTTTTCCTAATTAATCCTCTGCGGATAACTCTCTATCTTTCAGACATCAATGACTTGGTAATAGACATTTGTACATGAGTACCATTTTCTAAGCATCAATCACCATAATATGGTGTCAAGAATGTTCCAGATGTCTAGTGATAGCTTCAATGGTTTTAATTTAGAATTGTCCTCTTTATAGACTAGTTGTCTCCCAAGGCTGAAGAGCCCAATCTGCCATATTATTTACCCTATAAATGAGGGAAGAAGGGATAACTTTATACCTTTACTCAGGGTATTTATTGTGTGAAAGTGAATGTAATAAACTTGATTGGAATTGGAACAAAGCTTGCTGATTTTACATTCTGAGCTTCTATCCATTACACTGCTTTTGCATCCATCTATACAGAATTCAAAATAGCTGGTGGTAATTAAATGGTGCCCAATGTAAACAGAGGTATAATTTATACATTTGTTCTTCACTGTTCAATCTAACACTTACTTTCATACACATAGCAATTGTCAGGCACAAATTAAAACCTGACCATTGTATCTGTTTATATTTCTGAGATGAAGTATTATGTACACTATTTACATTATTTAGACTATTGTCCTCATCTTTGTTGCCATATTTATCACAATGTTTCGGCCAATGTATGGTCTGGCTTTCTTCAGGTGGTTGGAATGTCAAACTGAACCCTTTATTTCGCTCACTGGAGTAGACTGTTCTAGTTTCATTTGCCATGTCTAATGGATGTCAGTTATCCGTTATCTTCTGTTAATTCCTCTCTCCAAGTTCTCCACTGTCTTAACCAGGTATTGAACTCCCAACTGTCAGTGGATTTAACCAATGCCTTTATCCACTGTGCCACTCTCAGTAGTCAGAGACAGATTGACCTCTGACTCCTCCCTAGGAGAACGGACCAGAATTCCAATAGATAATCTGGAGATGTTGACTTTCTGTACACAAACAACACACTTCAGAATGGGATCACACATATATTGACAGGATAAGGGCTTATCAAAGGGCTTGCCATTATCACCAGCAATGGCAAATATGTACATGGAATACTTTGAAGAAATGGCATTAGAATCTATATCTCTAAAGCCAACTCTATGGTTAAGGTACATAGATGATACCTTCATACTCTGGCCACACCAGGAAGATGTCCAGGTTCTACTGGACCATGTGAACTCAATAAGACTTTCGATACAGTTCACGATGGAGAAAGAGAGTGACAACAAACTCCCATTCCTGGATGTTCTAATATCTCAAACAGAGCATGGGTTCAAGACATCCATATACCACAAACCGACATTGACTGGACAGTACCTCAATTTCAACTCCTACCATCCACACAGCATAAAGAAAGGGAATGTTTGCTGTTTACAACACTGAGCAAAATGGGTACATGGCAGCAGCCCCCAAACAACTGGGATAGGCGGGTACAAGAGGAGGAGGACAACAACACTCAGAAAACAGTCTGCCTGCCTTATGTGAAGGGGTTATCAGAGAAAATACAAAGGATCTGCGGTTCATATAACATGAGGACAACCTTCAAACCTCTTCTGAGTAAGACCCCCCCCTCCCCAGAGGAGAACATGACTAAAAACAGTGTGTACGCTATCCCGTGCAGCTGCGGAAAGAAATATAAAGGGGAGACAGGCCGCCCCCTTAAGGTAAGGCTTCAAGAAGACCAAAAAGCTGTAACACAAGGGGAAGTGGAAAAATCAGGTGTAGCTGACCACATATGGAGAGAAAAGGGAGATCACCACTCTCTGTGGGATCAGGTTGAAATCATAGACAAAGAACATCATAGGAAAATTTGTAAACTTAAGGAATCAGCACATATGCTAGCCCACAAAAATCTCCTGAGCTGACCAAGCATAGAAATGAGTACAATATAAGAACCAGTAATAAGGAGTGCCCAAGAAAAGCAATAATAACAAAAATTTACAATCTGAGCTCGGGTAAAAATCAGCAAAAATTGCAATATGAGCACTGGTAAAAAATTAGTTGCTGAAGACATTAAGTTTATAATACCCAGAAATTCATACAGATGTCCTTAAGGGCACATGGCACAGTGGATAATGGTGTTGGTTAGATCCAGTGACAGGACCCAAAGAGTGTAAGTTCAATACCTGGTTAAGGCAGTGGAGAATTTGGAGAGGGGAATTAACAGGAGATAACTGATAACTGACATCTATTAGACATGGCATGTGGAACTAGAACAGTCTACTCCATCGAGCGAAATAAAGGGTTCAGTTTGATATTCCAACCACCTGAAGAAGGCTGAAACATTGTGAAAAATATGGCAGCAAAGATCTGACCATTGTAATACTTCAATATTTATAGCCTGCTTTTAATTTGTGACCGACAATTATGTTCATGAAACTTCTAGTTGTATCAAATGATGAGGAACAAATATATATTTATTTTTAGTACACACATACACATATATACTCTCATATATATACTCACACACATACATACCCCTGACACACACACATATGTATATACCCCCCACCCCACACATATATGTTCACACACGCATACACATGTGAGTGTGCACATACATACATATATGATAGTCAACATTGGCATTGTTGCAAAGACAAGTGAAAACCTGTTTATTGGCCGAGTTGATTGAGAAATGGTAAATAACTCTGATTATATTTTCTATCTTGGCATCTGTCCAGCTGACATGTTCATTCTTGCTATCCATCTTACTTACCAGACCCTCTTGCAAGCATTCAATGTTTCTGTTTTACTGAGGGACTGTGATTGACTTGTGCAGTCTGACCAGCTATACAAGGTGATCACAGTTTCCCTTTTGGCATAGGAGAAAGAGGTGTAAAAAAAAAAAATCAAAAAAAAATCACATTCTCTACTGATTAGTACTTTTATTACTATGCAGCCAATGTGGATAGTTGAAATATTGTAGAGAAATGAGACAAACTAGAAAAGCAATTTTTTAATGAAAACACGTTTTGCATTTGCTTTCATGTAATAATGAAAGAACAAAACATGATTATATGAAATATTCTAAATAGTTAATTGATGTTTTTATTTTTAATTTGGCATATTTTAATTACTTCAAATATTATTTTTTAATGGATATATTTGAGTAGAACGTTAGAGGATTTCTTTATTTTGTTGAATGTGTCTGTAGATAAAATAAATACTGTTTAAAAAAAATTGGATGTTATACATTTAACAAAGGACTTTCACAGGCTGAAATGAAACTATAAAGCCAGAGTAATAATCTGTATTTATGAATGCTTCTCTCTATTTTGGGGCAGATTAGTGACTGGTACTAAAAATAGATACTTTATAATAATAAAAATGATTGATTTGTTTGTTTAATGGTATCTTATGGGTCATTTAATGCCAAAATTTAATTTTCTTGGGAGCTTTGAAGTAATAAATATGATATGTTATTCTGCTTTTATGATTTAATACATGGTAGATGATACTCTGCTTTTCTATATAATACATGTTTGTGTGGACATAATTATTAGAGGTGGTGATATGTGTATTTTATGTTGTAGTTTTATTGAAGTTATATTTTTTAAAACAGTTTAAGAAATTGTTGGACATTATATTGATTAATGTTACGAAGGGTCATTTTATTATAAATATGTATTGTTGGTCCTATTTTTATATAAAAATGTATTACTGGTATTTTTACTATAAAAAATATATTTTATACTTTCATAGTGTTTTGTTTCGGTGGGGGGTTACTATTTGCTAATAGATGGGACCATAACAGGTGCTAAAATAGCATTCAAAGTTAACGTTTTCAAAAACAAATTCTTCTTCTTCTATGCTCCACATGCCTTCAGAACATAGGCAATCATGGCTCTCCACAACTACATTTCCATTGTGACTCTGAGCAGTTTTTCTCCCTTTGCAAAAGTTCTCATCCCCATTCTGCCATCCATTCACACAATCTCATCAAGTGGCTTGCTGCCTTGAGCTGTCTGTCCTGCTCTCGCTATGCCCTGTGCTGTCTGTGAGGGTTAATTTTTCCTATGTTCATTATGTCTCCAAGGAATTACAGCTGTATTTTTTTTGATTCTGAGTATAAATGTTCTTTTCATTGCAATTTTCTTCAAAACTTCCTTGTTGTTTACTTGCTCTGTCCATGGAATTTTCAGTATACTTCAATAGAACCACATTTCTGCTGCCCCCAGTCCTCCCACCATCTGTGGTGAGATTGTCCAGCATTCACTGTCATATAAGAGGATGGATATCACATAGCCAATTCAGCGCTCTCTTAGATAAAATTATCATGATCTTTTTTTTTATTTTTATTTTTTTTACAGGATAAATGTTTCAATTTCATCCTATAATAATTTATTTATTTTTTTTCTTAACATTTTACATGTAGAATGCCTGACATTTTATAACCTTCATCAGTCTTTCAATCATTGAGCCAACAGTTGTTTTGCTGAACAATCAATTAATTTTTATTTATTGCGTTTATTAATTGTTTTTCACTCTTTTAAAATTAAATGAATATAATCATGAAATTTCTGCAGAGAAACAGTAATAAAAGAAAAGTCAAAAGTTTTTAAACTAATTTATCGACACTATTTACATTTGGGTTATTGTCCTCATCTTTGTTGTTGTTATTCCCAAATTTTTGCTGTTGTACCCTCTGACCTTCATCAGTTGTATATTGATCCTGATAACCTACAGGGTATTCCAAACTGGACCCTTTATTTAATCTATGGGGGTAGTGTTCTCATTCCACTGTCCATGTCTAGAGATATCTTGTCTAGTTCTTATTTTTAATACTGCTCACCCTGTCCAAGTACACACTGCTCAGCCCAGGAATTGTACTCGGAATTACTATGTCACTAAATTTAAGAACCAACGCTTTAATCCATTAGGGAAATGTGATAACAACAACAACAAAAAAGATGAGGACAACTGTCTGCATGTAAATAGTATAAATAATAACTCTTCAACACAGAAATTCAGACAGAAATGACTTCAATTTACTGTTTATAAATAGCACACTAAAAATATTAATGCAATGTTTCAAAAATATATTGATATTATTATTATATTATCATTTTATTACTTTTACATGTTAAGAGCGTTTTCTCAATTCAATTCTTATGGAATACAAACAAAATTCTTGGGAAATTGGGGTTGAGAATGAGATTGAAAGGATTAAATCAAAAAGTAACATTTATGGTATTTTTGAATTTGTAGATGTCTAAGAAATTTAATGAAAAATACAAAAAAGAAAAAAAAAAACTTTGTATGATTAAAGTTGATTTGCAATTAGAAGTATTACAGAAATTTGCTTTAATGAATAAAGGTTATTCTTAAAATAAAATTCTTCAAAATGTTATCTTGAAATCATTTGGGGAAGGTATTAACCACCACACCCATTTATGAGATAAAGACATTGGTCTGGAAAAAAACATTATTATTCCACAAAACATTGCTAATTAATATTCAAACAAAGAAAAAAAAAATTGTTCTCATAAACCAAAATATGTTTTGGCTTTAAATAACCTACAAGGGGTTAGTAAGCTGTAAAAAAAACAAAACAGAAAACAATTGAATCAAATGAGTGCTAGTTTTCAAGTAATTTTAAGTAAATATAAGTTGACAAATATATGTAAATATACTGTCCAAGGAAGATAACTCTTTCTGTTAACTTTTCATTAGTCATTTTAATAAACAGTACAGTGGAGTAATGGATAGCGGCTTGAATTGAGGAATTGGAGAACTGAGTTTGAATTCTAGCTGAATTCATTACATTCACTGACATGCTAATACCCTTGGGGAAAGTATGAATCTTTTTCTTCTACAGCTATGGGTAAATAGCAGGATAGACCAGGTTCTATAGCCTTAGATGGCAACTGGTCAACTGCAGAAAAAAATGGCAACCTACCACTTGAAAAAAATCTGCTTGGTCAGTCATTTATCAAAAGATACATGATCGCCTAAGCATATATCACACATGACACATAACTGACTGAAGAAACTCAACATCACTTTATTGGGAAATTGTCAAATAATTGCAACAATCGTTTTGTTTTTTATAGCTTATCAATCCATTGTTTGGTTATTTAAAGCTGAAACATGTTTTAGATTAAAAATTGTGCAACTAAATATTGCAATAATACTTTTTCCTTGAGAATAACAATGATTTTTTTCTAGATACAAGTCCTACTAATTAACCCATAACTGGGGTGGAAGGAAATGGATTTATACATTTCCTAGGAATTCTTGGAATTCCAACTCAGCTCTTCAATTTCTCATTCTGAGTAAATATATATCATACATAGGGATCTCATTGAATAGGATTAACACCAGCAAAAATAATGTTACATGGTATGTTATTTAAAAAACACTTGTAGATAAATTTGGTTACTGTAATCAATATGGGTAAATTTATATATATATATATATATATATATATATATATATATATATTATAAATTCATGAATCATTCATACAAAAAACAAATATAGAGGTTAATGATTTAAATGGCGAGAATACATCATCGCCATTTAAATCATTAACCTCTATTTGTTTTTTGTATGAATGATTCATGAATTTATAAATTATAATTGTACCTTTTAGTTGAAATAAAATATATATGCACACACACACACACACACACTCTACTATTGATTATTTTATTGGAGTTATAGTTTGAGCAATTAAGAATGTAACCTTTTTAAATGTGCAAATGCATTACTGAAATTCTCAGGTTGTTGGAAAATGTATTGTTTAACTATTATAAAAGTTTGTTTTAAAATATTGCTCTAAGTAAACATTACAAATACTATGGTTGTAGATTATTGAAACTTTCAAATGTTACATTACTTAATTGAATTTAATAAAATTCAAAATAATATGTTGGCTGAAAAGACATGTTATAGACTACATACAATATTTGTTTTTACTTTTATTATCCTAATTGAATAATTATTCAATTTAATTTGTATTTATATGTACTAATAAGTTACAATGAATTGAAATGAATGTCTTTAATAATTTAAAAACTGACTGAATAGAAAATTTAACAAAAACTAGTTTGAAAAATAAATCATTTTTCCTTTTTCATATATTTTATCTAATCTACTGTTTATCAGGAATTTAATTTTTTGATGTCCAACAAATATTTTAATTGATATTGTAGAAATTTCTGTTGAGTATCATAAAATGCTTTATCATGTCTTCAAATAAAAAGCAATGAATATTTGTTCCTGATAAAACTTTTGATCTATTAATAAATCTGCTTGTCAACAAAAACACTCCTAAGAATGTATGAAGGGGGTGTGTTTTCCTGTTCAGACAAACATTTTAAGATCAGGTTTTAAAATTATTATGGAATATTTTAATGGAACCTAAATGAATAATTATATTCATGGTTTTCTCTCTATAGTTCCTTGCTTGCTTTTGATTCATTGTCTATTTTTTCTTTTTTGTTTTCTTTTCATTGTTTTTGCTCTTTTTCTTTGTTACTTATATTTATCTTCTTTTTGACTTTTCATTGTTTTGCTTTGACACTTTCTTTTTTTCATTCTCTCTACTTACTGATTAATTCACTCAAGCATAGACTTTTATATAGATGCCATACTTAGTATCAAACTGGTTCAGAAATATCTAAACTGTCAGCTGTAGACAACCACTTTTTCAGGTCAATGATTAAGAATGGCTTTGAGCGAATGAAGTCTGTAGCACTTGACAAAGACAATCTTTCTTTGAACATTGTAGACTGGGGTTACAGAATAACAAAGTACAAATAAATAAGAGAAACCATGTCACAATGTTTGTGTTCCACAGTACTTTGAACAAAGGGTTAGGAAGGAAACTCCCATCACTACTGTAAAGAGTGATTATAGCTACTGGGATTGAGAAACCTATTTTACTGAGAAATTGTTTTACGAGAAAGATTTTAGAAATTTCAACCAAAAGTAACACTGCTTACTCGGTCAATGAATGCCAAATGTTTCCTTATACAGACAGCTAATATTAACATTATCATTACTCAGGTCAGTGGAATGCATCATTTATGATAACTTAAGTCAATATAACTGTTATTTATTACAATGATGAAATACATGAATGTGTTGAAAAACTTGCTTAACATCTCAGTTTGATTACCTTGAATATTGGGTCAGCTGATCTATGCTTAACACCTGCTAATTTTATTCTTATTCTGCTGACTGTATACATTTCTAAAAAATGTCTCCTGTGTTTTAATTGTCCCTCCCTTCTCTTGTATACTACAAAAACTAGTTAATAAACCTTTGACTTTATTACTGTCTTTGAGCAAAGTTATTTAAGGTGGGCCAAGTCTGATCCACAAGGTGTGAAATATCTTCTCACAAATAATGTATTCTTCAAGTGGGTGGATTTATTATAGCATTTTTTTTTCTATTTCAAAAGAACTGTTTATTTAAAATTAATTTTTTCCTTTTGATTTATCATGGCTTTTTTATTTTTTTTAAATTTTTTAATGATTTCCAGATGATGATTGTTGTTTGTCAAAATTGCTATTGTTACAGAGAAGAAATTTCATTTGGTTGTACACCATTGTATATTTTTTTAAAGTGAGAAGAAAGGAAAAAGACAGAATGTGTGGTCATTAATAAGAGGAATTTCTGTACTGGTTTTATTTTAATATCTGGGAAGTGTTCTAGCATGATGGAGAATGTGATATAGAAATCTGAAGACATTGGAATAGTGAAAGTGCCTTCCAGAAACTAAACACAATATTAAGCAAAAGGAAAATTTAATTGGGAACAAATATAAGTGCTCAATTGTCATATAATATCAATCCTCTTATATGGCTGTGAATGCCGCACAATTTCCTGAAAGATGAAGAGGAGACTTGAGACAGCAGAAATGTAATTCCACAGAAGGGTGCTGAAAATTCCACAAACAGAACATGTTAGCAATGTGGAATGAAACTGACAATTTTGCTAAGAACCAGAAAGGGACAGTTGATATTTCTGGTACACCTAATGTGGAAATGAGGCTTAGAGAATCTGACACTCACAGGACATTTATGACAAGAGCAGCAGAGAAAAACAGTAACATACATAAGGACCTTGTGTAAAACAGGAACTGGGAGGGATAATAAAGATCAAATATTGCTTTGTTCTACAAGGGCTAAGAAGTTGTGAAGAGCCATGATCAACTACAACTTGAGACAAGGCATGTAAAAGATCATTTCTTTAATATACATTTTAATTGTCATCGTTGTATGGTTGTGACTTAGATATTTTTTATTTAAGATGATATCTTTTAGACTTTTTATATTTGATGTGTATTACTATTTCTCTTGTAATATTTAGTTCATTTTCTGTTTGAATTTCTGGGATAAGAAGTTGTCATCATTTATTCATTGTTTGGTTTATTTTATTATGAAATAGGCAAAATCTGTATTTTTTGTCCTAACTGAAAATCCGTTAGCATTTAAGCTAGCTCCTGCAGAGGACTCTTGCTTGAGCCTTCATCACAATTTCTTCAAAATGTCAAGGAATCAGAATTTAAGTGAGAGGTTTAATGACAATGAATTTTTTTGAATTTCCACGATTTAAAGAACCCAATTTTCAGCTCAAATTGGCCTGAATTAAAGTGATGTTTTAAAATTCCATGGAGTGAATTGAAGAATTCAAAGTTATTTCTTCAAAATTATCATTGCTGTTTTCTGGGCCAGAGCTCCCTTTAGTTTTGGTCTGGAGGCCCAAGCTTAAAATCTGCTTGGGGTGCAGTTTTTAAGCTGGTCTTTTAATAATGGTGGGTGTTGTCATTTCTGTTTCTCTGATAGTAACTAAAATAAGGACTTCTTTTGCTAAGGGTAGTATCTATTAAGTAGGAAACAGTAATTTGCTATATTTATTAAATATTGCACCTTTGGGTTACCATTTATTCTAGTGTTTACCAAATACTTTAAATGAAAAGAATTTTACTTCCTTGGAAGACTGCAAAAAAACATTATTTACACTAACTACATTTGGACTATTATCCTCATCTTTGTTATCACAAATCATTGGGGTCAGGTTACATGCTTGTCAGCATTTCCATTTCAAACAAATGAAGTTCCAACATATCCCTTATATCAATGGTTTCATCTTCATCGGTTCCTTGAGGCATTGACTCTTTTGTAATCTGTCAATTCAGACAGTATGTAGAACAGTTCTTTATTCAGAAAGATAATTTTGTGAAGATAGAATTATGAAATAATAGTAGTTATATGTTCAGTAATATCAGTCAGATATAAGTGTGACAATGAGATCCATAGACGTATTGAGATGACCAAGGACACATTCCAAAAGTTGGGCAGAGTATTGCAAGACAGGAGAATTTCTTTGGTAATAAAGAAAAGCATACTAAGCTGTTATGTGACATCTGTCCTTCTTTAGAGCAACAAATGTTGGATAATTTCCTCAAAGATGAAGAAGAGACTCTAGGCAAAAGAGATGTGGTTCTACAGAAGGATGCTAAATAAATGATGGACTGAGTGTGTGTGGGTAATTATGAGGTCCTAGAGAGATTGCAAACAAGGAGGAGGCTTATACTTAACCTCAGGAAGAGGCAGCTGAAGTTTCTGGGGCACATAATGAGGAAGGAAGTGCCTGGAGAATTTGATCAAATAGAAGGAAAGAGAGACATGGGAAAACAATGCATGACATACCTGGTGGGCTTAAGCAAGTGGATGACAGAACGTGGTCTGGGGGAGGAAGCAGAGGGAAGGAACTCGTTGAAAACTGCAAGGGACCGAGGGAGGTGGAGAGCCATGATCGCATACACCCTGAAAGGACATGGCACATAAAAAGAAATAAAATTATTAAATTAGCTTTTTCTGTACAGGAAATATTCAGCCTTCATTAATTGAACAGATAGTGTCACCGTCAATTGAAATTTATAAAATCTTTTTCCATGGAGAAAGTCCGCTAATTGTTATCACTCTTTTTATTATTGATGGAATTTTCCTCATACTTTTTGTATTCTTCATGTAGAAAATCAATACAAGGCCCAAGGGACACTCAAAGTAGAAGGTTAGTGCATAGAGTTGTATTAATGTAAGGAAGGGCAGATGACAGGAAAGACAGCTAATTCTAGACTCAAAGAGATTTAATAAGAGAATAAAATTTCAGAGTTCAGGCAGAGATGTAAGAAGTATAGTTGAAGTAGTCTTTAGAACAATCAGAAATACAATCCTAAACAGAAAACAAAGGATGAACCTCTAATCCTGTTCAAAATACCGGGGAGTAGAGTGAACCAGAATATAGGCAAAACTATTGACTTCTATTGGGAGAGAAGAAAAAATAATAATTATTGAATAAAATTTTAGATTTCAGGCATAGACATCAGACAGTTGAAGGGACTGAAAACCCTATCCTAAACAGGAAACAAAGGATAAACCTCTAATCCTGTTCAAAAAATCATGGAGAAGTATGAACTGGACAATAGGCAAATCTATCTACACCTACTGGGAGAGGAGAAAAAAAATATACTTAGTGAAAATTAATTCAGTGTTCAGGTGGAGACATAAGTATAGAGTTGAAGCAGATTTTAGAAGGAATCAGAAACCCCTTTATTTTCTATTCTAGCTATGTGTGCTACACATTTTTGTTGTTGCTGTTGAAAGTGTTCAAATAATATGGTTTTTGTTATTTGGTAAAGCTCTTTGTGATATTTGCAGCACCAATCTATAAGATTTGATGAATGATTGTCTTTAAGACCTATAGGATTCATTTGCTTGAAGCTATTTTTAATGATTGGTCTGAGAACATAGTTGTATACATAGGAGTTTAAACATTTCTGAGAAAGTTGGAGGCCATGCATGACATCTGTTGGTTTCAATCACCATGGGAATGGCTGCAAAACACTTTCCCTGTCCCCTTTTTATAGGCAGAAGCACACGAATGCATGCTAGGATTTTTTCTAGCCAATAAAATAAGCTAGTTCTTTGTTTCATATGACTCGGTCCCAATCTTGTCAGTTTGAATGCTATGTTTTTTTGTCAGAACTTGATTTTGTGTGTCAACTCTAATTTTAATTTGTGAATTTTTTGCCATATTACTGTTGCTTTCCCTTGCATATATCGTTTACTTACTTTATATTATTTTTTGCTCTGTTCTTTTCTGGTTATTACTTATAGCAAACTTTGTTGATTCTGTTTGTTTGTTCTATTACTTACTTTGCATTTGACCATGGCTACTCACTCCACAATATCAACATGAGAGTCTCAATCTTATGAGGATTTTTAAGAACATGACTTGAGTTTTAAAGTTTGTTTTAGTTTTTGAGAGTTGGACAAAAGTATCCATCCTGTGTTCAATTTTTTTATTACCTATAATAAATTTGAAGTGTTTAGAATTTACCAATTCCATATTCCAAATTTTTATGATGATTTCAGAGTAAGTGTCTTCACTCTTCTCATTCCAATTTCAGATCATAGTTCCTGTTTTGGAAAGGTTTATTTTGAGTTCTATTTCTTAGAACACTTGATAGAAAATGTTTATTTTTAAAGTAAATTATGAATACCTATGTCCTCAGCAGAGCCCACTTCGTCGTCACTTAATATCAAACATAAGTTTTTTATTTTATTTTGTAGACTAAACAAACTTTAGCTGCTCAATACAAATACACAGAAATAAATAATGTTCAGAAGCAAATAATTATCAATAAATAATTACAAGGATAATCCATCTTGATGATATCAAATTAGACATATAGGTAGCTTTTATAACCAATCCCTTGTAATTATCCTGGGGGCTTAGACTTCGCTAACAAGAATTAAAGAACTGTTAACTCCCTGTTAGTACTTTGAGGCATTATCAAAGTATTAGTTCTGTGATATTTTTTTTGTTGTTCAATTCACCCCAAGCAAGGCAATATAGCCACTAAAACATAAGGGGTTACAAATTATTATAGATATATCATTTCATTCTTGATTTTCTTATTATACATTTAGTAGTATTAGGTTGGTGTAAAAATAATGTCGTTTTCTCACATAGTAACATATGTGAGAAAACGACATTATTTTTGCACCAATCTAATAGTATTGTTTTTTATAGGATAAATAAAAATGATATGAAAAATGTTTTATTTTGAAAAATCGTGTTAAAAGGAAGTATCAGAATTGAATTGGTAAGTTTCAAAAATTCAGATATGCAAAGTTAGGTTTCATTTTGTTTTCAGCATGATCTTTTTAGAAGAATATATGATTAACCTAAATATTCTCTTCATCTCATATCATGATTATTGTATATATTTCTATCACAATTATTATCAACAATCTTTATTTTATGTTCATGTGCATATATATTATTCACACAGATATGACTAAAACCAGAAACTTTTTGTAGTTACTTAGTTACTTAAAAGAAAGCTAATCATGAAAATCTGACTTGCCACTTGAACAATATTAAGGAAAAATACATTTGGGGGTGGGGGTAGTGTTCAAATACCCCATACTACTAACAGTGGGTTAAGCAAATTTTTTCTGATTATTTTTTTTTCTTGGCCATAATAGGAAGTTAAAATAAAATTACTGGTATTTTTTTTTTTTTTTTTTTTTTTTAATAATTTTTAGTTAAACTCTAATTGTAACTTAAATTTCAGCTATTTTTGCACACACTTTTCATAAATGTAACTCTTTGCATATCATAAGGAACAGTTTACATTCCTCTGAAGCATTGGTATTAGGTTGGTGCAAAAATAATGTCGTTTTCTCACATAGTAACATATGTGAGAAAACGACATTATTTTTGCACCAACCTAATAATTTGCTTATTACACATGAAAATCATTCTTCAGGGCTTGAGTCATAAATGTATAAAATAATGAAATCTGTGATTTTTAGAACAAAAGGGATTTCTTTATTTTAAAATCACTGGATGAACTTGGAAAATCAACAACTAAAATATTTTTAATGGGGAATAATTAAAAATAAGAGTTCTTCAGATAAGAACAACTCTTTCATGGTCACTCAAGTGATAAGATAAGTTGTCCTTGAATAAATGGTTTTATGACATTTTAATCAATTAATCAGCTGCAGATAATCTTTTCTAGAACTGGTCATCTTTTTGTTTTGTCAGTAAATTGTTTATGAGTTTATTTATTTTTTAAGCTCTAAACAATTTGCAACCTTTTTCATTTATTTATTTTTCTTTACTGTTTATTTGAGATATATAGATATATAATATCTAAATTGTTGGATGTCTGGCTTTCTTTCTCTAAATCTATCCCATGCCATTGAACATATCTGCTGAACCTCCAGCTGTGATTTTCTTTATCATGATTTGTTTTGTTGGCTCAATACAAGTTTGTAAAATCCATAAAATTTCTGGGTCCCTGAACATGATTATTCTTAGGCAATAGGATATTCTTAGGACCCAGTAGCATATGCCATCTAAATTCAATAGAGTTTCCTATCTAAATCCAAGTGAATGCACTCTGTAATTATAAATAGCAAGCTACTGTTAATTTTCTCTGAACTGAATAACAATAAATGAATTAGATTTATATAAGAGAATGCTGAAAAATTCTCAACCTGACCAAGACAGAATTAAAAAAAAATTGATTGGATTTTGGATATTTGGTTGTGCTGATAACTTTTCAGTACCATCTTTTATTACAGCCTTGTCAGAATGAACCTTTCATGTGGGTGTCAAACATAGTACCAAATCCATTCATAAGCATCTAAACTGTTAGCCATATATACAATCGTTTTCTAAGATCAATAGTTAAAAATGATTTGGAGTGAGTGAAGCCTGTGGATCTTGGTGAAGACTGTCCTTCTTTGAACATTGTGGACTGATGCTACAAAATCACAAAGAACTATGCTAGATAAAAGCAAAACAAAATTACTTGAGGAATACCAACAGCAGCAACAACTAAAATGTATATCACATATAACTCTAAGAGAAAATAATGACATAATCAAGATGTTAATGTCCCATACTACTTCCAATTAAAAGATTAGGAGGGAAATGCCCATCAATACTGGAAAGAACGATTGCAGTTACTAGACGTGAGAAACCTATTTTTCTGAAAATTGTTTTAAGAGAAAGATTTAATAAATTTCGACTGAAATGACACTGGTTGCTTGGGTGATATGTTAAATGTTTCCTTGTTGGGAAACGACAAATATTACCATGAACAAACTGCAAATACTTTATTATTATGCTCTTTGCTCCAAACTGTAAATATGTTATATTTATATACTTTTTCTATTAAAAAAATCATTAAATTATGTTTTTACCTGTGTCTATATACACTATTGTCACCAGTTGTTGATTACTTCTTCTTGCCACACCCTTTGATTTGACATTTTACTAAGGTTAACTTAAAGTACAGGGTTCTAATAGGAAGATTGTTGCACTAGCCAGCCAGCCTGAATTTTAAAACCTGTCATGAAAATGAATATTTCTGGAACCCTTTTATCTGAGCTTGAACAACAGTCCACTAGTGCTTATAAGAATTGCATGACTACATCAGCAACTCATAAGGCCTTGGTGAGAAAATATCTGCAGACAAAAATTTTCAGTTTATTAGGTGCTGGTTTTTGTTTATATTTTTATTTTTTTTACCTGTTTTGATTGATTAGTATTGTACTAATAGGTTAAAAATTTCAGCATCTGTCCCATATGTTTAGCATATGAAATGTGTACAGGGACTATTATGGGACAGAAGTAATATTTATTTTTGTGTCTTTTCTATCACTTTTGCTTCAGATAATTAGTGAATAATCTGTATTCTCTATAAGGGAGAGGCATGAAATATAATTTTCCTTCTCTCTTCCCCCAGTTTTGTTAAGCTGAAATATTCAAAATAATGACAGTCAATAAAAATAGGTAATAAAATTATGACATGTTAAACAATTTATATCCAAAAGCTTTTTGTTTTAATCATAAATCACTCCTCAGCATTTGTTTTATAGCTGAAGATATTTCTTGCCTGCTGAACTTTTGGGCTTATTATATCTGTTAACAGCCATCAATTTGTAAGATGTGTAGATTTTTTTATGTTTCTTTTTCAACTTTTATAATGAATTGACCAAATTTTGTTTCATGTTGGAAAACAAAAAGCATATTTGATGCTTTTTATCCACTTTGCAATCTGTTTTTTTTTTTTTTTTTTTTTTTTTTTTTTGCTTTAATGCCAAAGGATGTTAGTATTTTTAGTCATATTGGTAAATACAGTAATATTTTTAACAAAATTAATAAGAATTAGTGTCACATGAGTGAAGGAAGTTATATATTTTTAAAAAATTCAGTATAATTGAAATTTTCTTGTGCTATGTTGGTTTCATCATTTTCCAATATTGTTTCTTTGTGTCTTTATGTAACAGTTCATTGTCATGTGTTTTTTTTCTATTAATGAAATACATTTAGTGTATTTATTTCTAAATTTGAAAGTTTATTGATGTTGGGTTATTTATACTATGCTTAATGCCTCTTTGTAATCATTGTTCACACTTTATTTTTGTATTGTTGGTAAGGATATATTTCATTAAAAAAAAGTCACAATATATACACAAATTCTTTCTGTTATTTGATCAAGAATCCTCAAAGTGTTTCTCACAGAAAATGCTTCAGGAAGATAAACTAAAAGTAAACGACAATTAGTGTGTATAGGTGTTCATTTTAGTACACATATTCATTTTATTTCTCTACTCTTTTCTATTTATGTGTGGGCAGAGCACTTGGGAACATTGGTTACTGTAAGCAGCCTCCTACAATTTGAAATATTTCTGCTCTAAATAACCTACAAAGTGTTGATAAGCTGTAAAAAGAATCAATTTACTCTTTTCAAAGACTAATTTTCTTTTAATACTGAAGTTCACTCAGTAAAAGACTGGAGAGCCACTCAAAGTTGGGGGTTATTTTAAAAATATTATTGATGTATGAGGTGTGTGATATGAATAAAAGAAATTAGTAGGAAGTGAAGACAGAGAATAAGGAGGATAGGTAATGATTGACCCTTAAAGAGATTAAGATTGTAGTGCTCAAGGAAGCATCCAGGTGAGTCTGTTCAATAAAATAGAAGTTCTTGGATAAAAGCTGTTCCAGTAGAACTTCCTCCTTACATTTGGAATTCAGAGGAAATGAGGCTGATTCAAGTCAGTGGAACTGGTGTGACATATATTTTATTTATTTATTTTTTTAAAGCAATTCACCCCAAGCAAGGTGGGAGTGCCACTAGTATGCAAGGGGTTACAGAGAATTGAGAAGAAAAGTAAAGAGGTATGTTTAGGGAAAGGATACAGAGAAGGATGGGGAACAAGCTCAGGGTGTCAGATATCAATTGACATTACACTTGAATATTTGATGATTATAGTCATTGGGGAAGCAAGTAATGGGAAGGGAGTTCCACAGAAGGGAAGTGCAGTAGAAGAGATGGTTATATTTAACTGTTTTGACAGTGAAAGGGATGCCAGCCTGGTAGCTCACTTAAATTTATGCAGTTTGGGAACCAGTGAAAGTAGCTTGTCAGAACAGTTGCCGTGAAAATACTTGTAGAAGAGACAGAGGGAAGCCACGGCACATCTGTGAAATAGCGATTGTAGACTAGATACCGGATCAGGACCCATCATTTTGCATGTTTGTCTCTGGATTTTGTCGAGGACCCCGATACATACAGCGGGAGCACCAGACCATATATAACAGAAATATTCCATGCAAGGATGGATGGTTGATTTATAGATTTGATGGATGGACTCGGATGAGCAAAACTTTCTGGCACAACACAGAGAACCAACTTTCCTTGTGGTAGATGAATCTAGTGATTTATTGTATTTATTCCACCTCATGTCAGTGAACGGTGTGAGACCAATCAGGTGTAGTGAGGCACTCTTGAGGAGTTGGGAATCAGTCAAAAATATTCTAGCATGAAAGGTTTGAACTGGTAGAATCAAAGAATGGAGTTGATCTGAACATTTGAAAGAATAGAGCATCATTGTTAGATTGGACTACAGTTAGTGAATTGGACTAATTTGAAAGTTCAATGCTACTAATTTTGAATTTCCAGATTTTGTGTGGTTACTTTTAAAATAAGCCAAACTCATAAAAGAAAGTCAATATTAATTATTTATACATTTATAAGGCAATATTATTTTTTAAGACATAATAAATATTGATATGTTATCATACATAGTGGCTTTATTGCCTTGCTTGGCGTGAAATGATTAAAAAAAAGTCATGTACTCTGTATTAGAATGTATACCTCAGCAAATTTCTTAGAAGTAAGTACGGAAATGTTCTTGGCCTAACCAAGAAGGGATAAAAAATATTCTAATGTTTGATCATTTGATTAGATTTTGGAAAGTGCTCAAGCTGAAAATGTTTCACTATCACTTTTCAGTTTTCAAGCGATTCAGATCTGGTAATGTGAAGTGGGTATGAAATCACCATGTTTGGTGAGCTATAAAAAACAATTACTACTAACAATATAACAAAACATTCTCACATAGAAAATATGGAAATATTTACGTTGAGTCATATGATTTGATCATTATATTTGCTATTATTTCTGTCCAGTTGAATAACAATCAATTTCTAGTGTTTTTTTTTTTTTTTATTATGCATGGTTAGTTATATGAGGTCTGATCAAAGAGTATTAAGACTGGTTCTATAATAAGAAACCTACAATACATATCAATTTGGTATTTAATCTCCTTCAAAGCAATCTCCTTCTTAAGCCACACACTTTGGAGTTGGTAGCCCCAACCTCAACTAGTTTTAAATACAGAATTGTCTTTCTCCTAGACTGGTTGCCAACCAAAACTGGAGAGCCCAATCTGTTCTGTTGTTGATCCCTTAGCTGAGGGGATGGAAGACATGGATTCATATTTTATGAAGAGGGTTTATGTGAGAGTAAATGCAATAACCTTGGCTGGAACTCAGAAGGCCAATCCCACCTTCTGTACTAATAACTACTATACTGCACACACCTCCAGATCTATAGAGTGTACAATAATGATTTTTTTTATACTATATTATTTTGTATTAAGGGAGTTGAGTATCTATGAACTTTGGTATTTCCAGTATTTCCTGGAACCAGTCTCTGCTAGATACTGAAAAGTATCTATACACAGGTGACTGATCACTTTGGCCATTATTTCCTTATAAGGAAACAGCTAATATTACCATTATCATACCAGCAGAAATAAGTGATTGTTCTTAGGTGTTAAACCTGTTTTAGTCCTAACACTAGATGACATGACTGGAATTTGCAACTTGACACAATGAATGTACTGATATATGATACTAGTAAATATCTACTCTTGTGTCATATGATCAAACATGATTGTCTAGCAAAAGTTTGTTTTATACTGGTTAATCTTTTTGCTATAATGGCATATCTATTATTATATTTTAAAAAATGCATTTAAAGGAAACTTAGTTTGCATCCCCGATCCCTTAAGAATCAAATAGATATTTAGATATCCAGATATAGACACATGGTGGATATGTATTTATCATAAAGATGACCAGTGTTGATTTAGAAGTGTAATTTCAGATCTTTTGTGTACTTGACAGTGTCATACTGTTTCTGTATTTGGTTGGCATTGTTCTTAAAAATTTTCCCCCAGTTTTCAGATGCAGTCATTTGGTATTTTGTAGTTGAATTTTAGCAAAATAAGGGTTTTTGTTTTTCAAAATGCCTGTTTTTTTTTCTCCCTTAAAATAATAGATATCATTTGCATAGGCATGACGATAATCTACATCCAGCTCTGATTATGAGATTGGAGGTTTTGAGGAGTGTGGAATCACCTTTTAACTGTTGTTCCCAGGTCCACCCTGACCTGGGGTGGTAGCACTTGTTAGGGTACCAGCTTTGGGCAAATAGTAAACCCCCAAACAAAAATCAACAGCTCATTTTTATAATAAAATGAGCAACAATACAATTTTATAGCAGAATGACAATCAATGCAACATTAAAAAAAAATATAAAAAATAAATTTTTATAATAAAATTACAAACAATACATTTTATGATCTACAAACTATATATCTAAAAAACATAATTTTATACTTTCACGGTAAAGATATGTACAAAATATCTGTAGTTGAAAGTATAAAATTACGTACAATATATTTAGATTTCAGTATTAAATAACCCATAGAGGTTGATATGCCATTAAACAAAATCAAACAAATTACATAGGCATATTTATAAGTCTATAACATAATGAGGACAAAAAAATCACACAAGAAATATTTATTTCCAATATTATATCCTTCTTTGTTAATGCAATTAAAATCCTACAGAGTGCAGCACTTAATGTCAGTCTAGTCAAAATCATACACAATATCAGCAAAACTCTTAAGAGGCATTTTTTTTTTTTTTTTTTTTTTTTTTTTTTCACTGTTTATTTTATTTTTTTGTTTGATTTTCTTACCATTTGAATGTGGGTTGCCAACATTATTAATTACCAAACTCCTGCTGGGATTATAAAATCTTATAGATAAAAATTTTTTTTATAAGGCTGCCAGCAGCCATTTAATATCCTAATTTAAATCATTATTTAATTTTACATTTTTCATTATATGACTTCTATCTTAAAAATTGAAGCGTGAAGTTCAAATAATTCTCTTAGAACGTTTTAAGTTCAACTAATTTGGTTGTTCATAGAGATCATTTTTTTTTTACTGTGTGAGACAAAAAGTATAAAAATTAGCTGTCTGATTGGTTTATGTAGGGATGCCACTCAAAATTCGTTGTCAGTTGAAGACTATGGATGGGGTCATAAAACTATTTTTAGTTAGTTGCTCAGTAAGTGTAATTAAAAAAAATAGTTTGCTATATGATATGATATTAGAAAGTAAATGTATATATTGGGGATCAATTGCAAAAGTTGTCTAAGATGCTAAAAATGTTTCTTTCAACAATTTTTTTGATTCAGCATTTGAAACCTCTTTTCAATTATGAGCCAAAAATGGTAAAAAGAAACTTCCTCTAATAAAGATTTTACATTTATGTGTTTCAGCTTTTTTAAAAATTTATCAGTTTTTCCTCTGCCAAGTATTCTAAGGAATAGGACAAATCTTTCCAAAGCAGAAACTATTTTTTTTTTTTTACAGTGATATTGATCCTGTATAAGGCCAGGGAGCCACTCGAGGTAGAGAGTTACAGAGCAAGAGGCACAGTTTATGCAGATATGTGGGGAAGATAACAGTTAACCCCAGACTTGAACAGGTTAAAATTGTAGTGATTGGGAAAACATCCTCTTTAGAGTTGGTTTGACAGAGCAGCAGTTTTTGGGAAGAAGCTGCTTGAGTGGAACTAAGGAATGTAGTTCTTCTGAACACTTTCCATGGTAATAGAGCAGAGAGAGGCTGGCAATGTTTTGTCTGTGAGAAAGGGGTTTTAGGGTGGAAAATAATTTGCCACCCACAAGGATGTGGAGATGCTTTTCAACTATCGAGATTCAAAAGTGAAGACTGGGCATCTCCTGTCCATATATGGCAGCAGTACTCCATTTTAGGCCTGATCTGGCTCTAAGGTAGAGGATAGCAGGAAGCGAGATGGGACATTTCATCATCGCCAACTCAACACCTGCTAACTCCTCTCCGTACCAACTCATGACCAACCTATTCAGTGTGAGGACAACTCAACACTGGCATTGAAGTCATAGCTTCAGTCTGGTGTTGGTTGTTATACTGTATACATCTCTTAGATCGGTTTTAAGTTGTAGAGATTTTGAAAGTTTGGCTGTTTGTCTTAGTCAATTATTTGTTACAACAGCCTATTTGGCTGACTGCAAAAGGTGCAAAGAAACTAAGATGAATTTTTTGAGCAATTAATTGAAGATCATCCACCTACCACCAAAAAATTGAAGCATATGAAGACAGATGAAAGAATTTTGCAGATTTTCTTTATTCTCACAACACTCTCCAACTGAATACTTAAGTGGAATTGCATACAAGTTTCAATGAATTTTTAAATTAAAAATAAAGCCCTCTATTAAAAAATGATCCTTAATAAATTACTTTTATTTGTTTTTAAAAGTTGATGAAAAAATTTCATAGTTTGCATGTCACTGAGTTGTCATGGAGATAAATTGGTGGCATTATGTTGACAGTAATGAGTTGTCCTGCACTTGGCAGGAGGAGCCAGGTACTTACTGGAGTTGTATAAGGAACTAACCATTTTCCCAGCATCTTTATTTATGGATCATATCTATCTATATATATATATATATATATATATATATAAGTTCAATTTGAAGTCTGAGTTAAATTTAAGGCCCAATAGCCACTCACAATATGGGGCCTCCTCGACAATATATCCATTCATCATGAATGGTCATAGTTCAGTGTCCGATCAGTGATGATGGAATATAACTAGTTTGGTTGTCAAAGCATAGAATATAACAAGCCATTTTTTGTCTCGGTGAGATGTTAAAGCTAGGGCAGAGGAAAGATCAGCTGCCAATCTCTGGTTGTAAATTGGAATGAAAGCCGTGATGACACGTACTCTGAATCCATCATAAAAATTCAGGATGTGGAATTAGTATATATTAAACACTTCAGATGCCTAGGTGTATGAGTCAGTTATAACAAATTTAGTATAAGATATAATGAAATTGAACATAGAATAGGCTGTGTTAGAGGTAGTTTCACCCAACACTGCAAATTGTTACAAAGCTAAAACATTAACTTAAAAACTAGTTATATTCTTAAATAGCATCATCAGGGACATTAAGCAATGTCATGCATACTGCCAAACTCATTCAGAAATATCTAAACTGTCAGCTGTATACAACCACTTTCTAAGGTCAATGATTAAAAATGGCTTTGAAGGGACAGAAAACGCAAGAGTTACAAGGTATACTGAGAAAATGCTTGATATCATCAGAAACAATAGGACCTCAGCAAAAGAACATACTGCTCAAACACATGTACTCACTAAAAAATGGTTTGGCTCTTAGAACTGAATAGCCAGACTACCTGCACATATGATTTGTTTATAGTTGTGAAGGCTTGTGCTGAATTATCCACACTTTTTGAAAGAACTAAATACCAGAGAACTAGTGCACATAATGTGTCATGAGATACCCAAACAGTCATCCTCAGGTGTGAATTCACTGAGCTATTTCTGTGATCTATAAATCCCAAAGATATGTGAATTTCTCCTTGACTGATTTCCAACCAAGGCTAACTAGTGCAGTTTACCTTATTATTTAACTCATAACTGGGAGAAGAGGAGATGGATTCATATCTTTGCCCAAGAGTATTTGTACAAAAGTGAATTTAACACACTTGACTAGGATTTGAACTTGTCAAAGTTTTGTTCGAAGCCACAAACCATTAGATCACCTGCACATACATATTTATATAACATATTTTAAAGAAAAACAAAAACTGTTGATAGAACCAAAACCTAAAACACAGATAAAGTCTTGAACAAAAACAATACTTAAAAAAGTAAAGAAAAAAGACCTAAAGGCAAACCTACCTACTCATTAAAGTTAAGTGCTCAAAGCCTAGATTTCCTAGACAGAGCAAAAAATGTTTAACAACATGTGTGTGTGTGTGTGTGTGTATATATATATATATATTTTATTAAAATTAAAATGCTCCTTTATTATATAAAGAGATGAGCAAGATGATCTTTGCATCTTTTGTGTTATTTTTATTTAGTTTTGAAATTTATTAAATTTTTGGTTACTCTTGTCACCTTCTTCAGTGTTTGTTATTGAGTATTCTTCTTTTCTTTTTTTTTTTTTTTTTTTTTTTTTTTGAACTGGGTTAAATTTAAAATCCAGTGAACATTTAAAGACTTCAGTGTAAGAATCACCAATCATTTGGTTGTTGCAGCTAATAAAGATTTTATGGTATCTGTCCTATCTTATTTCTTCTTGTCTCTTGCTTTAGCCAGATGACACCAATTATAAGTAGTGAGGTGTGTGGCCAAAAATTCTTTTTCACTTATGTGCTAATAGGAGTGTATATGTGAGAATATAAGATGAAGAGTGTAAGTAATAAATAATAACTACCATAAAAGAATTGATGATAAAAATAGACACATGTATGTAAGAGAGGTATTATTTGTAACTAAAGGGCAAAAAAAATAGTAATACTATTAATGAAAGTAGGAAGAGAAAATTTTCCATGTAATGGATCAAAAAATAGGAATAAAAATAGACATATAGAAGAATATATAAGCATATACACAAATATAGTCAGATCTTGCCTAGCTATTAACACTAAAAAAAAAAAAAAGGTGGTGGGGATTCAGTTGTTTTTTTTTTTTATAAAAAGCATAATCATTGAAAACTCCTAGGTTTTTATTTAATCCTAAATTGTGGGGTATTAAATTTTAATAAAATTGCTTTCAGCTTTTCTGTAGCTGCTTATGGACACATCACATTGAAACACTGGTTCCTGTATGATCACTGATTAAGCAATGTTAAGCCTGGTCAGTACCTAGATGGGTGACTGCTTCGAAATATCAGGTGCTGTAATCGTGGATCTGAGGGTGGTGTAATGTATAATGGCTCAAAATTGTTAATCAGTGAGTCAAGTTCCAATTTCTGTTGGGTTTGTTATATTCACTTACACACAAATACATTTGGGACAGGAATGAATCCACCACTTTTCTTTCCCAGTTAGAGGTTAATTAGTAAGTCCCCCACCCACAAATAAAATTTTGTACAAAATATTTAGATTTTGGTATTGATTAACCCATTGATGTTGAAATACTGCTAAACATAAACATAAAATTTTCTACAGCTTCTCTTAGAATTAAGATCCTGAGATACATTTAATGATGTGTCTCTCACACACACACACACACAATTACTATAAATGTTATTTTTAGTGGGTACATGTGTTTGAATTACTATCCCTGTTTTTTTTTTTTGTTTTTTTTTTTTTAAACAGCAAAGTTAATAACAGGCCTGAATTAAGAAGCTCTACAAAAAAAATTGTGACTCTGGCAGAAATTGAACCTGCATGCTTTTTTGCTATATAGCCAAAGTGTTCCACTACCACTAAAAATAATGTTTAATAAAAATCCTTTACAATTATATATATATATATATATATATATATATATATATATATATTAAAATAAGATATGGGGGGGGGAATTCTGAAAAGTTCCTGAGCTGATGCACTTTAAAAAAAATCTGACCAAATGACCAATTCCCAGTTTTGTATTCTTTTTCTTTTTTAATACTTTGGTTATGTTGTACTTTTCAGTACCCTTGTGTGTGTGCGTGTACACAAACACAGGCGGTGTTGAATACATATATATTTGCTATTGATATTAATTATTTAGCATTATTCACTCCTCCTAGCCCTATAATACTAATACTAATAATATGCATGCTTGGCTTGTAAGTTGAAAAGGATTACTCACAATAATAAATAAAATTTAATACTTATTGTTTATATTTACTCAATGTTAATTTATTTACTGGTACCAACTTATTTCTGCTTGAGGCTATGATGCTATCTTAGTGAGATGATAGGTTTTGAAGGTGCCCTTGACATCAACTTTTGACTCTTTGAGATACCAATCACTTTGGTGGTTCAAAATAGCACTGTGATGATATTCTTGTCAGAAAATACTTTAACAGTTGTAGCCTCAAGCTGAAAAAAGATGCACCCATTTTTCCATAAGCTTGGAAAAAAAATGTTGGAGCTGATATGTTCTACAAGGGCTTGACATAATATGTTTTAACCTTGAGCCAGTTTTCTAGAGGGTGTAGTCTCAGAACAGCAAAGAAAATGGGGAGATTCTTTAAAGCTAACTTTGCAGAATTTTGAGAAATTTAGAATTTTGTGTTTGTCTAAGCTTTTTATTTATTTATTTTTAAAGATTTGTTATATTATCCTGATATTTGATGTAAGATTAAGAATTTTGTTTGACAGGACTAATTCCTACCAAAGGCTAAATATGGTTTAGATGTATGATCTGAATGCTTATTGTCAGTTGCTACCCATATTCGATGCATTTATATGCATTTATATTTTATCCTGTTATAAAGAAATATTAATTATGTTAATATTTAATAATATATTTAAAAATTAATATAACATCAATCATCTAAGTGACAAATTTTACTTGTATTAATCACGCACACACACACACACATAATATATATATATATATATAAAGAGAGAGAGAGAGTTAAAGATCAAATACAGAATGGAATCTGACAGGATGATAAGATAAAGAATAAATAGGAAATGTATATCAATTTAACATGTTTCACTTTTAAAGCTTTGATAGAAATTGAGAGAAAACCTGAAAAGACCAATAAGAATTGACCCAACAAAATTGAAAATACCAAAGTTCTGTCTTTTTGTCTTTCTCTCAATCTCTGACTAAGCTTTAATAAAAGTGAAACATGTTAGATTGATATGTGTTTCCTATTTGTTCTTTATCATATATATATATATATATATATATATATATATATATATATATATATATATACACACACACACGCACACTAGTTTACCTGTGCTGTCAAAATTAATAGCAAGAAGAAATGTATTATATGTATTATAATTAATTTTCCTTTAATCCAAGTACAATTTTTTTTTTCTGTGTAACAATTGAGAGGAAGTGTGCAAAATAATGATGGAAAATTCAAGTTATATTTGCTTTTGAAAAGAAATAAAGAGCTTTACTTAAAATTATGAGACAGACTTGAGTTAAGGGTAACATTAGTCATGGTGAATATTTGTTTTACAAATTTAACTCTATTTTATTTCCTTTTTAGGGCCAATTAGGAAGAAATAAATATAATTTATGTATGTATGTGAGAAACAGTGAAATGTTATGTTTCTTTTTTTTTTTTTTGTTTTCAAAAACAAATATAACTTGAATTTGGCTAGATGGGACATTGTGTTAAAGAGTCAGTTCATGTGTGCGTGCTTTTTAGTAGTAACAGGGAATACAAGAGATAGAATTTAGTTCTTACTGTGAACTGTGTTGTCATTGCCTGGGGCAGTCTCTTTATAGTTTTCAGTGCAGTAGCATTTTATGTGTGAACATGAATGGGGCCTTGACTTTTGTGCGTTTCATGTCAAAATTTTGCATACTGCCCACTCAATTGTTATAAATATATAATAAATTTTACTTACTAAAAATGATAATTGCTTATTCACATTTTTGTGATATGATGAGTGAATGGAATGTGGGAAGTAGAGAAGCTGTTCAACTAGTTTTGAGTCAGTGTAGATAGGTTTATATTTTCATGTGTATACTTTATGGTTACAGCCTTATCTTAAAATAGAAATTTAATTCTAATTAAACTTAATATTTATATCCAGTTTGATTTCCTACATGTAAATTTCAGAAGCAACTTCT
The DNA here is from genome assembly GCA_963932145.1 of Acanthosepion lycidas. Classification (NCBI taxonomy): domain Eukaryota; kingdom Metazoa; phylum Mollusca; class Cephalopoda; order Sepiida; family Sepiidae; genus Acanthosepion; species Acanthosepion lycidas. The sequence continues at coordinate 63,977,374 of OZ010573.1, forward strand.
AAGTTTTTTTGGTTTTTTTTTGCATGAGCCAATTCTTATTTTCTAATTCCCATCTGTGTACCTACTAAAATGGCATTTGTATTAATAAGAAATGTTGATTTATAAAAATAAAAAATTTAATAATTGCTGTTTATGTTTTCAGTACAAAAATGAAGCTAGCAGATAAAGTTTTCAAGAAGTTTCAACAAGAGATGTGCATTCTTTAAATAATTGAGTCTTGCTTTATCATGGCAGTCTCCATGGCCAAATTGGTAATAGTAGTCTTCGGCTATATGAGAGGTTTTCATGATGGAAAAAGGGGATATTGTAGAAAAAGGGCTTGTATTTATACAAAAAATAGTAATAATATATCAATAAATGAATTACAATTCCTCATAGTGAGACAGGAATCGGAGCTTCTATCTATTTAGTTCAACCTCTTTGAGAGAATGCTTCTTTGGTGGGGCAACAAATTCCAATACTCAGTTCAGAAATTTACCAAGAAAGAAACTTACAAAAAGAAACTGACCATGGGGCATTACTGTTAACTCCCATGTTGCTGGGTCATGGCAGAAACTCCTCTGGTTTAAACATTGAAGTTGGTAATGTGTATAAGGCTCTCTATTTTAAAACTTTTCACCCAAGCCTGAAAAAATTCACTTACCATCTGCAACATACATGGAAAGATCTATGACTATCATAGAAATCCTTTCAAAATTTTCATTTGCAAAATCAAGCCATTGTCGCATATCTCCTATTATTATTACTACTGCTATTAATAAAATGGTGGTTTCTCAAAAGATATTCCTGTTTTGTTTTTTTTGTTTTTTTTTTGTTTTTTTTAAGAAAAATGTCTGCTTCATTTTTCAGTCTTTGACAGTGTTGAACTTCATTGCATATGATTGTTTTAACATGTTTATATGTAAATCACTTAATCTTTAAATAATGGCTGAGACTGTCTAAAAAAAGAAAGAAAAAAAAACTTAGTACATTAAGAAGATATTGTAACTTGAATGTTACAAATTGAGATGACAATTACTGTCTTTGCTCACTAAAATCACAAAGTAGAAGAATTATTTTAACTAGTTTTAATCTGTGAAAATTTCAGTTTTCCTATTTGAAATTTCTGATGTATCTTAATTCTTCAGTTAATGATTTAATAAGCTCATGGTGAGTTCTATGACAATAAAATATCTGTAGCAGTTTGAATGGCCTCAATTCAATCCGTACATTTTTTTTACTTTACAAATGTGTCAGCAAACAAGAGAAACAGCACAAAAACTGTTTTTATAATAACAATCTTCGTTTTACTGTATGGCATACAAAACAATCAAGTGTGTGATTTTTATATAGTAAGAGGTGTAAATAATAGCAGGAGTTACTCACCTTTAACTGGTAATAAAGCCTTTTAAGAGAAAATCTTACCTGAACTCACAGAAAAGATTTCAGTTCATGAAATAATAGTAAGTTTCAATGGAAAGAATGGTATTCGATAAGGTGTTGTCAGCTGAAATTTAGTGTAAGATGAGTTCAAAGAAACTTGTTGATTGAGAGAAAATGTAATCTTGAATATCAAAAAGTTGTATTTGGTACTAAAAATGTAGTTTTTAGAGTTTTTAAACTTCTGAATAAAATTTAGCATAAATAAGTTGAAATAACTTTCTGCTTAAATTGTTCACTAAAGAGAGATGAATATGAGTGAGAAAATTCAGGAAAGCTGAGAATATTAAATTGAAACTTATAACGCCAGAAGATTTTGAAGTAATATTTCTCACTGGTGAATATTGTCAAGAGGTGAAAGTTGTATCCTCTTGGACGGCATGTTTGCTTCTGAAAAAAGTTTCACTGTTAGAAGTTGAATATGTTTCTGTGTTCTTGTAGTTGAAGGAGTGAATAAGATGAGTTCAGAGATGTGCAATATTCATAAATGTGCATACGTATGTGTGTGTGCACGTGCGCGTGTTATAGCGTTTTCCCATAAGGGACAGACGTAATCTCTCTAACACTACATCTTGTGTGTGAGAGAAGGCAAAAAAGGAAGAGTTCTTCTAATGTTGTATATCACATGATAGGCTCGAAACACATAGACAGATTTTTGGTGGTAAATTAATTTTAACTGTGTAGACATAGACGAAAGCATGATATTAGCATTAATTGACCAATCAGGAGTCGGAGAATTATCAAGGCTCTGTGATCTACTTTGGTGTTTAGTTTGTACAAAAATTGACATTGAAAGAAAGTGGTAGCAGAATGCTAAATATACATAGAAAATCCCTATCACTGTTAAATATTTAATAATAAACTTTAACAAAATGTGTTTCAATAACAATCATGAAAAGATTTGAAATTGACAACTTTTCCATTTCACTGAAACAGGCATTAAATATTTCACTCTACTTTCTAGCATCTTTGATGTCTTTTGTCTTCTCAGCACATCAAAATGGAACAGTCCATTATTTATAGATTATTGGTAGGAGAAGCTAAACTCTTCTATTTTTCTTTATTTATTTTTTTTTCACTGAAACCAAGTAGTGTCTCTGATAAATCTTTTGTCTTTCCAAATGATCAAAACTAAATAGTACATTATTTATGAAGTATTAATGAAAGGGACAAGCACAATTATAATAGGATTTTATTACATTAAAATTTGTAGTGTTTTTCAATAGATAGCATTTGAACATATTGAAATATTTGATGTTTCAATGCATCTTTCTCTGATTTGAATGTAGATTGTGAATTTTAGATGTTTTTATGTTAAAGATGAAAATAAGATGCATTTTTGTCATTTGATACACTTTTATTTCTGGAAAGAAAAAATACTGTACAAACAGCAAAAATAATATTTGCCATTTATGGAGATGGTGCCATAGCTAAGAGTATTGTTTGTAAGTGGTTCAGAAGTGAAAATTTTGATCTCAAAGGCTAAGAACATTCTAGCAGGTGTGCACTTGTTGATAATGAGCAAATTGAAATGCTGATTAATCCAGGTCACATGACATGAGACACTGCAGAAATACTGTACATATCTCATAAGGGATTTGAAAACACTTGGATACGTGAAGCACTACAATGTTTGGGTGCCTCAATGGGGTGGGGGAGAAATTAAGGAACTGCATTTCCATTTATCTGCTCAAGTACAACGAAAATGACCTATTTTTGAAAAGACTATATAGATTGTTTACGTTGTTATGTGGAGCAAAAGGTCTTCTGGAAGAAATGAAATGAGCCACTGTTAACCATTCCAAAAGTTGCTTTGCTTCCAAAGACAGTGATGATTGGTACCTGGTAGGATTTGAAGGGCATTGTGCATTACAAAATCTTTCTGCAAAATTAAACCTTAAATTCAGACAAGTACTCTTCCCAATTGGACTGATTTAAAGGCATTATCAAGAATTGACCAATCAGAATACTGTCATCTTCCATCAAGGCAACACCTGACCTCGTGTCATTTAGCAGACTCAGCAGAAATTGTCACAGCTGAGCTGGTATGTCCTGGTACATCCACTGTATTCACTTAAATTTTTTACCTTTGGATTACTGCTTATTTCAATCCATACAAAAGGACAAAGTTCAATTCTTTCGAAACCTGTAATGACCACTTAATCATCCACAAAGATGTCAAGTTCTGGATGGAATTCTGAAACTGCTTCTGATATCAAAATATCGTGAAACAAAATGGCATATATATGGTTGAATAAATCTATGTACAAATATCTAAATATTGTCTTTCAAATTCATTTAAAAAATGCCCCCAAGTTTTTTTTCTGACCCAATACACTGCATCCAATAAATTAGCTGACATTTGTGCTTGGGATGCTGATTAACAAATGTTTGACCAGTTATTTGGTTGAAATGTAATTATTTGAAAGCACTAATTCAAAAACTGCCCTTGTAAAATATATTTTATAGGATGGCCACTAATGTATTCTTTAAATGAGAAATTAAGAAAAATATTTAGTTTGTGTGGTTTCTTTGTTATGACAGGTGCAATATTTGGTAAATACTGTCAGTAAGTGAAAACTTCCCAGGCAGGTGTAATTTTTTTTCCCCAGGCCACTAAAAATACATGTTAGCTTTAGAAAATAACAATCAAAATGTTGACATTCCGCACTACTTCAAAGAAAAGGTTAGGAAGGAAACCCCTGTCAATATTGAAAAAAGTGATAGCAGCTACAGGACTTGAAAAACCCATTTTTCTTGAAAAATTGTTTTAAAAGATTTTATAAATTTAAACTGAAAGCAGTTCTGACTGCTTGATCAAGGAAGGCCAAATGTTTCTGTGTAGGGAAATAGCTATTATTGCCATTACAATTGCCAATTCTAATAGCTTTTTATATATGTGTATGTGTAAGCTGCTAGCAAATAACAGTATATATAAAGAAAAACGTTATATTAAATTCTCACTTTTTCTTTTTTTAATTTCTAATGGATATAGCTTTTTTTCCTAAACCATAAAGAAAACCTTACATCTTTTTTATCTTATATTCCAAAAGATAATTTTTTTTACCAGATAGTGTTTGTTCACTTATAGCAGATAATCTTTAAGTATGTCTTCAAATCATTATTGACCTTGAAGTCATTTTCAAGATTGGTTATCCATTTAGGTCTGTCTGTCTGTTTTTATTTATTTATTTTTTACAAGTGCACTTTTTTGTGTGCTGAGATGGTGAAACAATTCTTTGCTTTTGTGTTATACTAAAATAACAATAACATTACTGCATTACTGTTAGTACTTAGTTATTTTTGTTGTCATCATTGATGTTGGCCAATGAGTGTTTGCCAATAAGTTGTCAATTCTAGAAAACCATTTATTGCTATTTTGGATGGATGCCAGGACTTTACTTTCATGATGGCAACCGACGATTGATTGAGTAGGAGACCAATATGTTAAATTGCTTTAAAAAAAAAATAGAAGAAAGTTTCTTATTTGTGAGAAAAGCACTGGGTATGATAGAAGTGAGTCTGTCTTTCTGTTACAATTATTTGTCTGTCTCTTATCTTTTTTTATTTATTATTTACCTACTTATGATTGTTTCTTTCTTGAATTGTCTATCTTATATGTGCATGCATTTTTTCAAAATCTCTGTCAATATGAATTCTTGATTTCTTCTGTCTATTGTTCAAAAACAATTCATATATTTTTTTCCACATTTTGATTCTTTATTCTTTGCACTCTGTTTATTATTATGCCAAATGTTATTTTCACTGGATACACATGTTTGAGTAGATGTCCCGTTTTTTTTTTTTTTTTTTTAAACAATGTGAACTATATCTACAGGTCTACACATTTCAGAGACTTAATAAAGAACATGTGCAAATCAGCAGGGTTCAAACCTGTGTCTTGCATTTGATGGAGAAATCATCATCTGAACCAGTCTGCTTTAGACCACAGAGAGCATCACAGGCCAGCAAGATTCAATTAGCCTCTTTCAAAGAAAGCACACATGAACAAAAGCATAGTTGGTATAAATGATTGATAGATGCATATGGGAAATTTCAAATGCAAAATCTTAGCTCAATTTACAAAAAATACACTTACTTCCCATATCCAGAAAAAGGCAGTATAAACATATTTAGTGGGTACATGTATTTGAGTAGATATTCCTGTTAGTTTTTTTTTTTATTATTATTAAAAAAACTGTGTTAATAATGGCTACTGGCCTGGACAATTGGATATCTTAAAGAAAATAACCATTTCAGTTGGGATTGAACCTGCGTGGCTTATTACAAAGAGAAAAGTAGTTTTAAAATAGCTGTGCTTTAGACTACTCGGCCATGAATAAACCATGTTTTGCTACAAGATCAATTATTTTTAAGAAATGCACATCTCTCTTTGGGGCATTTCAAAGCCTTTATCTATGAGTTTTTATTTTTATACCAAAGGTAAACAACTGGATCACGTATGATCACCTAATATTTTTGTCCTCTCTCTCTTGTGTGTGTGTGTGTGTGTATATATATATATATATATATATATATATATATATATGAGAGAGATCAGGTGCATTTTTTGCAGCTATTTTCAGTTAAAAGTTTGGTTAAAGATTAATGAAAACTATTTAAGGATTTTTCTTTTTTCTATATTTTAATCCATTTTCCTATTTTCTGGTGAAAATCTTCGATCTGAGTATTTCAGCTTTCATAAGTTATTGTCAGAGTTTTTTGTGTTAGGTCAATTTAATCTTATTTCAGATATCGTATGTTCATTATCTAATATGTGTATGTCTGTAGGATGCATAATGGTATCTGACACAAAAGTGGAGATAATCAGACAAAATGGAAAGGCTTTTAAATAATGCATTTCAACAACATGGAGTCTGCTAGGTTCTTTTATTTGAAGCTGAACTTAACACAGGTCATATTGTGAAATGTGTCATTTAAAGGCCTTCTCACTTTGTCTATATCTTATATATATATATATATATATATATATATATATATATATATATAATAAAAAGGCTTAAACATTAATATTCCATGGTTATAATTTATTACATTGGAATTGTAATTATGATCCAATTCAACAGACCTACAAATTAGGTTGGTGCAAAAATAATATCGTTTTTGACGTCAAAAAATACATCAAAAAACGATATTATTTTTGCACCAACCTTATATATATATATATATATATATAATATACACACCAGGTGTAACAGCAAAATTGACCAAATCATGTAACAGCATGGGATAATTGTCCATCCCACAAAATGTTTAATATCTAAAAAAAAAAAACAAACACTAAACTAATTAAGTTTCTTCCTTCTAGGTTTTCAGATAAGATGTTTAGCCATCTTGATACCATTTATTGTAAGAATCACTGAAAAACCCTTTGAGTTATTCAGCTAGAAAGAGAACAGGTTAAAATTGTGTCAGTCCCACTGTCTTCTCAACAGTGAAAGGAAAAACATTATTCAGGCCTTCAGTAATGGTACCAACATTCATACTCTGGCTTCCATTTTCAAAGTCAATTCAAGAACCATTAAGAGAACAGTGAATAAGTTTAAAAAAGTGCGAACAGGAGAGAGGAAAACTGAATCAGGAGGTCACAACTGTAAAAGGAATCATCATTTCAACTTAGAGCTAAAGAGATCAATTAGAAAAGATCAAACTCAATTCATAAGACATTTGGCATGTTGTAAAGGAGTTTCAGCGGTGATAGTCCAAAGAGCTGTGAAAAAAAAAAAAAAAAAAAAAAAAAAAAGACTTTACAATAAAATTGTATGTGAAACTTGTGAGATACTTTGTTACTCCAGGACAGAAAGTTAGAAGGTTAGAGAGGGTGAAGATCATTTTGAATAAGTTGGAAAATGATCCTGGAAATATATATATGTATATATTTGAACTTTATTTCAATCATTCATGGGCTTCCAATCCTAAGCTATGATTAATTAATGATGAACATGTCATTTTTGTTTATGATTGATTTCATCACGATTCTTCTGTTAAGCTTGGAGAGTAATTATACATTCTTATTGCACAAAGTAGAGTCCAATATTGTTATAAAAACCTTGGAGAATTCCAGTAAGATATCTTTAATCATTTCTAAGATATAATGGTTCAAAGCTTAATCTAACAATTGAACAATTTTGCTGTAACAGGATTTAGATAATTTTGCTGTTACACCGGGGTGTGTGTGTATATATATATATATATATATATATATATATATATATATATATAACTGATTGGGTATGCCAATTCTGTGGCAAAATTTGTTGCAGTTTGGCTGGCCTGAAGAGTCACCTGTGAATACATAGAATTTGAGGGGAGGGGGGTGAGGACATGAAATAAAGGAGGTGGTCACGCTTGAAACCAAGAGGACAGCCATGATATATATATATATATATATATATATAATATATTTTATATTTACATCCTCAAGTCTGTCATATACTATTTAACTTCATTATTTAAATAATTGTTCTGACAAGTCAGAAAATTGGTTCTTTGTTTTCAAGTAAAGATAAAATACTGATTGCTTGTATAACATGTGTCATATAAATTTGAATTTGCAAAATGTAAATTTAGCTATAATAGCGAGATGTCTTATTTCCATGAAAGCACAATGCACATTGTGAATGAAAAGTCCTCAATTTTCAGAAAGTTTGTCAAATAATGATCAGAGTAAACAAAAAATGTAATCTTGGTTATTTTTCCATCACCAACAAGATAGACACACGAAACAAATTGTAAGTTAAAAGATTTTAGATGAAAGATTTCTTTGTTTTCATATCTCATATATATATATATATATATATTTTTTTTTTTTGTGCATGTAAAAATTGTGATATAAATAAATAAAAAAAAAAAAAAAATATATCTGTAAAAAGATAATATGAATAGACAGATAAGAAACATCTTTCTTTTTTATGTGTTTTGTCCAATCAAGGCAAATGTAAGGATTTTATTTTGTACCATGTATTAATGAACAAAGGTAAAATGTTAGTTTTTCAAAATTTTTACATTTAAGAATGCTCAAAAATATTCTTAAGGCTAACTGTGAAAGTCAAGGTAAATTATGGAGGATACTAAGTCATGTAATTTAATTTTTAAAATTAGGAAGAACGTGTACACACACACACACATATATATATATATATATATATATATATATATATATATATATATAAGCAAGCAACACATAAGGGAGTATTCTACAAAGGCAGAATGGAGAAAAAAAGCTAAATGCCATATTAAATGGCAGACACATCATATTTCCTGGTAAACAGTGACCAAACACAACTAAAAGAAAGATTGATGTGTCAGCAGCTGTTATTTGTGAAAATGGACATTTTATATTCCCTTAGCTAGTTTGAGATGCTACAACAAGGGTAGTTATGTACGTACTATGCACACACTAATCAAACTCATCAAGGCAGGAAATGCCCATCTGGCCAAGACTGAAATGCCGAAAAATCACAATTACTTTTGGGAGGGGGGTGGGGAATTGAAAAAAAATATTAGCTGTAGTTGGTCAGTGTTCACCAGGAATTTATTTAGAAATATGTATATTTGTGTATGTGTGTATACATTTTATGATTGAACTGAATGACCTCTCATGATTGTACTGCTGAGTAAGTAAGATGTCATAGGTGAAGTTCTTGAAGTACCCTCAGAATGTTTGTACAAATGTAATAATGTGTTTATGCTTTGCTACATTTTGTTTTTGAAGATGTTTGAGTGAGGTTCATGAGGGCAAATGTATTTCTTATAGATTCATTGAAGATTGAAATTATTGATAAACTCAACGCTTGAAGTTTAACTGTAGAAGTACAAAATTTAAATGGACAGCTATTCAGCCTAAATGCTTCTTTTAATCTACGATCTATGGCTAAGGGTATTATCTATATTTTTTAATCCTGGGTATGACAATAGACTACATCTGTCAACAAAACCTCTGATCAGGAGATTGAGGTTTTGAGGAGCATGGAACCACCTCTTAATTGCTGTTGTTCACAGGTTCACCCTGACCTGGGGTGGTAGCAATTGTTAGGGTCCCAGCTATGGACAAATAGTGAATCCCCAAACAAAAAAAAATCTAAAAAATAAAAAGACAAAAAGAAAACAATATATTTTTATATAAAAAAAATTCAAAGATAATTTCATTCATTTGTGAATAAGTCTTGAAAATTTCATTAAAATCTGACAATTATTTGATTTTTGCAACAATTTCCAAATTAGTGTCTTTTTTTTTTTACTGCAAAAAAAGATTTACTATATTAATCTTTGGATGGATACCTTTCTGATGAATATTTATGTGAATTGAAGGAACATATCACATACAGGAAAAACAAACTCTATCAGAATTTGAACTTTACTTGCTGATTTCTCATTCTGAGTCACTAACCGTTATACTATGTATTTAAAATATCTATTAAAACTGATGCAGTCTTTTGGCATAAATACGCACACATGAACACTAAAATAAACACCCTTTAAATAATTTACTCCTGTTTGTAACCATTAGGTTGATCTTTCAAGTGTTAACTCTTAGTGTTTGTACATATTTTAATGTTGTTTACTGGTTAGGAAAAAAAAAACAAAAAAAAACTTGAATTTAATAATTCTTATTTGCATTTCTTTTTTTCTCTTGTAGATAAAAGAATTAGAACCTGACGGAATTTGCTCTAAGTCCAAACTATTGAACAAAGGTGATTGCCTTGTTTCCTGCAATGGGAACTCACTCCATAAGATTCCTTTCAACCAGTGTCTCAATATTTTGAAATCTGAAGGTCCGTCCTTGACTTTCGAGGTTTTTCGCAAGGATGACAACCAAACCGTGTTGGAATCTCATGACCCTCAGCCAATTTATGATGACAGTTGTGAAGTAAACAACAATAACGATGATGATGTTAGGAGTACAAATTGTTTTACTAGTGAGTTACTAATATCAACTGAAATAAAACCAAGCCAAACCATCAAACCTGTTTTGGAAACAAACAGCCAAGAAAACTTGTTAGATCTGACTGACTTGAGTAGCAGTGATTCTATGACAACCTCAGGTATCGGTGATTCTCCTAACATTTCGAAATCTCACTTGTCTTCTTTTGAGTGTGACGTCAAAAACACATTGAGTAAACCAGTGCTTGATTTTCTAACTGGCTCTCCTTTTACTGAGTCTGCAGATAACGTTTATTTGGACGGCTTGCAGAAACCAATTGATGCATGTCCAGCTGATTCATCCTTACCTACTGTCATAGATGAACCCTGTATTCAATTGACTGCTGAGGCTGTTCAAAGTAGCCCCCACACTGACTGGTCAAGCCAATTAAATATGTCCGAGCAGTCACCTGCTAAAGAAACTTTCTCCTTGGATGGTCTGGAAGAATTTTCAAATGCTGCTATCAACAATGCTAATGAACTAAATAATAATTTCAATACTGGTGACCTATGTTCTTCTAATGAAGACCTTATTTCAATTGATACAGATGTTCTGAGCCCTATCAACTCAAATTCTACGTTACCTTTCTCTAATCATGCAGACCCCTGGGAAGCTGCTGGAGAAGCTAAATCTGAGAATTTACTTCCAGATTTCCAAATATCTCAATCCACCAATCAAAAGAATGTTCTGAATGAATTCATTGACACGGTTGAATCACCCGATTATGGCCTTGATCCACTTGATGGTCTTCAAGAGAATATATTACAAGTGGCTAAAGATGAGAAATGCTTATCTTCTCCACCTACTAATTTTGGCACTGATGTCTCCAAGGGACTTGATTTGGAGTCCACTGCCAATGTCAGCCTTGACAATGATTTAGTTGAAGAAGAACGAACATCACCTGTATCTTATGATGACAGCCTCTCTGGATCTATTGGAATACACACCGCAGACGAAGAAGGTGATATTCCATTGTCTTCCAGGAATTCAGACAATGACTTAATTGAAGATATGCCAGCTTTGTCACCTGATTCTGGAAGGGCTGATTCTCCAGGGGTTTACAAAAATAATTCCTATGACCAGGAAAAGTTTAACCAGAAAGAAATTCTCTCAAAATTGGCACCTACAAAGATTGTTGATGACTATGACAAGTTGACGGATGAAGAAAACACTGTTTATCACACTGTCTCTGATATTTCCAAAGAGAATAAGACATCTGAAAAATTTGGAAGTTTTGATTCAAATGATTCTTATGCCACTTCTGTTGGTTCATTTGAATCTTGTGCCGAGACTGGAGAACAGGATCCTTTTGGAACTATATCAAAGCCATTTGCAAATAAAAATGAGGAGGCACCTCAGAATTATACAAAATCCTTACCCAGAAATGCATTTTCTAACTTCAAAGAGTTCCAGACCAGCATGTCCTCAAAGGAAAAATATTCAACTCTAAGAACTGATGGCAAACTTTTTTCCTTCAATGAAATCTCTTCCAGTTTGAAAAGTGATCCTAGCTATGGCAAAAGTGATAACTTAAACACATTTTCAGCCAACCTCTTTTCTCGTAATTATAGACATAAGAGAAAGTCTAACCAAGTACGATCTGAAGATAAGCCTTTTCAGGTTGAGGTTTTGAAAGGAATTATTGGCTTGGGAATGACATTAAAAGTTGATGACCAAGGTTTTGTAAAGGTGACCCATATCCAGAACAACAGTCCGATTGGCCGAAATGGAATCATTAAGTAAGTTTGTTATTTTTCATTTTGGTTTTAACCAGCTCCTTAGAGTTTTTTTTTTTTTTTTTTTTTTTTTTTTTTTTTTTACACACTTCTCAAATTTTAAACTGTCAGACTTTTAATACAAAAATATTAAACCTTTTGAATAGTAAATAATTTTGGTATAAATTGCAACAAGATATGAAATTGATCTCTGTAATTTTTTTTTTTTTTGTTTGTTTGTATGATTGAAGCCATATACGATTACTTTTATTATTTCCAATTTTTTTGCCAATACATTATAAATATGAAAAAGGTTGCAAAATCTTTCAGGAAAAAAAGATTGGTTTTATTTATTTCATCACCAGGTTTGATCATAATTTCTGAGTACCTAACTAGCTCCCTTCATATGACTCAGTTGCATGCCAATGTATGAGTCTATGAAATATCTTCCAGTTTACTCAGTGTTGTTGGCCCACTTTTTCCTCTGTCTGCTTATTCTTTTGCAAGGTGTGGGTTAACAAATAGCAATTTCAGCATCTGTTCCAATAGCAGTTAAATTCAATCTCAGCCTCATCTTGGACTTTGGATTTGTTGGGAGCTGTACTGTCATTATTGAATGAATCAAAAAGGTGGAGTGGATATGCCGTCTATGTGGAATGAAAAAGATAGAATGGATGCTTCCCACATGTTGGGGAGGGATGGATTTGTTGAATATTTCTCTGATATAAAGGACACATTGTGCATGGCTTTTGTCACTGATTCCTTTGTGGAGTATGAACATTTCACTTGTGGGCTTTCCAGAGTGGTAAGCAGGCTCATGGTAGGATTCATATTAGTTTGAAGTTTGTGTTCCAAATTTGCAATGGTTGCTGTGTTCATATACCTGCACTAATTCTTCAATTTGCTACAAGAATTTACTTATTTACAGAAAAAAGAAATGGTCCAAAAGAAATGTATGGCATTATATACTCCCTACACATGCATATATTCTGTTTTTTTTTTAAAAAAAAAAGGAAATCTGTATTTATTAGGTTGGTGCAAAAATAATGTCGTTTTCTCACATAGTAACATATGTGAGAAAACGACATTATTTTTGCACCAACCTAATATTTACTTACATAGAATAAGTAATACAATACAGATAAAGGGGTGTTTTTTTTATTACAGAAAATATGAATGAGTCAGGAGTATATTAATGTCATTCTTTTATTTATCATGTCTTTTTCTGGAAATAAATAAAAAAAGAATGGTGTTTAATATACATCCTACTCATCCACATTTTCTGTAAAAGAAAAAAAAGACCTCTCTCTTTATTTACTTAAAGAAAAAGAAACAATGAGTGATATGCAAACAAAATACAGGGTGTGATGGGTAAATTTTCACCATTTTATATTTTTAATTTTCTGCATTGTTTGTTTTTGATTTTGTCAACTGCACAGTATAGTAGGGTCAGTTGGACACCGTCTATGAGAAAAAGAGCACTATGATGCAATTTACTCCATCCCAGAAATTTGGAAACGGCATGCTGTATTGCTTGGTAACCATGCCAGAAGCTCTAATATGAACATTTAAGAGTGTTTGGGTGTCAATCTGAGGCCAGTGTAGAAGATTTGGAAAGCGCTGGATGAGTCTAATGCTGATTACGAAGATACAGCAGCTCTGAAAACTCACTCTGATTGTTCTGATAAAAAAAAAAAAAACTTTGGTGAGGACCTCAGACTCTACATGTAGGCCTACATTAAGTGCCTTGAGATAGTGCTGCCCTGGGTCAAGTGGGTGGCTGCTGGAAGGCTCTGTCTGGCAACAGGAGCAGGAGAACCCAATCATGGCTGTCAGACAATTTTTGACCACATCACCCCTTACATCTGGCCACCTAACTCCCTAGACTGCAACCCGTATTATATGTGGGATGCAGTTGAGCAAGAGACCAACAAAATTCTTTGTAATACTAAAGCTGAACTGAAGGCAAGAATTGTGGCAGAATTCACCAACTTAGAGATCCTGTAGAAGAGTTGCAGAAGATTCTGGAGGCCATATTTTGTGTAATTTTAGTAAATATATTTTTTAAAATGAGATATCAGTATTATTTTCATGTTTTCATAATTTATACGACAATTTATCCATCGCACCCTGTGTGTATGATGAAATTTGTGAAAACAAGTTGGATGTTTAAGATTTATTTTTTGTCAATGTTTCACTCAGAATGATATTTTCATAACTGAAAATTCTAAAGAAAATATCAACATGGCAACCCTTCTACTTAAGAACACTGTGGTTGAAATTAAAAATTTGAATAGTTAATAAAATTTAAAAATAAATATACATGAACAAATCAATGTGATTTGTACATAGGAAATATGTTAAAATAAAATGTAAATATATTTAATTTTATATGGGGGGGAAAATAATATAGAAAAAACATCCAAGAGACTCTTTTTCGCCTTTCATCAGCATGGTTGATACTAACTTTTAGGAGAGTGGCACCTCGGGACTTATTGGGCTGATGTTTTTTTTTTGCCGACATGAAGCGGAAAGATTATATAATCAATTGCTTAGTTTGCTACTAGGAAATTTGGTTCTCTGGGATGTGTTAGATAATTTTTCTCACCCAAATCTCTCTTACACATTTAATAAGTCTACCATTCGTCCATACATTGAATATTGCTGTCACATCTAGTGCTTCTATGTATTTAGAGATTCTTGTTAAAATACAAAGAATCTGCAATGTTATTTGGTCCTGACCTGACATCTCAGCTTCAGTTACTCTGTCACCACCATAATGTAACTTATCTGTGGATTTCTTTAAATACTTTCATGGTAATTGTTATGTTTCCTCTTTGGTACCTAGAATTTATGAATTTAAACTCAACATTGGATTGGCAGCAAGTTCTCATCATTTTACAGTTTAAATGACAAGACATAACCATGTGTTCTATGCTAACAGTGTCTTCTCTTGCACTTCTATCTTCTTAATTCCTGTTCTTTTATTTTTCTCTCTCTGTTATAATAGAATGTCCCACACTCCCTATCACCTACGAGGACTGATATATCAGTAGCTATATATAGTGAGCACAGTGTATACCTGGGGGTGTGCTTTGGGAATTACTAGACTGCCACCCGATTCCCTATCTTTTACAATAAACCTGTCTTCTTTCATCTACATGCATATTGCTGTTCCTTCACTCGAGTACCAGCTTTGTCTGTTTGTAAACTCTTTAAAGATACAACACTCTCCTTAATGTTTTCTTTTTCTTATATCCTCTCACACTCGGTAAACCCTTGCATATTAGTGGCTTTATTGCCTTGTTTGGGGTGAAATGATTTAAAAAAAAAATGTTAAAAAGAAATGTGTTAATATATCAACTATTTATTCAAATTTTCTGTTTAAAAAATAAATAGAGAGAGAGAGAGAAAAAGAGTCCTCACCCACTTTCCTTACAGATAGCACACCTGAAAAAGTCTGTAGAATAGATTAACTGAAATGTTGCAATAACAACAAAAGTAAGGTAGAATAATTTCAATAGTCTAAGCAACTCATGGGAAAAATATGAAAATACTTAAAACATACAAGTTTCTCAAATATTATGCCTATATATTGCATGATAGAACAACAATGTGTAAATGACTGAGTCATGTTAAAAAAAAAAACAAAAAACAAAAAAAACCCTTAATAAGTGGGTGGAGGAAATGCAAAACAGTTGACATTTTTATTCTAAATTCTGATGTTATGAGCACTTCCTGTCTAGTAAATGATATTTGTACATGTAAATTAGATAATTCATTGAATTTAAAAGTATTTACATTATAGTTTCTACCATGCTGTAAAAAGATCCTTGTGATATTTCTTCTTCTAAAATTCTAAGATTAAATCTCCTTAGAAATTAAGAAAAGAGTACTGAACTGTTACATAATATCAGTCCTCCTACATGGTATTGGAAGCTGGGTAATTTCCTCACAGATGAAGGAATGTGGTTCTACAGAAGGATGCTGAGAATACCATATATAATATTTTAGAGAAAATGGAAACATATTTAATACCAGAAAGAAGCAGTTGAAATTTCTAGGGCACATAATGAGGAAAGAGGTATAGAAAAATTTGATACTCACAGAATAGATTGAAGGCAAGAGGAATAAAGAAAAAGAATGCATAACCAACCTAGCAAGCTTGTGTTAAATGGATAGCAGAACAGGGTTTAGCAAAAAGACAAAATTCTCTAAGAACAGGAAATTGTCAAGAGCCATGATCACCTACATCCTGAATGGATATTGTATACAAAAGATTTCCAGTTTTATATTTTTGTGTCTAAAAAGACAAGACAAGGACTCTTTTGAAGTTTGAGTTTTTTTATTTTTTTTTATTTTGATTCATATACTATAAAAAGAAATCATGAATTGAGTTTACATCAACATAAACTATATTATTTACTAGGAAGGCTACCCAGTGTTGCCTGTGTATTATATGGAAATTTACATTGTAACGAATATTTTTCATTATGACTTTGTACATTACTCATTATGAAGATACTAGAAATACTCATGAAAATTTCTTAATTTTCCTATTTGAAATTTCTGATGAATCTTAATTCTTAAGTTAATGATTGAATAAACTCTTGGTGAGTTCTATGACAACAAAATATCCATAGAAATTCTCTTATTGCATCATTAAATATTTGAGCTTAACAACTTTAACAAAATGTTGCAATAACAATTATAAATATAAATGCTGGTCATTAGTCAAAGAAGTAAATGGGTACAAATGTAAAGATTTGAAAATAACTTTTCCATTTCACTGAAACAGATGTTAAATATTTCTATCTTCCCTTCTTTCATTTTCTCATTGAAACTATATAGCATCTCTGATATCTTTTCCATCTTTCCATGAGATCAAAATGGACCTTCTGAAAGCAAAATTATAATCAGTTAATAATAATAAAAATAAACAAACAATGCTGGGTCATCCTGTTTTTCATTTGAATTTTTGTCAGTGTTTATTTGAAAAAAAATAACATGGTGGAATAATGGATAGCGGCTTGGATTGAGGAATCTGACAGCCGAATTCAAATTCCAGTTGAATCCATTACATTCACTTACGTACTAATACCCTTGGGAAGGTATGAATCCTCTTCTCCCCCCAGCTATGGATAAATAGCAGGACAGATCAAGTTCTATAGCCTTGGATGGCAAATGGTCTACTGCAGAAAGAAATGGCAAACTACTGCAGGGGAAAAAAAATCTGCCTCATCAGTCATGTATCAAAAGATACATGATCACCTAAGCATGTATCACGCATGGCACATAATTGACTGACATAAATAGAAAATTGTTTAATGTTTTTGTTATATATTTTTTTTGATATATATAGTTTATTAATAATAACTTCATAAAAAAATCATCTTTTTTATTCAGTAAAAAGCATATTTTACAGCCTATTTATTCATTATTCATTTATTAACTTTGCTGGTGTTTGAACCAGAATATATATGGTTTTAATGGTCAAAATATTGTAGTTTTGGAATTTAAGCTGGACACACAGATGAATGCCTTTTTATATAAAATAGATGGCTGAATATTTTCTGTTTTTTATGAAGAATTTTTTGTCACCTTTTATCTATCTTTGTTTCTTAGTGGAGTTAGGTTGTTAGTCCTTATGAATAGACATTTTCATTGTTATAGCTTATAAAATCCAATGACAGGACAGACCTCAAGGACTTGAGGCATTCTTCACTGACTGCACTTTTGCAGTTGTGTTATATGTTCTCGTGGCAGTTCTCAGTGTAATAATGAGTTGTGAATGCTACCACACTGATTATAAACTGTTCCACCATGTTATAACTAGCCACACTGTGACCTGTTTTATATGCTACAACCAGTGTTGTGTTTACCTGTTGAATTGGATATCTGACAGACCCATGGTAATCATTTTAGCCAAAAACAAATTCAAATTACGATGCTGTTTTGATAATAACAAACAACTATTTATTATTGGCAATTACAGCACAGTTCCAATATTCTTTTTTTCTTCTTCTTTAGCACTTCTTTTCTCTTAGGTCGTTTACTATGAATTGTCAGTGTAACAGTAGTAGCAGTTTCTTCTTTTGTCTCTTCTTTAAGTCAGTTTCTTCCTTTTATAATTCAACTCTGTTCTTCTGCCTCTGGTGAAAGGTAGCTCTGTAATTCTAATGCCTAGGAGACAAAATGGACATTACTGACTGGAGTAGCTCTCTCTCAGTACTTTTTCTGTCTATAAAGTCTTCAAACACTGGAATTGTCATTTTATTTTTTCAAAGTAAAAAAGATTCTTTTGAAAAATCCAGATAGATGCAGGCTAGCTGGGACTGCTAGATGAAACCATATATTTCTTTATTGTTGATCATTGAGAAATACACATATCTTCTATGTTCCCATACTCATTTCTATTTATTTAGTATTACTATTTTGTTCCAGCCATGAAGTATTTTCACATACTACTAAAATCTTGAGTGAGATGGTCACTCTACCACAGAGACTAGCCATTCACTTGCATTGATAAACCTTTTGTTTTTGGTGTGGCATACCTCTGGATGATAATGGGTATGTCCCCATTCACTTGACTCACTTCTAGCAGTTGACTACTACTTCTATGCACCACTGGCAAATCATGTATGTGTTGTTCTTGTCCTAAGTATTATCGTATATTACCAGCCTTCATTTGATTATTCTATTCAGTAACCTTCCCTAGGTTCCAACAGTTTTAAAGTAAAGTTATCAATTGGATATAATTCAGCAAATGGGCACTGAATCATTCCGATACATTCTTTTAGTATTATAAACTTTTTGTGACTCTGATATTCTAAGATTTGGTTATTTTTGTTTAGCGGCATACTCTGTGTTATTTAATGCCAAAATCTAAATATTTTGTATGCGGTTTTATTTTTGGAGATAATAATGGTTTTAGTGATACAAGTTTTACTAATCAACCCATAGCTTGTAGTGTGGGAGAAGAGATGGAGCCGTACCCTTTCCAAGGTTGTTTGCATGTAAATGAATATAATGAACCCAACTGGAATTGGAACTCAGCTCTCTGATTAACAAGTCCAAGTCATTATTCAATACACCACCCAAACTTACAGCACCTGGTATCTAGATACTGACCGGGCTCGATGTTGCTTAACTTTTGTGATTATATAGGAACCAGTGTGTTGCATTGCAGCTCAGACCAGACACCAGGTTCATTGATGAGATGTAGCTTCTTCCAGTCAAATGCTTGCAGCTTAAAAATTACCCTTTGTCTAAATCATTATCCATGTGTGAAAAAAAACATGACAGTTTCTAGCAGTAATCCAGATTTTATTCTTGGATATAAGTGAGTGAAGTTCAAATGAATCCTAGGTGGGGTGCACAGCCTAATGGATGTCTTCCCTGTCCATTCTCTGAGGTCTGCTTCATTCCTCTGTGTGTCAGTTTTATAGCTAGCATAATTCTTTGCCGTGTTGTTTTTGTCTAAAAAAAAAAAAATGTTCGTAACAGTTCTAGTTTTTGTCTATTGTTTTGACTTCTGTGCAAAACGATACCTGTGTCGACCTATCTATTGTATGACAGAATTTGGCATTAAATAACTTGGAAAGAATTTATATACTGTAAAACAAACCATAGGTAGGTAAACTTGAAACAAATATTTCTAAATTGGAATTAAAGAACAGTTTTGTGATTTTAAAAGCAAAAAAAAAAAAAAAAATAGTAGTTATTAATTCTCTTGTTTTCAATTTCATTTCAAAATCTTGTATAACAATCAGGAATTGACACTTTTACAGGAGTTAGCAGAGGATAACAAGATATTCGATTACGATGGTTAATTTGAAATTTTAAAAAATTAACAGTTAAAAAAATTGAAAATTTATATCTCAACAAATCAATGAGATTTGTAGATAGATAAATGTTAAAATAAAATGTAAAATATAACAAAATTTATTAAGAGATAAATGGCTAAAAGAAAATTGTGGAGAGTCATGATGGCCAACGTTCTGAAGGGACATAGAAGAAGATATAGGAAAAATGAAAGAAAATTGTAGCAAGAAAAATAAATTGCATATGTCTAAAGAAAATAGAGAATACATAGAATTCAAATTATAATTTATTATTACTGATTGCATAGTGTGGCCGAAAATAGCAAACCTTCCCTTACTGGTTACAACTCTGATGACTCAAACTGAGCAGCAGTGATTTCAACCCTGTGAGCATGGAATCCTGACAGTGATGGATTGATAGTTTTAATATAAGACCAAAAAATGCAGACTGTACTGTTGGGAGAATACAAGAGTGAAGATGTCTTGGCACTCCTTGATTCCTTAGTGAAACAGGCCACCATGTAGTGATTGATGGTTGGCATCCATCTTCTCTGTCTCTCTCTCACTTCTGTCAAGAAACAATGTAACTACTTCCTTTTTCCTTTCTAAAATAAAACTAGGAAAAGAAACGTAAAAAAAAAAAATATTCCTTGTTCATTAAGTCTGTGATGCAGTGCTGGGGACTGATGAATTACTGATAGACCATGAAAAGTTTGACAATATGTAATGCAACATTATGATATTATTTAGGTATTAAAGAAAAATCTAGAATTAAATTAAAATTTTATTAAGATGTTGAACACAAAAGAGCTATAGAAATTGGGAATATACTAAATTCTATATTTTGATATACAAACTATCCTTTCAGTTATAAAAAAAAAAAAAAAAAAAATGGTTACATTTATTCATCATAAATCTTCTAGGAGAATTATTGAAACAACTTTGATATCATGATTCAATTAATCAAAAATAAGTTTTTATGACATATAAACTCTTCTGGCTATGATAATACTTACAGAAAAGAATATTAAAATATGGGTTAATCCAACTGGTTTTCATATATTCCATTTTACACTTAGTCATCTTTAATATGAAAGAGAGAGTGATATTATGTGTTGATTGATTTTATTGATCGACTCTCATTGTCTCTGCCTACCCTGATGATGACTTAAGAAAGTCAAAAGCTTGAGCCATATTTCTTCCGAAATTAACTTATTTCCTTATCTGAGAAGGATTGTTCGTAATTTGGAAAAGTGGATCACTAAAATTGACACAAAATGTCTGTCATCTTTAATAACATTTGCTGCCTAAATACCCGGAATATATATATATATATATATATATATATATATAGTAAGACACTTTTTCTTTTCTGGAGAAGAATCCACCTAGGCCATCCTTTTTCCAACCAGCCCTTAATTTAGGACATGAGCATTCTAGAGTAAAGTGTTTGATTACTGAAAATTATAAAAATTAAAAATATTCTAACCACTCCTTTTATTCCATGCACCTCATCTATGTGAAACTGAAGTGTGTATGTGTGTGTGCATACACATCAGATGAGCTTAATAAATGTGTTTTTGCTTGTTTGATATACACATACACACACACACACATATATATATATATATATATATATATATATTCAAACAAGTCTAGTAGATCTGAATGACCCTGTAGGAATCATTTGGAAATTTGGCCATGTTTTACATTTAATTAGATAGAATCTTGTTATTCTGTTTGTACAAATATTTTCTTTGTGACTAATGTTTTTGAAATCTATCCTTTTATTATCGTTTAGCTGTCTTATTTTTTCAAATTAGTAGAAATTTGTCCTTCCATTTATCATTGAATTTACTATCTTGTTTGGGAAAATTTACTAAGTTTCTTTCTCATGTCAAAAAGAGCAAAAACAAAATGAAATCAACCCTTCCTTAATTCTCACACACTGACTATATCAAATTACAAGGCTGGAGTTTAAGTAAGTTAAAACTTATAATTGTCTTTTAATTAGTCAAATTAACCTGCTACAGCTGTTCAATTGTAGAGGAAATTGAAGTAATGAGGAGAAATAATCCCCAAAATTGTATACAATGTAAAGTCGTCCTGTTTTTCATCCTTGTTTTCAAAATCTGTGTAAATTGACTTTCAATGACAACACTTTTAAATTGTGTCCTCCTTTGCTATTTTTATTTTTTTTTATTATAATGCTTGCTGAATCTTCCTTGATTCTGTCTTGATACTTTGGCTTGGTCCTGCTTAATTTTAGAATAGACACCTGTAATTAGTTTGACTTGTAAATTTCTCTTATTTCTCTTCACTAATTACTTCTATTAAGCATGGCCTCCAGGAGTTGCTTTCACCTGCAGGCTTGCAGTCATGCACACACACCTATGAGTCATCACATCTTCTGGCTTAACCCTCTATTTCAGTACCAATAAAAGTTTGGTATATCCATGTCTCAGCTTTGTAAGATGAGATAAAATGAATGCTAAGAGACAATAGATATCTGAAGTAACATTGAATGTGATCATTTACCAACTCTCAAGTTCACCAGAAATTCGTAGCAACAACAGGGTTTATTTAGATATTTTCTTAAAACCCTAACTGATGACAAAACTAAATATATACTGTGATATTCTTGGTAGATCATAGTCAACTACACTGCCTCTTGTAGACAGGGAGTCAGCTTGCTTGATGACAAGTGGGCTCCTATATAAAATAAAAATGCAATAAAGAAACAAACACAGACAACTGATTTAGCGATAAAAAGGACTAAAAACCTTATAAAGTCATCTGCACCCTATCAGTTACTCAAGTCCAAAGAAAGAGGACATTTTCAAAACTAAAGATCATAAAGACAAGGTTAAGAAATTCACTTTCTGAAGAGAATTTGGAATCATATATGTTGCTATCCATTGAAAAGGAATTGTTAGATGAATTAGATACAGAAGCAATTATTGGCACATTTGAACAATCATCTATTGATCACAAATGATTTCTCTTAATATAACAAAATGCTCTATTGTACTTTTGAACTATCTGTTAATGTATTAATTGTGCAGTAAACTATTTACAAATATTACTTAAAATTTAAAAAAATCAATTAAAACATTCTATATTTACATTTGATATCTACTGCCAGTAATATGTACAGTACATATACATTGTAATTAATAAGAAATTTAATTTAAGAAATTTTAATTGTACACTTTCCTCCCTATGTATCTTTTGAAAATTTTATTCATTATGAAAATTAAATAATAGCATAATAGTGTAGTTGTGGGTATGTACCCTTTCTCTCCTGGCAATCACTATTTTTAGATCCAGTCTGCAAGGCCACTAATGGAAAGTAGATATTGTCTAAGCATGATAAAGACTTAGTTAAACCAAATAACAAAGAGATTATATATATATATATATATATATATATATATATATATATATATATATATATTGTCTAAACCCCGGTGAAGTCTACAAATTGGATCAACTAAGGATTGAACTTGTATTAGAGATGCTCACATGAAAGGAGAGGATCATTTTCAACTGAAAGTATGTATCTATCTTATCAGGAGAAAAGAGAATAATAAGTTTAGCGGTATAGGATTTTTAGTTGATAATGACACTGCAGGCAGGAGTAGAAAGTTTTGACAGTCTATCTGTCTTGAATAGTAATCAGATTATGCAAAAATTACACTGTAAAAAAATAAAATAAAATTACAACCAAATATATCAATGTTGAAAAGTTCAGATGAGATGGGACTTGTGCCTTATCAGACTAATGTTTCCATTGACATGAAGTGGAAATATTATATTGAATCAATTGCTAGGTCTGCTACTAGGAAAGTTGGCTCTCTGTGTTGTGCTAGACAATTTTTCTCATCAGAATCTATCTTTCACATTTATAAGTCTATCATTCATCCATACATTGGATATTGCTGTCACATCTGGCCTAGTGCTTCTACTATGTATTTAGAGATTCTAGATAAAATACAAAGAAGAATCTGCTATGTTATTGGTCCTGACTTGGCATTCTGGCTCCAGTCACTCTCCCGCTGCTGTAATGTAGCTTCCTTATGACTTTTCTATAAATACTTTAATGGTAATTGTTCTAATGAACTTTCCTCATTATCCCCCCCCCTCCAAAAAATTGGAACTAGTTAGGACTATATAGAAACTTTGAGGCTTTATGGTGGCTGTAGTAAGAATGTTAAATAAGAATGTGTTGTTTTGGTGTAAGGAATACTGTGGTATGTTTTGGTCAGTAATTGATTGTTGCTAGCTAAGTTTCAGATAAGACAGATTGAAGATCAGCCTTCTGCTACACCCCCCTTGGCCTTGTGCCACATTCTTGTATTAAAACAAAATAAACATTACTTATACTTAGACTTTATGAATTTAAGCATGGTAATATATTGGCAGCATGGTCTCATTTTTATAGTTGAAATGACTAGATGTAACCATAAGTTCTATACTAACAGTTTTTTTTTCTCACACTTCTCACTTGTGGGACTCTCTTCTAGCTTTTTACTTTCTAGTCAATTTTGATCTTCAAAAATTTAAATGCAATGTCAATTGTTACCTTCTGTCTTAATTCCTGTTTTTTTTAACATTCTGTCTCCTTAATGTTTTCTTTTTCTCATTCTCTCACACTCCGTAACCCCCTTGAGTCTTAGTGACTTTATTGCCTTTTTTGGGGTGAAATGATTAAAAGAATAGGAAATTGATGGCACTTTATCTATATTTATGCTACAAATATCACAAAGAAAAAACAAATTACCCCATTTGGTGTGTGATTTCAATACAAAAGCTGGGGCAAGTAAAGGAGAATCTAGTTTAGGAAAATTTGGAAGGGAAAATGAGGCAAAATATTATCATATATGTCTACATACAAGGTTACCTTTTAACTTGAAAAAAAATTCCCTACTCCCACAAAATAGGGGGCCAATTATACTCCAGGCATAAAATGTGAACCTTAAATTCTGTGGTTTAATGTAAGTTATTATCATGGGAGATTTTTGACAGTAGGCTAACCCTTGCCTTGGTAACTATCGACATAAATATTTTCTACTGAAACAACTTAATTCACATTATTATAATAAAATAATAAAAGTTTAGTGCAATAAAAGTACTATTACCTTATGTAATATGTGGTATGATTGCACATCAACAATAAAATGCATATTCGTCAAGCAAGAAATCGAAAAGAAACTGCTAGCCTTGGTATAAAAACATGAGTGAAAAGAAAGTAAATGCTTACTGAAATTATCTAATAACTTCAGTACATTTTAAAATATGATTTGGTGGGGATGAGTTCTTGTTATGGTGAATATAAGCTGAAACCTACATTTTAACTTGAAAAATTGGGGGTTGCCTTGTACACCAGCATATACAGTAGTTAATATTTCAGAAAAGCACAAAATAACAATTATCAACACATTTTCTTTCAAAAGTGAAGATACCATAAATGGACTTGGAAAATCTCAAATAGACAAATCAAAAATGAAAATTGTCTTCATACATTGCTGACACAGTCAAGAGTGTTGAAGATGTAACCCTCCTGTATACAATTAATATTTGAAACAATCATAAAATAACTGTTTGCAGTGTCACATTTCACTTTAAAATTAAGTAAAACAAAATGATTCTTGCAAGAGAATTTCACTGAATTTCAAATAGAAATCAAGAACTGATCCCAGGTTGTTGTAGTATGATTTAAAATAGAAAATACAAGACAGTAAATCGGTGGATATATTTAAGTTAGCAACAAAGATGACATGGAAAAATTAGATTTAGCAACAACGAAGGGAAATAACTCAGTCAAAATCAGAACTGATGCAAAAAGAAGAAATATGGTTGTAAGACATAAAAACGAAAAATACAAAATTAATCTAATGAGGGAGAGAGAAAGATGGAAAAAGTAACTTGGAAAAGCCTGATCTACAATGGCTGATATGATTGATTTTTTTTCACGAATTTGGGGTTTGGATACAGGCCATTCTATCTTATTCATCAAATCTATCTCCATCAGAATTTTTACTGTTTTCAAAATTTAAAAGGAGTTTGAAATGGAAGAAATTTTTAACGTATTCAGAGATTATAGCAGGAATAACAGCTGTATTTAATGAACAGACATCAAATATTTTTTAGAAAAGTTAAAAAAAATTGAGAAGCAATATCACAAATGTATTGAACTCAGGGCGATCCATAAGGATTGCCTTGGTTAAACTACGTGGTGAATAACATGCACGTTTCATTGTTTCAGGTCATTCATTTCTTGGTTGGGCAGAAAACTTTTCAACATTCCATAGTATTTTGGTATTAAGAATACTTCCATAAAGGGAGGCAACTACATATTTATTCCTTCAAGTATAAGGGAGATAATTCATAGTATTTAACCTTGATTTGATGATTTAACTTCAGTGATATGTGAAATCTTTTAAAAATATTCATGTTTTATTTTATATGAAAATGTATTTTCCTTGTTGATATCAACTTTGAAAGAGATGAACATATTCATCATAATTATTTCAGGAATCAATGAAGCTATTTTTTTAATGTAATTAATTCTGGGTCTTTTTTCTTTAAATAATATTGATATGTTGAACTCATTAAAATCAAAGGAATCTAAATGCAAATTTCTTTTAATTTTTAACAAGACAGACATGTGATTAATTTTTTTTTTTTTTTTTTTTTCATATAAACCAGAGAAAACAGTTCTTTTATGCTAAAAAAATCCCTTGACTATTATCTGAAGTCTGGCGATTAATATTTTTAATTCTTTCTCATATTTTTAGGTTTTATCCTTGCGGTTTTATGTTGTAAATTTATGGCTGATATCTTCTTTTAAGTACTTTTACACAGTGTCATAAAAATTGTTTAGTAATAAATTGCTGACATTTTGAGCTCTCATCAATAAAACTGCTTTGATTTCATAATATCAAGTTTGTGTGTGTGTGTGTATATATATATATATATATATATATATATATATATATATATATATATATGGGTTGCAAACCCTCTTTTATACAAGTTTCATTAAAGATGATTGACAAGGTACTGCAGTTACTTTCCTTGTTGGCTGCCAGTACATGTAATTTAATAATTGTGTTAAGTATAAGCAGTGAAGAATACTTAAAGGGCAGCCATCTCTCATATATATATATATATATATATATATATATATATATATATATATATATACACACACACACGCACACAGAGGGTACAATGGGTAAATTGTTACCATTTCATATTTTTAATTTCACGCATTGTTTGCTTTTGATTTTGTTGACTGCACATTATATTAGTCAGTTGGGCACTGTCTGTGAGAAAAAGATCACCATGATGCAATTCAATTTACTCCAGAAATTTGGAAACACTCTGCTATACTGCTTGGCATTTGCACTGTAAGCTCCAATATGAACATTTCATTTGGGTGTTAATCTGAGGACAGCGCAGAGGATTCAGAAAGAGTTGGATGAGTCTAATGGTGATTATGAAGGTACAGTAGCTTGGAAAACTCACTGATGTTCTGATAAGAAAAGAACTCCTGAATTTGTTGGTGAGGGCCTCAGACTCAACATGGATGTCTACAAGTGCCTTGAGGAGGTAGTGCTGCCCTGAATTAAGATGGGTGAAGAGTTCCAGATTACGAAGTTGTCTGGATGCCATGGTTGAAGCCAATTGCAATTTTATTAAATAAATTTACACTTTAGTATGTCAAGATATTTTTGTGTAATTTTGGTAAATATATCTGTTAAAATGAGATATCAGTGTTATTTTCATTTTTGCATAATTTAGATGACAATTTATTCATTTCAACCTCTGTGTGTGTGTGTGTGTATATATATATATATATATATATATATATATATATATAAAAGGCTAATATTACATTGGAATCGTGATCCATTTGATCAGACCTACAAATTTGAACCTCCTTATATTATATTCTTGCTCTGCCGTGTACATAGAGGATTCAGAAAGAGTTGGATGAGTCTAATGGTGATTATGAAGGTACAGTAGCTTGGAAAGCTCACTCTGATTGTTCTGATAAGAAAAGAACTCCTGAATTTGTTGGCAAGGGCCTCGGACTCAACATGGAGGTCTACAAGTGCCTTGAGGAGTTAGTGCTGCCCTGAATTACTGGATTTTATTCTCTTGGAAATATATATAATTTTCAAAGAATTTCTTTTTGCTGCCTAACTTTTAAAGACTGAATAAATCTAGATGTAAAGCTGACTCTTTATATGCCAAAGGTTGCATTTAAGTTCAATATCAAGTCAGTTTCTGTTCATAAAATTTATAATGTAATCATCTGCAAATAACTAAGCTTTAAGTATTCTTCACTGCTTATACTTAAATTTAAGTTTAATGTGCCCATGACTCAGCGGAGCATCCCCACCACAGATAGTACCAGGTGGAGGCCAGGGTTAATCCCTGAAAGGGAAATGGTGAAGGGTTTGGGGAGATTTTTTTTTTTTTTTTTTTTTGTCTATAGTCCCACGTCTACATGGTACTCTCACTTTAAACTCTGCCTTCTGCCACATTCTTTTTGAGTAGGCATGTACATAGATATCTACTTATATTCAAAAAAGAAAGGAAACAGTTATGCAATTATCAGTTACTAAACATGGAATTATCTCCTTGGAGTTTTTTTTTTTTAATGTGCCATGTGTGGATGGTAATAATCTCTATCTATAAAAGGCAGGATGTGTGTGTGTGTGTGTAACGAATGCACGGCCGCAATTTTCATTGGATTTGCACCAAAATTTACATGCACATGCTCCAAGTTAGCATGAAGGCCAAGACCAACTTTGCATTTCCCAACTCCCATCGATAGTGGAAATAATTGATTTTTTTTCATGCTTCTATGGCAGTTTGCATGTAGTTTGCGGCCATTTTCTACTGGCCAGAGTGAGAGCCAATAGCTGGCTGCCGCTAATAGGCAGGAAGATTCTATTGGCCAGCATGAGAGCCAACAGCTGACTGACACGAATGTCAACTAGCATGCTAGCATGCAAAAAAAATCAATAGCTGCATTCGTCACAAGTGGGAAAAATTTAAATCTGCATGGCACTTTACTCCAATTGGCTCATTCTCTTGCTTAAACTCAATGTTGATTCTGATTCCGCAGAACTGGATTGGGTGTGAAAAAGTATTTGTTGTAACATTCTTTTTTCATTCACTTTTTCCAGTTACGAGTCCTTTTTTAAAGCTGATCATTTTGTGTTCATTTTGTTCAGTTCTTTTTTCGTAACAGATTTAATGTTTAGTATAGAGTTTAGAAAAAATTTGCAGTGTGAGATAGGCGTGAAGTAAGGCATGTAGCAACATCAGCACTGCAAAGGGCACTTCTTTAAACGCAAGGAAGGACAAAAATATTTTAAGTCCCGTGATAGCGATTGCTGTACGAGTCATACGAATTTTGAATCAAGCACGGGCAACGCTGGGCCATGCTGCTAGTTCTCCATAATTTCTTCACTTTTATTATTCTAAGTAAGTTTTGTCCCTTTTTAACTTTATTCTGCCATCTGTTAAGTAGTTTACTCACTTTTTCTCAAAGCTTCTCTTGCTTTCAATGTCCTGTGCATGTTAAATTTTCATCATTGTCCCAGAAATTTCAGCTTTCTTTATAGTTCCTATTCTCCTTAAAATTTTGTTGTGATTAATGTTCTCTCCATAGTATTCTTTGTTTGGGAGACTTTTAAAAAAAAATAAATTGTAAACCAGTGTCCTAATTAGAAATGAAATTGCTTTAGCATTCAAATTAAACAAATCTTTTATGGTATTTAGCTAACAAAAATTGCATTATGATGTACTATTTTTACTGTTTTATGATAACAAACATACAGATATTTAATGAATACTGTTCTATAGATTACCTACTGCTTGTATGTATTCATCAAGTTTTCCTCTCTTTCATATATATATATATATATATATATATATATATATATATAAAATTGCATAGTTAGTGACTTTGGTTAAGCTTTTTATTTAATTTTTGTGTTCAAACAAGTGTTTTCTGTTCTGGACACAGTGTGCAGAAACTGTTGAAATCTTCTGTAATTTCAATTTTTTTCAGCTATTCTTTTAGCCATTATCAAGGCTGATTTTACTTTAACTTGATGTATAGGTTGTATATATGTATGTATCTAGAGCTATAGATATATTTTATTTTCTGAACACAGCACATTGTAGCCATGTTTGTAGTTAATACTATTGAGTGTTGGCGTTTTCTTTTTTATTATTAAGGCTTACATTATTTTTAATCATTTTTTTTACACCTGGATGAGGTTATTATGCTTGTATTTTCTACTAGTGTGTTTTGGATGGAGGCTGGTAAATTTGTATGTGTGTTTAAATTGGTTTTAATAGATCTATGGTCAGCTAGGTATAACGGAAATCATCAGGATAAGCATGTAGTAGTGTGACCGATGTAATTAGGAATTTGGTTTGATTGGGAACACAGTTCCTCAAGGGGCATTTGAACTCATAAATAATGTTTGTTCTTTGTAATTTTGATGGTGTATTGTTATTTTTGAGGATAGTGTTAGCTGTTTTAAATTTTTTGTAGTAGATATTTTTTTTGTTCAAGTCAACTGGGATAGTGTATTTCTTTGATATTTCTAAATGAAGGTTCATCTTGTTTATAGTTGACAGGCATTTGGCTTTTGTAAAAAATATTTGTTATTTTTGTCTGTGTGTTCAATATTGTTATTTACTTTGGAAAGAAATAGTCTAATCTGGTGGTCAGTGAGGTGGTTAAGTTATTTAAGGAAAAGTAGATGAGATGATGAATTCTTGTGTGCTCTCCTTAGGAAGTTTATATATTAGTTAAATTTCTGTCTGGATATTTTCCCTTTTAATGTGTATGTTAATATGCTTCAAGACATTGCTGATTGAGTAACTAAGGGAATCCTACACATAGTGAAACCTTTGATTCTTAAAATATTTTCCATTTAAAAGAAGAAAGAATTGTTATTTAATTTGATAAAATTAGAATAAAATACTTGTTGATTGTCAGCAAATAGTTGTAAAATTTGTATTGGTTGCTGTTGGTCACCAGAGGGGGCCTTACATTTGGCTGAGGAGGATGAAGATTTTCAAAGTAAATGAATTCAACATTTTCAGAAGAAATAAATTCAATGCATGAAGGAATTAACAAATAACCTAATTCAAGAAAAGAGAAAAGGTACTTGTGTGTTCACAGATCCAAAAGGAAGTAAAACATAGGTTTTCCTGTTAGAAAGTGTATGTGATGACCAAAATGAAAAAGAAATCTGTCCTGCTAGCAAGAAGTGGGTTTGTAGAATAATTGGCCCCGATTAAAATGTAATTGGCTGAAATGCCCAACAAACAGAGTTGACAAAGTTTGCCATAAACAATAACAAAAGAAAGGACAAAAATACTAAAACAAATATCATCTGCAAGATAAAATTAGGCAAAGCAACAGTGATGAGGTAAAAAAATTTCACAAACTAAGTATGGTGTTAACACACGAAAATGATACAGAGAAGTGATCGCAATGTTCTAACTTCAAGACAAGAAACAACAGAAATATGGTGGATGAGACTAAGAAGTGGTTTCGCATATTGGCTAGGTTGAAATCCCAGCAGGCATCTGTATGAGTCAGCAGATTTGGGGAGGTGATGTTTTTGCTGTCATTCTTATGTGGATTAGGACCAATAGGATTTATTATCCTGACTTATTTATAGTCCTGAACAGTTCCACCTAGTGGGCATCTTGGCAGATAAAGTGGGGATAATCACCACAGGACAATGCATAGATGAAAAAATAGACGTTAGATTAGATTTTACACAAGCAAGAATTTTATTATTATTTATTCTTGCTACCTTTTCAAATTCAACTTTAGATTAATTTATTATAGAATATTCTTTATAACAAACTAAATCCACTATATGATACATTTTTCTTACCCTTTTGAAGCTAATAGACCATAATTAACTGGTGCTGGGCATTTTCTTTCTGTCTACTAAAGCCAAAAAGTATCTTTTTCTGTTTCATTTTTATTGCCCGGTGAATCTCGACTGAGTTTCTTTTAGAGCTTATAAAATATAAAAAAATGGAAAAAGCTAATAAATTAAAAGCATAACTGGCTCTTATACCCGGCAGTTTAAAAAGTCACCTGCAACATTTCAATGTTTCTATCCTTTAAGACTTTAATGCAGGCAGAATGGGACAATTGGTTGCAACTGGAGGGGGTATTATTTTATGACCCTTGATGGATGTCTGCTTAGATGTGTATGTGGGGTGAAGAGATCATGGGAGAAAAAGAATAAATGATATACTGACTCATTTGAGAAATGCAGTGTCAGTATCACCATCCATTAGACAGAGAATGACATTCTCTTTGATCATAATACTGGATCCAATGACAAAACATTTGATTCTTTTGCAAGTGATACAGAAATTAAAATTTTGTAAAAAAAACAAACTAAATAAGAGTAAACATTTTTTTCTTTGTTTTTTTCCTGTGATTTATGTTGTTGTCTTATTTTGAGCTCTTTTGTTTTTAGAACAATATATACTAATTTTTAATGAATCGGAATGAATTTTTGCTTAATAAAAATCTTTCACATATGATTAGAATTTTTTCCCCAAAACTGTCTTCAAAATAAGGCTGTCTTATGTTCCAAAAAAATGGGGTAAATATCATTTTCAAATATATTTTTCACAATCTTTCTTTTTTTTTCACATTAATTATATAGATATTTAAAATGTTTAATTAGCTTGTTAAAATGTTTCCCTTGCTTCACAGGGTTGGTGACTATATTTTGTCAATCAACAACACAGACATTGTTGGAGAGAGTGACTCTAGAGTGCAGCAAATTCTGCGGCTTCTGCCACGTGGTCTGATCAAAGTAGTAGCTTCTGCAGTTCCCATCTCAGATTGGAAGCCGTTTACTGAAGGTAAAAATTGAAAGAAAGTATATTTTCCTTTTTGTTATTTTTGATGTTGGATTTATAAGTATTTGAAGCATATTGTCTTTGATATTGAATACATGTAGTATTTGAAGCATATTGTCTTTGATATTGAATACATATAGTATTTTGTAAATACGTGCATCTATGTATTTGGTTGAGCTGCTCTTCTTCATTTGCTTTGTTCCTAAAGCCAACCCGCAACTTGATTTTTTTTTTTTTTTTTTCTTTCTTAAAAGCGTTTGGGTTCTGACTTACTAATTGGATTACATGCAATATTTGACTTATAATTCTGACCATATTTCTTGATAATTTCTGTCTGAATTTTTGAGATGAGGAATTATCACTATTATACTCTGATTAATTTGAACGGTTACTGTCTTCTGTTAAGTGGCGATAACACAAGAATTAGCTAATATTTAGAGGATAAGATGATTGAAATAATCAACACGTATATTAAGTAATAACAACCTCCTCAGCAAAGAGATAATTAAGAGATCCCTGATGGTATTTAAGAACAAAAAAAGGATACATAATTTCTGTCGCCTGAATGCAGACATTAAGTTTAAGAATTCAAATCTTTCACCACTGGATTGTTAATGTTGATTCATGTTGATTAAAATATGCCTGGTTTTAACACTTGGAAGTTGTGAGTTCAGTGTTTAGGTCTGGCAGTGCTGAAAAGTTACATACCCTGATTCAGTGGAAGAAACAGACACACAACACAAATAAGGACTGGTGAATATTAACTGATTAGAGATATTCCTTGAGCATGGAAAGAAGAATGAGAATAATCAACCTCCATTGATTGAATAAAGTATTCAGTTAAAAAATTTCAAGAATGTTACTGAATACAACAACTGACTTCTGAAGAGGGTTACAACAACCAAAACATTGTGAGTATGACAACCAAGATGTCTATGCTGGTTTGAATAGCACAGTATATAATAATGATCATTCCTCAACAAAAAAATTTTTACAAAAAATTGTCAGGGCTATTTTTGAAAAATGATTTTTCTTGATAAATTTCAGTCGGAAAATTCTATTGTTGTAAATTTGATTATATATTTCCAGAATAGAAATTTAGGTAAAATGTGGCTCAGAACTGAGTGCTTGCTTTAAGTTTATATATATTTTATTACTTAAACATTTAACTGCCAGAGAGCATATATTTTTTTTTTTTTTTAATAAGATTTGTCAAATATTCAGGATAGTAGATGAAAATAAATATACTGTTTAATAAATAGACAACGTCTACTTAAATAGGGGTATCTATTCAAAAATAAAAGTTTAACTTATAAAATATACATGATAAAAAATCCATTATATATATATATATATATATATATATATATATATATATAAGTTAATTTTGATAGTTGTATTTCAGTGTATATACTTTATGAAATGCTCAGAACTGATCATATACTTATATATTTTACTGACATAATTGTATATCTAATTGATGGTTTTATTTTTTAAGTCAATATCCTTATTATGATACCCATTATTTATAATGGGTACACATGTTTGAATAGACATCGTTTTTAAAAAAAGGAAAAAACAACACTGAAATTGATATCTACTGCTGGCCAAAGAAAATATACCTCTCAACAAGGATTGAACCTGCATTTCCTTTTTATCTCAGGTAAGACAGATTGTAGTACAGGTTTGCTTTTGCCATTTCAGCCATGGAGGCACCTACAGCAAAGAGTAATTGAGCCTTGCTTTGCTGTAGTGTCTCTCAATCTCTGGCTGAGAGGTACATTTTGTTTGATAACACTTGCTTCTTCTAAGCTGGTAGATATCAGTTTCACTGTTGAATGAAAAAAAAAAAAATCCAAAAAAACCCAAAACAGAAGTCTTCTTAAACTACTTCTTGAGATGTAAGAACTTCATGTATACTTGTGTTCCATATTTTACTTATTGTTATAAAGAAGATTAAACATGCATTGGTAAATCATTAAAAATAAATCCAACAGTATTAGAAGAAAAGTTTGAGAATTGCTGGAAAAATTGGGATGAAAAAACAAAAAAACAAAAAAAAAAACATTCTTGACATTTCTTCAAACCTAAAGAAATACATCATTTACACTATTCCTATTTGGATTATTGTCCTCATCTTTGTTGTTTTTATCACAACATTTCTGACGTTGTGCCTTCCAGGCTTCCACAGGTGTATATACATGTTGATCTGGGTAACCTACAGGGAATTCTGAACTGAACGCTTTATTTAATCTACAACATAGTGAGTGGAACAAGAATGATCTACCCCCATAGATTAAACAGAGGGTTCAGTTCAGAATTCCCTGTAGGTTACCCAGAGCACACAACAGCCAAAACATTGTGATAAAGGCAACAAACATGAAGATAATAGTACGAATATAAATAGTGTAAATAATGATGACGACTCATCCCAGAAATTCAGAAATACAATTGTATATTGACAACTGAATATAATACACAATACTTGTGTTTAATTCTTAATTCTTTGTGGAATATTTTAAAATGCCTTATTAACTGAAATAACAAATAAGCTTAGTGAATAGCATGTTTTATTTTTTAATATTATAATAACCATTTACTTATAATAAATAACATTGCATGATATAATAATTATAATTAACCAAAGACAAAAACCAATTTAAATAACCAAAAGGCCATAATAGATTAATTGTGTATTATTAGCAAAATGACTTTGGTTAAGTATTTTAGTTCTGTACTATGAAAGAGTTTTCAAACTTTTATTTCATTCAGAGTCACATATTCTACCAGCATCTATAGTCCTTTAGTTTAATGCCAACATCTGCAGGCCTTTTGCTTTAATAGGCGTTTTTGCAAATGGTTTTATTATAAATTCTCCTAAAATTCACAAAATCTATGAAATAAACATATGGTAGTTACTTATAAAATTTAAAATACGTATAAAATTCAAGATGTATTTTTCAAATGAAAAACTAAAGAGAAGGAATTTATAGTGAATCTGAAACGGAACCATGAACATATTTTATATTAAGAAAATTTCATTTTGTAACTGTCTTCATTGGTACAATTGGTATTTATATTCTACTTACTGAAGTAATACTATTACAATATGGGACACACGTTAATAAGTCTGTAGCCTAATGATGAAAACAGCATTTATTTTACACAATCTTTTTCTTTGTCAGTACACTTAATTCAGTAGTGAATATTAATCAAATAGATTTGTCATTATACAGTGAAAGTTTCAGATCAGAATTCAATTATTAAATATGTTAGACTAAGAATTTTATGAACTACCATCATACATCAAATCTTTGTTGTTATAATTAATTTTAAGATCATTCATACTATCATTTATAGCTAGGAAAAATATCTGCCATAAAGATTTACCATATACTGCTTTCATTATTAGCATGTTACTGACTATAATTAAATAAGAAAATAATAGTCATAACATTGTATTTAGCAGATATTTATTTTATGTGCATTGTTTTGTTTTTTTTGTGGGGGGGCATAACAAGGAAGTTTTGTTAAGAGAAAAGTAATGGCATTCTCAAAATCTTGTAAAATAAATATATTGCAAAAAACTTCAATAAAAGGCAGGATTTCTTCAACATGCTACCTCAGTGGCATTGTCTTGATGTGTCAGTTCACTTTCTCTTAAGTCTTGCTTTGCATTCATTCTCTTTGTATTCCTTGCTCAATTCTGCAGATGCTGAGAAGCCGTCAGTTGGAAGTTCAGGCACAAGTCTGGTCCCTGTTTCTCTTACTACTCCAATAAAGATGTCTGACAGCTTCAGCTTGAACTTGTCAGGACGCGGCTTTAATTCAAAGACAGCATTAGAAAAGAAGCCATCATTATCTTTCTCTTCTGCTCTTAATGTATTCTCCAAAGACCAATCATCAGACTCTGCAAAACAATCACCGCCACCAACTGTCCCCTCTATTCCAACATCAGTACATAAAGATCAATGTGACAAAACAGAAACCTGTGTAAAATCAATTGCCTTTACAAATAACCAAAGTCCACAGATTGATAAAATGCAGGGTAAGCATGATTCTTCTTCTGAACACTTGCCTCCAAGCAGCCCTGAAAGTGTATTGAATCAAGTCCGGATGTTTGAGAACTATTTTCAAAAGAACAACTCCAGTCAAGAACTTAAAGGACCACTTGTTTCCTCAAAGCAAAAACTTGTTGAAACATTTGAGTCAGGAAATCAGAAAGCATTGCCAGAGAAAGACAGTAAGGAAGCAGTACCTGATATTCTGCAGAATGGTACTGCAAAGACAATTACTAATTCTCATGATGATGTGAATAAAATGACAGAGTCAGAAAACAGTGACTACAGTGAAGATGTCATTATACCAATGAAGAATACCAAATACAAAACATTTAGTGCCTTGCCAAGATCCAGTGCTCCTCGCATACTGGATTCATTCTCAATTTGGGATAGCATGGATTCGATTGTCATAGAAAATCAGAACAAGGATTCCCAATTAAAGAAGAAAACAGTAAGCCAAGTTAGTTCAGCTCCTAAGGATGCTGTAAAAGAAGAGGTAATAATTCCAACGAAGAAAACATCTGTACAATCTCTAGTGAATCATTTCAACTATCCCCAAGATTCTAGCAAATCTAATTCTTCCAAAACTTGTAATGACTCAATTGTGTCCAAAGGTATCAAAGTAAACAGTGAAAATGCTATCAATCACTTGCCAAAGCCAGCTGTTTTGGAAGAAACTATTGAGCCAATCAGGAAAGCCCACATAACCAATATGTCCAAACCGCTGCCCATCAGTTTTTCTGATATGTTTGATATTGATGAAGTATTGCTTATTGAGAAAATGGAGAAAAAAGACTCAAAACCTGATCTTAAAATGACTTTGACAGGTCCATATTCTGCGATAGTAGAAGTATCAGAACCTGTTTTGAAGCCAGAAAAGAAAACCGAAGATAAGTTTATGAAAAAACCTGTGGCTTCACTCAGAAAGTCCTACATTCTAAACTCATCTAGAACACCTGAATACGACAATGCCATTTCAGAAGTGAAGGACACCAAACCTGAAGTATGCATTGGCATTGCTAGAAGACTTTCTCAGTGTGCCATTCCTGATTGCATTGATATCATGAAAATCCCAGAGGTGGTACCCTCAGAGACTGCTTTTCATCACATGGAAAAGAAGATAGTTCCACAAGTAAAGGACAAAAAATTTGAAACTTGTATGGAAACACCAAGCACAAAGCGAGCCAAAGCTATTAGCCTTTTGGGCAGTATAGATGATGATGATAAATATTCTTTGCCTCCATTGCAAAAACCTGAATCAAAAGAGTTTGTTTCAGAAAGAATAGAGGTTAATGAGGATCAAATTATTTCCCATGTTAAATGTTCTGTAGCAATGAGTGCTAAGCCAAGAGAGACTGATAACTTCGAAGGTGAAATTGTACATTTAGTTAGAAAATCCAATACTTTGGAATCAAAAAAACCTGCTGAATATCAGGAAAATAATTCATCCAACAGTGAAGATTTAAATTACCAATTAAGTAGTGAAAATCTGCCAAAATGTTCCTTGAATGTTGTAGAAAAGAAAGCAGAAGTAATTGTAAATGATATCATTAAGGCAGCCAAAAAAGAATTTTCTCAGACCAATGTGTCGAATGTTAATGATCCAAGTATGGTCATCTGTGATATTACAGGACACACGCCCTGTAATGAGGAAAAGGATCTTCCTACTATGACTTGTATGGAAAATGCATCAAAATCTGACACTTTGAAAGATAGCCTCATACAAATAGATGAACCTGAAACGGGTTCAGAAATGAAACCTCAGAGACTGTCTACTCAAAAACGAAACCTTCCCTTAATTGAAAACGGAACACCTAAACCTCTACCCAGACAAAGCCGGCAGTTATCCCCTTCTCATGAAATAGAAGAGAAATCTAGAGTGAAACCAAAAATCATTCATCGAAGCCTGCCAAGCCCAAGTCTGAAGCCTGAGATTCAACCTTCTGCTCTGGAGGCTAATGAATCTCGGGTTTCAGCTGGGTTAATAAGTCCAGTTCCTTTCCGACGAAGTGTGTCATCTTCAGGTAGGTTAAGAAACATAAGTGAAAGAGATTCGAACAAGAAAGTTAATTTCTTCTCTGCTCCTTGTTCACCAATGCAAGAGCAGAAAACCATTTTTTCCAAAGAAACCTCAACTAGTTGTTTAGAAACCTTACTAAACTCAGAATTACAAAATTCCGCTCGTGGGAGAGCTTTACCCCATACCCCGGGGCATAACGTTAGTCGATGTCTCCCTCGTATCCCTGCTGAAGAGTATAAGTTTGTTGGGAGGTCTCTTCCTACAGTACCAGTTCAATCCAGTACCGTGTCACCCTTTTGTGGTCACCAGATAGAGTTCAAAGCTAAAACATGGCTGAATCAACCAGTATTGTCCCAGGTGGCAAGTACCAAAATTAAATCCCCATCTGTGCAGCTCCAAGGTAAGAATGGTAACACTAGAAAGCCCACGATATGCTGCACATTTTCTGAACACTTCAGAGCAGTAGTTGCCTGTATTTTTTTTTTTTTTTTTTTTTTTTTTTACACCTTAGCAATGCAAAAAATTGGCACCATCAAAATAACTGGCAACTTAAAAAGCAAAGACACATACACTAAAAGAAAAAGTCTCACTTCAGATTCTCATATATTAATGTTTTTCCTCAAAATTTCTTTCCTTTTTCTCTTCAGCACTCTGCTTTATAAAGTGACTCTGTGTTGTTTGTTAAATTGTCTTTTCTTTCTTTATTTTTAAAATAACAAAAATAAATGGAGAAATTTATTAACTTTGGCCATTGTAGATTTTACTAGCTTGTTTGCTTCAAATGTTTGGCATTTTTTTTTGCTATTACTGGTTTGATGTACATCTTTTTCACTTGCACAACAAAAATATTTCATCTGGTTGCTGCTTTTATGTTTGGTTAGCATGAAGCCGATTTATGTATACCTCAATGTTTACAAATTGCAAAGGACTTATTTTTTGGTCATTTTGAATAATATAATTACTAACAGCACAAAAAGCATTGGAGTTAAGCTTGACATTTAAAGCCAATGTCAAAAGAGGCTCTTTGGAGAGCAACCAAGATTACCTGATTTTATTTTTTATTTTTTATTTATTAACACTGTATATATTTTTAATCATATATTCTTGTCTATAATACCTATGTTTTATATCTTGGCAATTTTCCAAGATGTCAACTTCAATTTTTAGCCAAATATTATAAAGATGGGATTATTTATTGTTGGATGGAGTAGAGCAGGGAGGGGAGAGAGATATTCAAACTTATAAATTAAAGATTAATAATTCTTTGTTTTTTAATTTAAAAAAAAAATCTATATATAATACTATTTTTCAAATTTTTTTTTTTTTTACTGGAAACAGTGAAGTGACATAAAATTTGATTGTTACTTGTAGAGGTTTTAAGAAACAATTTTAAAAGTACAATGATTTATATATAGTATACATTGTTTTGCTGGTAGATCATAGGTTTCACTATTTAAGTTTTGGTATCACATTGGGTTCCCACTTGAATTAGGACACACTAAATCAGGTGGATTTCGGAATGATTTTATCTGGGACAAATTTTATGACTGTGTAGACAGTAAACTTTAGAAATGAAGGCTTCAAACAACCACCCAAGGAAAGGGAAGTAAATAAATGAAAACTTTTGGGATCAAGTATCACTTGACTGGAAGTTAGGGAATTCTAATTGTATGCTTATGTAAGCAGAGACACAGTTAAAATGGACAGTTCCAGGGAGTTTCAAGCCAAGTGTTATGAAATAGAGATGGACAGTAAGTGAGAGCAGATGGATTTTTAAAAGTTCTTATCAGCTGAAGAGAAGATCTGGACCATTAGTTTTTTATGAGAGAAGAGGAAGAAGTAGCGAAGAGTCACCTACCTACTCGAAGACATGTTAGGCAAATGCATGAATAATATATTGAAAACGGCAGTTATTTTAATTTCTTGCCATTGCATTATTCCCCTTTCATTCACTTATGCATGTACAACACTGACATAAATTGAACTGAAACACAACATGGAGGGGATTTAACCACAGTTGGTGAATGTCCAAGAGAGGGACTCCAGCAGTATGTCTCACTTTCGTTTTCTGCCCATAAACTACAAAAAGTTTAGGAAGGAAATTCCCATCAATACTCGTTGAGCCTGGTCAGTACCTAGATGCGTAACCATTTGGGAATACCAGGTACTGTAAATTTGGATGTGTGGTAGTGTGATAGATAATGGCTTTGATTTTTTTTTTTTTTTTTTTTTTTTTTAATCGGAGAGCGGAGTTCCAATTCCAGTTGGGTTCATTATATTCACTTATGTGCAAATACCCTTGGGAAAGGGGATATGAATTTACCTCTTCTCTCCCAGTTAATGTGTTAATTAGTAAGACTTTTATCACTAAAACCATTATTATCTCATAAAAATAAAATTGTGTACAAAATATTTAGATTTCAGCATTAAATAACCCATAGAGATTGATATGCTGCTAAACAAAATCAACCAAGTAACTCATCAATACGAGAGAGAGAGAGAGAGAGAACGAACAGTGAAATTGTGAAGCGTCTTTTCTTGAAAAACTGTTTTGAGAGATATATTTTATAAATTTCTATCTACAGTAATGCTGTTTGGTCAATGAATGCCAAATGTTTCCTGTATGGAAATGCCTAATCTTACTGTTATCATTCTGAATATTTGTTGTTTTTTTTTTTTTCGCCTTAGCAAATAAAAAGCAATTGTAAAGTTTCTTTTTCTCTTTACACTCAATGAACTAACCCAATTGACATTAGGAAATAAAAATAAATTTTTTTGTCCAAGTAAAAAAAAAAAAAAAAAAACCCCAAAAACTTGAAGTAGCATGGTCGGTTTCTCTTTTGTTATTTGAATGTTTTATTTTCACACTTTCTGGGTGAAGGGATTGTTTCTGTTATAGAACGTTTGGTAAGCTGCACTGTGCACTGCTTTTGTGTATTCTTTTGTTTTTATTTTTGTAGTTTTCTTTTTTTCACAGGTGAAGGTATTCGACTTGCTTAATTGAAAGTTCTGTATATTTTAGTGTGTTAAGCCAAGTGGGTTTCTCTCTATTATTTCACTGACAGTTTATTAACCTTTTTCTTTTTTTTATAAAAGCTTCCTCTTATAATTCTCCTTTTAAAGCTATATTTAACAAATGTAGCAATAATCTTTCTTTGAAAAAATATTTCTATTTCTATGAGTCTTTTATAGTTGACTTTTTCATCAACAAAAGTCAAGAATTTGCTAATGTTTGATGCAATAATTACTACTTTTTTGCCTCAGAACAATTTTCTATTTCTAATTTTCCATTCCTATGAAACTATCTGCAGCCCAACCCAGAATGGATTATTAAAAAAACAAAAAAACAAACAAAACATTTCTGATATTCAGTTACTTGATCAAAGGTTTATAAGTGGGTCAACCAAGAACTTTTCAGCACCCTTTGTATATACTTCCAGATTGTCATATATACATATTAAATAAATAAATATTTGATCCTAACTGATTTAACTGAGTTTCATTGAATGGTGAGGAACAAATATATATTTATTTTTACTATAAATATTAGCTTTGTTAATTTTATATCAAACACAGTTTCAATACTATCAACAGTTGCTGTATGCTATATATATATATAT
This sequence comes from Acanthosepion lycidas, assembly GCA_963932145.1. Lineage (NCBI taxonomy): Eukaryota > Metazoa > Mollusca > Cephalopoda > Sepiida > Sepiidae > Acanthosepion > Acanthosepion lycidas. Next base: position 64,019,918 of record OZ010573.1, read on the forward strand.
ATATATGAAGAAAAATATACGGAAAAAACAAACAAAAATCCTTATATGCAATTATGCTGTTTTAATGTTAATATAATATCAACGTCAGACGTTTTGGTCTAATAAACCATCTTCAGGACATATTCATAAAATATAATTAACATTATCAATTCAACATGACAAAGACGATGGACATAAGAATAAGACTTATCCAAACAGATAACTGAAAGTTTTATAAGATCAGCGTTCCGTTTAAACATGATCATGTTGTCGTCACGTGGGCAACGCTGTGAAAACGTATTCCTAAAATTTGAGTATTTTGAATGAAAAATGAAAAGAATTCTATTTTGATCTAAAATTTATATGTACACTTGTCGAGCATTAATCTCGCTAGAAAAGGGGAAATACTAAAGAAGCCAGGTCTAGTATTCACCGTGCGTGAGATGGATATTATGCCTGCTTCATAAATCCGCCTAAGATTTTTATGAAAATATTTTAAATTCTTCATGGAATCAAAATCGAAATTATGATCTGCTTTAGTTGTGTGTACAACTAAAGCATTGTTTAAATTTCCGAGGCAAATATCTCGTTTATATTCGAAAACACGAGATTTTACGGACCTACATGTTTCACCCACATATATATATATATATATATATATATATATACACACACACACACACGAGATTTACGGACCTACATGTTTCACCCACACACATATATATATATATATATATATATATATATATACACACACACTCTCTTACAGTTAATTGCCAAAATTACATATGTTTACTTAGATTTTTCAATTTTGAATATTGTAAAAATATTTTCTTTTAAAATTATGAAAAAAGTAATAAATATTAATAGAATATGCAAAATACTCTTTTTCTTACTATTATTGTTATTAAAGCACAACTAAAATAAGGGGCAACAAAAATTTTTTACAATTTTAATGATTGTTTATCATCATTTTTAAAGGTTAAAGGAAATGAAATAAATTTCAATGCAAAAATATTTTCCCGCATTTTTATATAACTATACAAGACTTGTCTATACATCTAAAATGGATAGGAAAAACAATAAAAACTTAGCTATTAGGAATTGTGTGCATCTTGTGTTGCTGTTGTTATCTACTGCATGCTAGATTGAAAAGAAGGATTATGTTTCTTCTTTTATAGTCCTTAAACAATGTCACTTAACAGACATCTTGGAAAAAGTGGAGATAATGCCCACACTATATTTTGGGCTAGAAGTCAGAAATCATATAAAAATTGTGGATGGAGTTGTAATTATTGACATTAGGAATTAAACTGCTTTTTACCAGCCTGCTTCTGTATGCATATAAGCAAAATCTGATGGGAACATGACTAACTAGTTAGACCATTTGCTTTCTGACTGTGAGACCTGGGTTTGATTCTTGGTAACTGGTATTGACAAACATGTCTGCATGCAATCCAGGGCTTTTGTATCTGTACAAACATGTGATTACCACACTGCAGTATGGGTATGCAGGTGAGCTCTATGTGAATTGAACAAATATAAATATGCCTGAGCAGACATCTACAAGAGGGATTGGATAGCTGCCTTAGCAGGCAGTCATACCTGGATATGAGTGGCAATCAGTATTATATAAGCAGATTTTAAAAATTCTCAAGAAAACGAAGTTAAAATAAAAATTCTCAGGATTACTTGAACATTGTCATATATGATTATTAATCTAGCATCTGCGGTTGATTTTTCTTTACATAACATTTTTCTGTCTAAATTAACATCCTGCAAACTACTAAAATCTTTCAATTAATGTCTGCAATCATTTGCATTGCTTATCTTTTTAATCGTTTCATTCATTATTTATATCAGTTTGTTTTAGTTTACTTCAGATAAATTGATATTGTGAAAGTTACAATGGTATAATTGAGAACTGTCAAAAGTTTTTCTTTAAAGAAGTAATTTAAACCATACCCACTTTAAGAATTTAGTTGTAGAATATTATGTAAAATACTTAGAATTCAAATATACACTGCTGAAGGGGTAAATGCTCCATTATGTTATGCAATTACTTCAAAACACTTGAGTTTGCAGAAAAGATGGCGATTGAATATAAGGGAGATAATCGCATGACAAGTTTTTACTTTGTCTATAAGTGAGAATCTCTTGTTACTGGTTGCGATAAAATATGAGTCTTTTTTTCCTTTACTTTTGGGTTAAGAAAAAAATAACTTCAAATCACTGACAATAAGAGAAAAAAATGGGTAATGTTTATTATTATTTTATCATTATCATTAAAAAAAGAAATTAAAGAAAAGGCTTTTTTTATTTTTTTATTTTAAAGATTTATGTCTTGTATGTTTAAAAATACTTGTTTGTCATTTATCTCAAATGTCTACTTTTCATAGGTATCCCTATGTGCATATGTTATATATATATATATATATATATATATGGGAAAACAATATATAGATTTTTATATATCCAGCACAATTTTGGTGAAAACTATGACAAAATTGAAGAAATTTTGTCCTTTAGGACTTCATCAGACTAAAGTGATGTTTGCAATAATGTGATTACATGTGCACAGAGAGAGGACACTGACATTTTTTTAAAAATATATGTTTTAGTTATATGTTTCGCTGATTTCATTTAGTTTCTGTTTGTTTGTTTATTTATCAGTTCTATTAATAAAAAACATTTAATTCTCAGTGTTCCCCTCTTCTTTGCATGTATGTGTAGTTGCATCAACATAAACTTCACTTTAGTCTGATGAAATCCCAAAGGGCAAAATGTTTCATACAAAACATTTTCTACTTTGTCATTGTTTTTCTTAAAATTTACGCAGATGCACCCACCTACACAGTGTGGTGCAGAAAAGTCATTAGCTCAACCAACAAGAGATTCTTGATATTTGTTCAAATTTTGGGAAGTGGGTTGGGTTAAGAACTTTTCAGCACCCTCATATAATAAACCAATAGCCTAATGATGAGAAAAAAAATTTTCCAAAAGAAATATTTACTTTTTAACAGTCTTCTTCCTTATCACTGTTTTTAATTTAGTGGTAATTCATTAATTACATTTAAAAATTCAGATCAAAACTCAGCTTTATGACTATTTCAAGATACTGATATTGATCCCTACTCCTCATATATAACATATATGATGGTATATAAGCCCCTCAACCTTTAAATTTAATATTACAGTATTATAGAGTTTGGCTAGTTAGAAGTACTGGTACACTATGGGGTCTAGGTAAACATTAGTCTACTGCATATAATACCTGGGAATTTTTTGAGTGAATTTATTTATTTTATTTTATTTTTTTTTTTTTAAGTGTGAACCATATGCCATCATTACGGTGCGTGTAATATATATTTTAAAGATTTAATGGATTTATTTTCAATCCAACATTTTTATTACTTCAAAAATTATTATAGTGGATACTTTCTGTGTGAAAAGAAATAGCCTCCTCATTTTTATTTATTAAACAGTGTGTATTAAGTCTATTGACCTGTGTATTCAAGAAACCTCAGTAAAGAAAAATGTGCTCCTTGGCAGGGATTGAACCTGTGTCTCTCTTTGTAGGGGAAACCATCGTTTGATCCAAACCTCTTTATTACTTCAAATATTATTATAGTGCATACTTTGTATTCCTTGAATGTGCAGGCTGATAGACATAATACACACCGTTTAATAAATACAAATGCAGTCATCTATTTCAAATATGAAGTATCCATTATAATAACATTTAAAATAATAAGTAATATGTGTGTGTGTGCAGCAAGTATTTGAGAACATACCCTTAGGAAGATGACCCAACCTTTTTTGTTAATGTTAGTGTTAACCCAATATAAGACCCAAGAGCTACTCAAGATAGAGGGTTATTGAATGAGGTTGTTGAGGGTATACAAGAAGGAAGTAAGAGGTTCATATTATGAAGGCATATAGGATAAATAAATTAAGATTTTAGTGACTGGGGAAGCACCTTCTTGGGAGTTTACTTCATAATATAACAGTTGTCTGAGTAGAACTTCGTCCTTACCAATTGTATTGAGAGAATTAACATGGCAACTTCCAATCTGTCACAGGAAATGTAAATGCATGACATTGGAAATTCTTGGAAATAGTCTGGGGAACACCAAGTTCACATCATCTGTTCTGGTTCTGGGGTGATGAGGGACAAGGACATGTTGCCGCACTTCTTATCATATTCAATGCCATCACTTCCATTGAGGTGCCAGACATGGTGGTCAAGCAATGGATCAAAAATGCAGTTATATATGTTCCAGCAGAACCCTGCCCCTTTTTCCATAGTGTCCACTCAACAGTGGAGTTGCTGGTCAAGATTTATTGCCCCTGACATGTGACCTAACTCTCCTTATTAGATTTGTTTTAGAATATTATATCTAGGCCAACCAGTGACCCCACAATATCAAGGATTTATTGAAGGTTTTCATCATGGATAATATAATCTTTGTATACAGTCACCTTTGGGGGAGGCTACATCAAGGTCATTCTTGAGGCTGTGGGAGGTTTTATTGTATAATTCTGTTTTTCTCAGTTGAACATTAGGCCAGCACAATTTAAAAAAATATGAAGGACCATATTGGTTATAGAAAATTAACCACAAACTTTTATAGTAAATTACTGAGTATCAGTGAGATAGAAACATATATACAGAGATGGATGGGGAGAGAATGCTTTCATTGAATACAAAGTTAAAAGCATTGATTATGAGGGTGAAATTTGTTTTATTATGTAAGAAACCGGGAACACAATCAAACATATCGAACATTAGGATATAGCTATACAGGTTCACATCTCTATATAGTCACAACTTCTTCTTTCAATGGCAGTGTTCTACCTATGAACGAGAGTATGGACCCCAGCTTCATAAAACTCAGCTGGCTGCTAATGTAACCAATTCCTTACAGCAGTTTTTACTTCTTCATCACCACCTTAATTTTTGCCCCTCGGTGGCTTTTTCACTGAAACCAAAAAGATTGAAATCTGAAGGTGCTAAGTTAGATGATGATAAAGAACTGAAGACTGTTGTAAGGAATTGACTACATCAGCAGCCAGCTGAATTTTATGAAGCTGGGATACGTGCCCTTATTCGTAGGTGGAACACTACCATTGAAAGAGATGTTAACTAAAACGCAGCCATTGAAAGAATTAGTGACTAAGTAGAGTATATGAACATGTGATGTACTACATCTTGTATTACTATCTGACACCCTCATTGATACAAAGACAAATTGGTTGAATAAAGTCATGCTTCCGCAAAACTGAATTTATTCTGATGAACATAAATTAACTATTTTTAAAACCCCTCACAGGCTACATTAGGTAGTGTCATAGGTCACATGAGGCTCATAGGCCATATTTTGTGTAGGCCTGGTAGAGGTATATTGATTTTTCTATTGAATATTTTTTTTTTTATAACTTGTTCTCAGTTACCTGGTGCACCATCTGTGTATGTCCATGTTTATATAAGACATAATCAATTTAGATATCATTAAATTACCAATGACCTGTTTTAATGTTTTCTAATTATGCTTGTCATATCCTTGTAGATGCTCATTCAAAAATTACCAGTTATCCAGAGGTTTCCTCAGTGGAATCACATGTGTGTCTACAAGAAACAAATGAGATGGAAGAGAAAGAAAAAACACCAATATCACCAGTTCCAGTGACAAGAACAGCCTCTCTGTTAACGAAAAGAGTGGACAAAGTTGAAATGCCACCTTCACCCGTGCCCCTTCAGCCATCTACAACTTTGACTGGAAATGAACAAACAGATCATGAAGCACCTCTTATTGTGAAATCTTCACTTACTCTCTCTTCTGCAGTCAAAACCCTGCCTCATGAAGAAACTAAATTGTCAGCTTCTGTAAGCAATCTAAAAAAGGAGCCTTCGCATTTTTGCCAAGATGGTTTGGAGGTGCTTTCAAGCATGTCGAATGCTTATGAAGAGGAAAAAGTGCAGAATTGTTTGCCGTCATCAGTTGAAAAGTTACCTGAAGTAAAGTCGGAAATAGCTATCTCATCATCACCCCAGAGAGCTGTATTCTCTACCAAAGGTGCGCTTAGTGCATCTAAAATAATAGCTGAAAGGCCTGCCTCTCCAGTGACAAAACCAACTTCACCAATCGATACCTTTTCCTCCTCTCCACTCTTGCCTGAAGTTGGCGAGAAAAGCCCACTTTTGGCTTCTACTGTACAACCAGTTTTGTCATCAAAAAATGTGACAGAAAATTTGGTTTCTTCACCTTCAGCCTCTCAGTCGACTTACTACTTAGAAACAATGCACAATGATTCTGCTCAGACATCCCCTACCAGTCTCTCACCTCGCAGATTTGGTTCAACAAATAGGAAGCTACCTGATATTTTTCAGGATTCCCACACATTCAAATCTTTGAGTTCACCAACCAGGAATAAGTCATTTCTGGAAGAATTGGTCCCAAGTGAAAGTGTCTCAATAGAAAAAAATGTTTTAGAACACGAAGACAAAGTTAAAAAGATTTCTAAATTAGAAGTCTCACCATCACAGACAGTCAGAGCAGAACCGAAAATGTTATCTGATCCCAAATTCAAGAGCCATAGTATTGAAATCATAGAAAATGTTCCCAAAGTTGAAGTTGCTGTCTCGCAATGTATTAATATCGAGCCTACAAAAGCATCTGCATTACTATCAGAAGTGAAGGCTGAAAAACAAAGTGTACAAGTAATGGAAGATGTCTCCAAACCAGAAGTAGCTGTATCACAGTTTATTGGTATTAGACCAACAACAGCTACAGATTTACCTGAAAAAGTAAAAACACACCATGCAGCAGTAGTGGAAGAGATTGCTAAACCTGAAGTTGCCGTGTCTCAGTTTATTGGGATCAAGCCAACAACAGCATCCGATTTATCAAATGTCAAAGAATTGAAAGAGAGTAAGGTAGAGTTTTCAAAACCAGATAAAGATGCATCTAGTGTAAAAGAACAGGAGCAGAAGATTCCAGCTCCCAAATCTGAAGTTGCTGTTTCAAAATTTATTGGCTTGCAACCAACTACAGCAACAAAACTTTCTGAACCTGTGAAAAGTTCACCAGCTTATAATGCCCCCAAAGAGCCAGAAAAACAGTCTCCATGCAACAAAGCCAAACTCACATCAACAACCCAACCAGATATTGTGACATCAGCTGAAACGGGAAGGCCTGCTCTTTTACGTTACAAAAGTTCTGATGCAACGCTACAACATGTTCAACCCCCTCTACGAAAGAGTAGAAATGAGGATAGCCTTCCCACCATTCAAAGTGAAAAGTCTGGGGCAGCAGTGCGTCGTCGGATGGAGAAAACTCGACCAAGGAGTGAAATCTTTTCCAAGGAGATGCCTGGCATCTTTAGCAAGAGAAAATGGTGTATCAGCACCAAATCTGGCCAGACTAATTTTGCAATACCCTCTGAACCAGAGACAGTTGATAGGGTTGTTCAGTTAGGGTTGATTGACGAAGATGACTTAAGTCAACTGCTCACAAGCGCTAACTTTGCATTGGACAAAATGTCATTTTCAAATAATCATGAAATCCATGTCGCAATTCTGGAGAAAGATGCAACTGAAAAGATTGGAATAAGGCTGAAGAAAGGAGAAAAACAAGAACTTGTGGTAAGTTTATTTAAATGCATTTGTTTAAGTGAGAAATTGTAATATGGTAATTATACTAGAATCTATACACACATTTTATATTCTAACTTTTAAAATTTAATTATTTGGTTAAAATCTGTTTCATGCTTATAAAAATTTTCTTAACCCATTGAACTTTGAGATTTGACTACTTGTCAGTACTCTGTGGATATTTTGGGTTAATTTCACACTTTTTGGAATCACTTGCTAGGTCTACTGCTAGGAAAGTTGGTTCATACATCAGAATCCATCTTGCACATTTATAAATCTACCATTTGCCTGTGCATTGAATACTGTTGCCATATTTGGTCTGGTATTCCTAATGCATCTTGTGATTCTTGACAAAATTAAAGAAGGATATGCAATGTAATCAGTCCTGACCTGTCATCTTAACTTCAGTTACTTTCTCACTGACATGATGTGTCTTCCCTTTGTCTTTTTTACAAATATTTTCATGGCAACTGTTCTCATGAATTTTTTTTTCCTTAGTACCTCAGCTGCATGAATTTAAGTGTGTTAATAGATTGGCAACTAGGTTTCACTGTTTTATTGTTGAATGAGGTAGATTCAACCATCTGTTGTATTCTAACCATTTGTTTTGTTGCCTGTGGAACTCCCATCTGAATGAATGTTGCCTGTATCATTGGAAAAAGTTCAAATTGTCAATTGATGACATTTGTTGATCTCAAATGAAACCCCGGTTGATGATGTCTGCTTTTTAAGGGTTACTGCACTAAATAATTTGTTTATTGTAGGCAACTACAGACGGGAAAATCATTTTGGAAAAAATAAGAAAACATTAGTTATTCTGCTTCAAACTCAATTTGACTAAAATAACTTATTCTTTGATTGGTATGGCATGTTAATCTGGTTAGTTGTTGATCATTCTTGTTTAACAGCATGTCAATTTCTGTGTTATTTAATGGTGAAATCTAAATATTTTGTACACAATTTTATTTAATTGATTTTTTTTTGATATAATAATGGTTTTAGTTATACATGTCTTACTATTTAACCCATATCTGGAGGAAGAATAGGTGGATTCATGTCTTTCCTAAGGTAAGCAAATATAATGAACCCAATAGGAATTGGAACTGAGTACTCAGATTAACAATTCTGAGCCATTATCCCCCACACCACCTGCTCATTCAAGATTACAGCAGCTTGGAAATACTCCAAGCAGTCAAACATTTACATACTGACTGGCCTCAACCTTGCTTAACTTTGGTGATCGTATGGGAACTGTTTCAATGTGATGTGGTCATAAGCCCTCTGTTAATCTGGAATTTTAAGTCATGTATTTCTACATCACTTACTGTAGTGGTTGGGCACACTGATATGGTGTAATGGTTAGCAAGCTTATATTGCTAGAATAATTACGATTGAGTAGAAAATTTGATCCTCACTGAGTGCACCATACTTTCAACCTTGTGCCACATCAAAGTTATACTTAGAAAATTCCCACTTACTGCAGTGGTCATTATTTCTGAATTAATACCCACATATAATAGATTTATTTTTTATTTATTTTTTTTGGTTTGAAGTTTCATGAGAACAAAATAATTCAAGATTTAATTCAACTAGACAGTTTTATGAAATTAAGAAAACCATATTTATATGATTTTAATTTATTTTATTCAGATCAGTTTATTAGAGCCAGATGGTGCTGCCATAAAACAGAAATTCATCCTTATTGGAGATTGCTTACTTCTGGTGAATGGTAAACCTGCTTGGAATCAGACAGTGATGGATATGAAGGTGTGGCTGCAGACAATTGAGACAAGGATCATCCTTGTTTTGGGTCGACATCCATTGGATGGAGAAGGTAAGAAAACCTGATAAAGTGCCTACTTTCCTTATAATCTAAAGTAAGTGCATTAGGCAGCTTTTTTTTGTTGTTTTAATCCCATAAACATGAAAAGATTTGAGAATCTAAATCAAGCAGAATAATTTGTTTTAAATGTGCTCCAGACTAATCAAAATTCAAACTGACTGATCTGTAAGGTACATTGGGATAGCAAAAGATGACTTCCAAAAGCTAAGCAAGGTATTAAGAAACAAAAATGTTGAATTTAGAAAAGAGTTCTAAATTGTTACATAATATCAGTCCTCCTATATGGTAGTGAATGTTGGACAATCTTCTCCACAGATGAAGAAGAGACTTGAAGCAACAGAAGTGTAGTTCTACAGAAGGATGCCGAGAATACAATAGAGTGAGCATGTGAGCAATGACAAGATTTTAGAGAAAATAGAAACAAAAATGTCACTTATATCTATCAGAAAGAGATAGTTGAAATTTCTAGGGTACATAATGAAGAAAGAGGGCTTGGAAAATGGAGAAAGAGGGATTGGAAAATTTGATAAAATTTGAGGACAGATTGAAGGCAAGAGGAATAGAGGAAAGCAGTACATAATTTACCTTGCAAGCTTGTGTAAATAGTAGAACAAGATTTAGGAGAGATAACAAAAATGCAAAATTTATTAGGTGCTACAAAGGAAATGATCACCGACATCCTCAAGTTACAGCATATAGCAGTTTGGGTCATTATGATTGGGGAGACTTAACTGTTTCTTTTCACTAATAATAAAAGGTATTAAGGCATAACATCACCCTTATCATATAATTGTGCTTGTCCCTCCCTTTGTTAGTTTGCACAAACTTTATGACCTGCCAATACCTTATAAATAACGAACTGTTGCGTTTTGAACACATGGAAGGACAAAAATATTATCAGAGACACTATTTGGTTTCAGTAAGAAAAAAGAAAGATGGTTAATCGCTAATACCTCATAAATAATGAACTATTCTGTTTTGATTGCATGAGCAGATAAATATTAAAGATCCTACTTGATTTCAGTGAGAAAATGAAAGAAAGATTGATGGAAATGTTTAACATCCGTTTCTGTGAAATGGAAAACATCAAATTTCAGATCTTTTCATTTGTACCTTCTTACTTAAAATAACTACAAGCATTCATATTTATGATTCTTATTGCAATATTTTGTTAATGTCGTTAATCTCAGATATTTAACAATGCAATAGGGGAATTACTACGGATATTTTATTGTGGTAGAATTCCCTATGAGCTTATTCAATCATTAATTGAAGAATTAATATTCATCAGAAATTTAAAATAGGAAAACCCATGAAATATATACAATTAAAATAGGAAACCCATGAAATAAATAAATATATATATATATATATATATATATATATATATATATATAATTAAAATAGGAAACCCATGAATATATATATATATATATATATATATATATAAAATGACTTAAACTTTTAGTTGATACGCATGTTTGAGTAGACAACCTTGCAAACAGTGAAAATATACTTGAACTGTCCTATATATTCAAGAATCTTAAAGCCTAAATACCCTTGCCTTCCAGCAGGTTTTAGACCTGCATCCCTATTATAAGGGAAACAACTGTTAAGCCCGGTATACCTTTAGACTAATCAACCATAAAAAGCTTGATGATTACCCTATTTTAAGAAAGGTGCATCTCTTGATCTGAGCTTTCAAACTCCATATCTGCTTATTTTTAGTTTTGTATCTGAAACAAAGTAATTTCTAAGGAATTAATGGATTTTTTAAATTTATAGTACAACATTATTTTTCATTATTTAAATGTTATATATTAATGGATACACATATTTGCATAGCGATCATTTCTTTTTTTGTTTTAAACATTGTAAATATACATCAGCCTTTGCATTTGAGTCTAAATAAAGAAATTATAAGAAAAAGGAAATGAGAAAGATCTTGTATATAAAATCAGATCTTTTCCTTTTCTTTTATCCTATAATCAGCTCTGATTTGTGGGTTGATTTGTGGTAGGGTGTTTTGGTTGCTGAGGTGACACAGGATTGGTGTACCTGGTAGGCTTGTGTTTCTATGAAACAAGGTCACGGTGATGACTGCAAGGGAATGCATGTAGTGAGTTGGGTATGTTGAGGTGATGGCTGTGATAAGAAATTAGGTGTAACCTATAGGCTTGTGGTGGAATGTCTCGCTGTGAAGGAATGCCTGTAGTGAGTTGGGTTGGTGGTGACGAGGAAGTCAAATGTTGTTTCAATGAAATGGGGTTGCAGTGATGACTGCAAGATAGTATCAAAAGTGGCATGATATAAATCTTGGCGTTTTTGGCATTGGGAGTCTGGTAGTGTCGAAACTGGATGGTTGGCTGCATTTCATGTGTTGTTACAAATCATATTGCTGTGTTGAGAGCAAGTCAGTGTTGAAGGTGGTCTCTGTTGCTTTCTGTGTGCGAAGAGTTGAGTGATTAGTCAAGCCTGGGAGTGGTAACAGTCATGTTGAGGGGAGCAGATATGGTGGTGGTGATGACAGCAGCAGTGCCTTGCATGTTGTTGCAAGGGGCCTACTTTTAAGTGAATCTGGCAGTCCCCAGGGACATCTCCTTTTTGGCGGGAACATTTGTGATTGGTCCATGTCACTTTCATTGTGGGGGCTTGTTTCAGTAACCAGACATTATGCTTGGAGCCTATGCGCAGAAAACAACTTTATTTTGTTTCCTGCCCTCATGACGTTCACATCCAGTTGGCATGGAGAATGAATCAGAAAGAGAAGAGATCTAATTGCAATGGAGTATAACAATAAGAAACGAGAAAGACTATGCTCAACTGAAGAAGAATGTGGGTCTGCTTATAGCACATTTGGCCAAACATGAAAGAAATTGCGAAAAAGCACCAGGCACAGGTTTCACACTAAATAAGCACTCCAATAGTTTAATAGAAACATTGAAATAAAGTAAGTTCATATTTGTTTGTGTACAATCTTTGCAATGACTGACCAATTTCACTTGAGCAACATGCATGCATCAACTTTTGTATGAAACTTGGCAAATTGGCTATTGTATCCTTTACAATATGTTGTCAGGCTTTTGACATACATTCTTTTGGTTAAATATGAGTTGAGATGAACACGTTTCAGGGTGATCAATTGCCAAGTCTCTCTCTCCAGGCCTACTCTCTTTTTGCTTTTTGACAATCTGCCTAAAATGGAGTATTGCTGCTGAATTCTCACTTTTTAGCCATGACAGTTTTGAAAGCATTTACCTTGTGAGTGATGAATTATTTTCCACCCTACAGCCTCTTTCCCCACAGACAGAATGTTGCTAGCCTCTCACTACTTTGTCACTATTTTCCTGGTTGATGTCCAGATGAGCTTGATTCCTTAGTTTTGCCAGTCTAAAGCTTTACAGCAGCTGATTCATCCACACTCTTCATATTCTTTTGGTAAGGAGGGAAGGTCCACTTAGATAACCTCTTCCCCAGAACTGTTACTTTGTGGTACAGAGCCCTGGGTAGTCCCACATATTCCCATAAATTTTCTCTCTTACTCTACTTTGAGTGGCTCTTGGGACATGTACAAGGTGAACATCAATGTGTAAAAAACCAAAACAAAAGGGACATTTCCCTGATTACTATGAGCTTAACTTTTTTTTTAGTTAACCCTTATCTGCCCTACAGATGTTCATAATATGCCCTTCTTACTTTCTCCTGTGAGGATACAGAAGGCACTTATCTCCCTTTTGGTGGAGATAAATCAGTTGGGTCATGTGATGGCCACCAAATGACGTCACTCCAAACAGAAACAAAAGTGCTTGTCCTTTTTCAGTTTGTTTACAAAAACCAAACAGTAAGGTTGCTTTCTTTAGCTTGAGCCCCCATGGATCAGTGATAAGCTAAATCTGTCTCTCCAGCAGCTTACAAGTCCATGGTTCTGTTTCTCTTTGGGAATATATCTTTCCTAGCCTGTTTGAATCTGAAGTCCTAAAAATGGCTTCTCCAGGTACGAGAGTATCTCCATATTATCTATAAGACCCTTCCTTTTTGTTTCTCCTTACACGCTGCTGTGTAGATATATTTTTCTTCTGTGTGTGGGATACATGTATATATAGTTTTGTATATGTCTTTGTAGTATAAAAGTCTGAGAAAAATATCATGTTTGTCATTCTTTTTCCTTTCAGCCATACTGTTCTGTTCATGAAATATCAGTGTTATTATATTATGGATATAATAATCCCTATAATGGGGGAAATAGGAGAATGAATCTTTCTTCCCTAGCTCTATCCCATTAGACTCCCTTTACAACCTCATTTGTTAACTCTTACTCTGTAACCCTCTACTTTGAGTGGCTCTTCAGCCTTGTATTGGGTGAACTCATGAGAATTGTTGAAAAAACTTTCATGTCTCACACTAATTGGAATTAGGTATAGAGTTGGTCAGGATCTGCTATCCCAGGAACATTCTAACAACACTTTGCATTTTACTTATAGTGGTTGTTGGTTCCATTCTAGATTAGGAATGCCTGCAAAATACTTTCTACTCTCCAATTTTCGGCAGAAGCACACAAATGCATGTTGGGATTTTTTTTTTTCTAGCCAATAAAATAAACCGGTTCTTGGTGTCATCTGACTCAGTCCCAGCTTGCTTTATATTATTTTTTGCCCTGTTTTCTTTTCCTTTGTAATGATTTATTGTAAGTTTTGTCAAATCTGTTGGGCAGTTCTGCCATTTATTTATTTAATGATGGCCACTCAGTCTACACATGGTCATTTCCATGGAAACAAAATATAATAAGTTGTCCATATTGCTTTTGGCTGGTGGTGGGATCTGGTAGTTCCATCTTGAAAGGGTCAAATGTAACTTTTGTATTTATCCTAATTCTGCAGTGGTTTATAATTTTTTTTATTTCTTTCATTTAATGCTTGGAAACAGAAAATGATTGTGAATATATGGATATAATCTTCCACAAAACTGTCACTGGAATTGGTTTCTGCCTGGAAGGAGGGGTCGGATGTCCCTTGGGAGATCGGCCCATCTCGGTGAAGAGGATTTTCAAAGGTAAATTCGACATTTTTTCTTTTTTCATAACTAACAACAATAACATGAAAATCTTTTAAATATCAAATATTCTCTTATAAAACTTATAAATTTTATTAATATTATAAAATTTAAATATTCTCAATTGTATGGTTGTGTGGCCATATCCTATCATCCCGACAGATTCGCTAAACAAGCAATCGATCACACGTTTTTTGAAGATAGCTTGTCAGAGTTGGCTGAAGCTGTCAAGGTCAGTGTATGCTCACGAGGGGATGAAGTCAGGGAAGATTTACTTGAACACACTGAACATAACAACAGCCAGTATTTGTTCTCCAGCAGCAGTTCCATTGGGTGGTGGTGGCATATATAACACTGTGACTCAATGTTGCAACTAGTGGACACTCTACCAGCCTGAAACACTTTCTGTTCAGATGAAGAACACTGCCTTCTTATATATCTGTAGTCACACTACTTACAAAATGGAACATCTGAAATTTGTACCATCTGCATATATGTAGATTAAAATAGACAACAGTATTATTTACTCAACTCTACTTAAATAAGTGACCTAATGACAATAAATCTCAGCCAGCCAGCATTACAGTTCTTAATCTCTCCCAAAATTTAATCTAAAAACCAAATGATTTAGGCAAAGAATTCATTTTAATAAGATTTTTAACTTCATTTAAGATATTCTAATAAATTAAAACATTCTATCACTGATTTTCTGATTTATTCTTACAATATCTGTTGATCTCAAACTTCAAGTAACTTCAAACTGAACTCTTAATCTACCTACCCCTGAAGATTAGATAGTCTTTTTAGTACTGCTCAGTTACTACAAATTTGATCCCTGGGTTGGATAGTACAGATTAAGAAATCTGAAATAGGATTAGCAATAACTAAGCCATACTAAAAAAAAAAAACAAAAAAACAAAATGAGATATCCCTAGACTTGGACAACAGAATGCAAACAAACTATCTTTGTAAATTAAATAATGGATTCAGTTTGAAATTGTCAATCTAGGTAAACTTCAAGCAGACACCTAAAGGCTTACTGCCACATCACATTGATACACTGGTTCTTGTATGGTCACTAAAGGTAAATAACATTGAGCCTGGTCAGTACCTAGATGGTCAACTGCTTGGGAATATCAAGTGCTGTGCAGGTGGTGTAATAGATAATGGCTTTGAATTGTTAATTGGAGAGCCGAGTTCCAATTTCAGTTGGTTTTGTTATATTCACTTATGTGCAAATAACTTTGGGAAAGGTATGAATCAACCTTTTCTCCTACACAGCTATGGGTTAATTAATAAGACTCTTATTACTAAAGCCATTATTATCTGAAAAAAAAAAATAAAAGTGTACAAAATATTTATATTTCAGTACTAAATAACTCAGAAGTTGATATGCTACTAAACAAGACCAACCAACAGGCACTTGAAAATGGCTGTAACATTTAAGCAATAACAGCGACCTTAGTTTGACTGTAAATAAATTTGATCGATTGGGATCAAAATTGTATTTAATTTAAGAGATATTTCTGGAAATGATTATTTTAATCAAAGTTATAAAAGATAAGGTGAATTAAAAAAAAAAAAAAAAAAAAAAGAAAAAAAAGTCATCCTATTAAAGCCTTTACATACAAAAGAGACATTTGCTTTTTAAACATTTGAAGACAGTTTTTACATCTCTAGTTAGTCCCCCCCCCTACGCCTTCTTCATGGATGTCCATACTATCACAAATATAAAATTCTGCCTTTTCTGCTACATTATAAAAAAGGAATTGACTGTAGTCAGGATCATTGAGTCAATGAGAATGATGCTTTCCTTAGCTTCATAGCATGTGTTTTGCCATGGCTACATACAGTTTTTTCTTCTCATAGACTGGTTTCCACCTAAGGCTATAGAACCCAGTCTATTCTGCTATTTACCCATAACTCGGGGAGAAGAGATGGATTCATAAAATTCCCAAGTGTATTAGCACATAAGTTGACTGGAATTCGAACTTGCATCTTTGAATCCTCAATCCAACTTGTAATCCATTACCCCACCATTCCTCTCTTACATTATAATATGACTTATTAGGTCGGTGCAAAAATAATGACGTAATAATGTCGTTTTTTTATGTATTTTTTAACGTCAAAAAACGACATTATTACGTCATTATTTTTGCACCAACCTAATAATTACCAAAAGAAAACATTTTTTTCACCTATCATTTAAAAAAAAAAAAAAAAAAATCTATACATACAAAGCATTTTTAAAAGGGTAAACTTTAACCCTACAATACAATTTTTATTTTACTTGCTACCAATTCTGTTTTGGATTATTTGTTTTCTTTTTCAAGACTCAAATATTTTCTGTAACATAAGGTAAGGTAGAAGTACTTACAAGAAAACTTGTATGAACTACACTTTTAAAACTGTTTTATGCAATTATTTTATTTTACAAAGGTGGACCTGCTGAGAAAGGTGGCCAGCTGATGGTTGGTGATGAGATCCTTAAAGTTAATGATATGGATTTCCGAAAACAGCGTCATTTTGTTGCCTGGAACCATCTTAAGTTCCTGCCTGCGGGTGAAGTCAAATTGCACATTTGCCGTCGAAAGAGTCAGAATGCAGGAATGAAAGCTGTTCAACTTGAAGCATCCAGCAATGATTCTGAGGCAGATGTGTCTGCTTAATATCTACATGTTTAAAGCCCACATTGTACATAATTTATTTCACTAAAGATTTAATAAACACTTCTGCTCCAACTTCAATGGAGTTTTTAGCTGCTACACTCTGAAAGTGCCAAAAAAACAAAAAACAAACAAAAAAACCAATAACATTTTCCACGATAAAGAAAAGTAACCTGTCTCTAAATGATGTCATTGGGATTTATAGAGTTTCTTTTCTTCTCTTTGTATGTTGATTCTAATCTCTGATGTCTTTTTTCTAATCCAATTTAAAATTATAATTTATGCAAACTCACGCAGCATGTCAGCTAGTGTTGACAGCTTATTGCTTGAATAAAAACATTAAAATATTCTAAGAATAATCTCTCACATGCAGGCCATATATTCAATAAGTGATTAATTATTTCAAGATTCAGCACAAATTCTAAGAGAATTTCTAAATTTATTTGAATACCGAGATGAAAATTAGCTTTCATCTTGTTAGAAACTTAACAGTTGAAATGTATTTGAATTAAAAATTTGTTAGTAAAAATTAATAATCTTAAATTTATTTTATTGGAGTTAAGATTTTAGATTAAAATAAAAATAATTTCAGGTGAAGTTAATGTAAGTATATGAGAGTGTGTAAACCTAATTAGACATAAAAGATTTTGACTGTTCTTCACCGAAAGCCACAATGATCTGCAAGATGAGTGTGTTAAGCATTGCTTTATAGTAGGTGCCTTATAACTATTAGACAGGTTTTAAGCCAAGTATTAGCATTGTTATTTTTTTTTTTTTACCAACAAATCACATGAAATTTATTAAAAAACAAAAACAACTCAATATCTATTTTACATGACTTTTTTAAATTTCTGACTTAATATTTACTAAGATAATTGCCTAAGGACTGTTTTAGTTTCTTATTAAGCTTAATAAAATAGAGAAAAAGAAATTTTGTTTTATATTATTGTATTCAAACTTTTCAACATATTCAGAACAATATACCATAAAGAAATTCCATTTCTTTTAAATTTATCGTTTATATATTACAAAAGTTAATTTTTTTTTTTTGTGAATACCCATATTTGAGTAGATGCTTATTTTTTAAAACAGGGTTTAATGTGTCTACTGACCTGCGCATTCTGGAAAATTTAATGTCAGATTAAAAATATTTTAGATTGGGTCCAAAGCCAGAAGTATGGAGCACCTAGGGAAAATCGAAATCTGTATTTAGTAGTAATTGATATTTGGGTCCGGTTTTCTGCTACAGAAAATAAAGAAAGATAACTCTTAATATTTACATTCAATAGTTACTGCACTTGAGACTGAAAACCTGATAGTGAATTTGGTTGTTCTATAATCCAAATAGAAAAGATATGATTGCTTAACCATGGGGCAAGGGAAGAAGTAATAGGTAAGTTTTAATTTAATTTTCATTATTGGGTATCATTTGCATAATTTAAAATTTCGGAAAAGATGATGGGTAGATTTATAATACACTGAATTTGAAAATGACAAGGGTGGGATAAAAATGACTTATTATTATTAACAGGAGATTAACCATTTAGCAGATGGAAATATGACCCTGTACCAATTGGGTGGGTGGTTGAATTTAAACAAAAAAACCATTGATATTTGGGTGGGATATTAAGCATAGTATCAATATGAATTATTTCCAAATTCCAATTTTATTCTTTCATCCTTAAAGAGTTCAAATTAAAAATCAGTTGTCTTTCATTTCAGATACACCTGGCCTATACTTTCTTGCCATTTTAAATCAACAATTCTAACTTTTCCTTTATTAATTTCTGTTCTTTCTAGAATAAAAAAAAAAAAAAAAAAAAAAAACACACAGATACACTTTTTGTCTCTAAAAATTAGTTTTTGTTTTGGCATAACGGCATTTAAGCAAAATCTCTCTCTCTCTCTCTCTCTACACACACACACATTTTTTTTTCTTGAATTATGCTTCAACTAAAATATGACAATTATAAGAATTTCTATTATCAAAATTTAGTTTCAGCATGTCTCTTCAAATTTATACACATTAATTATACACCAGTTTTCATGTTTTGATTTGAGCATAAAAAGAATCAGAATTGAAATGATTTCTGAATATTGATCATGAAAACAAACATTATATAAAATAATTTGCTTAGATTGTTGTTAAACAATACGAAATTTATATCCCTTTTATACAGATTTTGAGCAAGTTTTACTTGGTCAGTATATTTATGTACTTCTAAAATTTATCTTATCAAAATAATGTAAGTATACACAAACAAAATTTGGTTCCTAGGAAGTAATTGTAAAAATAAATTTGAAAACAGCTTTGGCTTACAACAAATTTTGCTCTGCTTTATCCTGCAGCAATAAATGGGCATACAGTTTTGTGATCAGGACATTCAATTTCATAAAACAAAGATTTTACTTCAGCATTTGCACTTGTAATGCAAAATTCAGTAGTAGGTAATGAAGACTAGAGTTTGAAAAACATAAAATTTTTCTATAAATTTTCACTAGAGATTTTAATTTTGCCAATAATCAAAGAAGAAATATAGATACAAGTCAAAATGATGATGAATGAATGATGTCATATGAATAAAAGAGGAGGTGTTAGGTAATAAAACCTATGAGGATAGATAATGACTAGCCATTGGTTTAGAGAGGTTAAGATGGAAGTGTTCAGTGCTAATTCTTGAGAAGAAGCTGTAAGTAGAACTTTTTTTCTTAGTAGTCAGATGTTGTAATTTAGGAAACTAATATTTTATTCTGTCTTTGTAGAATTCTTTGTCTTATATTTTTGAGTTTCTAATGTTGTAAGATAAATTAGAGAAATTATGAAAATAATCTATAATATCTGAGCAAAGAAAATTATTTGTCGATTCAGCACAAAATGTTCTTTATTATCCAGATTAATTCTTGTTAATTCAATATGTAATTTTATTTTCTTATAAAAGTAAAGAGGGTTTAAGATTAACACTCTGTTAGTACTGTGGGGTACAAAATGTTTTACTTGATATTTTGCAAGTATGCAAGTCAGATTTTCCCAGTAGGATACTGAATACTTATGACTAATAAAACCAGAAACTCCTTGACATACTATTGGTGTACAAGCAGGTTTATTTACTGAATATAAAATGAAACCTATTTTTGCATAGTTGAATTTTTGAAATATACAAATTCTTTTAATATTGAATTCATTTTTTAAAAATATTTTAAAATTTTTATTTAACCAATAAAAAACATATGAACACTCAAGTCAATATATAAAACTAATTAAATAATATATCTATAATAATTTAGATGGGTTGTTTGAAAACCACATGATACTAATGCCGTGACAGTACCTTATAGTACTAATGGAGGGTTAAAACAGTCAATGACTTCATTTGGATAGTCATTTTTCTGTAATGATCTGCCCACACAAAACATTGTGAAATTCTGAGTAAAATATTATGTGCCTATATTTAAAGCTTAAAAAAATGTTTATAAATGAAAACACAAAATTAAAATCAGAGTAATACATGAATTACATTTTTTATAAGTGTTTTTTGTAAAAAAAAAAAATAATATAATCTTGACTGTGGGTTTAGTGATAAACTGTCACATAGATGTTGAGCAAATTTTTCATATTTTATGCTCACCAAAATGCCTGTCCACATGTAAAAATCACAAAATGTAATAAAAAGGTATTCAATGCTATTATTAATTTTTTATTTAAAAAAGCAAATCTCAATGTTTTAAAATAACCAATAAACTTTGCTTATCAGCATTTTAAAAATTTTAAAATTAAAAAAGAAAAAAAAAAAAGAAGCCATTGTGAAATCAATAACCCAGAATTGAAATTTTTGTTGTTTAATCACGAGCATAGAGTTTGTTTTCTAATATGGATTCTGTCTGAATTGCTTCTTTTATTGCTTTGCACAAATACAAGAGCTAAGATTAGAAAAAAAAACTAAAAAAAAAAAAAAAAAAAAAAACCCAAAAAACCGATAAAACAGTTTCCTCCTGGTGTCCGAAAAGTCTGAAATTATAAGGGAATCACTTTATTTCACAAATTCTGTTTATTTATTTGTTTTATACAATAAATTATGGGTCCAGCCAATTATTGATTAAATAAATAAATTCTGTGAAATAACAAAACAAAGAATGATTCCACTCAAGTTTTAATGGATTTGGAAGCGGGGAGGGGGAAAAAATGGTTGGGTAATTTTATTGCAAACATTGATATTTCCATCTTCTTACTCTTTTGAATACCTTGAGAAATACTTACAGAATATTTTTAATTGTTTCCATACAATCAAAACACTATAGTTTTTGTTTTATTTTTGCAGCTAAGTGAATTTTTTTTTTTTTTTCATGGTTAAAAATCCATCCAGGTTAATATAAAAAGGAATGATATTTGTGTGTGAATGTTAAGTTACGTCATTTTACCATAATATGGTTCGATCAAAATTTGAGTTAACGAGCATTTTCAAAAGTTACTTTCATAATTCCAGTCATATGCTGCTTTTTTAAATATTTCTTCTTCCACAGTTTCTGAAAAGAATGACATTACCAATAATGTTCTTTTAAAAAGACCTTTCTTGAGATATGGAAGTAACATGTTTATCTTTTCTTCACTAACTATTTGTTATTGTGGTATTGGTTTATTAACAAGCTGTAACTTTCCCAGAATAAAAGAAAAAAAAAAAAATACGAATCCCAATAAAATTCCTAATTATTTTTCCCTTTAATTAAATTAACACTCACATGAAAAGAAAAAAACAAAAACACAATCTACTTAAAAGATTACTATACTTATACACAAATATAACTTGTCTGTAACATGCAATAAAAATTATATATATATATATATATAATATGTAAATAATCATTTTTTTGACAATCTTACATTTGATTAAATTTCTCTATTAAAAAGGTTCTTTCTGTTCCCACAAAATACTGAGAATAACAAAGACAACTGCCTGTAATTATAAAAAGTTAATGGATTGAATGTTATACATTGTGACTGCATGAATGTATGGCTCTTAATTCTATTTGAAAAAATAAAGCACAAATTCAAGTCTACTTTGTGTTCTAAAATTGTTTTTTTTTATTTCAATTTCAGTGTTTATGTTTTAGACACATTATTTTATTTAAATATATATTTCATGATATTTATGCTTTGCTTACACATGAAATAAAAAATAAATAAAAACTGATATTGAGTTCTGAACTTGTAACAAATTTAGTCTACTACTTTATTTTCCCTTTTGAAGACAATGTACTGTTGATAAGGGAAGATATACTAATGACAGGTATAGTTGGGATAAGAATGATCTTGAACAGAAAATTAACATCTACCAAGTATTCCAAAACCTTTCCAAAACAAACTATACTCTGCAATTGGAATGAAAGCAGTGAATCCATCAGAAAAATAAATATTTCAAAAAACCTCATTGTGTGGATCATTTATAACAAATTTAGTATAGGAGATAAGGAACAGAGAATGCATTTTGCTAGGAATAGATGCAAATTGCTACAAAACAAACATTAACTTGTAAACTCGAGTCATGTTCTTAAACAGTCTCATCAAGATTTTCATATGGCTGTCATGCATGGCACCAAAACTTCTTTCAGACAAGCAATATGGCTTCTCTAGTTCAACTGCTGATGTACCAACAATTATTGTTGGACTAGCTTAAAAGCCACCCTATCGGGGGGTGTTCAAGCAAACTCCTTCAGAGGGGTCTTGATTGGGCTTTCATCACAATAGCTGGGTGGGGAGGTGGAGATGCAATACGCAACAAACTGCAGAAGAATTCAAAATTGATTTCTGCATTTCAGTATTGAATTAATATTTAATCTTACCTTTTAAAAGCTCAATGATAATTCTTCTGCCACCACTTTAAAGACAATTTGATGTACATAGGTCCTTACTTTCTGTACAAAAAGTTATTTTTATTTCATGGGTGACTTTTGTTGGATTTTGCAATTAATTTTGATTATTCACAAATTTATTTTGAAGTTATAAAAATTGTTGCTGTGCAAAAATATTTGTCGTAAAAAAAAAAAAAAAAAATAATTGCAGTAATGAAAACTTGGGAATCCAAAATTTCAGGATTGCTGGTCCGTAACTGGCCTGGAATAATTCTTAATTTGCTCATGGGGTCAGCCTGATTCAAAAATGGTATGATATACTGAAACATGGCCTCTAGGAGTAAAGTTGAAAACATAGACAATTTTATTTTGAAATAGCTATTGAAAGTTAGAGAGTTGTGTCCCTTTAATTGTTTTTATCAGTAAAAGCCAAGATGGTGGAATCCAAAAAACAATTGCAATAATGAAAACATGGGAATCCAAAATTTCAGGATTGCAAGTCCAGATCTGGCCTGTAATATTTTAATTTGCTCACGGAGTCTGCCTGATTCCAAAATGGTATATGTTGAACTATGGCATCTAAGTAAAGTACGACACACATTTGCATTTATTATATAGAAGAGTCTACCAAGCTTTCAATATACCTGGTGAATCTTGGACTGTTGTTTTGGAAATCTCAAAAGCATTTGACAGAGTTTGGCATACCAGTCTTCTCCATAAGTTGAAAAGCTATAGTATTTCCAGACATTTTTTTTAACTGATTCAGACTTTCTTATCAAAATCTTATCAAATCATGAAATGAAAATTATCCTGAATGGACAGTCTTCTAGATTTTTTTTATTTTTTTACTAATACAGGTTTCACCCAGGGCTCTATCTTTGGACCTACTTTGTTCTTAATTTTCGTGACATCAGTTCTCACTTGATATCTATGCTGATGACACACTCATTTACTTGTCTTGATAGTAAGTCTGATCACTTCAATAAGGTCAAATTGGCAGCTTATCTCAAGAATGACCTACGATCTGTTGTTAACTGATAAGCTGTAAAGGTCGAGACTGATGAAACTAAGGAATGTAGCTTGTCTGAACATTATACATAGAAATAGCAATATTGTAGTGATAGGCTTGCAACATTTTGTCTGTGGGAAAGGTGTTGTAGGGTAGAAAATAATTCATCACCCATAAGGATGTGGAGATGCTTTTGAACTATCAAGACTGTAAAATGAAGACTGGACAGCCATATATAGCAGCAGTACTTCATTTTTCAGGTAGGCAATAGCACAAGGAGTCAGATACTTACTGGAGATGTACAGGGAACTGACCATTTTTCCAGCCTCTTTAGTGATGGATCTTATGTACAAGTTGCACTTGAGGTCTGGGTTGAGCTTAAGTCCCAACAGGTGCTCAAGACATGGGGCCTCTCTGAGAGAACATTCATTGCGATAAATGAAAATTCAGGGTCTGCTACGTGATGATGAAATGTTGCCAGCCAGTTTTTTCCCTATTGAGTTGTTAGAGCTAGATCAGAATAAAGATCAGGTCCCAGGCTCTGTTCATCTAGAATTTTAGAGGATCACACATATACAGTAGTAAGGCAGGTTTATTTTTTATGTTGTTTTTAGAAAATCAATATTGCACACAGTGTAAAAGTTGGAGTTTGATGTGATAAGTACTGATACTGAAATTTAGAGTCATAGCTTTTACCAATTTTTGAGTATTTAGGTTTAAATATCTGAAAAAATTTACAGAAATATTTAATGACTGCTATAGACCTGGTCTGTAGGTATTTACTTGCTTCAAAATTTTACCATTTCAAGAGTAAATTCAAATAAAGTCGATATTTTCTGTATTAGATACATTGAATGGAAAATGTATTTAACCAGAATTCTAATTATGAATCGCCACAAGCAAAATATGCAATTTTTTTAATGTATTTGATAAGAAAAAAAACTGTAAAAGATTACAAAAATGGCTACTCAATTAATAAGATTTGTTAGATCATAATTAATAAAAACAAAAACTAGATAAAAGATAACACTATAATACTGTTGGAACACACATTATAAGACAATGTTTTAAATTTGTATTGCTTATTGAAAATCATACTAAAACTACAACATTGTATAATATATTATTACATCATAATATATAGCTAAATTGTTCAGTGTAATTTCCCTTTGAAGTAAATAAAGGTCTTCTTTGATGTCACAATGATTTAGTAATAATGTACTTGTGCCATTCATGTTGTCCATATACAGTTTGTAAAGCTTCAGTAAATTATAAATTTTATAAGGCTGTGCTATAATTTTATAAGGCTGGTCACTGGAATTAAATTCCAACATTATTTTGAACCTTAACTTAATATTTAAACTCATCTCCTCAATAAATGATAACAATTTGGAACAAAAATATTTAGTATCATTATTTATCATGTCAAACCCCAACTTTTAAATTGATTTCAATATCAGGGTTTCAAAATTGACCTTTCCTAATACAGAAGCACCATCAGCATAAGTATTTCAGATCAACAAAGATAGGGGTCATACTTCAATGTTGCAGCACAGTATGGAATAGAAATTGATCAGGGTTAAAAATGAAGCTAAGTCATAGAAGATTGCAAGACAAGTGATGGATAAGCATGAATTGTCCAATTTGGTGTCAGTCGATACCATCAAGATTCATCCTTAAAAAGGCACAGTGGTGTTATGGATAGCAGCTCGGATTGAAGAATTGGAGATTCAAGTTCAAATTTCAGTTGAATCTATTAAGCGTGAATTGTCCAATTTGGTATCAGTAGATACCATCAAGATTCAGCCTTTAAAAGGTACAGTGGTGTTATAGATAGCAGCTCAGATTGAAGAATTGGGATTCAAGTTCAAATTCCAGTTGAATCCATTACATCCACTTATGTGCTATTACCCTTGGGAAAGTTATGAATCCTCTTCTCCTCCCAGCTATGAGTAAATAGCAGGACAGACTGGGTTCTATAGCCTTGGTTGGCAACTGATCTACCACACAAAGATCAGGTAAAAATCTGCCTTGTCAGTCATGTATTGAAAGATACATGATCACCTAAGCGTGTATCATGCATGGCACATAACTGACTGATTTAAAAAGGATGGAATTGAGAAGAGATGTATTTAAGCTAAGAGCTCAGTATAAAGTAAAAAGGAATTTGAAGATGAGTACAGAATTCAGATTCACCCCTAATAATTTAAAAAATATCTTTTCACCCGAAGCAAGGCAATAAAACCACTAAGATGCAAGTGGTTACTGAGTGTGAGAGAATATAAAAGAAAAAAACACTATTAAGGAGAGAGAAGATAGCAAATGACATTGATCTTCAGAAATTTAAATACAAAGTTGACTGGAAAGAAGAAGCCAGAAGACAGTTCTATGAGCAGGAAGTTTGAGGGAAGAAATTGTTAGCATAGAACTTATGGTTACATCTAGCCATTTTAATTGTAAAATAACGAGACCTTGCTACCAATCTAGTACTGCACTTAAATTCATAAAATCTAGTTACCATACAAAAGAGTAGTATTTATTTTGAGTAATAGACAAATATGGCACAATGCCAAAGGATGGGTAGGGAAAGAGAGCCGAGTTTGAATTCCAATTCCAATCAAATCCATTACATTAATTTATGTGCTAATACCCTTGGGAAATGTGTGAATTTTCTTTTCCTCCCCAGTATGGGTAAATAGCATGTGTGCCATGCGTGACAGACCAGGTCTATAGCAGTGTATGGTCTACTGCAGAAAGAAATGGCAACCTATTGAAGGAAAAAAATCTGCCTCGTCAGTCATGTACCGAAACAAAATGTGTATCACGCATGGCACATAACTGACTAAGGATTGAACTCACTACTCAGTCATAATTGTTCTAGCGAGACAAGCTTGCTAAACATTACACCACGTCCAGGTTCTCAATGGTTATTTTTTAAGTGTAGCTTACATGTGGCACAAGACCGAATGTATGGGGCACCTAGTGAGGATCTAATTTACTTTTCAGGCTTGCTAACCGTTACATCACGCCAAGGTGCCAGAATAGTGAAAGGATCTATTTTTAGATACATTGAAGCAAATAGCTAAGGGAACTCACATGGAATATTAACAATGAACATTAACTTCTTGAAATGAACATTTTCATTGGAGACATTTTTCTGTTTTTTACTCATATCGTAGAGAGGTATAGTGAAGTAATGGTTGGCGGCTCGGACTGAGGAATCAGAGAACAAAGTTTGAATTACAGTCAAGCTCATTGCATTCTTACATTCGAAAACATGTTTCGGCTTTAAAGTGTCGATAAGCCGTAAAAATAAGGTATTAATTACTAAAAATATGAATAAAAAGAAACATCAATATTTAAATGGAGTATCTAAGGGGAATAATTTTAACTGAGTTACTTCCCTTGAAAGATCAAGACGAGTTGCTACATTTTCGTTAGCATATAAAAAAAATATTATTGTTTCTAATAAACCTTTAATCTCAGTGGTGTGCAGAGGTGTGGTAGCGCCCGGGGCGAAGATTGTGAACCCCCACCAAATCGCAACAGTATACCTAGTTTATTTTCTTTTGGACAGATCCATTGTTCACAATCAGTGAGAATGTTTAAATAAAAAACATAACATTTTTTTAACAACAAGATACGTTTAAGAAATGTTCTACACACGAAGCCATTTTTGTCAACCTTATCTATAAATAAATAAAATTTGTCGAATTTGTATAACACTAAAAACTACATAAAGTTGAACATACCGATTAAAAAAAAAAAATCTAATAATTGACAGTTGATAAAAAAAAAATAAATGAAAAACAATTTCAACTCAGTAGTATTTAGATAAAATTTTGCGTAAATTTTGATTTGTAAAATTATATGACAACAAAAAGAGAAAAATTAATTTTTAAAAGATTTCAATTTCGAAATTCTTGGATTTTTCGCTCTGTCTCCTGTGATATTATTAGTTATTAATAATTAACTAAAATCAGTTTTAATGTATGTTTACTACTATTAATAATAAATAGTAAAATAAGAGATTTGGATCTTGCATGGGATAGAATGGGCGAAAAATTAATGACCAAAAATCAAATATTTTCTATTAAAAGTTTCATACTTTTCATTGGTAATGTATACTATAAACAAATAAAGTTTACTTATTTAAGTTGGAGATATTGCCTTACAGATATTCAGAGGTCTTGTTTACTGTTTCCTTTGTATGTGTACACCTAACTTTGTGGGAAGTTAGAACAACAATGATTTTAAAACGTCTCCATCTTTTTTTGCATGAAATGGCCACCACATTCTTTCTTCTTTTATGTGCCCTGTCTCTTCAGGACGTAAGCGATTATGGCTCTCCACTTCCTCCTATCCCTTGTAGTTCTCAATAAATTTTGTCCCTTTGCTACTTCTCCCAGACCCTGTTCTGTCATCCACTTGCTTAAGCCCGCTAGGTATGACACGCGTTGCTTTCCCTTGTGTCTCTTTTTCCCTCTATTCGCCTTGTGAGTGTCAGATTCTCCAAGCCCTCCTTTCTCATTACATGTCCCAGAAATTTCAGCTGCCTCTTCCTAAGTATAATCTTCCTCCTTGTTTGCATCCTCTCCAAAACCCCATCGTTGCTCACACTCTTGGTCCATGATAACCTTAGAATCCTTCTGTAGAAACATATCTCTGTTGCCTCGAGTTTCTTCTTCATCTTCAAGGAGACCGTCTAACATTCGCTACCGTAAAAGAGACAGATATCACGTAGCAGTTCAGTACTCTTTTCTTTGTTACCAACGAAATCCTCCTGTCTTATAATACTCTGCCTAGCTTTTGGAATGCATCTTTGGGCATCCCAATACGTCTTCGGATCTCAGCGTCGCACTTACCGTCCTCTGTCAGAACACTTCCCATAAATTTCCACATCTGATTGATTTTAGTGCCACCGACCTGTAAATCGCATTTCGGGCTCATCCTTTTACTGATGACCACGCATTCTGTCTTCTTGTACTTTGTGCTTAGTCCCTTCTTCTCACTGTCCATCTCTACCTTCTGTAGGAGGTTTTGTAGTTTCTTTTCCGTGTCTGCTATCAGTACTGTGTCATCTGCGTATCTTATGTTCTTAAGATTGTGGCCGCCAATGATGAATCCCGGTAGGATTTCCAATTTTCTCAGAATCGCCTCGCTGCATAGGTTGAATAGGTCCGATGAGAAGACACATCCTTGCCTTATGCCTCTTTCTATTTTTGTATATCTGCTGAACTCATTCTCTATCCGCAGGTAGGCCGTTTTCTGCCTGTATAGGTTCTTGATTATTCTAATATATTTCCCAAATATATCAAGGTTGCTGAGCAGTTCCAATAAATCTTTGTGATGTACTTTGTTGAACGCCTTTGCGTAGTCTACAAAAACAGGTGCACGTCATTCTGCATTTCTACTGCTCTTTCTGATAACATTCTGAGCATGAATATCGCATTCCTTGTTCCGGTGTCTTTAATGATCCCGCATTGTTCTTGTCCTATCTCTGGCCTGATTCTGCTGCACGCTCTATTCATCAGAATATGGATGATGAGTTTGTTATGTGGCTCATTCGGCTGATTGTTCAGTGGAGTTCACATTCGTTTGCACCTGGTTTCTTAGGCAGTGATATGAAGATAGATGAGGTTGAAGTCTTCCAGTATATCCCTACCGTTGTAGATTTCATTTATTATTTCTGTGATCTTGTCTATTCCAAAATCATCAAAAGCTGTCATCATTTCCGTTACATTTCTGTCTGGCCCTGCCACTTTGTTTCTATTCAATTTCGTCAGTGCAGCTTCTACTTCGGTTTTTAGAATTTCAGGTACGTCAGTAGTTTTGTGTTTTGCTGGTTGTTCTCTTTCGTCGCGGAACAGTTCTCCAATATATTCGTTCCAGAGCTGATGATTTTTTCCTTCTCTAATATGAGCGTTCCATCCTTTGATTTTATGGAGCCTGTTAACGAGCATGTGCTGTTAGTTTGTTTATTCATTTATTTATGCATTTCCTTTGTTGGTGGTGCTCAATCTCTCTATTTCTGCACATTTCTTGTTGAGCCACTCTTCTTTAGCTTGCCTGTACTTGGTCCTTATTTCGTTGTGTAATTTTCTGTATTCCGTTCCGTATCTTGGCCGAGTTTTCCATTTTCTTTCAATAATGTCAAGAATCTCACTTGCCATCCATTCGTTTCTCCTTCTTCGTCCATTCTCCTTTGGGATGATATCGTTTGCTGATGTCACTAAGGCTTCTCTTAGTGCATCCCATTTCGAGTTTCCATTATTTCTCTCGTACCTTCTCTTCACATTGTCCATATATTTTTCTTTCAGGTACGGGTCGCTCAGAAGTTTGTTGTATTGCAATTTAGAAGCTGCGTTAGGCTTCTTCGGTTTCCGTAGTTTCACTCTTAGTTTATATGTGACAGAGCGATGGTCGCTTCCGCAGTTTGCATTTGGGTGGGTTTTGCAGTGAACCATTGCATTCCTGAATTTTTTGTTGATACTTATGTAGTCAATTTGGTTTTTAGTTTCTCCTTCTGGACTCCTCCATGTCCATAATCGTCTCGGATGTTCTTGGAACTATGTGTTGGCTATGACCTGGTCATTGGCCGTGCATCATTGGATCCATTTTTCTCCAGGTTCATTGCGGGTTCCTAGTCCAAATTTTCCGGCTATATCCCCTGCCTACTTTGGCTTTCAGGTCTCCCATGATAATTATGACTTCTTGCTATTTGATATTGTCTAGTATGGAGTAGAAAAATTCAATTTCTTCTTCCTTATTTTGCGCTGTCGGTGCGTACACTATTAGCTATGTGGAAAGGCTTTTCTTTCAGCCTGACTACTAGAATTCTTTCGGGTAGTTGATAGTATCCCAGGACGCAATTCTTGAATTCTTGATCTAGTACCAATCCTACTCCTTTATCGCTTTTCTCTCCACCTGTATCAATAATACTTTGATTGTCACCGACAAAATCTCCGCTGTTTGGCCATCTAGTTTTACATACACCTAAGATATTGATTTTTAGCCAACTCATCTCTTGTTTTCATAATGTTTCGCAGTTGTTCAACGTCCGAACGTTCCATGCCCCGAGAGTTATTTTTTGCTTGATGCGAGCAAGTCGCTGGATAACGGTCCGGTGACACCTGTCGCTCATATCGTTCCTTTCCGGGCGAGGGATAGGTTCCGAGGAATTTTATCCCCTTTGCGCTGTTTGTGCTAGCAGTCCCTGGATAGCGGTCAGGTGACACGTGTTGCACATGTCTGTCCTTACCGGGCGAGGAGTTAATTCCTATAGACTTAACCCTCTTCACGCCGTTAGGTTTCATATTGTATGTGTTATTAGCCATGATATATCTTGAGATTAATAGTGGAGTGGTTTGCCGTTGCCTTCTCCACGGTGGTTTATGGAGGCACCACCGCTAGTTAGCTGGTCGTTGACTCATAAAGAATTCTTCTGTCCTTTGTTAGGTCGTATTTTTTGTCTTATTGGCTAGCTAAAAAGCCGCCTCACACGCAAGAACTTAGAGTGAGGTAGTCGGTTTAGTCGCCGACATTTGGACTGTGGAATACTTACCCAATATATATATGAGTTACCCCCACAATCTGTTTGAGCCACAAACCTGCAGATTTAGTTAGAATAAATAGAATAAAATGATTAAATTTTAATCACATTAACATCCTAAATTTACATGATGGTTGCATAATATAATTATATATACTATCAAAGAAATTTCACGTTTTTATTCTAATTATAAAGATTTGGCCGTTTATTGCTATATTGGTGGTACTGTCAATAAAATATATTTAATAGTCGTTTATATTTCTACTTTACAAAGAAAAACAAGATATAGATAATAATATTTAGCTAAAATTTAATGAGATATTTGATGCCGTATCTTATTTGCAATTTGGTTTAGAATTTCCTTCATATAAATTTAATAAAAGAGGTTCAGTTGTACTATAGGGACCGTTGAATTTACTCGCTCATTTCGCTCGGTATTCGCCCAAAATTTGGATAAAATCTATTGGTGTGAAACAATATTTTTGATCCGACAAAAAGAAATTTTTAACATTTTTACCTGTCATCGAAAAGAAATTGACATTTTGTTAGTCTTAAATTCTCGACTTGTATATTTTTAAACTTTTTTATTTTTTTTGCTTTTAAATTTGATAAATTCCATTAAAACTTGTTTTTTGTGTAAAAAGAATGGTCAAAATTTATTTTTTGTGTGAAAAAGTTTTTTTTCTTTTTTTTTTGGGGTGTATTAAAATTTTAAAACAGCAAAAAATATTTCCGGTTCTATAAAAAAAAAAAAAAAGGCATAATGCAATGGCCGCGGGCAATTAATACATTGAATTAAAGTTAGATTCTCAACACTTTAAAAAGTAAATAAGAAATTTATTCCAGGACAAGAAATTCAATTAAGACCAACAATTAATTTTATCACAATGGATGAGAAATAAGTAAAAGAAAGATCTACTTCTGCAAAGAAAATAATTTAAAATTTCACATTACATTAATTTTAAATATGAAACAAAAAATGCCTATAGTAAAATTACCAACAATACATTTTATAGCAAAATGACCAACAATACATTTTATTTGTAGTTGAAGTCATAAAATTGTGTTCCTAAATATTTGGATTTTGGCATTAAATAACCCATAGAGGTGTTGATATGCAGCTAAACAAAATCAACGAAAATATAGCTCTAGCAGCTTTCAAACTGATTTCATGCTGTCCATGTGTATGCATTTACAAAAATCTATAATCAGCTTTCGAATATGTGATGTCAAGTATTTTAAACAGTCACGCGATTAACGAACGTAGAGAAAGAAACTTTTGAATACACAATCTATCGTTGCAACATCTGCGACATTCACAAGTTTTAACCGTTAAAAATTTACCATGCCTAAGAAACGACAAACATACTTACTGTGTTTAGGAGGAGGAAATACTGTAATGCACTAACATTATTTTGTGTAGGTCTAATACTTTCAGAAGTAATATTATAACCCCCCCCACCTCAAATCGACTGAAGTTGCATCAAATGTTGACTTTATTAAATTTTTTGGATTATCATCATATAGGGTCTTTATAACATTTTCAACATCTTTTATTCGTACTGAAGGTTCATTGCAAGAATGTCAATGTATGTAAATACACATGTTGAAAGATCTTGTCCATGTATCTTTGAAAAGTGGATGCTGCATTCTTTAGACCAAATGTATTTGTATTCGTGCAACACGAGAGGAGGAATAAGTGCTGTTTTTATACAGGGTGCGATGGATAAATTGTCGTCCAAATTACGTAAAAATGAAAATAACACTGAAATCTTATTTTTAACAGATATATTTACCAAAATTACACAAAAATATCTTGAAATACTTAAGAGTAAATTTATTCAATAAAATCGACATTGGCTTCAACCACGGCCTTCAGAAGACTTCGGAATCTCCTGCATCTCATCTGGACGGTCTCCTTGTTTGAGCTGGTGAATGTTGCCTTTGCCTTCAGTTCATCTGCGCCCCGCAAATAATAATCAAGGGTGTTGCAGTCTGGGGAGTTAGGTGGCTAGTTGCAAAGTGGTGATGTGATCCCCAAAATTGTCTGACAGCTATTACTGGGTTCTCCTGTTTGTGTGGCATCGTGCAGAGTCCTGTTGTCATACATAGGTTCTTCCAGCGGCCACCCTCTTGACCCAGAGCAGCACTACCTCCTCAAGGCACTTGATGTAGGCCTCCATGTTGAGTCTGAGGCCCTGTGAATGGAGGCATAACATCGCCATCACTAGTGATCACTCCAAACACTTTTGTAATCACAGTTAGACACATCCACATCATCTGTGCTGTTCTCAGATTGACAACCTGAAATACTCGTATTGGAACTTCCGGCGGTACAGCATGCCGTTTCCAAATTTCTGGTGGAATAGATTGCCATGTTCTTTTTATTACAGACGTTGCCCAACTGACTCTACTATATTTTGCAGTCGACAAAAATAAAAAAAAACAACAACGCGCATGCGGGAAATTAAAAGTATAAAATGGCGACAATTTATCCATCGCTCCCTGTATCATCTGGGTGCATTTTGATTTGATAGTATGCTGTTACCAAGTCGATTTTGTTAAATCTTGTTTTGTTGGCTAGTTTATCAGCAAATGAATAATGTTGGTATGTATGGGGTATTTATCCTTTTTGTAATGCCGTTTAATGCGCGGTAATCACTGCAGTATCTGAAATTGCCATCGAACTTTTTAACAACGTGTCGAGGGCTAGTCCATTCACTATCAGAAGGTGTAATGACACCATGGTTCTGTAATTTCGAAAATTCTCTTTAATGCCTGGTCTTTCTCCGCTGACAGACGTCTTGCCTTGGTAAAAATAGGAGCTTAACTGCCTGTAACAATTCTATAGTATACTCCTGCATATATGCTTATTTTTAAAAAGCCTTTAATGAAATCAGGCATATTATTATTCACGACTAATTTGATAGAGTCGTTGAATGTTTATAGTTTCTTTGAAAACCATGACGTGAGATTCACGATCATTTCTTGTTGGCAATGTATCAATAAACCAGAATTGTTTAGGAAATAGAATCGTGTTATTAGGTTGGTGCAAAAATAATGACGTAATAAGGTCGTTTTTTGACGTTAAAAAATACGTCAAAAAACGACATTATTACGTCATTATTTTTGCACCAACCTAATATGGTCCATAATGATGAGGATATTTCATCATTCTAAAAATAACTGTCATCAGTGATGATAGAAAAGGATATATCACCACCCTAACCCTCATCATAATAAAAACGACCCTTCCGCCACAAGAGAGTCAGTAGAGTAAAGAACGGTAGATTAGACTAGGGTACCTGTAGCAGTAGTCAGTGATGAGTAGACAAGTAGCAGTAGCATGTGATGTGCAGCTGTTGTAATTGACCTCAACAGCTCAGCTACGTAGCCTACGTTGGCGCTAGTATTTTGGTAGCGATCGTCACAGAAACACCTTCGTTCGTGGATTACTTACCAGGTGTTTCGTGCTCAGTAAAGATATTATTCAAAATGTCAAAAAGTCCTGCATTTATATATATTTTTGTAAGTAGTAATCATGTTTTTTTGTACACGTACAGAAAGTGCGAAACATTACGTGAAATCTTAATGTTATTCACTTAATAATCCTTTTAAGCATTACATGACTAGCGTCATTACTTGTATCTGCGTGTACACAACATTTATTAAATTTCATATAAAACTACCTTCAGAGTATATGTATAAGCTGTGTTATGAAATGTAGATGGTTCCATTCCCAAGCTGCCCCATTTTTAGATGTCATATACAAATTAACTAGTCTGTATTAAAAAAATCTGAAAACCGAAACACTTCCGGTCCTAAGAATTCCGGATAAATGATTCTCAATTTCTACTTTAATTCGCCCTGATTATCTGTAAGCCAGATTGGGATTACCCACTTGTCTGCCATGTAACTTCTGCTAGCGGCCGCTAGATAGCGTTGCCAAAAGGCATTATTTAAAAAAAAAAAAAAAAAAAAAAGCAGAAACTTTATTTTTAATCCTTTTCAGCTACAAAACCCTTTACAAGTTGT
The DNA here is from genome assembly GCA_963932145.1 of Acanthosepion lycidas. NCBI lineage: Eukaryota > Metazoa > Mollusca > Cephalopoda > Sepiida > Sepiidae > Acanthosepion > Acanthosepion lycidas. The sequence continues at coordinate 64,055,549 of OZ010573.1, forward strand.
TTAAAGCCAGAAAATATTTTTAGATTGTAAGAATTTTTTTTTTTTTTAGATAATAATTGTTTAGTGATACAAGTCTTACTAGTTAATCCATACCTGAGGGGAGAATATTCACTTACGTGTAAATACTCTTGGGAAAGAATATTTGCGCGTAAGTGAACAGGAATTGGGACAAAACTCGCAGATTAACATTTCAGAGCCATTATCCATCACACCACCCGCATATCCAAGCTTACAGCACCTGATATTCCCAAGCGGTCACCCATCGAGGTACTGTCGAGGCTGACTTTGCTTAACATCGTACAGGAACTGATGTTTCAACGTCATGTGGCCTTTCGCCTTCATAATGTCATAGGTACAAGACGTATCTGGTTTCCGTTTCGCGAGACTTCTTAGACCCCAGCGAACCACATGATGTATTGCACAAAGCGCAACATACAAGTTAATAACTTCCAAACCAACAAGAAACCTTTCTTCGATGTAAATTTCTCAACATCTTCAATCAGAAAACTGGAAAGAAAAAGGATGCTTTTACTTTTACAATCAGAAAGAGGCAGCTGAGATTTCTAGAGCATATAATGAGGAAAGAAGGCCTGGAAAATTGACACTCGTAGGACATATTGAAGGCACGAGAGACAGAAGAAAACTTCACATAACCTACGAAACCAGCTTGCATAAACGGTTGGCAGATAAAGGATTAGAAGGGATAGCAAAAAGATTTAAAGCTACAAAAGGACAAGAACTTGTGAAAAGCCATGATAGCCTACGTCCTGAAGGGTCACGGCAGATACAAGAAGCAGCAGGCAATAAAGTTTTGTTGTATTTGTATGTAATTTCATTCCCATTCTAGAAAAAAAATACCCGGCGACCGCAATATTATCGCGACAAAATCTCTCACACATAAATATACGTCTTATCACTAAATATATTTCAACAATGGTCTTCCAGTTACACCAGTATTTAATCTGATAAACAAAAGACGAGGTAACTTTACAAACATTGAAAACTAGTTGGAAAATTCAATTATAAATTTCAATAAAGAAGACTGCTGACTTCTGAAAATTCGTAATTTTCTTACGAAACTAATACAAGTTGATTCAGGGCGTAATAAATACAAATGAAATCTCGGAATCATTAAAAGATGTCTGAGTTTTTTTCTTTGCTTAAATGTATTGGGCTATTCTTTTGCAGGCAAAAGCTAAAAGCTATTCACACTGAAAATAATTATTTTATGAAAGGAGTTTTAAAACTATAATGTATGCTACAGTGTGAAAGATAATTTATTTAACTACGTTCCACTGGTATCTGATAACAATGATCGAAATGAAACATTATTTATTTAATATAATTAGTACTTTTTAAAAACTTTCCCACATATTAGACCACTTTCGTTGAGTGGAAGTCTCCTCAAACCACCAGCACCTTCCTCAGTATTATTTCTGATTTTGGTTAGGTTGTCTGGATGGTGTGAATTTTCAATTTTAATTCCTGATATGGCATCCCATCTACAGTCACTTTCTCGCAGACGTGATGTGGCTCCTCTCTGTCTTTTCTACAACTATTTTCCTGGCAGCTGCTCCGACGAGCTACTTTCATTGGTTCCCAAACTGCATGAATTTAAACGTGCTACTAGGCTGGCATCTCTGCCCCACCCTTTCACTGTTGAAACGGCTAAATGTAGCTATCTCTTCTACTCTAACAGCTTCTTATCTCGCACCTACCGTCAGTGGAACTCCCTATCACTTGCTTCCCTGATAGCTATAATCTCCAAATATTCAAATGTAATGTCAATGGACATCTTCTGATGCCTTGATCTTGATCCCTGCTCTTCTCTTCATCCTTTTCCCCAAACACGCCTCTTTTTTCTTACTCTCACTCTCTGTAGCCCCTTACATGCTAGTGGTAATCATGCCTTGCTTGGGGTGATTTGCTTAAAGGAAAAAAATCATCTTTAGAAGAATTATTATTTATAGTCATGAAATAATCATACTCTAGAATTTTTTAACTTTCTAATTTAAGAAAGATAGAGAAGTTAAACTAGAAAGAATATTAACTATGCAACATACATTTACCGGCCTGAATGTCAGAGAAATCTCATAGAAAATATGTCCTTCGACAGGAATCGAATCTGTATCCTACACGGAACCGTCATACAGTCTGACGTGTTATATCATTTAGCTACAGAGGAAGTGTCTGGTTAGCAAGCGTAGGATACAGGTTTGATTCCTGTTGGAGGGCACATATTTTCTATGAAATTTCTCAGATATTCTGGTTTGTTTGGGTTTTATGGCATATCAACGACTGTGGGTTATTTAATGCCAAATCCAGTTTATATGAATTTTAAATGCCTATTTTGTATGGAACATTTTTAGCAACCTAGAGCTTATTTGCTTGCACACTGCAAAGTAATCCTAGATCTTTTTGCTTAAGTCAAGTTGGTTGGTTGGGTTTTATGGCATATCAACCACTGTGGGTCATTTAATGCCAAATTAAGGTATATATATATATATATATTAAATATACAGTATTATTAAACATATAGCTGGCAACATGGTTTCAAAAACACATAGCTGGCAACATTGTTGTTTCAAAAACGCATACCTGGCAACATTATTTTTCCGATAACATTATCTGAAGCCTTGTTGTTGGACGTAGTTTATCGTCATACCCAGGACGCGGATGTAGTTTATCGTTTGTTTGTTTGTTTGTTTGGGTTTTATGGCATATGAACCACTGTGGGTTATTTAATGCCAAATGCAGTTTATATGAATTTTAAATGCCTATTTTGTCCTGGCAACATTGTTTCCAAAAAACGTATAGCTGGCAGCATTATTGTTTCAAAAAGGTATAGCTGGCAACATTATTTTTTCCAAAAAAACGTATAGCTGGCAACATTATTCTTCTGAAAGCACTATATGAGGTCTTTCTTGCTGTTGGACGTAGTTTATCGTCATACCCAGGACGCAAAACGTATAGCTGGCAACATTATTTTTTCAAAAACATAGCTGGCAACATTGTTGCTTCAAAAACACATAACTGGCAAGATTTTTTTTCCAAAAAACGCATAGCTGGCAACATTATTTTTTCAAAAACACAGCTGACAACATTGTTGTTTCAAAAACACATAGCTGGCAACATTACTGTTTCCAAATAACGTATAGCTGGCAATAATTATTTAAAAAAAACAAAACAAAAAACAAAAAACAAAACGTATAGCTGGCAACATTATTATTTCAAAAACGTATAGCTGGCAACATTTTTCCGAAAACATGATCTGAGGTATTGTTGTTGGACGTAGTTTATCGTCATACCCAAGACGCTCGGATATTCTGGCCGGTAAATGTAGTTAATACTGTTTATTATAAACAGAGCATTTACTTAAATATTTTTATCAATAAAAATAATGTATAAACAGAAAATATATTAAAATAATTGTCGGATTTAGTCCATATATATATATATATATATATATATATATATATATATATATATATATATATATATATATATATATGTATGTGTGTGTGTGTGGTGAAAAACGAAATAAAAATTACTTTTCGCCACTGTTTTGAAATTCGCGAGACTATGCGAAAATTTATTTTGACTAATAGAAAAGGGATTGGCTCTGAGTTAAAGAAAAGACCAAGGCAAAGTTTAACGAGCCTATGTGAAAATTTATTTTGACCAATGGAAAATGGAGCGGCTTACAAACTGAGAAAAAAGTAACGAGCCGATATGAAATCGCTTTTTGATATAAATAGGCAGAGAAAGTTGAGAGAGAGAGAGCAGAAAAAAGCAGAAAGCCAGAGTTCCACGCGTCTGAATAACGCCGGTGTCAAATTACACGCTGATGCATTATCAGCCTCTAAAGAGAACAGGGTAATTTCAAAGAACTCGCAAGCTAAGTACCTTAAAATATATCTTTTCATTCATGTTGAATACAGCCGTATAACTTTTATGTGAAAAACGAACTGTCTTAATTTGTTTTAAACATTGTGGAATTTTACTTTGTGTCCGAGGATTTAATATGAACGTTTTTTTTTTCATGACAATCCATCGAAACTACGAAATTTAAATATTTGATTCCTTTTCCTGAAACAAGTCACTGACAACTTCAAATTTGTAAGTTTGTAAATTCCTTATCTTGATTTGTTAAATATAACACATGTTCATCATTATCTCTCAATACTTCATGTGACATATACAAATGTATGATATAAATTTTTGTATGTCGAAATATTGTAAATAATAGTCAATATCAATAATGATGGCATCCGGCGATTGTCACTTTTTATGCAGTTAGAGTAATGAATTGCAACTCGGTTTGAGGAATCGGAGGGCCGAGTTCGAATTCCAGTAGAGTTCATTACATTCACTTACGTGCTAATATTCTCGGAAAAGGCGTGAGTCCATTACCGTTCTTCCGATGAGGAGTAAATAACTAGTTAATCCTAGTAGCTGTTTTGCTCTGAAAGGTTGTTATTTTTTTAACGCTAGTTTACCACACCTGCCCAGTAAAAATTCACAATTACTGTAAACAATTATTTGGTCTCGATGCATCGTTCGTGAGTTGAATGCCTTATATATCGTGCAAAAAGAGGAAAGAGTTTGGTTTGTCTTTGTTTAGATAAACAGAACGGTTTAAATGTACAGCAGAAAAAAAATCCGGAGGTACGGTAGAGAATGGATTAGGGTTCGGATTGCGGAATCAGCAGAGATGAGATCATTACATTAACTTACGCAATAATAACCCTTGGGAAAGGTATGACTCCAACCCCCGTCGCTCCAGCTATGAGTAAACAGAAGGACTGACTGGGTTTTACAGCATTGGATGGCAACCGATCTAAGAGAAGGTATACTGAATTCAAAACTTTATGCAACCCTGGCAAAGCATATACTATGCAGCTAAGGAAAGGGTCGTTAGCATTAACTAGATGGTCCCAACTACGGTCAATTTGCGACATTTCGTCATCTTTTAAAAAATCATTCTATAACATACGGTTTACAACATCTTTCTCTACATAACAGCGTAAAGCGAAGAAGCAATGACCATTAATTTTTATTTGGAGAATTTCTGAGTCCTAAAATGAGCTTCTATGTTTGCTTGCTTTCATGTCGAAGGTCGACGTTTGTCGACTGCTGTGGCTGATCTGAAAAGCTTGAAATATGGCAGAATGCTTGACCACTTGTGCATTTTCTTTCATCATACATTTCTTTATAAGCGTTCAAAACATCCTATAAACGTGCCATAAAGCTGAATGCCCTTTCTATAGTAGGAATTTTCTTCAGTCATTTCTGCATTGTTAGTTGTTGCGAAAATCTCACGCACCGTTATTTTTTTTTTAGCGCATGGTCGTGTGTCTGGAAACATTTAATATAAATTAATGGTAATTGCTTCCCCGCCTTAAACTGTATAAGTGTCAACATTCATATTTTTGCCAGTTTTTCACTTTCTCTTCATGGTCCGCTGGGACAGCGACATCCCCGATCTGGCAAATTATATACTTTTATTTATTTATTTACTGTCACTAGATACAGTCCCCTGGCATGAATAGGATGATCTGTCGGAATTTCTAAAATGTTAAGAATTTTACTTTTTCATTCTCATGGACAACTTCTTGTTTGATCCTATACCATTGTCTTGCATCTATTTCGATAAGCAAATATTAACCAATTTATTTCGATGAGCAAATAGTTAACCAATTTATTTCGATAGTAGAAATAATTACTATTATTCGTAGTCACTTACCATTTGTATGAAAATTGAGCAACATCGAATTTCAGTATTCCAGTTATTTTTAGTAATACTGTTGTTCAGATGGTCAGGACTTTTCCTCGGATTTCGAGTTCCTAACTTTTTTCAGTATTATCCCTAGTGGTCCAACACTGAAGGGCACGACCGTCGCTACACATTTTTTTTTAATCTGAGACCCGTAACTATCAGGGCTGTATGGACACCGCATGTACTTCAGTCGCAGTGGTGTTCCCTAGGCAAGACAGCCTGATTACTCTCCAGGTTGGTTTTGAATTCAGAGTTTTTCCTTCTCCTAGACCAGTTGCCACCCAAGGCTATAGGACCAAGTCTGTCCTACTATTTATTTATACCTGTAGGGAGAGGAGGAGAAGAGATGGATTCACGCCTTCCCCAAAGTAAGTGAATATAATGAATTTGAACTTCGCACTCCGATTCCTCAGAGCCGCTATCTATTAGGTTGGTTAAAAAATAATGACGTAATAATGTCGTTTTTTGACGTTAAAAAATACGTCAAAAACGACATTATTACGTCATTATTTTTTGCACCAACCTATTATTTTTTTTTTTTTAACAAGATCCAAATACTTATCAGGGCTTTCGTTTACTCCTGTAATTCTTTAGGGCAGGGAAATTCCTTGACATTTATCTCCTTGTTCACGAACGCTAGATTTGATCTTTGGCCTGAATTGGATAATACGATTGAAAGTCCCAGAAACTTGTGTTGTCCATTGTTTAAGATAAATTCTTGTTTGTGCACCGATAACTTTTTGCATTCTTTTATGTGAGTGATTCTCTCGTCTATAGTTACGCATACACTGTATTTACTATTCTCCAATGTTCTACCTTGACTTTGTATAATTACTTATTCGTTTATGTCTTGGACGTGGGCGATCATGGTTCTCCACAACTTCTTGTCTTTTGTAGCTCTAAGGAACACTTGTCTTTTTACCATCTCTCCCAGTTCCAGTTCTGCCATCTTCACTTGCTAATTGTCAAATCAGATAAAAAAAAAAAAACAAAAACAAATGGGGTAATGCTGACCTTGAGCTGTCCAGTCCTCTCTCTTCAGCCTTGTCAGAGAGCAAAAGATTTTATACGGTCTTGTAGGGGGAATGAATTATTTTCCACTCTGCAACCCATTTATGACAGATCAAACGTCGCAAGCCTATCGTAACTTTCAGTTCAAACCTAAGACACGCCATTCCATGTACACAGAGAGGCGAACCATGCTCATTCCATTTGAATTCAATTGGTAAGAAAGAAGTTCCATTCGAACAGATTCTTCTCAAGATATGCAGCTTTGTGGAACAGACTCTTGAGATGATGCTTCCCCGACCATTTTAATCATAACATCTCGAAGTCTAAGGTTAACCGTTATCTATCTTGCATATCCTGTGACGTCCCCCGGTGTCGCTGCGCCAAATGTGACGTCTGCCTGGCCGCGTCCGTCGTGCTATCCCGGTCACGTGACCAGTTGTGACGTCACTCCGTCTGTCTCCGCGCCGTCGCCGTTCTATCCTGTCCTGTGACGACCAATGTGACTTGGTATTGGTCGCGGCACCAAGTGTGACGTTCTAGCCTTTTGCTGGTTCGGGTGGGAATCTGGTTAGATCCGGTATCAGCCTTGTCGTTCCCAGCTCGCCTCCAACGTCTGGTTACCGAAGTAACTATTTTGATTTCCAGTCTAACCTACCCACGTTGTGATTTGATCTTAGGTAGACGAAATCAATCAGTCGCCGGGCCGTAATGCAAGCCGAGTTCGATCAAGGGCAACACCGCACAAGTATATGTAAAAGAAAATAAGGTAACGACTCGAAAAGTTCAAATGTGTTAAAAAGGATAACAATATTTTATATCTGGTTGTTGAATACAGGACTGCGTCTTTCTCCCAAACCGCTATTATATGGATTGTGACACTTCGTGTTTGTTAGGCGAGTCTTAACATCTTAAGTTTTTTTTTTCAAGGAACTGGTTTTGGTGTATCTTCAGGCGATATTCGTAAAACTTGTTTTGGTGGTGTGAGCCTAAGTCGTTCTTCGAAAATAAATTGTTCTTGGTTAGAAGTTGAGTTAGGAATTGCGTGGAATCTTTGTCAGCTTTTTGCAAGGCGACTGCCAAAAACTCCCCAACTGAACTCCAGCTCCAACTGAACTGCCCTTAACTCCTTTTCACTCGCTGCGACTCTGCTTATATGGACGCCGATCAAAACCGGGTTGGGCTTGTCGGGGTTTGAGGTTCCTTGATAACTTCAAATCCACAATCCACTTCTTTGTTTTCGGTCAGGAAAATTTATTATTTTCCATTTTTGGAAGTCTTTCGTCCTCCCACCTTCTTCTGTTCTCATATTGGTATCTCACCCAATCCCTTCATGGGGCGTCAACAGGTTTCCCCTCTCTATCACAGTGGCATCTCATACCGATCCCTTCAGGGGGCGTTAACAGTCCTCCCCCCCTTCTTCACATGATTACCTTCGCCTAACGCTCACACCAGCATTCAGCCAATGGACGCCCAACAGTGTGGGTGTGGCCAGACTAGCATCGGTTTAAAAAAATCTTACTCAAAGAAAAAAAAATTATCTTCCCCTTTTATTTTTTTCTTTTCCTTTCCTTCTTTTCTTTCGTAGTGTGGTCCCTTAATCGCAGTTCTTATCCTGATGTCACCTGGACTTTATTACCCGGGACCTTCGCCAAACAAGTGGGTGGTCAATTGGACGTATCGCACCTTGGTGCCACTTATTCGTTCTGATAAAATAATTTTGCTATCATAGCCAGCTCCTGACAATAAACAGGTGCCTTTTCCAAACGACCTTTCCGTAGATAACTAATGGTTTAGTCTTTTGTTTTTGTAACTGTGTGGTCCAGCGACATTTTGTTTTTCGGTCAGCGTATGACCTAATTAATTTTTATCTCCCAGCACCCCGCGGGAGGTCCAGCGGGCATTTTGTTTTTCGGTCAGTGCGTGCTTAATTAATTTTCATTTCCCAGTTTCTGTTTCGTAGGGGTCTCGGCCAACCTGAAATTTTCATTATCGTTGTCATAAATTAATTTAAATCCGACACATTCGCGACCCTACTTTCCTCACTAATGAGAATAAAAACCTTTAACCTCTGTTAAAAAAAGATAACATCGCTTAGTGTCCTTTTCGTGATGGCTTCTTATAACCTAAATATAATTCTCGCCTTTTTCTTTCTTCTTTCTTTCTAGCAACCTAAATGGTGTCACATCCACATAATCTACAATTCTTACGTTATAAAACAACCGTATCAAATCTAACTTGAGTAACTCCTGGGCCTTGCATTGGGCGAATAATAGCGATAAAATATAAACTCTTCCCTCACTCACAGGACACATTGAAGGCAATAGGGACTATTGCCTTCAATGTGTCCTGTGAGTGTTAAATTCCTCAAAGATTCCTTCTTCCTTAAATTTCAAATTTTTATTTATGCACGCGTTGACCTTTTATATAATTAGTAACTGTTAACTTACATTAGATCAATTGATTGATTCGTTTTGTACAGCTTATCACTTTAGAGGTTATTTAAAGCCAGGAAAATATTTTTAGATTGTAAGAATTTTTTTGAGGTAATAATAGTTTTAGTGATACAAGTCTTACTAATTAACCTATAACTGAGGGGAGAAGAGGCAGCTTTATACTTTACCCAAGGGTATTTGCGCGTAAGTGAATACAACGAACCCAACTGAAATTGGAAATCGAATCTCCGATTAACAATTCCGAGTTACTATCCATTATACTACTTGCACATCCAAGCTTACAACCCCTGGTATTCCCAAGCGGTCACCCATCTAGGTAGTAACCAGGCTCGACGTTGTTTAACTTCGGAGATCGTACGGGAACCGGTGTTTCAACGTGATGTGGCCGTAAGCCTAATTTATATTAGAGATCAAGTGTCAGCAAGTCTTTTCAGTATTGTAGCGGTTTTTCTAAATTGTATCGATTTTTTCTTGATGTTCTAGTTCTTCCAACCTTCTTACTAGGTATTAGGTTTCATCCTAAGCACTCCCATAACTAGGAGAACAGCTGTCACCTTCACCTGTCTAATATTTATTTTTTCGCCTTCGAGCGTAGTTATTAAAATATAATGCCCCTCAACGACGTCATGCTTTCGTGATATAATATTTAAAATGAGTGAAGCAGCAGACACACTAAAGGAGAAGGCAGAAGATCCCTTTAAATGATTGATGATGTCCAACGCAGACGCAGTTTAGAGAAATAAATAATATATCATCTTTAGAAGAATAATGATAGATATTTCACCTGCTTATTTGTCGAAAAGAAAAAGGAGAAAGAAATAAAATATGAAGAGACTATACAAGCGAAACAGAAACCATATGAATACGTGATTAACAAAGTAGAAAGTCAAGTCGATTTTATTTGTTTGTGTCTGTTATTTTTTCTTTATTGACCAAATATAAATTATGTAGAAATATGTTTTCCCAAGTGTATATTCATAGATATTGTGGTCATTTGTCTCACAGACAGTATTTGGATATTTAAAAAAATACCTACATCAATCTATAAATACACAGAGATCACATCACAATTTCATGCATATATACACAAAGAGAGATATTCGTTATTTTGATGGGCTAGTCTTTCAAATTAAAAAACCGCATGGCAATTCAAAGATATGTTCTTATCTGAAATGAAACATCTTTTAGTGGTTAAACGTTATATATATATATATATATATATATATGAGAGAGAGAAAGAAAAAAGAAAACGGTCGACAAGTGTATTTGGGAAAGATAACGCTTTCAAGGCAAGCGCTCACTATTAAGATATTGAGTATCAATAGCAACACATAAAATTAAATGGTCAACTTACCTTTCGATAAGTCGGGAAAGGTAAATCAACCCTTTAATTTTATTTGTTTTATATATATATATATATATATATATATATATATATATATATATAAGGACAGGAATCACAATTTTATTATTAAAATAAGATACAAAAGTATCACGTTTTAAAATTTTAGGCAACTTTTGGCTGACTCTTCTTCAGAAATAAAATCGTCAGCAACATATAACGTAGTAGTTGATAAGAACATTTTTTTTTATCAACCACTGATATTAAAATATAAATTACCAGGCTGGATGAGGGAACTGGGATAAAAAAAAAATGCTAATTTTCTTCCCAGTTAGGCAACCGTTTCTCCGAATAGGGCCAACTTAGGTTTCAATCCCCGTTGTCTACACACGGCACAGTGTTGCATATTAATAATAACAGATTCCAGGATGTCTAAATGGAGTCTGGTTCGTGCCATGTGCAAGACAGAAAAGAACTCAGGAGAATAATTTGTCCTGCAAACAACAGAATTTAAAAGGTGCTCACCGATTGCGGAGTCATGAGTCTGCGAACGCTCGGATGTTACAGGTTCGTGTCTACGCACCTGGACCGGGACATGCTTGGCGATCCTAACCTCGAACCTCTGGATGGTCTTGCCCATATAGTCGATCTCACATCGGCATTTATATTAATATATTTCTGGACTTTGTTGATTGTCAGGCAAGACATCCTTACGGCAAGTGGGGAAGACCCTTCTGGTTGAAAAAATACACCTGTCAGTGGGGGTCACCTTTTCTTTATTAAAACATTTGATCTCTGGGCCGGTTTAAATAAGATGGATGACTACACAAACACGTGTACCCACTAAATATAAAGTTTATATTAATAACAGCAAATGTAGGATTACAAATCCATCAATCGACAGATACGTACAGACGCGCTCACGTCTCCGCGTAGACAGATACGTACAGACGCGCTCACGTCTACGCGTAGACAGATACGTACAGACGCGCTCACGTCTACGCGTAGACAGATACGTACAGACGCGCTCACGTCTACGCGTAGACAGATACGTACAGACGCGCTCACGTCTACGCGTAGACAGATACGTACAGACGCGCTCACGTCTACGCGTAGACAGATACGTACAGACGCGCTCACGTCTACGCGTACACAGATACGTAGAGACATGTATACACAGATAGATGCATAGAGTAGTGGATACATATATAGATACGTATGTACAGACTTATATACATAGATAGTACGTAGAGATGTGGATTCGTATATACGTAGATAGAGACATAATACATATGTAGAAAGACATTTCTCTTTTTTTCCTTACAAAATAAAAATCGACTCGCCTTAATAACTGACGAGAAAAAGAAACGTTTTTAAAATATTTCGACGGTTGTAAATTTGATAAAAATATAGGATAAGTTTTTTCATCAAACAGAAAAAAAATTCTAAAATAGATGAGGCAGTGTTTAAATATTCAGACAAAATGATTTTTCTGTATAAATATATAGATTATTTACTTAGTGTTCTGTTCCCATAATACAAACGAACACTGAAGTTTATATGAGTACTTCTTCTATTTTTATGTGTCATGGCGATTATGACTCACCACAACTTCCTGTCCTGTGTAGCTTTTTTGGCTAACTCTCCCAAAATCTTAGTCCGCCACCCATTCACTCAAGCTCGCCAGGTAGGTTATGTTTTGTTTTCCTTTGTCTCTCTTGCATTCAATCTGTCCTGTGAGTATAAAATTTTCTTCGTTATATACCCCAGATATTTCGACTGTCTCTTTCTGATGTTAAGTATACGCGTCCTTTTTGTTGAAATTGTCTCTAGAACTTGGACGTTGCTTGCATGTTCAGTCCATGGTATTCTCAACATCTTTCTGCAAAACTACATTACTGTTGCTCTTAGTATCTTCTTTATCTATGAGAGCATTATCCAGCATTCACAGCCATATAGGAGGACTGATATTGCGTAACAGTTCAATACTATTTTCTTTGTTTCTAAATTAAAATGTCTCTGTTTCTTAATACTTAGTTGTTTTGAGTTATCTTTCGCTATCCAAATGCGCCTTCGAATTTCACTCTGCGTCATCTATTAAAGCGTTTACCATCGTTTGATTTCGATATCACCAGATCGTAATTTGCATGTCGGTCTGTCCCCTTTGCTAACAACCATGCATTATGTCTTGTTCTTTTACGACGAGTGCTACTTAAAATAATTTAATGCATTTAAGATAGGAAAATAAACGTTATACATGGATAAAAATATCTAATACGCGATCATGCAATCATTATTATACTCTTCAAGTTAAAAACACACCGACACAATATATATATACAGTGTAACCTGGATATAAGAGTGTTGTCGAGACCGGAGAATAAGTCTCTTATATCCGGGTTTCTCTTATATCCGGGTTTGGTCTATTATATATACATTAACACAGGCTCTAATTTGGGACCAGAGAAAATCTCTCTTATATCCGAGTTTCTCTTATATCCGGGTTATACTGTATATATAAACTGTTACATTATTACATAATAAAGGTTTATTACCACCATTGTTAACCACCTGACGAAGACGTCTTTAGACGTCGAAACAAATATGCATTTTTTGAGTCGGCAACTTGTATGTTCCATTGTAATAGTTTATAATAAATATTTATTGCTGTACTATTGTATTGAGCCCTTTTTTAAATGAATGTTATGAACGCTTGAATTTATATACTTTTCGTTCTTTTACATTGGTGTGTGTGTGTGTATATATATATATATATATATATATATATATATATATATACCAAATAGAGTAAATAAAAATATACAAAATAAGTAAATAAATAAAAATTAATCCAAATAAATAAATGAATGAACAAATTAACAAATCACCCCCGCTAAAATAACCATTAGAATTAATGAAAATAAGCATAAATAAGCAAAAACAAATAAAAATAATCAATCCAAATAAATAAATTAAAAACTACCCCCAGCCAAAATAACAGAATAGACTACGGCAAGTAATCTAAACATTGGACGAATAAATAGCTTTAATTATCTTCCAAGACCAAAACAAACTAAACTATTAAATAAGCGACCTAAGCACACCCACCCACAATTTTTTTACTACGTTAATAAAACATCAAAGACCGAAAAGTATATATATATATATATATATATATATATATATATATATATATATACACTCACACATAAAAACACAGGTACAAATAGGGTGTATCAAAAACACTATTTTACAGACTTTGGGTTCCTGACACCAAAACAATGTAAAACATCTATGTCCAAAAGGTCTCGTAGAACGTGTCATTCGTGGTCAGACATACTAGCAGATCTGGGTCTTCCTCGATCCATGGTGCGACAATAAACAGCAAAAATTGGATGACTCAGCAGCCTTTGGTTTGGAAACGCAATTTGATACAGTCGTGCAGCCTCGCGCCCATTTCCATTTGCGCGGCCGTATGTATAAATCATATCTACCTGTGAATATCCTGCCATTGTTAAACGGAATATTTCTTAGTTAACTCATTACAGCACATGTTAAACCTTGAAGACAGACTAGCCACAAATGTACATGAATGACAAATGTAACCTAGTTTACAGAGCAACATAGCGCCATCTATCGTAAACTTAATAACTCAAAGACGAAGGATTTGCGAACATATGTGAACTTTTGTCATTGTGTTACGAGGATGCATTTCTATAATAAGGGATTCTACTGAGTTCTACTTGTTATTACAAAAAAGTTTTCATTGATGAAGTGTTGCAAAAAAGGAGAGACGGTTAGCACTCCCCTTGACAAGGATGGAATAAGATCATTTCATCTTCCTAACACATAACCTTCTTTTACGGCGTGGAGTTTCAGTACCACACCCATACACATAGGAGTGTGTATAACTAGTGCGGGACTGTATATATATATATATATATATATATATATATAGGACATGAACTAGAGTAGATGAGTTCGAAGCAACTCATATCGTCTTTCCGTTGACATGTTTTCTGATACAATCAATTATATTTTTTTAAGTCAAGCGTTGATCGATAACTAGAGTCATTCTACTTATAAACTGGTCGATATTTTATAAATAAAGCCGCTTAGTCTTCAAAAGCACTTCAGATAAATTTGCTTTTCATATTGCTATTTTTGACGCTGGTAGCATTTATTGCAATTTAAGGCAAATCTAGAAAGATGTTTTTTGGGGGCGTGGGACATTCAGAAATTAGTCTTAAATAAACGATAAAATCGCCTAACAATGACTGATTATTTCTTTTATTGATATTTGTATGTTTGTTACGTATTAGACTGAGAGATTTCTGATGAGAAAGGCTAACACTTTTTTTTTTTTTTTTAGAGTAAATCCTTTCGTTTTATGTCATATCCATGGCATGTGTGTCATACCTCTGACCGGGGAGCGTTAGCCTGATTGAGGGCCCTGGACAGTATTTTGTGTCACCCGCTCTTTTACCAACGTTTATATACGATAAAAATTAAAATTAGCACAACTGACTATTAAAGAATGAAAATCTTTCGTGTATGTTGACGTCATTTTGAGGATATTATTTTCGTCCAAATCCGTCAATTAGTTTTGCTCATGCTAAGTCTCGGAAAATATACTGTAGAATCAACTATTTTTTTATCCATAATGTCGAATGAGTTAAATTATCAAAGATTTAACAAGAAAAATCTCAAGTTTATGTTAAAAATGCCACAAACGATTAATTTATTAAAAATGGAATGATATATTATGATATGTCGCTAATATGTATTTAGATACATTGTATTTATTTCCGATTTTTCTAGATGAATTGTTTACCTATATTACATATAAAAAATTATTGGGCATAATTAGGTTATAATATGAAAATTGAGATGTAGTAAGGTAAAAAGGGGGGTATCATAGATTGGGGGTGGAGGCAAGACTTTTACATTGGCTCAGCATATATATATATATATATATATATATATATATATATAAAGAAATATAGTCTTAAGGTGTGCTATATTTATGGAATAAAGTGCTCAATATCAGAGATAGAGCGTGTGTAAATATAAAAGTGAACATAGAAGTCAACACTTAGAGGCGACAGTCTGTTTCATGCTATATGCAATCGTCAGGCCACGTGTGCTGTTATTTTTTCTCGGCTATTTATATATATACGGGTTAGTGGTGCATTGTGGGTATTCTGTTATGGCGGTTATTTCACCGGAAGTCGTTTGTTTATCTATTTAGGTCAAATTATATTGCTTGTTTTTATTTTTGTTTCTTATTTTATTATTTATTTATTTATTTATTAACGTAGTAAGAATTTGTTTATATCACTTATTTAACAGTTTTGTTTTGGTTTGGGAATTTAATTAAAGCTATTTGTTCAGTTTTGGGATTGATTGTTGTAGTTCATTCTAAGTATTATTTTGGCGGGAACAGTTTTTAATTGATTATCTTTATTTGGGATTGGTTTGTTTATTTATTTACTTGGATGAATTTAGGTTAATTTATTTTACTTGTATATTTTCTCAAATTATATTGCTTGTTTTTATTTTTGGAAGCATGGATAAAGAGAGATGGGATATTTGACACTACAATGGGAAGCTTTGACGGTGCAGAAGCATGCGAAATCATAGGCATTTACTTACTAAACGAACTGAGAAAAATAATAGATAGAAATGACACAGGACTCTACAGGGACGATGGTCTCATAATCTTAAGAAATTGTAACAAACAAAACACAGACAAAACTAGAAAAGCAATAATAAAGATTTTTAAAAATAACGGATTCGACATAGATATAAAAACTAACCTAAACGAAGTAGATTTTCTAGATGTTACCTTCAACCTAAGAGAAGGCACACATAAACCATATAGAAAACCTAATGACAAACCACTCTACATACACACATCTTCCAACCATCCACCTTCTATAATCAAACAGATACCAAAATCGATTAACCGCAGGCTCTCTGACAATTCCTCCAATGAATCCCTATTTAACAAAGCTAAGAAAGACTATGAAACAGCCCTAAAAGATAGCGGATTCCCAGAAACACTCACATACTCACCACAGAATACAAAAAAAGCCAACAGAAGAAGAAATATCATATGGTTCAACCCACCGTACAGCAAGAACGTAAAAACAAACGTAGGGAAAATATTCTTCAAACTCTTACACAAACACTTCCCAGAATCAAGCACCTTACACAAGATATTCAACAAAAACACTGTAAAAGTCAGCTACAGCTGCACCGAGAGCATGGCACAAATAATAAAAAAGCACAATAGGAAAATTATCAACAAACCACACGAACAAATTAAACCCACGTGCAACTGCAGAATAAAGAAAGAATGTCCCTTAAACGGAAATTGTTTACAAAACAACGTAATATACCAAGCCACGATAAAATCACCAGATAATGAAGAAAAAAGTATACATAGGAGTAACTGAAGAACCCTGGAAACAAAGAAATTACACACACAAAACATCTTTCACAAATAGTAAATATGCAAACAGTACAATGCTTTCTAAGTATATCTGAAAAATTAAAAACAAAACGAACATCACACCAAAAATATCTTGGAAGATAAGGAAAAAAACATCAGCCTACAATAACCAATCAAAAACTTGCAAACATTGCTCGGAAGAAAAAATAGCTATCATTACTTTTCCCGACCAAAATAAATTATTAAACAAAAGATCCGAACTCATCTCAAAATGCAGACATGAAAATAAATTTTTACTACGTAACCTAAAAAATTAAAAACGGAAAAAATAATAAAAACAAATAAATATACTAATAAGCAAAAAAAAAAAAAAAAAAATTAGAAATAAAACATAAAAAAATACTATGTTACTTAAAAATCGAAAACCGAAAAAAAAAATATACAAGTAAAATAAATTAACCTAAATTCATCCAAGTAAATAAATAAACAAACCAATCCCAAATAAAGATAATCAATTAAAAACTGTTCCCGCCAAAATAATACTTAGAATGTACTACAACAATCAACCCCAAAACTGAACAAATAGCTTTAATTAAATTCCCAAACCAAAACAAAACTGTTAAATAAGTGATATAAACAAATTCTTACTACGTTAATAAATAAATAAATAAATAATAAAATAAGAAACAAAAATAAAAAACAAGCAATATAATTTGACCTAAATAGATAAACAAACGACTTCCGGTGAAATAACCGCCATAACAGAATACCCACAATGCACCACTAACCCGTATATATATAAATAGCCGAGAAAAATAACAGCACACGTGGCCTGACGATTGCATATAGCATGAAACAGACTGTCGCCTCTAAGTGTTGACTTCTATGTTCACTTATATATATATATATACACACACACACCGAGTCCTGGTCAAAATGTTAAGATCAAATACAAACGGATTAAGAAAATTATAAAATAGTGTTACTTTAATCGAAATATATTTGCGAAACATTTACATTTAATTAGAAAATGTACTTTATTAACAAGTGAAAATTTTAAGCAGTTAATTGATTAATTTAAACAAAAATTGAAAAGTATTTTTTATTGGTCATATATAAGATTATATATATATATAGTGTGTGTGTGTCATACACGTTATATATATAAGATATATGTGATAGATATATATCACATCTTATATGTCATATGATATCATATACACTCTTGATCAAAAATTTAAGACCACTGGAATATATTTTTAAAAAGGACTGTTTTTCATGGAAAATTTAAAAAAAAATTCTTACTTAAGGATACAAATTTTATAACATTTTAGATTATAAAATTAGTAAACTTAAGCAAGAAATGTTTAAAATTTTAGGTTATGTAGACAAAAAGTTATAATCCGATCAATGTATTCAGAAATGGACATAGAATAGTAAACTTAAGAAAAAGTATATAACATGACAGACTCTTATAAAAAAATTTTCAAGTGGTTTTAAATTTTGATCAGGAGTGTATATCATATATATATATATATATATATATATATATATATATATATATATATCTATATCATCTAGATATATATCATGTTTTATATATATCATGTATAAAACTAATATAACACACAATGTATATATAATACACACACACATATAACACACATGCATATATAACATACACACACATATATATATATATAACAAAGTCACACACACATATATATATACAACATATCTACAGATAAGTTTTTCCAAACCCTCTTTCCTCATTAATTGCTCTAGTAATTTCAGCTTCCTATTCCCTGATGTTAAGTTTAAGTTTTATCATTGTTTCCATTCTCTCCAAAACCTCGTCCTTGTTCACATGTTCAGCCCATGATATCCTCAAAATCTTACTAGAGAACCACAAGAAGTATCTTCTTAATGTTTCCATCCTTCCCTGCAATACAAAAATACATCCCCCCCCACCTGTCCAAGAATGAATGGGTCGGAAAATACATTCTGAGAGACCATAGGTATCGTTGTTGATCCCAAGTAACCTATGATGATTTCCCTTACAAACAAAGCGAATCCCTTATTAGAAAAAGTTCTAAGTTCGCAAATCAATCTGAACCTAAATACATGTAATATTTGGAGGAAAAAAAGTAAATAAACAAAATTGTTAAATACGTTGATGGTTTTCTCATTCACAAATGTATTTTTGCAATGTTCAGTCAGTGTTTGCTTGACTCACCTTAATTTTACACTGCAGGTGTAATAAATGCTTAAATATCATATACATTGTAATTTCAATCCGGCTATCGTCTGACAGAACTGTATCGTTTTTTTTATACATAACTTGAAAAACAAACCATCTACCATTGCCCTGACCTATATTTTTTTAGCGAAGGCAGTGACTGCAGTTTTGAATTTGTTCAAAGAACTTTTAAAATCATGGCTGCCATTGTTTCTTTCATAACTACTCGCCATATTTAGATTCGCTCAATCATGCAATATGATCTATCTTTGTTCCTATCTATTTATCTCTGTATCAATCTATCTCTGTTCTTATATATTTATCTCTGTTCCTATCTAATTCTGTTATTTATCTCATACTGTTCTTATCTATCTATCTAACTGTGTCCTTATCTATCTAAGAAAATAAGTGAGGTCATAAAATGCGAGGAAAGATTTTGAAAACTGATTCACTCCTAAGTCAGAACGTATTTTCTGTTTATCTACCTATGAGAAGGGTCGGAAAAGTTCTTGGCACGACCAAGAAAAATCGTCACAAGCCATGACAAATATATAATATTCTAGATAAACACCCCGCAGTTCAACACACATGATCCATCGCTTCTGACGCTGGTTTAAGTCATCCAAAATTTCATTATTGGAATGGTGAATTTGGGATAGAGATCGTGCTGAGAAGCTTTCAGTCCATTCGTGTATGTGTATATATATATATATATATATATATATATATATATTATATATATATGAGAGAGATAACAGACGAAGGAATTGCAGTTTGTGTACATATTGATTATCATATTAAAAACAATCAAAATGCAAATTTAACATAAGATTGATTTGGTTTACGGCATATCAAACTCAATGGATTATTTAATTAATATTTTTCAAAAATCTAATTTGCCGAAAAATCTATAGGTGGCAATATTTTTTCTTCAAAAATTTATAGCGAGTAATAAATTTTTACATGAATGTATAGCTGATACTAAAACCTATTTTTTACACATTCATAGTATTTTGACTATTTGCCCATAACTGTGAGCCCAACAAGTTCAACCACCCCTGGTCAGGTTGGACCTGGGAACATCAGCAATTAAGAGATGGTTCCACGCTCCTCAAAACCTGATCAGAGGCCTTGCTGTTAGACGTAGTTTATCGTCGTACCCAGGCCGGTTAACATAAGATCAAACTGCTTTGAATAGCTCACTGGAAGAATAAACTCAAAATCCTCGAAGCAGTTATACAAAAAAAAAAAGTAAGACCCCCCCCCAAAAAAAAAACAAACTGCATTAAATAAAATATTTCACTAAAGAATAAGTTATTTTAAGTGTGTATAAAATATATAATATATGTCTGAAATAATGACACACCTAAATACTTGATTCATTCTTTTTCAGTACGACCTGCGTATACCGATATTAATTTGACTTCTAGCATTCTGGTTTGGTTTGGTTTGGTTGGTTTACGGCATATCAA